>JAZFAU010000097.1:322500-1542394 GCA_037178615.1 Dione vanillae | reverse complement strand
TTTAATATTTAGAATAGCTTTTGAAATAAAATAGCTTTTTAGAAATGGAGTTGTTGTACTTTTTGCTCCTAAGCTAGCAGCCACACATCTGATTCACACAAATAAATCACTTTAGTTCAGTTATTCATTTATGGCACCTGGAGCATGCTAGTAGAGTACAGTATACAAACAAATACCACTTAAGTAATTTATCTGACGGTTCTGTTATGTTTTAAATAATAGCATTTTGAACGGGCTATCGTTAAAAAACAAAATAGTTCACCTATTTTGTTCTTCTTTAAAGGATCAACCAGTAGTATAACATTAATTTCTAGTCAAGTATGAGGACCGTCGTGGCGCAGAGGCGTAAGTAAACCTGTGTGTGGGAGGTGTCTGTAAACGTGACGGTTTGAGGGTTCGATTCCCACTCGGAGAAGATGGATTTTTCTATTTCCATTTTCTTCGCTCTGGAAACTAGGCAAAGCGCCACTCAACACGCAATGCCCCGAGTATGGCGGAAAGCGGGGACGGAGAAAGCAGGGACTAGGCAACGGAGTGTCTTAACACTAGGTTCATATGGTTCCTGCAGTTCCCTCTGCCTACCCTGCTATATGCGTGATAAAAGCGTGAAGCTATAAAAAAATTAAAAAAAACAAGTATTTATTTTCGGCATATGGATTATTAAATATCGAAAGTATAAATTGAATATTATCGCTTAGTGAGTGAAATAATAAAATAATTTAATTTTTTTAGCTTCACGCTTTATTCTGCATATGGTAGGGTAGGTGCAGGGAACTGCAGGGACCATATGAACCTAGTGTTAAGACATTGGGTTACTTAGTCCCTGCTTTCTACGCTTACGCCTCTGCTCCACGACGGTCTTCATAATTTAATAATACCTAAATGAACGAGACAGCGAAATGAATGTTTGAACATTACTTGTCATGTTTGTAGATATTTTTAAAATATTCTAACACCAGAAATTAATGACAGATTAAAAAATAATTTCCTCTAGAAGTAGACGGGGGAATAAAATGAATTACTGTCGTAGTTATTTTTGCTCAATTAGCAAACATATGAAAAACAAGGTACAAGTAGATAGAAATATACTTAATTCGAATTATGTTCTAGGCCTAAAATAGGCAAGAACTGTATCCATTTCCTATTTATTACCTACATATAGAAATATCTTAGTCGGAAAATTGCTTTTAAATTAAAAAAATTAAAAGTTTTCATTCACCCTCTTTACTGTATTGAACAAATTTAATATATGGTCACACCCTATGGCACAATATTCGTTCATCGTGCTATATTGTGTAATTTAAGCCCAATTAAGTCAAATATTCGTAATTTATAAAAAAACCATATAATTTTAATTTGTATTTATAAATTGGCTTTTATTGAAAAATATGGTAAGTCTACATCCATTTATCTATCGTGCTAGGTGTGGCATAACAGATACGCAGTATTTTTGCATCTGAGGTAGACAGCTTTGTGAAAAAAGTTGTATGTACTGCTTATTATTATATAAAGATATAAGTTGAAAGAAGTAACGTAAAATCGCACTTTATCTAAACCAAGATAGCAATTAAATAAGATTTTTTTCACCTTCACAATGTTTCCTGAAACATGCTTCCGGAATGGCAAAGAAAATCTAGTGTGCAGACACTCCTTTTTACCCAAATTCAAGACATTACGTGTGACGTAGCCGGTCTCAATCTAAAAATAAAGTGTTGTTTAAATTTTTTAATTTACTGAAATTGTAAGTTTAGAGTACGTGTTCTGACTAAACTAAGAATTAGGTCAGACGACAACAAAATACCACAAAACGGTTGTTCCTTAAAGTATGTATAACTTGCTGTATACTTATGTTTCTGTATTCATGTTGCCTGAGCTTTCTTTTTCGGCGTAATAGAAGAAAATTCAATGCGTTTTTACTAACTATTAAAACTACTTTTATTTATACAGATGTGGATGTTACCGCGACCTTTATTTAAAGCATAGTATTAACTAGCCTTCATAAATTTGGTAAAATTATAAAACAAGTAAAATTTTCAAAAATAAAAAAAAATTTTTTTCAAACAAAATAAATAATTAAATTATTGTTCCAAAATAAAACGCCATTTCTCAAGTATGACGCAAGCGTACACTATCCTGTAAAAAAGCGGGAAAAGCTAAAGCGGGAAAGAGATATATCCCTTTCTCATTAGGTTATTTTTTTTTAATGAAAGGTGACAGATTGACAGCGTTTGATAGTATTTTTATAGTACGAGGTCTATACGTCATTCGTATTTAATTATGACTATCTCACGCGTTACACAGCACGTATAAATATCTTGAAAACTAAAAAATTGTCCTGTGCCTAAACTATTGATACCCCCCGAGTCCTCAGTGTTTACAGGTGAGGCTGTTGCTTTATTAGAAGCAATCCTGTTCTCACAGTCCCATAACGTTGAACAAACTGTTATTTTTACTGACTCACTAAGCTGCTTAATGGCTATAAAGGGTAACCCGTTTCCAAGTAAATTAAGATCTTCAATTTTTTTAAGGATTCGTGAAGAATTATACTCATGTCATCTCAAGGGTTTGTATATTACTCTGGTTTGGATCACAGGCCATTCTGGAAGCAGTGGGAATGAATCTGCAGACTCTTGTGCTAAATTAGCTGTCCAGTGTGGTACCTTGGAACATTTTGTTAATTCGGCTCATGATTTGTTGTCTCTTGCAAGAATTCATTTGGATAAGTCCTGGACTAAATACTGGGATTCGTCAAAATCCCAGAAAGGAAAATATTACGCATTTCTTCAACATGATATCCCAAAGCGTCCTTGGTTTTACTCTCAAAAATTTGCAGAACGGAAAGCTATTTCAACAATTTGTCGTTTACGCCTTGGACATCCATGTACACCTATTCATCTGACCAAGATCAGGGTCAGGGACCATTCACTGCGTAAATGTGGCCTAGACGACGGTTCTCCTGCCCATATCCTTTTTTCTTGCCCCAAATTAGCTCGCCCCATTTATGATGTCCTCCCTCTTAAAGTCCCTCGCCCCCTTAATGTTCAATGTTTTGTTAATGTTTGTGTTTAGTCCTTTGTGTAAATATGTAAATATATTAAATATAATAATATTAGAGTATAAGCTAACACCCATGTAAATATATTGTTACTTGTTACTAATCCCATTTATTGTCTGTATATATTGTAGATATCTGTGATTTTGTTATAGGTGAAGGATTTAAACTGGATCTTTATTTATGATATCTTTTTTTACCGTACATTCTCCTTTGTGTGTTCTCCATTCAACGTGACATTGGCGAAGTGAATTGTGCTCAACTGTCACCAAGCGTGGTGCAACGCCATTAATAAAAAGAAGAAGAAAAAGAAGAAACTATTGATAATTGTGAATTTGTTTTTTGTATATAGCCTTGAAAGATTTTCCCCTATAAATAGTTTTGATAACGGCCGCCGTGTAAGATACACCCTGTATATGCATGTATGTTTTATTTATTGTATTTAAAAAAATCATTTGTTTCTAAATGTCGTAAATGTAAAATTGAATAAATTTTTTTTCTATCATTAGGAATGGCTCAAAATTGCTCAAAATTATGTAATTTACGTCGTAGCTGTAATGTAAGCATCGGTACTTTCTAAGAGGTAATCATTAGATAGACAGAGAACTGCGTGAGAATGTTGTAATGAACAAATTTTGGTAATCGTTTTCCTGAATCATTATTTCACTATTTTTTTCCTTAATCATTATTTCCTTAAACTAAAATAATATTTTTTTCAAACAAAGTCAATAATTAAATTATTATTGGAAAATAAATTTGTATTTAACGACGACTACCTCACGCATTACACAAAAAAAAGGAAAAATGATCCTGTGCAATAAGAATTATCAATACTTTATATTGATAATTCTTAACTAGTTTTTTGTTTATAATGAAATTTTAATATATTTTTATATCATACACAAAGAAACATTGTTATATTATATACAATTTATCTAAAAAAATGATACTCATAAATTTATTATAAACAAAATTTTCAGTATTTAATTTATAATTAAATTCCATAGATAATTGATAAAAACTTTAAAAATATTTAACTTAATTTAGAATATATAGGAAACAAATATAATATATAGTCCTTTAAAAATGAAATCAGTATGCCTTTATTACATTTGTTAGAGGAAAATGCGAAATTAACTTCCTCCAATTGAGGAAGCAATGCAATGATAATACACTATAGTAGTAATCTCATTTAAAGTATTACATCAATTAACCTGAACCATCAACTAAGTGATATTGAACCATCAACTAAGTGATAAACACTCTATTCAAATTTTTAATATATAAAGAAGTTTAATTGAAATAACTTTTATAATTATGATGTACCGTAATTTATGATGTACCGTACGTAGAATGTAAAGAGCTAAAAAAAATTAACTAGCTCTATCCCGAAATCTATATGTTTTTTTACCACAGAATACAATGAATTTAACACGCATCTTCCGCATACCAATTTTGTGAGTAACAAAGCCTGCCTCTAATCACTCATACGTTACAATCGATGTTGTTGTGGAGGTACCTTATATATAATTTTTTATGATCGCGCCTCCCTTGTTCTTTTTTACCTATATTATTATAAAAAAATGTTACGCTTAAAAAATCAATATTGGACGAAAAATATTTCAATTACAACCCTTCGCCTATCTGTATAAGAAAATAGTGAAAAAGACTTGTACTGGATATTTCTATAAGTATTAAGTTATCAATAGGTACTAGTAGTACTGTTACTTTTTGATTGTCCTATAGCGGTGTTACTGTCATCCAGAAACTTGTTAATTATAATTATTAAAACATCTATTACAAAGTTCGGTTCACAATATTTAATTCTGTATTAAAAAAAATCATTTCCACTTGTAAACAAAGTTACAGTTTATAATTATATAACATTGTATTTTTTATTAAATGTTAAGGAAATCTTAACAAAATACAACAATTAAAACTACATTTATATCGGTTAAGCTATTTTGAGATTAGGATACACAAGTCTATAGATAAACGGAAAAAACAAAAAATATTTGATAATCATTGTTTTGGCAGACACCATACTGTTAAATGTCATAGTTATATATTTTTTTCAAGTATTGGCAATATCAGTAGCAATATAACAAATATTTACAAATTTAACTACTTTATGGTACGCAAAGTAAAAATATCTATCTATCTAAATATATCGTGTCTGTTTATTAGACTTTTGGTATTTTTTTAGTTTTTTTTATAAATGTTATAATTAAAATTAAAATGAATAAAATATGGCAATTTTAAAATATGTGATCGAAGAGGTTAACCCGTTATGGGGCATTCGAAAATGGGGACGACATCGAACGGCTGGCGAAGCGGGAGACTGATATTTTGCTCAATCTTCTACATCATCAGTGGACAACTCATTGGCTCTCATGTCCTCATGTCCGGCAGAAGAAGATTTGACATAACTACAATCATATATAAATATCATAATTGCGACGCAGTGATTGTCTGTATGTACGATGTTTATAAGTTCAATTTTGACTAGAAGGGCCTCGTTGAGTTACGATATTTTTAATATATAGTGCAGTTTAACGAGAAATAAATGTTCTTAAAAATCATATTTTAAATTAAAAAGTATAACGAACTTGCTAAAAAACTGACGGTAGGAACTAAAATTATGGTAACTGAAATCTCTATAGTTGATAAAAGTTTTCCGCCTATTAGGAGGAGTTCACACAGTGGAGCGGTCTTCTCACTTAAAATTTACTGAAAATAGAGGATTTATACTCACGTTCTGCAACCATATCACCTGCCAGTCGTCGTCTGTCATCAAAAGAAAATTTCGTGCAAAACTATGCTTGAATAATATATAATATATTATTATATATTATAATAGCGAGAGATCTGAAAAGGCCTTAGGATGCTTTAGACCTAGAAGAGATTTATCAAGTATTCAGTTTAATGGGTATTTTGAAAATTAAATAAATGTTTAAACGTTACGTCCAAAAACTCCATAAAATATTTTACCATAAAGGCGTCTCGTAATGAACTTTACTGTTCTAAAAGCTTATAAAAGCTGTCTCAGTCCATAAATCTTCTTATAACAAGTACTCAACGCAAGAAATTTTAATTCTTTATCTCTGATATTTTATAAAATTATAAAAGATTGAAAAATACACTCTTGTTTTGTTTGGGATGGTGATAAATTTGAGTTATTAAAATAATAATCAAGTGACGTGGGTATACCCATAATTAACAGAGACAGTCTAATTCTACAATATTATATTTCGCCAGAACACGTGAAATATTTGTGCTTCCAATATCAGCCGTCCATTATGGCAACTTTAAAACTTAGATTCCCAAGCAGAGAGTTGCAAACATCACGTCATCGGAAATGAATCCCAGCACCTTAATATATTATTAATAGAATATTACTACCGCCAAAGTTAAGCCGTCAAAACCATATCACTAGCACCGACGGATATCTACCAACTATTATAATATAATAAATAATTACTATACATAAACATACATGAGACTGAAATTCTTTTGTGTACACATATGTAGTGTTAATCCACAATAATGACAGCAAAAACGCTTAAAGAAAGCTTACAAACAAAACTTGCAGCTTACTAAAGACGCAGGTCAAACTCCGCTGTTCTAATTTAAATTTTAAGGACATGTAAATTTTCTATCATTAATATGGATTAACTTTAAAAATCATATAAAAATATCGTTGTAGCTTTTTTCATGCAGACCAGAAAGAAACAGATTCTTTTTCATGGTTTTTTTTTCTTTATAGATTTAACTGTAATTATTTCTCTTTCATTACTCTTCGTTTTATGAACACCGTATGTGGCATAGTACTATTAGTAACTTTTTTTTTGGAGGAATATAACGTTACTGAATAAACCAAAATAAAAATATTAAGAAATCTCATGACATCGTTTGCGAAATTCGTTTCAAAATGACACTAAGACCTGAAATTTTCATGATTTTCTAAGAAAATAAAATGAAAGAAAGCCGAGGTATTAAATTGAATTACTTCAATTTGTTCAAGGACTTTTTTTACTTGAACATGCAAATAGAATTTATATTTCACATCTTTCTAACATTTTTTTATATCCTATTGTTCTGTTGAAGTATTGATTTTGGCATTTATATTTATTATTATAACTTTTTTATAGCTTCACGCTTTATCCCGCATTTAGTAGGATAGAGGGAAATAATTTTCTTAAAAAAAAACAATATTGAAACTAATTTGACCTTTTCATAAGTTTAAAATTTTCACGAACCTACGCACATTGTATTCTGGTAAAGAAATTTATATTTTCTTAAAAAAACATGTAGGTAATAGACATGTACCAGTTTGTAGAATTGTAGTCTTTTCCTAAATAAATCAATGATTACAATTGTGAAAAACGATAACAACAAAATAGATAAAAATCCCAATCATTTACTGATTGCACATTGCATTCAAATAATACGATTATCGTTCACACAGGCTTGTTTTGCTTATATCAGTGTAGCTTACATTCCTAAATTCATTTCATTCCTCCTTTGCGGCGAGAATGGTGAATCGGCCGCAATCAATAACATCACATCGTGTTTAAGATACCATGATTAATGTTTAGAACAAAACTAATATTTAGTTATATTTCGTACTATTGATATAAATTGTTGAGTATAATTAAACTAAGAATGTTAACATTTATTTAATTATTCGAATTTAACAATTTTCACCTATTACTTTTTATTTAAATGAAACTTTAATATTCTAGTAGTAGAAATTGATTTACGAATGGCAAAAAGAATAAAATTGTCCATGTGTTTTTGATTACACTAACGTGCTTACTCGCTTCTAATAGCAACAGTAATAAAATAAGTAAACTTTACAAATGATGATAAGACACAGTATCACTGTATCTATGTTTTCTATTGTTATATTATTTGTTCCACAGGACACATGGTTAGTTCTTCTACGTATAGTATGAAATTAACAACAACACAGGGATTCTATAAATAAAAATATTTGAAATCAGAATCGCGGCGAAAGGCACAAAATTTGAAGATATTTGCAATACAAATATGGAAACAAAGTTCTTAAGTCCCACAATCAACTTCTTCATACTAGAACAGATCATTTCGTCTGCTCAATAACTTGAAACTGCAGATCTTGAAAAGCTAAAAATACTTCCATAAGTATAATTCTGAACGTCATATGACGGATGACTTGAGTTGATATTAGTATGAAGATGCATCGGGGTTAAGAACGACTCATCTAGACAATGTAAACGAGATCAATAGACACACTTAGCGCTGTTTAAAGTGCTACAGAGAAATTTTATAATAGCTTAATAATGCTCCATCTGTTTCTTTAATACTAGCTCTAGTATTTAAAATAAAATTATTTTGTAGAAATGGATTGTTTTGGATTTTCTTCATTCTTAGATATCAGTGGCACACAAATAATTCATTTTCGTTCAGCTCTTTACTTGCGACATCTTGGGCATGCCAATTGAGTACGCAAAGAATTCACCACTAAAGTATTTTTACCTTACTTTTTTATTTTGTTCTTAAATAAAGGTGTATGGAGCCAGTTGACAATTCATGTCATAGCTAAAACATAATAGGGGACCCCTAAAGCTTAAACCAGTGTCATATCAAATGTATTATAACATTAATTTTCAGTTATTAATTTGTAGTCGTTTATTTTAATTATGTAATACTAATATATAATAGCAACCTTTATACAAATTATAAGTACGTTTAAATATAAACGACCACATAAATAGATACGTGTGTACGTATTAATATAAGGCATTTGACTTGTTAGATACTAAAAGTATATACTTGATATTATCGTTTAGTAGGTAAAAATAATTACATTAATTATTTCAACAAACGAGGCAACTGAGTTCAGCATTATTCGTCGATTTGTATATATTTTATACATATTGAAATTATTTAGAAGAGTTAACGCTTTTAAATTTAAAAAAAATACATATTTGCCTGCTCAGTTATAGTGATCCGCTTTATCTAAGCGAAGACTGTGAATAAATAATATTTTGTTTCAGTTTCACAATGTGTCCTGAATATGAGCAGAGCAAATCTAGTATTTAGACACTCTACTTTCCTTTTTTGTCCAAATTCAAGACATTGCTTACTGGCCGAACTTAATTTAAAAACAAAATGTTGCTTAAAATGTTTCTTTTCAAACTTCGCCAGAACTAAAACACTTTCGGCGAATTATTTCAAATCCCTTCCCGCCTGTTTGTTTGACATATTCACTTCCATTAGTTGGCTGGAAGAGATTTCTTGTAGAAATAAGTCCACCTTTGTCAGATAAATTTTATTTTTATATTTCTTAAATGTTACTGTTTTGTGTAATAAAGAATATATATAAAGTACACTAATATAAATTGATTGCATGTAATTACAACATTCTCAATTGGCAGCACTACTTAGTTTAGAGTACGTGTTCTGACTATTCTGAGGATTAGGTCAGAGGAAAGCAAAATACCACAAAACGGTTACTCCTTAAAGTGAATACTTGCTTGTATACTTATGTATGTTTCTTTGTTCATGTTACCTGAGCTTTTTTATTCTGTGTAATGAAATGTGTTTTTAGTAACCATAGTACGTGGATTTATTTTGTTATATATATATATATATATATATATATATATATATATATATATATATATATATATATATATATATATATATATATATATATATATATATATATATATATATATATATATATATATATATATATATATATATATATATATATAATATATATATATATATATATATATATATATATATATATATATATATATATATATATATATATATATATATATATATATATATATATATATATATATATATATATATATATATATATATATATATATATATATATATATATATCCTCTTAAGATCTGGACTCGAAAAAACTGTATAAGTAAATATCTTATGTGTTTTAGGTTCGTTTAAGTTAAAATTAAACAATCAACAAAACCTTTATTTGAGATTTTTATATTAGTGAAAATTAAAAAAAACTGCTTACACATATGTGTACCTCGGATTTCAAGAATCTAATTATTTGTTGGTGTGGTAAACGTCAAAATAATTGTTTTTTGAACACACAGCTACATTTTACATGTTATGCACATGTTATGGCAGCGTGAGGAATATGTTGAGTGTCTATATTTAGACGCGAATTTAGCATCCATATAACGCGGCAGGTGCTCTACATTGTCCAGCCTATCTTCTGATATAGGTTGTGATACGATCGGCCGGTTTTTCTTTGCAGGATGTCGAGCGTAAATCTCGGTTTCGGTAGAGCTGGAGCTGGGCATTGTGTTGCTGGAGTTTCGGTTGCGTCTTGAAGTAGAGAGCCAGAGGTAAGAAAATGAGGATCACATCGTTTACCGTAATATTTCATCATCGTCTTACCTAAATTGAACCTAAATAGTAGCTCCAGCTTATGTTTCGCCGGAATATTTACTTCTTACAGCCGCGTATGTACATAATCCGGCAGTTCACGACTACCAAATCTAAAAAGTGATGGAAGGCTCGCACTGTCCATTTCTTTGTACGCATTGCGTTCCGGTAGTACGCTATCAATCAGTCGCACAAATCTATCCCACCCATGCAAGTGTGTGATGTGTTGTGAGTGATTGACATCTTTAGCTTCCGGACTTTGCATCAACGATTGCAGGTATCTACAGGTCCACTCCCGACACACGTAACTGCGACACGAGAGCATTGTAAGTGCTTGTATCCATTTTAGATATTTTTATCGCTTCTTACCTTTTCGTCCCATCCTCCTCTTGCTTATTGCTTATCCGTCTTCAACTTACTTGCAACTGCGTCAATTTGTCATTACTGTCCCCGTCAAATAGGTAGATCTCATTCACCTTTAAGCAAGTGCTCAGCTACTTTCATATTCGTGAAAAATCGATCAGTGTAAAGAAAACAGCCAGCACATAGTTTTTGAGGCCAAGTGGGTTTTCTTTGAGATTTCGATGGCAGGTATTGGCGATATTCGCTTCGCCTGGAAAAGGGATCATTTGCTCGTCTATGGACATATGTTTGGAGCGTTTTAATGCATGACATTTTTTCAGAATAGGATCTAAGAGAGGTCGTATTTTCCAGTGTTTCATGAAAGTACCTGTTCTTGCGTATGTTTTTCAGATGGCCTTTCCTCTTCATCAGTTTCTTCCAGTTGCTCAGGATTTTGAAGGGCTTCTGGAGGCATATGCTCATCGTCGTCATCGTCTCCTGAGAAATCAAAATCACTTTCGTTCAAAACTCGTTCTATTTCCTCGTCATTCATCCGTAATCTGAAACACCAGGGCAAATAAAAAATGCAATATGTAAAACCGAGGTACACATATGTGTAACTGAAAATTTTTGAAGTAACACTAGTACAAAAAACAAAAAAAAATTGAAACTTACTAGTTCACACGTTACTCCAGGTATTCGACAATGGCACCACACCAAACTTTTGTTAAAAACTTCGTTATCTTATTTTTAGTCGATTTTACAACAAAATTTTTGAATGAGATTTTCAAACAGAAAAATTTAAAAAAAAATTAGGTAGCATAAATGTTTGCGAAAGCGCCATCTTTGCTATTTATGAGACGATCTGTAGCTTTAGAAGTGTTTTTAAATGTACAAAGATGTCAATAAATGTCGCTATTTACCTGTTTCTTCCAACAAATTAAGGTGCACATATGTGTACTTGTAATCGGAAGAGGATATACATACATATATATATATATATATATATATATATATATATATATATATATATATATATATATATATATATATATATATATATATATATATATATATATATATATATATATATATATATATATATATATATATATATATATATATATATATATATATATATATATATATATATATACAAATTGACGCTCCCTCCGCTTGATCTATGTTCTCGATCTAACAAAATTATATATAACATTTTACTCGCTATTTTAAGAGCTATAAATCAAGGAAATTGGAATTGAGCTAATAAATTTCTTACAAATCGACTCAACATTTGCTATCAACCACGGCAGTAAATTACAACTCTACCAGTTGGCTATGGCATAATCTATAAAAATATAACATACATTTATATGTTGTACTTATTAAGTGTTGCAAATTGTTTGGTGTTGCAAATTGAGATAGCATACCATTCAATTGTGATTGTATATATCATTTCAACTACCTGATATTACAATGATATTACAATACACAATGAACGAAGTCAGTCAGACGGATTGACAGCAATTTCTCTCTCGGTAAAGCTGAAAAATAATTATAATATCAGCAATCAGTAATTTTGTAAGCGCCTCCCGTCACAGCCTGCACAGGTTCCTAACACGTAAACCGTAGATGTCGGATAATGTTAATGTAAAACATTAACATTGTATTCATATTATTGTAAAGCGTATCGCGGACAGTCGTGCTAAAATAGACAAAAAAAATGTTATTTTTTTTCATTATTTCATTATTGAAAAAGAATTATTACTTAAAAAGAAAATTTAATTATATAAAATAAAAAAAATGGTAGTAGTTGTCTTTTGACAATTTTATATAACAATTTCAAATTTTAATACTAATAGACATTCATGTGGGCTTAAGTCTTTCATCCCACTTTTGATGTTAAATAAACAAAATTAGTTAGAGTTAATTATTAAAGAAAAACAAGCGTATTCGGAAAGATATTACACGGATTTCCATAAAATAACATAAAATCACTTAATAACTATACTTCAGGGTAGTTTCCTTCCAACACGGGCCATTGCCTACGTGCAACTTTCACAACTAATATTAATTTATCGCTTTTATAGTCTTTATCATCTAAGACTACCCTTTTTTACAATAGACTCCTAACTATATTATAAGTTAAAACCTACTTCGGCAAAATATCTTTAAATCATGCATGGAATTCTAAATGGTAACGATGTCACGTAAAAGTTGTCACTTAGAGATTTAAAGGGACAGCGAGTGTTTAGTCACGTAGACTTTGACGTAGGGGTAGACAAATCGATTTAGTTTTTTATTTCGCTATAACATAGAAACTTAATACATAAAAAAGTTAGATTGAATGAATAACTAATGTATGTAAATCTTTGACTTAAGTACGTTTTTATTATTTTAGATTTTTCGTTGTTCTTGTTCGTTGGTTTTGGCTTCATCTTCATCCACTCGTTACATATAATATTTAATGATGGGCATAAATTGACTAACCTACTAACCAGTAGTATAAAAATCAAATAAGTATAAAAAATTGAATTTCCACCTAAAATAATTTTAGATAATTTAATTATTTTTAATATTATAATTTAAGACGGTTTATTCTAACGGTATTGCCTAAAATAAGAATTTGTGACAAATATGCACTCTTATGCTCGGTTATTCTTGCCCAAAATGTAATATCGTACATATTATCTCCAGGGAATATCTGTATTTGGGACGTGATAGATATTTAATGTAATCCTATTATTTATATATTAACGTAGACAAATTGTTTTACATACAATTGTTAATATATCTTAAAATATACTAACGTACTAAATACAAAATATTGTTACAGTTTTATAAAATGTATTAGAAAACTGTAACAATATATCTCAATTTGTATATTTGTATTTATTTATAATTTATAATATTTCAATACTAGAAACTGAACTCTAAGAAGACATGCGTATTATATACGTTGTATAGTATTATACTCGTAGTATATCCTTTTCAAATAAAATTTACTAAAATCAGTATTAAACGAAAATGAACTAAATTAAATTTATCGAGCTTAAAGCTTCATAATATTTGTATATTTAAAACTTTATCTATAGGTAGTCCTTCTTATGTCACATTGTAGAAACTCGATTATCTCTTGATATCGAAGTTATAATGTGATAAAAGTTATGAAACAATACAATACAGTTGAAGTTTTAACTTTGTACTAGGTACGTATGTACAGTACTAAGTACAATCTTTCATAAGGTATACAATAGTATATCTTATGAAGTATTAATTTCGATTACTAAACTAAAAACATTAATTAGACATATTTAATATAAGTATATTATGAAGTATAATTTATTTACTTAAAATATGAAAATTTCGAACGTAACGGTAATTTACGGTCAAACTTTGTAGCAGTTCTGTCTCCCAAAAATATCAAATTTAAAATATTCTCTACTTAAATAGACTATCTCATGTACTTTTGAAACGTCAAATGAATACCATCCAAGGTTACCATCGGCTTCATTAATAATTCTATATGTTCTGTATATATTATAGTAGGTACATATTATATTAGTAAAAAACTGTAAGAATTTTGTTTGAAATCATCTAACAGAGAATCTCGAGCTCTAAGATATGACGGTTCTTGGAGAACAAATATTGAATCAATGTCGGCGGCGCTGCCCCATAATAGCATCTCATGAGATAAAAGTCTATGTAAATATATAGTTATTTGCATTATTATTAGCGAATAAACACGAGTCGTGCAGTATACAGGCAGAAGTAACAATAACCACCAACGTTCCGGATAGGTAGCTATCATTCATTTCTTTAAGACTTCTATATTGTTGACAGTCAGACGTCAGATATTATAGTGCGATAACTATATTATAAGATAAAATCTATTTCGGCAAAATATCTTCAATTTTACGTACTGAACTTATTGATTGTTTGTATACTTATATTTTTTATTGCTTTATCAAGGTCAGTAAATGTATTTTTAAATAAGTTTTTCTCTGTATGAGGGAACTCTCTACACAAGAGATTTGATGACATTACCTCATGGATTAACGAGCAGAGACCTTTGTGACTATACTGGCATTTACTCAACATAAAACGATTTAGCTAAAATTAACTACCGTAAAACGTAATAGGTATATGTAACGTACATGAAATAACTTGTATGAATGTGTGTGGTGTTAAGATATATCTTTATAAAATCTAAATTAACTTTTATACAGTATTAGAAGTAGAAAGTACAACATATTTTGATATAAATTGTTTTATTCGGTAGGTGATTTTTTCTTTACTCTTCGCCCTCCTCATAGTAGGGTAAGCAAAGGAAACCGCACCGTAGTCCTCATGTTAGTGCGTTTAGCCAAAGGAGCTCTACAATATCTTAATAGTTTTATATATTTATCTTTAAAAAATAATATGTAGATCTATATTATTTCAGGTTATCTTTGGCATAAGCACAATAGTTGACTTGCTCTGTTTTAATATAAAGCTACAAGAATCTCTTCCCTGGATGGTCATCGAAGCTGCGACAAATTTGTTTACGATGGCGCCTGTTTTGAGGGTTAAGAGGGTTAAGCATAATGTATATGAAATTGAATATTCAATGTTATTTAGTGTTGAAATAAACTTCGAAAGCAAGATCAATTGAAACTTCATTACAATCGGCTCAAACTTATAATGACGGAGAGATGAAAAAGGAAATAGACTAATACAAAACGTGAACTGGTAAAACGGAAACAAGCAAAATAATATATAAATATTATCTTACAAAGAGGCTTAGTCTATTCTGTAAAATACTTATTTTAATATTTGACTTTAAGGCCCTTATATCTATATTAGATGTTGTTTTGTTTTTAAATTTACATATATTTTATAATTTTATATATATTTTGATATAAAGAAAAAGTAATTAGTATATTATAATAGTATATATATACTTTTTTATATGTGTACTATGTTAATGTATTAGGATGTAGTATTATTGATGTGTATATTTACACCACCCATACATAATTGTAATTTAATGTGCATAATTTTTGTTTTTGTTTTCTTCTCTCTACTTTATTATAATACTCAATTATGTACATGGTAGCATAAATAAATAATTATATATATATATATATATATATATATATATATATATATATATATATATATATATATATATATATATATATATATATATATATATATATATATATATATATATATATATATATATATATATATATATATATATATATATATATATATATATATGTCTGTCAGACTTCATATCACAAATTCTATCTTCCAAATGGAGATCAATCTCTCAACCATCGTACATACCAGTCCGATACAATAAAATGTTATCATAATTTACAATACTAAATTAGTATATGATAATAGACTACATTTTTATACATTATGCCATAACCAACTGGTAGGGTTGTAATTAACTGCGGTTGTTAATAACAAACGATAAAACTAATTGTAAGAAATTTATTAGTGCAATTAAAATTCACTGTAGACTTATAACTAATAAAATAGCTAATATAATTGTATATATAATTTAATATACTTAGAATTAGATTTAATTTGCGTAGTATGTGAATTAGTATGTTTCTACTCCTACTTTTAAGTAGTGTTACGCTCGCGGCTGTGTCTAGACTTTACTGTTGTGGCTAGTTTATTCCTTTGTTTAATTGAATTTAATATTTACTTGAATATTTCTTATAGAAGTGGTAGTAATAGGTTAGGATAAAAAACAGAAATAGTTTTTAGAACTCCAATATATTTTCATGTTGTTCAAAAATAAATATCCTCTTGATATCGTCTATCTATCTATTGGTGAAAAAATCATTAAAATGTTTTGTAATATTTATAAGATGAGTTTTGTTTTATAATTCTATGAGTATGTAATAGTCCGCTATAAATATGTACAGTAAGAGACTTGACTACTAATTAAATACATAAGTTAAATTACTATTTTCTTACATAAGTTATTTTGGCAGAACTAAAACAAATAAATTATAATTTCTAAGTTCAATTTTCACACCTACCTACGCACCTATTTAAAGTATAAATATTCTTTGTTGGATTAAAAAACATTATAGCCAGAAACACAGAAATATCATTGGCAAAGGTGGACTTATCTCTATAAGAGACTTTTCCAGTCAACCTGTGAAAGTGGGTGAAAGCAGAATTGCAATGTAAGGTTTAAAAAAATATCAATACATAAAGCATAGAAAATATACATACAAACACACATAGAAGTAAATAGACATATACTTATATAAATACAACACATACATACACACATACATATATACGAGTACACATAAAAAAATATAATAGAAACGAAACATAGTTAAATTAAGATTTCTGATACTTTTAAGTTCATTAGGTAAGTATTTTTTTCAATAATGACTTGAATGAAACAATTGATTGACTCTCTTGGATGTCATTGGGGAGTTTATTCCAAAGTAGTGGAGCCTGTACGGAAATGGACTTTAGAAGAAATTTGACATTGCTCTTAGGAATGTCTACAACTGGTAAAACACCAAACCTTTTCAAGCGTGTGGAAGAGGGAAGGATTTTTAAACGAGAACGTAGGTAAGGAGAGAATTTTTTTTAGTTGATTATCTTAAACGGAAGAGAAAGGATATGTATGTCACGGCGAAAACGAATAGGGAGCCAATTAAGTTGAGCACGAAAATGGGATACGTGGTCATACTTACGAAGACCCGTAAATGAAGCGTATAGCGAGATTTTGAAGACGCTCTAATCTGTTAATTTGCGCCTCAGTCACATCCAAATAGCAGACATCGCCATTCGAGAATTGGGAGGAGGAGACATTGCACACTTTTGTTTTATGGGGGAGAAAAAATTGGAGACGCTTAAGATAAAGATAGGAGAAAGCATACGTTTACTGAGTTCGTTAACTGAGTTGGGGGTGTCCAAGACAAATTGCAGTCAAAAATTAGACCCAAATTCTTAACTTTATCGTAATTTGAGTTCCAGAATATATATTCCCGGGTGTTGTATTCCAATTGATTTTACTTGCAAGTCGGCTACTGTTGATTATAATTGCTTGTGATTTTTCCAGGTTTACTAAGAGACAGAAAGATGCAGCCCAAAGTTGTATAGTAACTAGATCGTTATTTAAAATATTGATAACATCAGACAGTTCATGTATATAGCCATGTCGATACAACTGCAAATCATCCGCATACAGATGGTAAGAAGAAGACATGACTTTGGAAATATTGTTTATAAAAATAGAAAACAGAAGAGGAGAAAGAATGTCGCCTTGTGGAACGCCAGCAGTGAGATCTAGCAAAGATGACGTGTGGTCATTAACTTTCACGCATTGTTGGCGTCCGAAGAGATAAGAATGAAACCAGTTTCTGGCAGAGAGAGAAAAATTTACTGCGCGAAGAGAAGCAAGAAGTATATCGAAATCAACAGAGCTAAATGCATTGCTGAAATCCAGTAGTATCATTGCGGTGAGCTTGGTGTTATCCGTGATATCGCGTGACAGTGAGAAATTTAAAATGTGGGTAAGCACTGGTGTAATGTTCTCCAGCCACTTCCGATGGCTTTAGTGGATATGGAGCGAAAATACTTTTTGACTTCGTCTTTTGATACAGAGTTAAATGAAAATAGAGCAGATTCAATACAAGACAAAGAAGAAAGTGTTTCCTGTTTTCTTTGATTGTTAATACTTGAAGTAGGTTTACTAAAGAAGGAATTCAGAACATTAAGATCCACTGAAATATGATGGCGATCAATGGATATCCCTATGCCTAAGAATCTCCAAACTTGGTCGTAAGACAGGTTTTGAATACTTTTATGAATATAGCGGCGTTTGGCATCCCTAGAGTGTTGTAGATATTAATCAACTCAGTAGTTGGTGATTCTACCATATCGTCAATATTACTTAATAACATTATGGGTGACCCGTCGATGTTCTCCAAATCCGCTCTGAAGCGTTCCATGTCGATAAACTTAAAATTACACTAAAGAAAAATTTTGCCTCTAACTTTAGGAGGGCGTAGCTTATATGAGAGAAAAATAAGGTCGTGAAAAGAGAAAGGAGCAGTCAATTGGCCGTGAGAGATCACAAGATCAGGCTTTGAGATTGAGATAATATCAACAAGGGAACGCCTGCAGTTAGGAAAATAGTGTGTGGGAGAAGGCATGGGTAAAATATGTAAATTGACAGACTCATAATTGCTCTTAAGTGTTTACTTCTCGTGTCGTTTTTTAATAAACATGTATATAAGTCGCCCATACAAATTATATGTTCATACTGGTGTGAAAAGTTTTCCAAAGCCGGTTATATTATTCTTTTTTCGTGCCTCAACTGAGTATCGATTGTTGTGTATTATGGTACAATTTCAAATTTCACATTTAAAAAATAATAACATATAAATAAAAATATTAAAAAAATATAACATAAAAGCTCAAAACAAAAGTTTCGTCACAATTTCGTTTGTCACATATAAAGGTCTCCTACATTCTATATAAGAGTGCTTCTAGAAATTACCTATTTACACACCTTGCTCGCAAGCTATTTATCGTTAGTTATAATCCTTTTAGTGGCACTTAGAAATTACCCAAAAAACAAATTTTATACATAAATTTTACCGAACATAATCTGCTTAACGAACTTTGTAAATCCAGCTTATCATTTAGGATTAGAATTTTCATTATCAAAATAACTACTTATAAAATATTAAGTCTGCTGAGGGAATAAATTTAAAGTAAATATAATATATCGAAATATATAAACAAGTAATTTATTGCACGTGGAATAAAAATTAAATTAGTTTTCAGTGGCGTGAATGTTCGTTTGCCTCGTTGGTAGGCATAACGGAGATTATGTTATAAAAATTATATATTCTTTGTATGTCGAAATTGTTTTTAATACAAATGTAAATATTGAAATGGATATTTTTTACAAATATATATTAGTTTACTAAAAAAATCGCCCAAATCTTCTTCAATCGCTGAAATAGAATAAGGAAGGTGCAGGTATAAAATATACGATTGTGACGTATGACTGATTAGACTTAAGCTTTGTTTCTCACGAAATTGGTTCGCGAAGGCGCCTTTGAAATTCATTGTATTCTTTGGTAAAAATATATAAAGATTTCTGAGTATATATATTTTATTTTAGCCCTTTACATTCTACGTACCTACGTATGATTAAAATTATAAAAGATATTTTAATAAAAGTTCTTTTACGTATTAAAAATGAGAATAAAAAGTTCAATACTAGGTTCCATCTGCCTGTCATACTGTGTACATGTTTAATATATATTTTTTTGTCAAAGTGCATGCTATAAATTTACAAAATTACTATTAAACTATATAATATTAAGATCTCATAACTACTATTGTATATTATTGATAATTATATATAAGTTATTCTTATATATACTTTCCAAATTTCTAAATAAACAATAATTTTCGTTATTATGCACTACTTGTTTTTAATAAACATATAATATTATGTTACGATTTTATTCATATTTATGTAGTTTCAATTATCCGGATTTTCAATTATCCGAATGCCTTACAACAACAATTAGTCCGGTTAATCGAGTTTCTACTGTATATGTAAAAGTATACAATTAGAGTCGCTTTTATATATTAATATTAGAAACATTACTAAAATAAAAGGAATGAATGTTGTAATACTATTATGATAGCATGACACAATACAGGTTTATACTTTAAATACCCTACTATTCTGCTCTTTATGACTTGTGCTCAACTAGCACGCTCGAAACGCATTTATTTTAGAACAAAACGGAACAGTAAGATAAAATACTTGAGTGGCGAACTGTTTGTGTGCTATACTCTACTGGCATGCTTGAGGCACCTTAAATATAGAACTGAATTAAACTGAAATGTTTGTGTGCAACACACGTGAGCTAGTTTAGAAGCTTTATTTTATTTTAAAGAGTAAAGCCAGTATTGAAGAGGGATCGATTAATAAGTGGGTAGGCTAGATAAACATTTATCTGTAGCTTTTTGAACAGCGCTAAGTCTATCTACTGATCTTGTTTACATTGTCCTGAGTCTTTCTTGACCCGTCATCCGTCATATAATTCTACAGATTCAAGTTGATCAAATGATCGATTCTAGTATGAGCTAGTCGATTGAGTAGTATGAACTACATAGTTGAAGTTCTAATTTCAAGTCTTTTTATTTATAGATTCCCTTTATTAATTCCAGACTATACGTAGCAGAACTAACCGTTCGTCCTGTGGAACACATCAAATGACAATAGAAAACAGCTACACTGACACTGTGTCTTATTAGCATCTGTAGAGTTAACTTGTTTTATTACAGTTGCTATTAGAAGCAGAATAAGCACATTACATAAATTAAAGATACATTCACGTTAATATCCTTTTTGCTATTTGTAAATAAAATTGCGATTTCCTTCCTTGTATAAACTACCTGACTCAACAAGCAGCAAAGTAAAATGTTCAATAAATTTTCTAGTTACGTTTTCAGCGTAGCACGGTTAATATTCCAGCTGGCGAGCACGAGGGTTATAATGTGGGATGTTTCAATTGGTTCGCATTCGGTCAAAGTAATATATTGCTAACTAGAATTCACAGACATGTTGTACGATCAACGGAGAATATACTTTCATTTCCCCATTCTGCCAAGACAGACTATAATAAAATATCAATCCAAACCGGAACCTGTTTTAAATTTATTTTTTTTAGACAAATAAAGATTTTCTTAAGAAAGCGCTCTTTGTTGATGAAAATTAAATAAATGTGGTTTATGGTTTCAAATCTGTTGAATTAACGGCATTGGCGATATTGTTACTTTAATTTTTTTCTTAATAACTTAATACCTTTTTGTCATATAATACATACCTTTTTTTCCGTCCCCGCTTTCCACCTTTTTCAAGGCATTGCGTGTTGAGTGGCGGAACAACGCCGCGCTTTGCCTAGTTTACCAGAGCGTAGAAAATGAAAATAGAAAAATCTATCTTCCTCGAGTGGGAATCGAACCAAGAAACCATCGTGTTTACAGGCAGACGACGACGACGACGACGACGACGAAGAGGACGGTCCTCGTAGCAGCAGGGACTAAGCCACGGAGTGTCTTATCACTAGGTTCCACGGTTTCTGCAGTTCTCTCTGCCTACCCTGCTATGTGTGGGATAAACCGTGAAGCTAAAACAAAAAAAAACATGCTTATAGTACTATTTGAAGTATTATGTATATAGTAAGTCCATAAAATTGTAGTTTAGTTTTATATGAAAAATTGTTTAATCCAACAAAAAAAATTATAGGAAGCATTACAATAATTTTAATTATCAATTTGACGAATCTCTTATATTAACTTTATATAAAATCTATTAAATTAAATTGGTAAATAGAGGATATTTAAATTTAAATTTTAATTAAAGCAAATTATTGAATTCTAATGAAAACTGTCACTAAATAAATATTTATAGCAAAAAGTATTGTTACCTGACTTGGAAGGTCTACATGGTTTAATATAGTAAGGCATTTTAAATGTGATCAAATGTGCAAAAAAATTATAACTGCGAGTTGCTTTAATAATATAATGTCTTAGCAAAAAAAGATTAACAGCCTTTATATCTGACCTGTATTTATGATAATAAATCCTTAGTAGAGATAAACGGGACAAGAAGGCTTCTTATACCATCGTCCCCTCATACAATAACAATCTATATTACCGATCTTCTGTTAGTTATTTCGAGATGAGCTCAGTTATGTACGAGTGTGCTTTTTTAGACTGACGTCACTTCCATAATATACTTGATTTTTAACAATACTAAATAAATTATTTATAATTATTAAAATATTTGAATAACATAGAGTACACATGTATATAAACATATCTTTGAAACCCAAGATTTATATGAAATTTTTTATTTTAAACATTAACATCAAAATATTTATACCGAAATACCTACAAGCCTAGAATTTTCACAACACTTGTAACTTGATCTTGTTGATAGTGATACTTTCTATTTCATATTGTACACGTTTCTTAAAGTAGTAAGTAAATTATTAACACTTAATTAAGTCTGTAAAATAATTCCTACATTATAAACGAGAGTTGTCCAGCTAGTATCATATTTGTATGTTCTTTAATAAGAAGAAATGCTCTTAAAAATATTAAAGCAAATAACAAGTAAAAATAAGTATTCCAATGGGCTATTATTCTTGATTATTAGCCGTAAAACCTCGAGGGAGTACAAATCCATTGCCTCGATTAACATAATATTGACCTATTGTTCCTTCTGTAATTTTCAGTTAACAAATTCCATTTCTTATAAAAATATTCAAAATTATGATTATATTAGGCAAAGAAGTATAATCTCACACGCTCATATGTAGGCGAAACTTATAAAACTAACAACTTACATTTAAGACTTCTTTATACGAGTATCATGCTAAAATAAAGTAAGCACTTGGACGCAGACTAAGTATTTCAACATTGAAATAAAAATTCTACTAAAGTAACAAAATTTATTTACAGTCTTTAGCGCAGCCAGAAATAGTCTTTGTTTTTTTTTTTAGCTTCACGCTTTATCCCGCACATGGCAGGGTAGGCAGAGGGAACCGCAGGGATCGTGGAAACCTAGTGTTAAGACACTTCGTTGCTTAGTCCCTGCTTTCTCCGTCCCCGCTTCCCACCTTATTAGTCTTTACAATTTAGGAAAAAAATATATATAAGCCTGAGAATTTACAGTAATTGTTCTCATTAACTAAAGTGGTTGATATCAGTGCTACGTTTTATTTTCATGGTTAATTTGATGTTATTTAAGGCAGCATTCTAGCGCTGGGGTTATAGGGCGTGGCTGGCGTACAGCTAATTGACGGGTAGACTGCGAGACGACGAGCTTTTGTTTTAGGGTATTTTGTCATTTAAAACTTTAAGAAACATGAAAATTTTATTTCGTATTTTACAAAAGGCAGGAAGCTAGAGACAAGATATTATTTTTTAATTAATAAACAAAATATGTGCGATTTTTTTATAAACTTCAAGGTAATAAAGTTAGAGAGTGTTGTGACGCATTCTTGAATTGAGAGAAATAATACTTTAAAATAATTATTATATTTAAAATTGTTTAGCAATGGATGATAATGAAGCTTAAAAGTTACCTTTTATTATACTTAGTTTAAGAAATATATAAATTTAAACATTAATTACATCAATCTTTCATTAAACAACAACCATTCAATATTTATAGACATAAATTGCAGCAACCAGTTTAAAATTTTGAGATGCGGATGCCAAACACTATTCGACCAAACAAACTTTGGATTTTTTCACATTTAACAATTTCTTTATTAACGTTGCACTTTTAAGTTTAGTATTTTA
This sequence comes from Dione vanillae, assembly GCA_037178615.1. Lineage (NCBI taxonomy): Eukaryota > Metazoa > Arthropoda > Insecta > Lepidoptera > Nymphalidae > Dione > Dione vanillae. Next base: position 1,518,198 of record JAZFAU010000097.1, on the reverse strand, counting down.
TAAAAATATTAGTTTTATTAGATTTTGCAATAGCTTCAGATTTCAAAATAATACCTAGATTAAAGAAAATATACCTTATTTTTGACGATGGGCTAAAAATAAAATAGATACATTAATATAATATAATTTAATTAAGAGATTTAGATATACAGCACCAGTCAGTAAAATTGAAAGCTAAAGCTCGTTGTGAAGTAAAAAAAATATCAAAAATCTTTGTAAAATCAGCTTATTATTTAGGACACTGATAAGAGTTTTCACTATCGACTACAAACTATTTATAAAGTACAAGTCTGCGGAAGGAATAAAATTATATATATTTAAAATATATATGATATATCTCGAAGTATCAAATTATATAAAGAAATAATTTATTAAGCATGAAATGTTTCTTTTACTGACGTTATTATAAGTTTTCATCGTTAGCGGGCTTTTTTTTATTTTCATACAAAGCTTTATTGAGCTTATATAGGTCAACTGACATGGTATATTAATTAATAATAAAAACGAAATATTTCTAAGAAAGATTATGTTTCGTGTATACAAAACATTCGCTTTCTATAATGTTACTTAATCTTTACTATATTTACAGGTCTTATATAAAATTGTCAGTGATCGCTGTCTGTATATGGACAAAATATAAAATGAAACTATTATTAACTATCTATCTATATATATATATATATATATATATATATATATATATATATATATATATATATATATATATATATATATATATATATATATATATATATATATATATATATATATATATATATATATATATTACTAACTATTAGCTATCTATCAATATGACATCTGCCAAAAATAATTATTTTTTTATTAGCTTATATTCATTTATTCATTTTATTTACTCATTCTGTTTATAAGTTACTATTTAATCGATTTAAAACTTAAATTAAATATTACTCTAAGTAAATCCGAGGACACTGAACAAGCGGGTGAAGTTGCAATGTATAAGCTGTTTATTGAATGTCTCTTTCGTTGTACCCAAAATACTTTATAAGTTATACTTATATTTTTTTTATATAACACTACATGCAATAAATTTTAAGTTATCATGTTATTGATAGTTAAGCATACTTGTATAACAGACTATTTATCCAAAATGAATGAAGTAGACTATTACTTTTGATTATTCGTTTTTGGTATTACTGTACTGTAACCATACAGTTATAAATTAATATATATTTATAAAATAATAGAGAAAAGATATTGAGGCAAATTGAAGAATAATAAATCTACATTAAACTCATTTCAACAATTACATAATTAAAACATATTATGTTTTAATTATGTAATTGTTGAATTGAGTTTTATGTAGATTTATTATTCTTCAATTTGCCTCAATATCTTTTCTCTATTATTTTATAAATATATATTAATTTATAACTGTATGGTTACAGTACAGTAATACCAAAAACGAATAATCAAAACTAATAGTCTACTGAAGGACTTAGTTATATATACAGCACAACCGTTTTTATTATTTTATTATATATTTAAAAGAAGGATCGTAATTGAAGCATTTTTCTTTCAAAACTGATTTTGCACGCATAATATTCTTTTTCATAGTAATATCGCTGAAATGGAACAAGGGAGGCGTAGGTAGAAAATATTTATTAGGTGTAAGGTACTGCCACGGTAACTTCGATTGTAACGTATGAGTGATTGGACGTAGGCTTTGTTACTCTCGAATTCATTGGTTTGCGGAAGATTATACTTTATTTTATATAAAAATTATACTTCATTTTTTGATAAAAAAAATATAAAATTCTCTATATAGTAATAAAAAAATATAAAATTTACTTTGGTATGCCACATTTGACGATTTTCATGTATTTTTATAATAAGCATTTCATTTTAACAGTAATAATATCACGTGTTCCAAATTATTAAATTAAATTTAAATTAGCTTTTTTGCACATTAAAAGCGTGAACAAAATATTTAACATTTAGATTACTCTACCCACCATAGTAGTATGTGTGGGGTACAAAAAAATCTATTTTATTTTGTCACACTACATGCAAATATAAAAAAAGCATTTAATAATTATTATACTGAAATATGTTTGATACTTCTAGTTGAATCAAAATAAGGTAGGCCTTTATCTGGACGTTATAGTGACATACATGTTTCCTATTCATTCTAATGAACTTCAGGTTAATATAGTTAAAAAATATTTGTATGTCAAATTATATTAGTCTTTTCGTACCACATATTCCATACTATTTAACTCTTAAAATTTGTTTAATAAATGCTATCAATTACTATTTAGTTTGGTACTATCCCGTTTACTTATTGCACTTGGTGTACAATGTTGGTGTTATTATAGAGAGAAAGAGAGAGTGAAATGAAGTAAAACAAAAGGAATATAGGAGAAATGCAGATGACTGTTTTTTGATACTCGATGATGGTGATGGTGATGTGTTCTGATAGAGGTATTTCATGAACATATATGGGGTCACTCTCCTGAAAGCATTTTAGTCGTTCGATATTAATGTTTTGTATAAAAAGAAGTCTTATTCTGATTATATTAATAGCATAGCAAAGAACTTGTAAAATAATGATTAACGAAAACGATTACCGAAGCTTATTCATTACAATATTCACATATGAACAATCCCGCGTATATTTAATCAGTACCTCGTAGAAGGTACCGAATACCGATGTTTACTGTACAGCTACTACGTAATTTGATAACAAAATTACGTTTAATTGAATCGTATAAACTGCCAATGAATCCAAATTATTTATAATATTCGTACTTTCAGTAAATATAGTACAAAAATTCCTCGAATTGTAGTCACTAAAGATGCATTGAATTTTCTTTTTTCCATTACGCCACATAAGAAAGCTCATGCAACGTGAATGTAACATAAGTATAACAGGAAATTTACACTTTAGGGAAGAAACGATTTGTTGTATTTTGTTTTCCTTTTGACCTAATTCTTCGAATAGTCAGAACACGTAGGTACTCTAAACTAAGCAATGCTGCAAATTGAGAACGCTGGAATTACTTACAATCAATTTTAATTACTATTTTCAAATAATTAACCGAAAGTATTTTAGTTTTGGTAAAGATTTTAAAAGGGACATTTTAAGTAAAAGTTATTTTAATATCAAGTTCCATCGTTCTACACGTAATATTTTGAATTCAGGCAAAAAAAAACGGAGAGACAGAGTATTTTAACAGTCAGTTTTCTCGGCCATATGCAAGATATTGTAAAAATTTAATAAAATTACTCAAAATATATTAATAGTACTTTTAAATTTGGTCATCTCATTTACTAAGATGTTTCAAGTCTTTTTTTGTTTTAGTGCATCTAGCAAAGTAGAAATATAAATGAAAATAGAGAAAACATATTGTCAAAAAATGCCAATTGATAATAAAAATTTTGTAAATTCTGAATTATTGGGCTTAAAATTGAAACACAATGCAGTGGAGAAGGCGAATGAAAATTCATAATTTTTTTTATAAAAAACCCTACTTCCTGCTATATAATTATATTTCTATATATAGGAAATCAAAATAAAACTTAGCTAACTCAGTTAGCTTAAACAGAGCTTAAGAAAATTAGAACTATTTCTTACCTACTTATCTACGTCTTTCGAAAGTTTGCTAACTAAGCAAAAATAATCAAAAAAAATAGTTTCTTTTACTCCCCCCGTCTACTTTTAGAAGTCACATACTAAGTAGTTTAACTTAACTTGTCTCTAAATTCTGGCGTTAGAAACCTTCGAAAAAACCTTCAAATTTGACTATCCTGAAATTTGATATTCCCATTTTTTATTTAGATTTACTCAATTATTTAATTACGGGAGGTTAAAGCTATCAGGTGTTAACATCAAATCTATTCTTTCGCTATGTAGTAAGCCGCAAATAAATTTTATATGTAAAATACACACAATTAGGGTCGCTGTTATATATTAATATTAGATACATGTTTAAAATACACGGTAGTCCGGAATAAATGTTATGGTACTGATATGACAGCAAACTATCTATATCCTTGAAAGATCCTTCTAGTCTGTTTCTGTTCTGTTCTCTTAAAAATCCTTCAATTTTGATCTTAAACTTTTAATTCGTATAATTATGCGCAACTAGCAAGCAAAACGCCTTTTCTTAACAACAAAATGGAATAGTAAAAAAAATACTTAAGTAGTGAATCGTTTGTTTGTTGTATGTACTCTACTGGCATGCTCGAGGCTCCATATACGAAGAGCTTTACTAAACTGAAATGTTTGTGTGCAACAGACGTGCAGCTAGCTTAGAAGTGAAAATATAAAACAACGCCATTTCTGCAAACCAATATTATTTTAAGCATCAAAGCTAATATTGATGAAATATCGAGAATTATTAAGTGTAGGGTAGGCTTCTATAAAATTTCTCTGATGCACTAAGTGTGTCTATTGATCTCGTTTACATTGTTCAGATGAGTCGTTCTTGACCCCGATGCATCGTCGTACTGACAACAACTCAAATCATCCGTCATACGACGTTCAGAATTATGCTTATGATCTATTTCAAATTATTGTCAGCAGATGAAATTATCCATTCTAGTATAGACTAGCTTAACAAGTTTATTAACATATCTATATTGAAAATATCTTTAGATTTTTTCCTTTTGACGTGATTCTGGTTACAAATCTTTGGGTTACAAATCTATAATTCCATACTATACATAGCAGAATTAACCGTGCGTCCTGTGGAACACGTCCCATAACAATAGACAACAGAGCTATACTGACACATTTACAGCTACACTACACTAGTTATCATCTTTAACTCACTTATTATTATCTCTATATTTTACTTATTGCAGTAAGCAATAACCAGAATAAGCATATTAGAGAAATTAAAAATATATTCACATATATATCCTTTTTGCTGTTCGTATATAAATTTCTTTTCATTTGAATTCCTTCCTTGTACAAAATCAACTTGAATTCAACAAGCAGTAAGGTAAAATTTTCAATAAATTTTCTATTTACAGTTTTATCGTAGTACGGTTAATATTCCAGCTGGCGAGCACGGGTATTATAACGTGGGGTTGGATTGAACATATTACTCACCAAGTTTCACAGATTTATGGGTATATATTTAATTAAATTATTTATTAGGTAATTATTTAGTAATGAGACCATGTAGAATAGTTGTATTGTGTAAATATTATGTCCCCCCGTTACAAACAAAAACAAAATACCTTCCTATAGAATCAGTATACTTCTTCTACGAAATATATTAAGCGGGGACTATGAAAGCAGGGACTAAGCAACGGAGTGTCTTAACGCTAAGTTTGTATGGTTCCTACAGTTCTCTCTGCCTACCCTGCCATGTGCGGGATAAAGCGTGAAGCTAAAAAAAAGAAATATATTTTATCTAACAAGATCATTGTGTGTTTAAATTTATCATGATAATATAATATTTAATGCCAATATGTTGAAACGTAGAAAATGATTACGCATCACTTGCTGGATTCACTTTCAATGATGTATCTTAAAATGGTATAGTAATATTACTATGAGATATTATAAAAAACTACGAGTTTCGATTAATTATCTAGTTATAATTAATCTTTGCATATTCCTTATCGAGATAATCAATTTCTGTGTATAGGTGTGTTATAGGTGATTGCTTGTTATCAAAAGTTAATTATTCATATAGTGATTTTATTAAAGCCAACTAAGCTTATTCCAATATGCCGTTACTGTCATCATTGAATCGTAATCCCAGTTACAACAGATTTAGATTTTTTAGTAGACGTACAGCACTACACATTACACGTACAGAATTTATAATTTTTAACTCTTAGCTTATAAAATAAAAAAAAAATTATAACAATAATACATTTTCTTTTAATTAAATAATAATAAACGATGATTTAAACCGAATTATGAAATAAATATTAACATTTTTATTTTAATAATCAATTTTATAAAATATTAGTGAGTATTAATATTGTTTTATACATTGCTTATGGTAACCAAAACACGATGTGTTATTGATTGTGGCCGATTAAGCATTGTAGCCGCATTTAGGAATGTAAGCTACACTGATGCGAGCAAAACAAGCCTCTGTGAACGATAATTGTATTATTTGTGCTTTGTTGGGTAGGGTCTTTTATTTTGTTTTTTCATATAATAAAAGACTACAACTCGGAATCAATTAATTTCGTAAACTGTTTAAAAGTACCTTTTATTTAAAAAAAAAATGGTTGCCTGTAAAGTGGGTTTTACGGGCGAAAATTTTACGTGACAACGTCTTTTTCTCGGTAGAATATTTATTGATATGATTAATAATTATAATATAAATTGCACAAATTTTAACTATAGAAAATATATGTTGTTTGCTAAAACATTGTACATGTGTCAAGTGATACGCGCGACGGACCGATCATAGTTCGGTGACAGTTGACACATCGTTACGTTACCTTTTTCATATGTGACTCCGAGCCGCAACCTAATTTAAGACGTTGTCACGTCAATAAAGATTTTTTAAGTAAACGTTATTGACGATGTTGGCTTTAATTTTTATTCTAAATTCCATATTTGTCCCGTATAATACATATATACTGCACACATAGATTTACTTTTTGTACCTAGTGACCAAGAGTAAATCTATATATACACTAGCACTGACTCTATAGTAATGCGAGAGAACAGTCAACCTCGTCCATTGTCATTATTTTATAATGTCCACATTACAATTTTTTCGATGTATCCTTTTGTTTTATTTGACAGACTATTAAAAAATTGAAAACCGAATGTTTATAATCGAATTTATAGAATCGTTCTCATTAACTAAATTAGTAACTTTCGAAACAATCAAATTATAAAATTTATATTGGCTTTTACCATACATACTATTCATTTATATATAACTGACAACTAAAGAATAACTTGTTAAATATTAAAATTCAAATGTTTCTAATGCTTTTTGTATGTAAATATTAAACTATAAACAGATAGATCATCTTTACTAATAATAATAATAATCATTTTGTATATCCGTAATACAATCAATCTGTTATACAACAAAAATCTAATTAAATACAGAAAATTTGTGTTTACGATGAAACAATGTGCTCCACAAAGACAAAACTTTTAAAAGTTAAATAATTATTCTCATTTAACTTTTAAAAGTTTCGTCCTTTTTATTAAAATAAAATATAAGTTAACACTTATAATAGTGATAATTACAACATCTTATCTGTGGAATCTTAAGGAGAAATTTGAGTTTACTAGATTTAGTGATTATTTCCATGTTACCATGTTAACAGATGTAACTTTCTTTAATATCACCAATGATAACTGGGGTGAATGATCCGTAAATATCGATATTTACTGTGAAACTTCTTTTGTACGTAGTATAGATTCTACGATAAACGTAAAAAATTAATCAATATTAAAGACATACATACAAGTAGGGCTTAACGTTTTCCCCGTAGGAGAAACCAAAGAGAGTGAAACGCTAATCCACGAAGCTTTTTTCTGGAGATCGTCATACTTTATACGTCAATTTCTTCCAGTACCATCTACGCAACATTAATTTTTCTTTTTTTATTGTTTTATACAGTCGTAACAGTAATAACGCATAGAAATTAAAACAACCACGAGTAACAGTCGCGTGTATGCTGTTTACATGCATGTAGTCAGAAATGTAGGTATATTAAAAATACAACGGGTTTTTCTGACCTACTATGCACTGACGGTAAAAACATACGTTCCGTGCAGTAAACGGTTTATTTTGGCCCGCCGTTTCAACAGACCGCAAGCGACACGGTGCCGCCCATAGAATTTAAAGAGTAAAGAAATACTTGCAAGCAGCAGCAAAAAAAAATTATAAAAAAAAATTGAAAATTATCTACAAAAAGAAAAGAATTTGCGAATTGATTTGAATTTTCCATCGATATAAATATTAATAAAAAATATCTTTTTTAATGTTTTGCTAATAATTTCTGTTAAAATGATTTTGGTAACGCTTATTAAATGAATCCTAATCTGAGAGTAAAGATTAGGATTCATTTAATGAGTGTTACCAAAATCGTACACAAAATGTTACAAGTATATTGGTATTATTTTGGAAATTTCTTTTCGAAAACCTTTTTACGTTGTCACGAATCTATCACGAATATACCCTAATATCGCGTAAATATCGCGAAAGTTACGAACTCATTAAGTTGAGATGTGTTAATATTAATCTACACTAAGAAAAGAAACATAGTTAAAAATATACAAATATGAATGTATCAAGATTTGAACCAGTGCCTTAGGGAACCCGTCCAATTTTTTTGACTACAAAATTATAATTTTTAATCAAGCTACGTCGAAATTCCTACATATTTTTAACTTATTTATCTACATGACTTATTTACGTAGCAAGCATATTTCTATTATAACCCAGTATATGCAATCAATCGATTTTCGCACCTTATTTTGTCCTATCACTACTTATATTAGGACCGTCGTGGCGCAGAGGCGCAAAGTCTGCCCGTAATGCGACGATTTCTGGGTTCTATTCCCAGTCCGGGAAGATGGATTTTTCTATTTTCCGCTCTCAACACGCAATGCCGCTAAAAAGACGGAAAGCGGGGACGAACTAAGCATCGAAGTGTCTTAATACTAGGTTCATATGGTTCCTGCTTGTCCCTTCACCTACCCTGCCATGTGCGGGATAAAGCGTGAAACTAAAAAAAGTACTTATATTACTCTCTAGTCCGGGGCAGGTTTTTATTGACCCCCCATTTCTATCACTTATTTTTCATTTGGTATTTGGTAAATTCATGGGCGAATCGAATCTAAGAATTTGGTCTCAGAATCATTAGATAGCATAAAATATTATGATTTATTCTATTGGCACTTATAGTGGCAGCACAGAAAGACTTGCCACGTACTGGCACTCATATTATCACTATCCAATATTTAATAACAAATGCGTAATGTACTTTTTTCGTTTCTTTCATACTTTCCATAATTGTTTTGAGAAGATTTATGAACTGAGACAGCTTTTATAAGCTTTTAAAACAGTAAAGTTCATTACGAGACGCCTTTACGGTAAAATATTTTATGGACTTTTCCGGACGTAATGTTCAAACATTCATTTAATTTTCAAAATACCCATTAGATTGAATACTTGATAGTTCACTCATAAAGAGCTTTTCTGTTTTTATTACAAAGGTAATAAAAATATCAGTTAAGCGCGAGTCGCAAACCAAGGGTTCTATACCAATTTTATAATAAAAGATCAAGGTAAAGTAAAATTTATAAAAGACAAATTGTGAACAGCCAAATATATACTTGCGGTATTGTGCACTTTTTCTACGAAAATACACAATAATGAGAAGAGAAAAAAGTACTTGGCCCTCTATGGATTCACTGCGCGGGTGCCGGGTCCATCGAATTATACGAAGAGGAGCTCCGAGTAGCGCTTCGTACTTGCGACTCAGAAATAAGTTTAACATGCATTAACGCTCATCTTCACTGTCTCCTCCTCCTGAGCTCCTCTCACTAACCTAACCAAATTTTAAATGATTCCTAGTGCCGCCTTCAAAGTGCGACCATCATTTCAGTTTAATACATTGAAATTATTATGCGAATAATTGGTCTAGACAGACGAGCGGACATATAAACAGACAGCAAAATAATCCTGTAAAGGTTCTGTTTTATTTAAATAAAAGCTTAAGTTTTTAAACACTAAAAATGATAATAACAGACACAAGTAAAAGTTGTTCTTTTTAAGGGAAGAGCTTTAAATTCATTATGTTTATTAAGTTATATTTATTAAGAGATTTTAGATCTACATAAAGCTTGTTGAATCGTGCCAATTACTGTAAGTAAAGAACCCGTTATAATGAAAATAGGCTGAGATTTTACGAAGCCAGTTCAAATTAAATATAACCTCGGCCTCGTAGACAACTCAATTAAAATACAAAATAAAATACTAAAAAGGATTCCTCACCCTCAACCTTACACATTTACTCGTAATTTTTACCACATACATCATTTTATGATATAGCTTTTTATATTTTTCTTTAGTGTTTCATATTTATGCTTATACAATAAGATAAAAAAACTTAAAATAGATACAAATACTTTAAGTATTTTAAGTTTTTTAGTAACATATTTAATATAAATAGAAATAACTGATGAGTTGTAATTATTACTATATCTATATAAGCAAGAAAATAAATATAATTATTATTGAACTGGCACATGACATTTATTAGCTACACTGTCTAGGTTTTGATACTTATGTCATAATATCCTAGCGACTCGCTCGCAGCTTTGGCCACCAAGTAATGAGTTTACTTGCTTTACTTATCGTGCTTGTTGGGTAATTTTATAACTACGATATCACTTGGTAATTCTTTCTTTTTTGATATATCGTTTTAGTATAAATACTAAATTCTAAAAATAGGTTCGTAAATAGCCCATTATTTAACAGTAATTTGTAAAAAATAAAATATCACGAATCTTTTTGTCGACAACTATTAGTGATACATTATTGCTCCATACATTGTTTTGTGATAACAAAATATATATTGGCAGCGTTTACGAGGAAAACTACCGAAACGCTTAATTTTTTCCGACAAGTTGAGTTGATATTGTCGTGATGTCATTAGTTTGACAAAACTTGTTATACACAAAAAATTTCCTCAGGGATCACTTGATCACAAATTGTTTAACTTATTACTGAAATACTGAAAATTGTACTTAAATACTTATTACTGAAAATTGTATAAAAAATTGTCCAGTGCTTCTCTAGGTTATCGTTTACAAGCTAAGATTCATATGTGACGGTGGACTTTATAACAGACTTTATATTAAAAAAAATGTGAACTAATTTTATGTTATGCACATGGGTCTTAGCATCTATAGCATAAGGAAAATGTGTAAAACGTTTGAACTCGAAATTTGCAGCCTGAAAACATCCGTATTGTTTTTTTCAAAATTCTTATACCCTTATTACGATTTAGTATGGTAAGAACGAAAATAAGCTGTTACAAATATCGACGTAAAAATTTGTTAGTTTTCTCTATAAGACATAATTGACTACATACTTACAAGAGGCGTGAGTTTGAATTCCGCTAACCTAAAAATTTTGAACATATTTAATAAGAAATTAAAAAATCTTATGGAAATATAACAAAAGCTATATTTAAAATTTATAAGGGATAAAAAATGGAGTAATCTTTCATTTGAAGAACATCAGTGTGATGGAAAAAGTTAGCATTCTTTCAGAGTACTTACATAATATTGTGATTCAATTCTGTTTTCATTAAAAAGTGAATTTTAAGGGCAATATTCTTGGCAAGTATTATCGGTGTTTCGTTTTTGTTTAGGCTAAGTAAAATTCACTTTTTTTCGTAGCTTATATCTTTCTATATTTTTAGCATATAAGGAAAATATCTAGAACACGCACATCATATATACATACATATATCACCTCTTTCACCCGTTCAGAAGCAAAATCTTATTCGGATCAGCTTTTTTGACCGCCACATGAGGCTCATTACAAAAAGGTTTCAAATTATCTCTCACTACTAACGGCAAAAAACAGACCTTAAGTACTTATAAAATCTAAAATAAATATAAAATATACTAAAAAATTGTAGTTTAGCGCAAAATACAACTTAAAATTGCATATTAACATATATTACTGAATTAAATTAATTCATTAAATAAATATTTTATTATTGGGCTAAAGTGCTTTTGCAATGGAAATTAACCCCCTAAAAAAATAGTTACGCATATCTTCTAGAAGGACAATTTTCTTATGGCAAAAGAATATTCTTACATGAAGCATAATAAAACGAATTACGTCCTATTATTTTTATCCACCTGTAACAATCCAGATCCTTTAGATGTATTAAGTATAAAGGTATAAAAAATAACAAATAATACGCTTCTTCTTAAAATATATCAACATAATGAGTAATGGAAACATTGAATATGTTTACGAATTTCATTTATCTTGTTCATATGAAAAATAAACATATTACCTTATATTCAGGCCTTATATCAAGTAAAATATAAATTTATTCCAAAGAAAAGTTTTAGTACAAATATTTTCTGTCTCGCTTTTCTTTTCTTTTTTCTCTGGACTCCAGTAGCTTAATAATTCTAGGGTGGGCATTAGATGATCTCGGGAAGAGCACGGTCTACCTAGCCCCGCCTATTTTTACGCCCATGGCATTTTTAGTGTAACTATAGTTACGGACTACTACGCTACAATGAACTCATAAAATTAAAAAAAAATGTTTTGAGAGAGACAGACATTACAGGTAATAATGTTAAATTGAAAACGTCACAGTAAAACACGTAAATAAAATAAATTTAACAAAATATATGGTAGAGCCCTCTGGTGCCAACTGAACGCATTATATAGTTTCCAACGAATACGATTTTCCTACGATCAAATTCAAAGAAAATGACACTAGATGGCTCTTACTAATTATTACAGAAGCAATAATAATGAGAAGAGGATCGTCGTGGCGCAGAGGCGTAGCGTCTGCTTGTAAACGCAACGGTTTGTGGCTTCTATTCCCACTTGGGGAAAATAGATTTTGTTCATTTCCATTTTCTTCGCTCTGGCAACTAGGCAAATTGCAAACTTGAGTTCCGCCACTCAACACGCAATGCCTCATAAAAAGGCGGAAAACGAGGAATGGAGTATCTCAACTAGGTTTCCACAGTTACTGCTGTACCTTCTGCCTACCCTACTATGTGCAGGATAAAGCGTGAAGACATAAAAAAATATAATAAATAAATTACATATCTTTATTGCAATTATAATATCCATACCGATTAAATATTTCTGACTAAAACGAATCGAAGAAAGTTTATTATATAGAACTGTCCATAGTTATGGAATCAAAGTGATAACTGAATGAATGATTTTTTAAAAATGGATATTAGTGTTGTCTAATTCATTAACATCAGGTACTGTAGTAACAAGACTTGCAGAGGTATGTGATGCGTATTTAAGCATTGCATTTTCAAGGTGTAGGATGTTAACTTATTGCCGCCTATATAATTTCGGACCACTGAAATTTTTCAAGATTAACACCTGTAAAGGCTCATTTACACGGTGCCAGTTTCTTGTATATGTAAGAGCAATAATTGAATGCAATATTGGAAACGCAATAATTGACTTTCAAGAATTGTATGCAACTGTTTACACGCGGATATTAATTATAAAATTGAATGCAATTATTGAATGCAAATATTGACAAGAAATAATTGAAACTGTCTTATGTTTACATCTGTACAATCATGTTTTGGAGATTGTTGCTTTCAAGTATTTACTTGTCTAAACACAGACTGGTACATGCCTGTACTATTTAATGACGTGTTGCTTCCAGTATTGCACGTATTTGGGTTGGCAAATTTATTATTCAATTGTTGAACGTTATTGAAAACAGTTTAAAAAAATTAAAATTATTAATAATTGTTGGAATGGTGTATCAAAATTGTAAAATATTTATTTGAATACAAGTAAGTATGAAGTCAGTATGAGCCTTGTTTGTTCACAAAGTCAAATGTATGTTGTACATATATGTAGATGACTTTTAATTTTTTCTAATAATTCTGATGAAACTAATAATTTAAAAAGTGCTTTGAGTGCAGGATTTAAAATAAAAGATTTGGGACCTGTGAGAAAATATTTAGGCATCTATAAATATTAATAAAAAATAAATATTTATCATCCGAGAACTTCTCTTCTTCCTATCCATTTTTTTACCCAACACTTTCTTTTACGATATTTTTTTAATATTTCTTGCCTCAGAAGGGCAGCAACGATCAACACACCTTCACTCACTGCACTCATGGTTGCAAATGAGAGAGAATTTAAATTGAATACAAGAATTGCATAAGAAATTATTGAATGTGCTGTTTACACCAAGAACAGTTTTAAATGGAAACTTGCCTAAATATAGCAAAAATATGACATGTTGTTTAGACGATGCAAGTCAATTATTGCTTCAATATTATTGAATGCAACGGGCAAGAAACTGGCACCGTGTAAATGAGCCTTAAGTCACCAACAATCATTTTATATAAATTTAAAATGTTTATAAGGTAATCTTAACTATGTCCTTGCGTTTACGCATTTCTTTTTAATTGTTGTAATGATAAAAATTAAATTAAAACTAGTTATTTTATTTTAAATATTTTTTTTTCTATAAAATATAATAAAGGATAATTGAAAACTTTAATTATCAAGGCTTTCGCTTTATCTACTCTATAAATACATTTCTTTTGACGTACTTAAAGATGGATTGACCTTCATGGAAGAAGTAATAACATTGAATATTTACCTTAGTTACTACTGTAAATAAAGAAAGTACATCACAAATTTGCCATGTCGTTTAAAGCTTGCTTTTTTCGTAAAATAAAACTTTTCCAATGCTATTAATAATACCAAACAGATATTAGGTTCTATGACGACAAAGCCTTGGGTCACGCAGCCACAGGCCTCAGATTGCAGGTAAGCAGGCTGGCAAGTTGTCCTTGGTTTAAGTTACAAACATTTCACGCACAATTTTATGACGTATCCATCGGATAAACTCTTGTATTCGGAAATTGGTAGAGGCATGAGGTTTTGCTAGAATTGCTATCACGATAGCAATAATATTTTTTATTTATCATAAAGAAATGTGTTTTATTGGTAGAAATTTGAATTTAATAGATTATGTATGTTCTTTCAACCGCTACTTTAATCAAATATTCAACACTACTTATATAACCTGCGTAACATTTAACTAGTGATAAGATCTTAATCACTTGTCGGAAGTTTCGAAATGAGTATTAATAATATTGCAAACATTCTAAATAAAGTAAAGGGTAGAATAACGCCTTAAAAATATCGGCCTTGTATTGGGTCTTGGATTATTGGCGACGTCCTTGGACAATTCTGACTATTTGGCCAAGTTTTGATTTAGGAAACTCATATAGTCTGCACTATGGTGGTAGTTTGGTTGTTAAAAAATTATGATATTTTCTATGATGTGATAAAAAGTAGTACCTACTTTTTCACAATTTCATATCCCAATTCTACGCTACAAAGTTATATCAAAATGAATATGCATAATTGAAGACAAGCTTTTTTAGAGATTTTTTTGAAAATAATTACTAATTATATTTAGTAAACAATAACCCATAAACACAATAAATATTAAATCGAGTTCGCAATGTTGAAAGACATTGTCAGAATTTTAAAGTTCAATATGTCGGTTATTCTGAAAGGTATGTTGTAGACATTGCATTGTCAGTCAAAGTAATGTGAAAGGTACATTAGTACAGTAAGCTGCATTTAAAATGTAACTTTGTATTTTTATACATATTTTAAGAAATTATACTTATTTAGAAAATGTGATATCGCACTCCATATGATTTACATAAATCATATGGAGTGAGAAAATGGTATAAACTCAAACATTATCCCAAAATTATAATATTATAAGAATTATTTTTTTTTACTTTCTTTGTGGTTAATTCATTTTAAATATCTATTCTTATTAAACCTATATTTAATACTTGTTAATTATGTTTTATATTGTAACAAATTAAAGCGGCAATGGGCAGGGCACATAGTACGGATAATTGACGGCCGCTGGAGCAGAAAGTTTCTCGAATGGGGACCACGTACCGATAAGCGCAGCGTGGGACGACCTCCTACCAGGTGAACGGACAAGTTGGTCCGGGTTGCAGGCAGCCATATGCGAATAGCATTAGACAGGGCGTACTGGAGCTCCCTAGGGGAGGTCTATGTTCAGCAGTGGACGTCCTACGGCTGATATGATGATGATGATGATGATTGTAATAAAAAACATTTAAACAATATTAACATTATAATTTAGCTGACTATACCTTCCTGTAACCTTTACACTATGTGTTATTTCTTACAGCCTTTCAATTTTACTTGTTTTTGTAACCACGATATTATGTTTGCTTATATTATAGTTTGTAAATAATTTTAAAGAAGTTTTTTATGTGCTGACATGTACCTAAAGTAGTTTTTTCAGTTGTTTCTAGCATTAGCATCTCTTCGAACAGAAATTGTCATCTTGCAGTCGAAATTGATTTACATTTACATAAAAGTATGTTATACATAACGCTTTTACACGAAATATGATTAAAATTCATGAAAAATTAATTTAGTATAGTCAATTTAGCAACTCTGGTTTCTTAAAAAGATATTAATAAAATAAAACGTAAACTAGCAGATTCCCCGCGCGTATGTGCTTTGTTTTACAAGCTTAGCACTTATTAAGGATGGCTAGAGTTTTTTATGTAAACAGCCGCGCGAATACCAAGTTTAGTGCTAGGGTTTAGAACTTTTATATTGAACCGTTCAAGTTCGAACTTAACACGGTACCAAAAGCAAATATGTGGGTCAAAAACTTGCCTCTCAAAGTGTTCGCAATTAAAACTCTTGCACAAATAATATATAATGATCAGGGACTAAGGAACGATGTTTCTTACACAAGATTCCTAAGGTTCCTGCAGTTCCATCTGCCTACCCTGCCATGTGCGGGACAAAGTCATACATACATCAAGTCATATATCATAACATGAAGTCACAAGTAAAATATGATTTAAATACGTAAATTACAATATAACATTGTATATGTTTGAAATTGTAAAAACGCTCAGTCATTAAGCGCAATGTACTTTTTTAAATAATGCAATTTTAATCAACAATCTAATATATGCCACGAACAATGGTTATTACTTAAAAACACAAGGAAATATGTTTTTATAACAAGACAAGCAAATACCCTGTCTTCATAAAAACTTTTTGTTGTGCTCATTGCTACATTTTAAATTAAATTTTAATTTTTAACTTTCAGAAGAATTATAAAAAAAGTATAGTATTTATCAATTTTATATTAATGTTTTTATGCAACATATGCGTCATATACATTTGTTTTTTAACAAAACAAAGAGTAGAATGAAATAAGATGCCCCTATTACCTCTTTCATTCAAATTTGGCCCAATATCTCTTGAGTATTCAATTTTGCAATTTGTTTAGCCAGAACGGGATCGACTCTTTTCTGTTGCTGTCGACTGTTCGATGATTTCGCATAGTTATATAAATTTACATGGAAATACACACACACATACAATCACGTTTAACGCCAAACGCTATTTGCACTACAATGAATAATATAATTTTAATACATTTAAAAATTGACTTTTAAAAATCACAATTTTATAGATTCATTGATGCTTAAAATACATGACACATTTAAAAAGGACATCACAATTTATTGTAACAGTAATAGATTGCATAAAATTTCTTTAACTATATGCACTGCCTAATGACATTGTTCTGGCAATGAAAATTATTTACAAAGGAATCCACTGCATTATGCATATGAACATTTACTTATATAAATATTGTTATAATTATGTATGTATACTGATTAATTTAAAAATTGTAATATCTAAGAAATTTTACTGTAAACTTTGCACGCGATGCTCAGCTAGTAAATATACTAAGTCAAGGACGGCAAATTAGTTTCTTTATTGTAAAAATAACCTCACAGAACCATTACGTTAATTCTTTCATTTACTGTTGTAATTTACAGGAACAATTAAAAACTGTTCTCGCTTAATTATAGCTAAATCCTATAAAAAATTACTTAATCTTTAACGACCAAATCTCTAAAATATATTGTAACGAAATTTGACAGAAACTTTATTGACACGACATTTTCTGGTTTTACTGTTGAAATTGATATTTTAAATAAGAACAGATTTTATGAAATTAATCCCTTGAAAGGATTTAAAAAGGCGAGAAAGTTAGAAATTTAATAAAAGTTTAAATTTTATTGGATCTGCCTAAGATTTGGATATTAATCTTATTTGCTAGCTTCACGCTTTAGCCCGCATCCAGTATATCAGGTAGATAGAACTTAGTAAATGTCTACAAATCTTAGTTATTTAAATTTAAGTAACTTAGAATTTGGTTAGCACTGCATTATTTTTTTCGTTCCACATAAGTGTAATTATATGTATATGCACCAAGCTTCTAGTCGGTTTCTTAGATTTTCTAATAAATTGGTTTGTGTCTGATTTTCTACTTTATGTAATCACATATTAAATGACCTGACACTAACTTTAGTTCAACGCGACCGAAAAATATCCATCTTTCTAAAACAAACTAAATATTTCGATTACTATATATACAACAATATTTAAATACTAATTTTTATTTTATTTTTATAAGTTATCAACACATTATTCTCGGAAAAAATTGAACAGGACTACTGTGACCCACTTACCTACTGTGTTTATGAGGTCGAGGTTTAAGAAACCGAACACGCACAGTGCTACGCAAAATAAATTCTTTATTATAATTGCTTGAACTAATAAAATTTTGACAATTACTTACTGTTACATAATTACCGTTTTCTATACATTTACAAACTGTTATAGGACTATGCTGGCAACAATTTAAATTTTTTGTCTATTATTGGTTAGATTGAGCACGCTTTATCCCGCACATGGCAGGGTAGGCAGAGGGAACAGCAGGGACCGTGGGAATCTAGTGTTAAGACACTCCGTTGCTTAGTCCCTGCTTTCTCCGTTATATTTGTTTACAAAAATATTAGTTAAGCAAAATATGGGTTATCGATATTGAAGCCCTAGTAAGCAACATTCACCAGTATACAATACTCAATTAACAACACCTAATAATCGACTTTAACAGAATTTGTAGGAGTCGAACAGGCGTTAACTTGTATGAAATAATAAATAATTTTAATGTCAAAATATTATTGCTTACTTTAATGGCGAAAGTTAGGTTTTATTTAAAATAATTGTAATGAAAACAATATCCGTTAACAGTACATTGATTTTTTTTAATAAAACAATTGTTGGACAACAATTATAATAACTGTTGTGTTTAAGCAGCTTTGACAAGAGTTCAAGCAATAGTTACAGATGAAGCTAGCTAGTGGTCAAGATGACAGCTGTCCATTACAACCATTGACGAGAAAGAATGACGTGCTTTATACTACTTTTCCCTAGCTCCGTTGTAGTGTTATGACTAAGACAAGATAATCATTAATTACCATAATACGAGCAATTACGAGAAAATATACTAAACCTACTGAGAAAGTTTAATACAAATGAGACGATTATAATTTTTATTTAATTAATAATAATAATATATATATATATATATATATATATATATATATATATATATATATATATATATATATATATATATATATATATATATATATATATATATATATATATATATATATATATATATATATATATATATATATATATATATATATATTGTTTTCTTGTTATAGAAGCATGTATTGAGACTCTGGGTAAGTTTTCTCAAAAGTATACAAAATCTTATTAGCAAGTCCACCAATCGAAGGGGTCGTACAGATAAACAAAAAGTGCGTGAAGGCCACACTCGTATCTTTTGTTTTTAAAAACTAAATAATGTTATAAATATACAAGAGAAGAATTTACTATTTACATTTTAATCTGCGATTTTATGAAATAAAAAGCAAAAGCAAGTTATTTTTTTAATTATTCAAAAGGAACAAGGCTAATTGTAATACGATACGTTCAAACATCGACAAATGTATCCCCAAAAATTCAACATAAGAAAAACTTAATAGTTCTTATAGTAACTTACTTTTATCAATTGTATAATAATTGGGTTCAATATCAGATATTGTACTTGATTAATTAATTACAATTAGTCTTGCAATTCTGTCCATTGTTCTTTATACTTTTTTGTTTGCCATTGACATCAAGTCCTCGGGTCATTATTATAATCTGATCGTAATAAAAAGAAAAAAAAGATAGACAGTATACGCATTTCTACAGAAAAAAAATGAAATTTAACAACCTAGGGCACCATTATTATAGGACTGTGACAACTTAAAAACAAAATTGTGCATATTCGGTAGTTAAAATGTAGGTCAACTACTGGTGCCAATATGATTTGTGAATCAGTACTGAATAAACTTATAATAAAAGTAAAAGGAGGTAGTACGGTTTATCTTAGATGATAAAAACTATAAAAGTGATGAATTTATTTCAATCGTGGTAGTTTCATGTAGACAACGTCCCGTTCTTTGCCAGTACGGTACTAATATGAAGTACAATGATCTACATTATTTACTAAAATTGTAGTTAACATAAACATAATCAGACAGAGATTCCACTGAAACTTACGGTAAACTTATGGTCTATACATATTTCTTCAAGCAAAATGTGAACAATACGGGAAATGGGGATGTTTCCTCTGCCTACATCGATCCATCCATCCATTCCCTTCTGTTTCGATCTGAGGTAGCTTAACAGCGTTTCGAGCATACCATTTGATCACAATTCACGGTAATAGTAAACGGTAACATTCCAGTAAAAAATTTCCCTTCAACAAAAACAAATTAAACTCATAATTACAATATGTAATAGCTTAGTACCAAATAATATTTTACACTTTTATTGGCATACTTACATAGAAATTTTCGCACAGGACTAAACACAAACAGACATCGAACATTAAGAGGACGAGGATCTTTGTAAGTGAGAACATTATATAAGGGACGAGTTCAGTAAATACTTCCAAGGCGACATATTTTTTGGCAAAAAAGACACGATAGCTTTGGAATGTTAGGTTGGATAAAGACATAATACTTACCATTGAATGTCTTTTGAGACCTTAATAAAGGGATAAACGAATAGGGCCGTCCGAAACTGGACCAAGCTAGAGAAGTGTTCAAGAGAACCACACTAGATGGCTAATTTAACAAGAGCCAGTAGATTCGTTCCAACTAATTCCAGGGTGATAGGAATCCATACCAAAATAATATCCAAGTCCCTTAGATGAAATGACTACAATTTTTTACGAATCCTGAAAAGATAATTATAATCGTGGATGAGAGTGTAAAAATGATCGCTTCGAACAAAGCAACGGCTCACTTGTAATCACCGATTATACTGATGTAAAATAATTTTGAATTTTGGGATCCAGCATGCAACACAACTCTCCTTCGAAAACTTTGAAGCCTATGTGAAGATGAACATATAATTTAACTACTGAAATTTTGTGTAAGCACTAGGACTTCTCTTATTTAGGCCAAGATTTGATTTGATTTAATGACGACACGCCTTGACAGATTAAGGCATTAAAAGAATTTTATATAAGTAACAACATCGATAATTTTGTTGCTTTAAAATTTTTACCTTTAATAGTTTAATATTTTAATATTATTTATTGATATGAAGTTAGGAAAATAAAATAAAATTGACTTCTTTCTTTAATTAAATAAAGTATCTTAAGTTTTATTACCTAGACGCCTAGTAAAAAGAATAGTTAGTTATTTAAAAATATGAGATAATGCAATGTTTAGCCGTAGATGAAAAATTATCATAAAATAGAAAATAGCAGAAAATAAAATAGTAAGAATGAAAAAAATATATGAAGCAAAAGTGAGAGGTAAGGGGAGACCTCGGTTGGCTATCGAAAACGCAGTATGAAAAGTATTGGAGGAACGTAAAAGGCAAGCTCCCTAAAATCACATATGAAGAGGCTTAATGACAGTGGACGAGGCGGAAGATATACGCAGAAACAGCATTTGTTGACTACTCCGCTAGGGATAATACGTGAAGCTATGTATGTACATACACACATAGCTTGTATGTGGAAAATAGTTAGTAGTAAACATTATTTTTATATATGATTGGTAGCTAGTTTCATAATAGGTTAAGTTGATTGGGTGATATTTTAAATTGTAAATTTCAATTTTAAAATGACATTTTAGTAGAATAAACGTCATAAATATCTTATTTTTGGTTGTTCGGTAAAAATATTCTTATTCTATAATGAAATATAATTAGATGCTTAACTTTCTCAAAGATAAAAAAAATACTTTGTGCCTTAAATTATTGTTTTACTATTTTGTATAACGCCGTGAGTAGTCAGCCAGTAATCACTCTATGTTCGCGTGTAACAATGTGTGAATAGAGAAATATTTCCACTTGAGTATGTGCCAGGACTAACAAAAATTTATTATAAAAACCATTTGTATTCTGTGTCTAGAGAGTAGTCTAATAATTACAAGAAATGTGTATTGAAAATTATTTTTAGATATAGGTATTTTACCTTCATTACTTACACGCAATGTAATACTTTATACTGTTTTGCATAAAACTATTAAGTGGCTAAGCGCTATACATTAATTATAAAAATGGCAAAGAAAATCATGTGGGATGGCAAGGTTGCTACAATTATGACAATTTGGTTTAAATTTTATGTTTAAATATTAAATGGATTGTGTATTTAAATTAAAGTTTAACATAATTTTTTTTTCAAATTATGGCTTCGAAATATCGATAAATAATTTTTCAAATTATGGACTTTTCAATGAAGCTGTAGTGGCTCAGGGGTTGGACTGTCAACGCTATGATTATGGGTTCGATTCCCTTTAATTCACATGAGCTGCCTTAGGCTTCTTTGATTCCCTATGTAGGCATCCTATGTAGGCCCTTCTATTCGTGGGAAATACTGTAAAGCTAAAATTGAAACAATTCATATTAATTTATATCGTGCAAAGAATAACTATCTAATGTGACAATCATATTGTAATATGTATACATTTATATCATATTGTAATAATTGTCATGTCGAAGGTAGGTTAATGTAAGGTAGCTTACATTAACTAACGAAAACATAAATTTATGATTGTCTTTACTCGTATTGCAAAATTATGTACTTATTATATGTTCTATATAGTACCACTGCATCATTGGGGCAATATAAGAATGCATTCTTATTCCATCACATTACTACCCACATATTAACAATCTCATTGTCGTTTTAAATCCTTTGTTTATTAACGATTTGCTCTACATTCAGTATTTACTATTGTAGATTGTAAAAACAAATACTACTTACCTCCGATAATTCCTTAACGTTGGTTTGTTATAAAATCCTAAACCAACCTAGTCACCTTATGACTCAAGGCCTGTATATGTCTTGGAAAATATATAGTCTTAATTAACGCAATTTTGGTAAACTCATGAAATAAAAGTAAATAGCGCACGTAGCCCAAAATTATATTATTTTTCTGATTTTATACATACTTACTTACTATGGAGAAGATGAAAGTCATAAATTCATTTAAATTTGTGATAATATCGTTTGTTAACAAACTAATTTACCCACATTTTATAGGTATATGCGTACGCGAACTAAAGCGGCTGCAACGCCTCGGCACTTGCTGGCAGGGAGACGCGCACGCGCCGGTGAATCTGGCACCGTCAGTCACACAGGTTTATTTCCACTCACATTGAACTTACAATAATTAGATTATCCATCCACCAGATGATTTTGATTTTTTTATGAGTATGTGTTATTATCTAATATTTTTTCCATAAAAAATGATAATTTTATTCTTTTATAATATGTATATATCAAGTCTTTATTATAAAAATAAATAAATATATAAACACGCCTTTTGTATGTTTTGAAACAAATTAGTGAAAATATGAGGTACAACTACGTCTACATCTCTTTTCTTGGAATTTAGCACTTTATCTAACACCGAGGACAAATAATTACATCATCTTAAAAGTAAATGCAAACCAAATATGAGAGTAGGTCACAATTGTCGTCACCGCATTATTCACGAAAAGGGCAAGCTTTAGGTTCGCCAGAGCAGTGGCAACGCGGTGTATTAATAAATCCAACATTGACAAAGACCGCCAAAACACCTGGCTGTCGGCCAAACTAAAAAAAAGTTACCTACGCATACGACGCGGAACAATTCCGGTGACGTCCCCGTAATATACCAGTCTGAGAGCGCCTAAAGCTAGACGCACCAAAAATAAACAGAAAAAGAAATTTCGGCCAGCTACGAGTTTCTGAAAATATGAATTTACATGATATGCTATTATAATTTTTAGGTCACAATTAATTATAATTTAAATCTATAGTTACTAACTACAAGTTTTTAGTACTTTGTACTATCTGTTCATGTATAAAAGTATGAATTATGAGTATAAGTGCACTATATATTTTTTTTAACGCTTAATATTAAGAAAACTGTTTACATTTCTAAGTAACGCTTCCCGGACGTCAGCGTACGAGTACTAACACTTACGTATTTAAAAGAAAATTTTGTATTTATTTATAGTATGCCTCTATCTGGCTGCCGTGTACCGACAGTAGCACAATATTTACATTTAAACAGGCAACTCCTGCAAATTTGTGCACCCTTGCTGTTATTGCAATAAGGGTGAAGATAGCACATTGTTGACTTCCACATGCCCAACGTAGCCGTAAACCGGCAATTACGTTCAGGTTTATGAGTGCTTAATAGGTAATGTAAAATGTCCCGATTATCGTGGTTTGTTTTACAAATTATACTGCGGGTAAACTAACTATCGTGTCATTGGATTTTATTAATAAACTGCTGAAGGAATTTCATTGTCGTATTAATGTAACATAATTATTTTTAAATACATGCGTGTACAAGGACATAATTTTGCAACTTGGTGCGTTGCATTCTGAAAAGGTTAGTTAGTTAGTTATATGGAATTTTCTGGCAAAACAAAACAATGCAGGTGTGTAATTATTACTTGTTTTATCTATTTGACACTATGTATTAATTGATAAAGTGCATATTTGTTTTCTAAACAGAGTAATAAAGGGAGCTAAAAAAATAAATTAACTAAAAATGAATTTGAAGAAAAATTTAAAATTTAAATTTAAATATTTTTCAGCTTTGTTATAAAATTGAAGACAAAGTGAATCAAAGATATAAGTCAAAGTATAAAACCATTTGTATATATTACCTATTGTTATTTCTACGTTTACTTCATCTCTCCCAGTTAAAATATTCCAATCCTTCTAGAAATATTGGTTGGTGGAGTCTAATACCAATTTTAATTTTTTTTCTTATAATATCTGCAATCAGTCGCAAGACTATAAGCGGATGGGTTCAAAGTAATAATGGCGATTAGGCGATTAAACCAGTGTCACATCTGACCCCTCAGAGCACATCCTTCCTTTTAAGCTTATTCGCTGTAAGAGAGGATTTCAAAATGCCCTTGGCTGGGGTACTGGGATGATTTGAAAGTCGAATACGATATTTTTCTTTATGTAGATCTATTTAAATTATAGATTTTTAATTAATATATGTTAAAATATCAATTAATCGACTTTATACTTTCATGCTAAGTTGTAAACTTTCATGCCCCATATTGCTTTACCAAAGTAGGAAATGACAATCTAAATATTCAGTATCCATCGAATATATTCGAAGCCATAATTAGAACGTATTCCGTACAAACTGCACTACAGCCATATTCACATAATATTATTATTCTATATTTATATACCTTAAGAAACTTAATATTTAATTATGTTATCTTTATATAAGTCTTCTTAGTTAAACAAGCGTTTCTCTTTTAAATATTTTACATAGATAGTGTAATGCGCATAAGTCGTACACACGGGGACAAAGTGAATCCCATGAAATGCTAGTTTAAATATACTACATGACATCCAGTTATTGACATGCGTAGAATGAAGTTATTTAATATGTAAGCAAATTTCAAAACCAATTTTGTAAGAGCTACAATTTGCAAGAAAATTTTACTATGGATTTAAATTATTTAATTGTATGTAATGCACCATGTATATAACAAGTTTATGAATGATATATTTATACGACTGTTTATAAACCATATATTACACCTTTGAATTTTTTTCGACCAAACAGTTGAATTGGAAAATTCTAAATGAAATCCAAAAAAAAATCAAACTACCGTGTAAATCTTTTCTAGAAGGGAATAATTTACTGTTTTAACTATATTTCTTATTAATATAGATATAGTAGTTCTTGTTTTTATTCGTATTACTGTCTATATAAGGTTATGTTAATCAAAATATTACTTCAAAAGGTTATTTTACATTTCAAAACCAAACTTCTAGTTCAAATAACCTAAGTACTTTTCTTTCTGACGATATTAAGGTACATAGGTATACTGAGCTCCGATTCGTGATTGTAACCGCAAGCAGCTGCTTGAAGGTAACGCCAAAATTTAATATAACTACACGGCACGCAATATACGGTACGGATTATAGTTTCCTATTTTACTTATGAACGCTAGAATTTTATTATTTATAATGTAGTTTGTTATGTTTACAAAAAAACAAGGATATGTTATTCAAATAAACTATTATAGAGACGTATTATAATTAACGTGATCAATTACATAAGGTCAACCAATTATAATTATATCAAAATTAAACTGTCATATTAAATGTTCGCAAAAATCAAGCATTGTTTTACCATTTGGCACGGCATGTCGAGTCACGCGAGCAACAAGCAGCAACTGACTGCTTGAGTAGTTTTTGTTGTAACAATGAAATTTGAAATTTATACGATTTGCGCGTGGTATCGTGTGTCGCCCTGATGGCGTCAGCACAAGGCTACATTGACATCGTTAACTAGATATAAATATTAGCGAGCATCTGGACAGCAGTGCTGAGTGTTGTGCCGTCACAGCTGTCACAGCCTGTCACTAGGTTCAGGTGCGTAGCGGATTGCGTAGCAAGTAGTTTTCACCGTTCGCATCATAGGGTGAGATCGCGCGGAAGTGAAGGTTGCGCCCGTGACCGAGGCCGCGCCCGCGCCCGCCCGCCGCTACTGCCGAGTAGCGCAGTATCGCGCCGCGCTCTCTGCTTCTCGGACCTCAACCCGTGGACTTAGTCGATCGAATCGAAGATTTGTGATGTGTCTCGTGAACTGATCATGTGCAGAGTGTGTACAGTGCGGGAGTGCGCGAGCGACGAGCGCCGGTGGCCCCCGCGGCCGTAACTTGCCATGTGGACGCTTCTGTTGCCACTGCTGGCACTCCTCGCGTCGGGTGGCGGTGACTCTCTCTCCTCGCACAGAGAACTCCTAGAATGTGCTAGGTTCGTTGCTCATATTAAAGTTAAACATACTCCTAAGATTGTGGCGGTTGCTAATTATTATCAATCGCAATTTATTTTAGAGATTAAAGTCTGGCTAAAGTCACAGACAGGGACCTCGGATGAGCTACAAAAATAAAATTTGACGCGAAACAAAGCGTATGCTTATTCCGACTGCGTTGGAGTTGCAATGCCTGCTATATATGATCACATTCGTTTAATTAAACTTATTTTACATTTGAGTAAAACTACAATTAACCAAGACGTTGATTTATTTATGTACGTAGGTCGATGATATATACAAAGTTAATAATTCAGTACTTAATGAAAATATATTAGTTTGCATATGTCAAAGTTACCTTGGACTATATTCTTTTGGCAAACTTCTTGACTTTGTTGAAGTCTGGTAGGAGTAGAAGATTTTGTATTTAGTTAATAAAAGTGAACATAAAATTATTGAAGTAAGCAGGGACTAAGTAACGGAGTGTCTTAACACTAGGTTCGTATAGTTCCTGCAGTTCCCTCTGTCTACCCTGCTATGTGTGGGATAAAAGCGTGAAGCTAAAAAAAAAAAAAAAAAAAATATTAGAATGTATACATATTAGGTAATAATAAATTTGTGTTAGATAATATTTAAATTATTTTCAGTAAATCAATTCATTGAATTAATGTTTAAATTATAAAAAATACTTCATTATATTATCTTTATGTTCATTTTATTTAAATAATTAAAAATACTTTTCTGTCTAAAAAAAGATAAGAAATCCAAAAAAAATACGTTATTTTTGAAGTTGAATTAAACTCTCCTCATCTATTCATCTGGCAAGACTGAGCTCTTAGTGGAATTGTCGGTTGATCTTGCCGAGGAGACTAGTCGTTTGGCATTACACGTTGTTGACATAAACATTTCACTGGCTAGACGAGTTGGCCAGGTGCAACGATCTTATAGAATTAAATTTATTTAATACATACTCTTTTTCTCAGTTATAAGTAATTTTTGTCACTTATTTTTTATCCTGTCACATTAGTCTAATTTTATGAAGTACAGACGAATGTTAATAAATAATTTTGGAGGCATTTTATTTATACCATTATTCCATTTATTTTTTTTCGCTCGCTTCGCTTTTCTTCATTGAGTTCACTCAACACGCAATGCCCTATAAGAAAAAGGCGAAAAGCGGAGACAGTCCACAGTTCCGTTTGCAGCCTGTGTGGACTTCATGGTGTTTACTATTACCACTTCTATTTATCACTGCTATTATACAAATTGAAATAGAGCAGCATTCATTAAAATAGAGCAAAGCAGACACTCTGTTATATGCTTTTACGCTGACCTAAGGACAGCGTGTTATGTGGCAGACCAAAAAGTCATGCTACGTCGACTAATGAACAATCATAACTAAGCGACAAATTAAGAACAAATTAAAAACTATTATGCCGCCTAACTGGATATCGAACACATTACAACGACAACCAAAATGACAGTTTTCTAAATCAATTAAACCACAGAATATCCCGCTTTATTGCTTTAGGCGTAAAAGACATATCGTTCAAATTCGTCCCGTAGTTCCGAGAAGTTATCATTTGAAATTAAGCCTGTTCTATTATAACTTTTATATACATTTTATAAATATTAAATATACAACCAACCAACCTAAACAAATAGTTTACTAAAAGATCTTGGTCTGTCTAGAACTATCACAAATTCATTTCTAGAACGCACTTCGAAGGCGGCTTTGGTAGAATCATTTAAAATTTGGTTAGGTAGTGGGAGGAGCTCGGACAGTAAAAGTGAGCGTTAATGCATTTTAAAGGAGCACTTTAAACCTACACTTGGGTCGCAAGTCCCAAGCGCTGCTCGGAGCTAATCTTTCTACAACACGATGGGCCCGGCACCCGCAAGGTCCATCCATGCAATGCTAAGTTGTTTCTTCTCTATCATATATTTATAAAAATATCTTATCATATATAAATTTAGCTACGTCCAGCTCATTTATACATATGAGATATAGATTCATTACCTGGGCGTATATGTAAAATTAGTTTTTATCATACTCATGCAACATTTTTTTTTGTAAGAATAAGTAAATTTGCGGCATTAGACGATAACACACTTAAGAGGTTTAAGTCAAAAACACATGGATTGATATCGTGTTTTCTACTCTTTATCAATATTGGAGATTTTGAATGGCGGCAGAATCCGAGAGAGAAACCCTGAAAATAACAATAAAAATATTCTCTTTTATAACAGAAGTCAACTGTATACTTTGTGTACTATACGTACATACGTATATGTATACGTACGTACTTACGTATGTATATATATAGAAAGAAATTCTATCCTTTATAATTTAATGTAGTATTCTAATACCCTAAACATCTGCAGCCATCCAGATATATCTTAATTTTTTTAAGGAATAACTGTTTAATATATTTTTTTGTTTGAGTTGAAAGTTTGATCTTTGTTGTGCAGCGTCAGCGGTGTGTAAAGGTACAGCGACTGCCTGTAAACGTGACACCTTGTAAGTTCAATACCTACTCGAGTAGAATAAATTAGCTCATTCTCCTCGGTCTAACAACAAGTTAAACCGTGCTTAGTTTAGTTTAGTTCCACCACATAACACGCAATCCCTCGAAAAGCTGTAATTGGAAAACGGAATGTCCTTAAAAATATATTCCTTTTGACTAAGGTTCCCTCTGCCTATCCTATTACGTGCGGGAAACAGTGTGAACCTGAAAAGAAAAGGAAAACATTAGTTTTAAAAAAATCATTAAATAAAATTTTACTCTTTTTGTGTCGTTATTTTAATAAAACAAATGTATTTTACTTTAAGAAAGAACTAAAAGAGCAAAAATTTGGAAGTAAGAACTTGTGAAATGTAAAGAATGTATAAAAAGATTAATCGCAATCTAGAATATGTAAAACAGCGAAATGCAACAAAACTAAGTTAAGGAAATTTGGAATATTTGTTACATTTAAATAAATAACGTGATTTTTTACCTATATACATGACGAGGTGCTACAGGTGATATTAACATTACAGTTGCTCTGCACATCTTTATGTATCCATACAAGAATGGCTTCTACAATCAATGAATCTACCAAACGGATTCTATAATTGTGTAGTAGTGCTCGTATAAAGCGATAGATGTGGATTCAATTTCTAAATGAGGGGATTTTCTTAGTTATTATTATAGTTGAATAACTCAGTATAAAAAAAACTAATTAATATCTTATAAGTTGTATGGTAAAATGAATTTAATTGTCCTAGAAGGTACACGTTTGATAAACGGTATACATATTAGTGTGACTTTTCGTTAAATTTTAAACTACATAAAAAAATCTGAGTGACAATTAAAAAAAATATGTAAATATTTACAAAAGTGATTTGAAGAGTTCTGCATATCGCGTCACAATGACGCAAAATCGTAACTAAAGGTGATGACAAACTAAGACCAATTCAAAAGGAAACAAACCACTGAAACGTTGAACTCAAAACACACAGAAACTGGATGATTTAAACTGAATTCACTGAAAGCAGCGTTAAAAATATAACAATATATTAAGTATAATATAAACAAATATTGAGAATTATGGTATTATTAGGTAATAAATAAGTATTATTTGTTGGGTTTGGTCCACTACAAACTCTGAACTCTCAGCTCTCTTCTCACATTTATTGCAATTAAAACAGAAAATAACAAAGGAAAAGCTTAAATTAATTCAACTTTTATTATTCTTTTGATATGTTAATTAGAGACTCTAGCTATAATAGCGGAAATTCTTAGATCAACATCAATTAAAATTTTACACATACAGTGTGTTTCCCATATCGTATTTATTTAAAATTAAACAAGCTCTAACTAATTTAAGGACAGATATATGTTATACTTTTGAAATATTTCTAAAAACTATAAAGAAAACGGTAAAAATAAAAAATATACATTTGAATGTTCCAATTTTACGGGAGATATGAAAACAATGGACGAGAGTACTCGTAAAACTAATATATAACGATAACATTTTCGTTTTAATGACAACAATAGCCTTTCAATGGCGCCAAAATTAACCAGTTAGCATCTGCGTCATTATAAATCCAAATATAAACCAGCGGGTCGGATAACTGTGACAACAGAAATAAACCCTTGCTCCGAATACCTATCATTGCACCACCGTACGTAAGTCTGTCGTATTCATAGTTGCAATTTCTTAAACGTATGTATGTATGTCCTAATTTTAAACTATAAATACTGAACTACTTTCAGCTTCCATTTAATTTCTCACAGTCGCAACCTTGAATGTTTCGCATTTTTTTGGCAATTTATATATTTTACATTATATTTTTTGTTTATAAATATATAAAAATTCAGCTTTTTTAAAAACTTCATAAGGAAATGAAATTATTATCTTATAATTGAAAACATGTTTCCCGTAATGCTAAATTTAATAAAATTGTGTGTAGCATATAACATATATATGATAGCAGCTCTAGACATTGTCTGTTTAAATAAGCAGGTATCATGCCATTAATTATTCTACATAGAATTGAATGTTAAAGCGTAATTATTTGTATTCATAATGTTAGATATACGAATTTTAAATACGAGTACATATAAAATTTGATAATTACCAACAATTACTAGCAAGTAGACGGCAAAAGGCAATATGCCAGTAACAAAATTAAATCGTAATAAATATCGATTAAACCATCTATAATAGCCGTCAATGTAATAGGCCATTGCAAGACTGTCAACCGTACTTGCGCTTGCAATATGACATATGGCTTCGACGTCAGAGATAAAATATCTGTTTAACCTCAGGTTACGCGGTGTAAATTAAAGAGGGTGCTCTGATGTGTCAAAAGATCTGGGCTCGATTTGCAGACGGCCTGGCCCTCCGCCAGCACATACATACCTGCAACGATCTGCTATCAAACACATTACGTCTCACTAAATGACCACATTATTAATGGATTATCAATAACGTATAATGTTATCTATTTAGTAGTTATTAAAATAAATTTAAGTATTTTTTATTATATTAATCTTATTTCTTATAATTGTCTCAGTTGGCTCTAGTTTTAAAATAACCTTTTAGGTTGCCCATATTTATTAAAAGTGAGAGATCTATCTGCTTTAAATTCAAATATTTTTGTTTTCGTTTTTTGTTTGCACGTAAGTGAACTTACGGTGAAAGCTACCTAGGGCACATAGAAGTGAAGACATGTTTACTGTATATTTTTCTTATTTTACCATTTGATCACGTCATAGCAAAAGGATACAGTACTACTAGTAGGGACGAATATACAAATACTCTTTTTTTATTAGCTTCATGCTTTATCTCGAGGGGAGAGGGAATTCCAGGATCTCTGGGAACCTAGTGGTACTACATTTCGTTTCCTGCTTTTAGCCTTTTTTTAAAGCACTGCGTGTTGAGTGGTAGAACTCAACGCTCCCACTCTCAACTCAACTCAACTCAACTCAACTTAAATCCATTTTCTTCAAGTGGAAATCGAACCCACAAACCGTTGCGATACAAAACTCATAGATTAAATAAATAAATAATGAATAAAATAGTAATTTTAACCAAAGCCATTCACTTTGTTTAATTTTATCGTATAGTTAAAAAATATAATATAAAGATTTGAATTGTTTTATATATATATACATAATTACATTCGTACTTAATTCTAATGATAATACAAAATAACCAGTTTCTGCTACATTGACAACTATTCATTAATGATATAAATTTGTTATTTCCAAATAAAATTCCGTTAATTTAAATAATATATTATTTAATTATAAACATTTCGTCAGTTGAGACATTATAATGATAATACATGTAAATGTGGTCTACTTCCAATAATTCTAACATCTCCGCTCTGGTATCTATATTTTCACACTGAGTGACTAACACTTAATATCTAGAATACAGAAGAGAGAGAGAGAACGGAGTGTTTCTATAAAGGGAGAACCTATCCCTCCTACCCAGTCATAGGTGGGATAAAGCGTGAAGCCATAAAATAAAATAACACCTAGTTTTTTAAGTACTTGGAAATTTCACATTAAATTTATAATATATAAAAAACTTACTTCATTTTCACATCTGCATGTTTTTTCTTGGCAGTTTCTATATAATTCCAAAAGCAAAATTTCATATAATTCAGTGTTTTATTAGTCTTAGTTATGTAGTAGTTATTTAGTAATTATAACATAACTATATTAACGGCAATCTTTCTAAGCTTGTACAAGGCAAACGAACCGAATATTTAACATATTCCACGCCAAATAAAGTTCTTTGTTTAACATATTTTTGTAGTATAATAATTATGAAGTAATATTATTACATATTTTTATATTAAATTTATTTTAATCTTCATGTTTATCTTTCATCATGACAAATATTAGTTTGTATAAATTACAAGAATTAAAAAAATTATATTGATTTGTTTTAAAAAATAAAATATATATTTCAATTGATCATTTTTTGGACTCGTAATAAGCTAGAAAAGCCACACTTCATGCTCTTACAAAGGAAGCTTGTTTATAAAATATTAAGATATTGAAAGTCAATAAAGGTGTAATAATCCTCAAGTAGCTTTTAATCTATTTTAAAGCTTCACTAAGGCTGGAAAATAGAGGCATTAAATGTCCGCGAAACATAAACGCGCAGTTAAACTTGTACAACTGACGTTTATAAACGGTTAGCAAAATTTTGTTTGTCTACTTCAAACGGCAGACAATAATAAACTTTACAAATAGAAAATATGTGTGAATTATAAATGAACAAGAGTACATACATTTTTTGATACTGACTCCAAACACGGTGGTTGTAGGTACAGTCCCCTCCCATATAAATAGATTGTATTCATAGACAAAGTGCAATATTGAGAACCACTATTCAACCAGCAACGTTTTCAATTCCATCAGAAAACTGAGAACCTTGTATCTCAATATTTGGCTAAGCCTAAGGGTAATCAATCTTGACAAAATTCGATACATCTAAGAACGCACAGTGTGCAATAGATACCTATTCAATAACAGATTCTATATTCAAAGTTTCTACCATTATAAATTATTTTATATTACAATTCAAAATAACAGAACATGATATATTATAATTCACACTTGAGGACCGTCGTGGCGCAGAAGTGTAATGTTTGTAAACGCAACGATTTGTGGGTTCGGTTCTCACTGAGGTAAGATAGAT
Organism: Dione vanillae; assembly: GCA_037178615.1. Taxonomy (NCBI): domain Eukaryota; kingdom Metazoa; phylum Arthropoda; class Insecta; order Lepidoptera; family Nymphalidae; genus Dione; species Dione vanillae. The sequence continues at coordinate 1,483,982 of JAZFAU010000097.1, read as the reverse complement.
TTTTCGATTTCCGTTTTCTTCGCTCTGGCAAATAGGCAAAGTGCGAGGTTGAGTTCCGCCACTGAACACACGGAGCCTCGAGAACGGCGGAAACGACGGGTAACGGATAAAGAAGAATGAAGCTGAATAAAAGTAAAAAATCATGTTCAAAGGCAAAAACACATATCAAACACAAAAAATAAATTTACTTTACTTTTAAAAAACTCCTGTTTTCAGTATCATGTATGTAATGCATAGAACTATTGATGTTGTTTTTTATATAACAATGTGTAAACACAGCGTAGCCTTATTCAGACTTTACCAAGTACGTCATTATCTTAACAGGATTAAGAGAAAGTAGTCTTCACTGATCTTGACTGGTCAGGTGCAGAGTTATTTAAGTAATGTCAATGTTACTAGCTTCATTACTTAATGGACTTGCAATAAAAACAACATATTTCCTACGTAAAAAATAATAATCAGTGTAGCTTGGCTACATGTATACTGTTACAAGCCTACTACATATACAGGTGGCTAAGTAGTAGCTGATAGGCTGATAGGATCTATAATTTCCTCATGTTTTTCTGAGATATAATAATGAAATGGTGTAAATACCTTCCTATTTTTCGTTTTACTTAAAAATTTGAGACTATATATGTTACGCGAACCCAATGCCGTAGTTTTTCTTGAACCGGATAATGAACGGATTTTCCTTGAAACGGATGTCGAGTTGGTATTGAACCTTATAACCATCGCTTACTTGCAATATGACCGTATGTCTTTTACCTTACAGCGTTTTTTATTTCTAATAGACTCAGTCTCTTGGAATCCTAAATTTTTATATTGCAATACATGCAATATTAAGTTAATATAAAATAATTATAAAATTTATATCAATCGTAATTTTTATCAAACATTTTAGGGTTCTGTAACCCAAAAGAAAACTTGAAACTTTTATCACGTTGTTATCCACCCGTCTGTCTATCGGTCAGTTTGTCTGTTAATTGAATTGTCAAATGATTGTTGTCAAAAAAGCGGTAGGGGGTAACAAGATGAATTTAATATCAACTATCCTTTAAAAAATTGGAAAAAAAGATATCACAGAAATCTCATATCATATAAAAATTATTTAAATTTGTCAAATTTTATTTTAATTTCCCAAATTCATTAACATTTACAACATGTCATGTTTATATTTTCCATTGACATACCTTACAACCAATCGATATGAAACCCTTGATACAAGAGGCCGACTCGCACTTGATCAATATTTTCAATTTACCTTACTGATTTTAGAGAAATCTAGTACAATTTGAAGTATGGAAAGAATCTAAATGAATTTTCTTAGAAAATCCTCCGTATACCAGAGCTATATAATAGTATCTAATATAAGAAATTACATGGTACTTTCTGTAATAGATAACAAATTTATGTTTTACAATTGCTGCGTTTTATATTTTATAAGATCTGATGATCGATATTGCAAATTTATAAAAGTGTTACAAAATGTTCAGTTACGAGATGTTTCCTGAAATAAACTGTTAAGCCGATGTCTTAGCGCGTGTAAGCCGAGAAACGTAAAATATCCCACTTATATAACATTATTAGAATAGTCTTCAGATCATCCGTAGTCTTCAATATACAAAGTTAGCTGCAACTTGACGTATGCTGTTTTGTTGCTTTTTGTGTCCTTGGTAAGAATTTTATATGGCTTCAACTGTAAAAACTGTAGTGTTAATGCAATTCCAGCTTGAACCTTGGCAAATGTCTGCTTTAATTTAATTATAAATAACTTTTTTTTAAATAAACACCAAAGTACAGAACAAAAATGCTTTAAAAGGCGTGGTTTACCGCGTTAAAATTTGTATACTTTATTTCTTAATTTGTACATTTCTTAATTTGTATACTAAATCTTTTTGTTTGCTTAACATGATAATCTATGAAATAGTTAAAACTATTTTATGAAATGCTGTGTTTAATTTATGAAAACTTTCTTTCAGCCAGATCCTGTATATGGGTCACCATTCATATGAACTTCCAACTAACTACAGTAGAAACATTCCACCTGGTAAGAACATCTTACTTTTGCATATAATTTAATATACATATAAATAAATTACAAAATCAATGGATTTTAATATTTTTCATTTGAGGCTTAATACGTGTGCTTGTTAAAGAAAAGGTCAGGGCAATACCGCAAACAAGAACCGCCCGCCCTGTTTTAGCAACCTAAGTTCATTATTTTTAACGGCGTTTATTTTTGGATTATAATTTTTTTTAGCGTGCCTTGATGATTTGACTAAAGTCAGCTATCCACTTTAGACCGGACATTATTCAGCGTAACTGTCGACCGTCCATCCAATCATTACCCAAGCAGTAATTTGTTATAGACAGAGCGTGTCTAAATATTTGTTATACACTTATGTATTATTTTTTAATATAATGCCATCTTGAAAAAACTAATTACGTAAATTTGTCAAAATAATTAATAATTGTTACCAAAATTACAATTTTATATTGTTTTATGTGAGTTTTAATATCTCACTTAGTAACTTTGGTATTAAATGTAAACAGAATATTAATAAATAAAACATATTAAATATACGGCGTTGAGTTCCGCCACTCAACATGCAAGGCCCCGAAAAAAGGCTGAAAGCGGGGAAGGAGAAAGCAGGTCTAAGCAACGGAGTGTCTTAACGCCAGGATCATATACTTCCTCTGCTTACAGAGGGAACTGCAGGAACCATATGAACCTGCAATATGCGAGATAAAGCGTGAAGCTAAAAAATATATTAAATATATTGAAAATAAAGATTAACTGAATGGTTCAGGACCTGGTAATCTCACCAGGTCCTGATTTATTCTTGTCTAAATCACTGTTGCTATTGCAAAGACTATTAGTAAAATATATATAAATCTACTATTAAATTTAATTTTTATAACTCAAAATACTATTTACAAATCAAAGAGCAACATTTCATTAAGTAGATAGGTTGGTTAAATTTTATTATATTCGAACAAGCGGAATAGTAAAGACAGGCGTATCGGTGATATCTCCGACGAGCGCCGCAAAGCCACTTGTAAGGCTGATGATCCACAAATGAAAAGCACAATAAATATATTAATAACATAAAAATAACAATAATATATTAATAATATATTATATTGAGTGCTATTTTTTATTAAGTATTTGATATTAGTATGTTCTAATCTAATTAAAGCTTTTGTGGACTTTGAAAGACATTCCCAAGGCTTCCTTTCCTTTCCTTCTAATTAGTAGAAACTAGAAAATAGTGGTGGCGCTTCCACATCCTAAAGATAATATATGGACGCTAGCCAATATAATAAAATATACATTATTATAAAATTATAAATGTCTATGATAGACAAATAAGGGCCTTAGAAAACACAATTAAATATGATAATGATACAGTAATTATTTACTTGATTCGTTATGAAACAATTAGTTGCAACCTTAAACAATATTTCTTTTGATAAAATAATTCTTATTTATATTCAGTTGGTTATAAACGCAAATGAAAAGCTTATTCTATGAAAAGTATGATAAATCTCAATATATAGTAATATAGCTCATCAGTTAATGGAAGGTGAATACGATCTATGCAACAGTTTATAGCAGTTCAATGAAAATCAAGGTCTCATGTAATTTTGCTTTTGCAGGTAAAAATACGACAGTTTACATTGGAGTCAACGTCAACAGAGTCTCCGGAGTAGACGAAAATAGAGAGGTATTAATAACATAACACTAAAAATATTTACATAGTTTTAGTAGTCTAAATAAAAAATAAAAAGAGATGAACTAGTTAACATTCCATGTAATCACTGTGTGGCTACCAGTTGGGGTATGAGAATAGTGCTTTGTGTGCAATGTTAGCTTCAAATCTTTTTAAAATGCATTAACTTTCACCTTCACTCTCCGAGCTCTTCCCAATAAGTAACCAAATCTAAACTGATTCTACTAAAGCCTCCTGAAAGTACGTTTTAGAAATTAATTATTAATATAGTGAGATTTCGTTGTTATACCTCTCGCTTCGTCTTTTCGACGCTGGAAATGCATTTTACGCAAACCGCTCATGCGTAAGACAAATGTGCCGTACTGACTATCGATACTGTAGGACTGTGATAAAACTTACACTACCACTATGCCACTACGACGCTAATAGCCATATACATCTATCAAAATTTTAAATTCAAATCTACCTCTAAGTTCTCTTAAGTTTACATACTCCCGTCGTGCCACAGTGGCTTGAATTGTTAAATAACCTGAAGTGCTATTAAACAATCTTAGTTTTTTTATATATTTCAAAACGTAGTTATAATCGGGCGTGTTAAGTAGCAAAACTCATCACCACGCTTATCCAGTTGCTAGAGCGATGAAAATGGAAATGAAATTATCCATCCTCTCCGAGTGAGAGTCGAACCCACAAACCGTCACTATTACAGACACACGCTGCGACAACATCAAGGCGCAGCTTGATGTTGCTCTTGTAAATCTGGAATAATAATCATTTACATGCATATAAGGTCGAAACGTTAAATTGTGCTACAAGTACATTAGGGCGTGGATTTGTGTTATATTCAAAACTAACAACCCACCCTGTAGTAGACCGGATGTAAATATCATTCTTCCGTGCAAACTTAATAATTTGTGTTCTTTGTAATAAAATAGTTTTTCTTTAATTCTTAGTATTTTTTTATAATCTATGCATTTAAAAAACGGCGTTTTAACATTTAAAATCACAAAAGTAAAATTTTATTGGTAATTCATATTGATTTAGGATGTAACTAAATAAAAAAGAGAAATTAATTATTTACTTCTTATGTTTAAGGAGATCACATTGGATGCGTTTCTGCAAGTTTCATGGGAAGACTTGCGTCTCAAAATGCCTCATTACATGCCTTATATTGATTTACCATGGGAGTTTCGACAACTGATCTGGACACCAGACCTTTACATATGGCAGCTGCAAACAATGAGGATAATGTCAGTCCTCCAAGAAATGGCTTCCTTACGATTGTATGCCAATCGAACTGTCTCTGTCAGCATAGGGTACGTATAGAAAATTAAATCATGTTTAATATCAGTGGCCTATATTTTTATACCAATAGACCACTTATCATTCACCCTGAAGGGTAGGCAGAGAAATTCTAAAATTAAAACACTTCGCATTCCGTTTCCTTACAAGAGTGAAAAATATGTAAATTATTTACACAGTTTTTGTGGGATGGTTGTGAGTGGGTATGATTCTCGTTATCCTCAATTTAGAATTGAACGCACAACCATCGAGTTTAGTCAGACACTGTGGCCACGATGGCCTTATTATCATTTTTATTTTAAAATCATATTATGTATAGACAAGATAATAAAACTCATTAGTAATATTTGTATGGCATTTTAAGACCATTTGATTGACATAAAACAATTTAATCTGCTCATCTTATAAATATATGTGTAAAGATTATTTTTTTTAAAACTATTTATCTAACAGTAAACCGTAATTTATACAGAAATAGTGTAATAAATGCGTCAGATAGACTTCACTGAAATATTTTAATAATGGAACATTAACGATAATGTTTTCTTTTTTCAGTGCCACAATAACTATAAAATGCGAAATGGATTTCGTTCTATATCCATTGGATGTACAAAATTGCGCTATAGACTTTAGCAGTTGTAAGTATAATTATTTTAAACTTCAACGTTCGTGAAATAATTTGTTACGTCTTATTAAATGGATATGTCACCAAAAAGATAATTATCTCGACTATTAATAGAAATGATATCAATCAAAACAAATATTTTTTAAGTTTTAAATGAAGTATTCTTTCTTCTTTCAATTATAAGTACAAAATAAAAGCTGCTAAGTACTGTACTCATAATGCATTACTAAAAGTCGACCTTTTATATCTAAAAGACGACAATAAAAATAAATTTTCATAGACAAATACACAACCGAAGACGTGCGTTTCGAGTGGCGGGAGGTTGCGCCGTGGTTCGGTCTCGCCGGCGGCCAGCGTCGTGAGTTCCGCCTCCCGAAATACGTGGTCACATTTGTTACAGACAAAAGTAATCATATTCGAAATTTTGGTGAAGGTAAATGTATATTTATTGCTTTGCGCTTCAGTTTGCGCACTTGTATGTAATAACTCGTACTGTACTAACGCTACGCAATTGTACGCTTGCATGCCGCTGTTTGCCAGTCATGGATCAAGAATATTTTTCTCTTTTCTTTATTCTCGAAAAAAATTTTACGGAAAAACCAATAATTAATATAATATTAATCGTTTTCATTAATTGATCTGTGTCTTGCAAATCTTATTGTTCGTAAACGTTGTGTGTTACTGTAAATAAAATATCTATACTGTTTACTTAGAGTTGATTGATGGATGGATAACATTTAACAATTTTTCACAATAAACGTTATCGGTGTTCTGGGGCACGCTTAAAAACCGCTTTATGTGGGTGTGTGTATATGTTTGTGTGTCGATAGTTTTACATAAGTGCATAAATAATTTTAACAGCTCTACCACAAATTTATTGTAAATATTTTCAGTATTCACAAAAACAAAATTGTAAAAAATATAAATCCGGAACAAGGTGTGAAAATATTACAACCGCTCCTTCATCGCGTGCTAGTAATGCCATTCCAAAGATTTTCTTATTAACATTTTGTTTTAGTACATATCAACAAAATGTTGTTTCTATGCTAGTTTTAAACAAAAACATTTTTGCCGCGTGGTAAAACTTAAAACAGTAGTTTTACAAAATAGCTTTTAAATGTATATTAAAAATATTGAAAGATATATCTGTTTATAATCTGAACGCGAAAAACTGCTTTTGAAAGAAATCAAAGGAGTTATATAGTAAAAAAATATTAATAAACAATTAATAAGAACATTATAGAAAATATTTTTTCTAGGTGAACATTCTGCAGCGAGATTACGTATCAAACTTTCCAGGGAGCTTCGAAGCTACCTCTTAGAGAGCTACTTACCATCATCCCTGTTTGTCATCATATCGTGGGGTAGCTTTTGCGTTATACCTGAAATAGTACCAGGACGTATGGTACTGCTTGTGACCACGTTGCTTTCACTTGTCACCATGTTTGATACAGTCAGGTAATAATTGAATATAGCTAATAATATTTTTCTCAAGATTTTCTTTATTTTAAAAGCTTTTTATCAATTATGTTGAAAATATTTTACAGTACTTTAAAATGCGAATAGTAATAAAGTTATTTGTGTTCCCAGCACTCATTCCCCAGACGCATTAGAACTAAAATGCATCGAGGTGTGGCTGATCTCTTGTACCATATTTGTATTCCTTGCTCTGCTGGAATACTTCGTGGTCTTATTCGGCATACGCTATGACAAGAGTTGGTGTCGGCGACGGCAGGACCTGCGTCGCGCAGCTTCCGCAGCTCAACTTGCCCCACCTCTACATATCAACCACTCACAGGTAAAATTGTAATAGCTGTACTTAACTATTTAATATATATATTTGATATTTGTAAACACTCGTTCGTTCGTTCGTCGTTCGTTTTAGCTCAATTTTACGATTGGGTCAACAGAACAGTGGTGTTAAAGATCACGCTTAAAAATCACAAAATTTCACAATCACAAATTTTTATGTATAAGTACGCTTATCCACACATAATATTTAATATATATATAAACTTTGGTTACTGATATACTGCCTCAACAACGCTTACTTATAACAATATTTATACCTAAATTTTAATTTGCTTCGCTAACCCTTTAATAACAACAAAGCAACACTATAATACTTATCTTTTATTTATTGACCCTCTGTGCGGCTGTATCATAAAGCAATAGCGTTTTAATTCTAATGAAAGTATTAAATTGTTTATTTTATGCTTGTCCAATTGCAGAGATTAAGCACACCAGTGAGCGGAACGCCACAAGGTGGTGTTTTCTCTCCGCAACTGAGCGTTGAAGATGAAGGGCTTAAACAACAGTTCTCTCATCAAACTATACAGAGGGTAAATATTTTGCTAAACTAACATTCTAGCACAGCTGTTCAACAAAGCTTGTAGACTGTTAACATATAGTGAAATAAATTAATACAAATGGTATAAATTATAACCTACTCCAAAGATGTTAAATTATGCATATCGAAATTGATATAATAATTCAATAGTGGGAGTACAAAAAAAGACCAAAATTAGTTATTGATTTTAAAATTAGGCAAATTTTTAGTTAACATCTTCGGAAAGAAGGCTTCGAAGAGACAATAAAGTCGGATGTGAGACGAGAACAGTTAGTAAGGTAAAAATGTTCAATGAACACGGCATTGTGTGGATCAGCTTACGAGCAGTACAAAATAGATAAAACACAAATACAATGTATATTTTCAAATTTGTATTTCAGTAAGCGTAGATTGTAAAAAAATATGTAGATAAATTCACAGGCTATTGGTAACTAAGAAGTTAGAGCTAGACATGTTATAGAGCTTTTTAAGAGAGGTAGTAGGTATATAATTATGTAAGCTAAAATTACAAAAGGTATATCTAACACCAAAGCTTCCATTGCATTCACAAATATTTAAAAAAATAGTAGTTAAAAAAGTATTGTAAGTAAATGTAGAACTGCCATTGTAATATGTATATATAACCCACACAATATTAAACTAAATATAATTTTTCAGGACTCGCCAATATTAGAGACGATGGCAGCTGGCGATTCGTCTGGAAGTTTCTTAGTAAGATTTGCCGCCATGGTCGAGAGGGGCGTTATGTTTTGTGGCGCCCAAGATGGCGCTCTCGACAAGTTCGCTCTTATATTGTTCCCAATCTGTTTCCTCCTCTTCACCATTATTTACTGGACCACATATCTCAGTGAAGCGCATCGGGCGATGCATGAGTGACTTTTTTGAGTGGCAAATAAGCCACTGAGACATTTATTTACTTACATGTACATACCTACGATAAGTTACTAGTTATTATTATAAATGTTTGAACCACATTTGACACATAGCTAAGATTAAAATAGATAGAAATTGTTTGTTACATTTTCAAAGTTTATTAATATGTTATATATTCAAACGTTTTTATTTTCTTTATCACACTTACTTAGATTATTTTAGTATCCATATATTTTAAGTTCATTACAGTTGTCTTAAATAGTTATATAATTTAAAGGAAGTTTTAATGAATTATATTTTTTATTCGTATATTATAATTATTAATATGAAAATATACGTGTACTAGTGCAGATAAATAATAGGATAATATACTTTATGTATTAAGTAAATCATCATATAAAACAAATACATAGTAACATATAAAACACCTATTCTTATCTGTGCATAATAATTTATCCGTCCTTCGACTAATCTTGATATACTTTATAACTTTTCTTAATATAGCAAAATATTATTATTTTATTATTAATCTGTACACTTACAACATAGCATTAGAACACCCCTCTCTCTACTATAATTAAAATATATTTATTCTTTATTGCACCATAATTAAAAAAAAATCTTATAAATTTAAATTTTATTATACTCTAATTTTAATATTAAATTGTAAATGTATAAAATATAATAACTGCGCGATGCGAAATATTGACAATATTATGGCTTAAGATTGATTGATAGATTTATCTAATACATGGGTGGAATCTCTTTGTTGCTGTCATTTATCCATTTATAGAATAAATTCAACATTATCGATAATATATATTTCCCGAATCGCCATTAATAAAGCAAAGAAGAACAGACTATGTGACTTAAGTAGGTACTGCCTTAATATATCAATAAAAAATTATAGCAACATGGGGACCATATACATTGATTTGGATTGAAAAATGTTCAATGTCACGCCTTATTACCGTGCCTTTTGCTACGTATCATTAGATAAATAAAAGGTTTTTGTGATTAGGCTAACGACTCTATTCAATAATCGATATACAAAATGCGCGAAAACTTGTCTACTATTTACTTCCGTCAAATGGACATATATATTATTTATATATTATCTATTTAATTAATAAATTTTATTTACAAAAAACTATCCCAGAGGCTTCCAAACTGTGCCTGTCCCATCATCCTAGGGTGAGACGTCAGAGATTAGTAACGCTTCGCGAATCTTATCGATGACGACGTGAACGGTGGGCTATTTGGCTATGTATTCGAGCCCCTTATCTTATAAAAAACAATTGTAATTTGTCTCACACAAAGTAATAAGTTTAGGAAACTCCGGTCTACCCTATTCTGAAATTTACTTATATTTTTGACAAATATTCAATTTCTCTTAATATACTGTTTCCTCACAATATTGTAAAAATATGTACATACAGAAGTATTTTAAAAGAAAATTATTGTATTTTATTAATATTTTTAAGACATTAACGTAAAATGCTCTAGTCATGTGTAAATAGCAGTGAATTAGAGTTAAGTTGTTATTAACGTAAATTGCTTTAATTGCTCACCTTTAAACTGTCGAAGCATGTAAGCACAAATATCTTCTATGCACAAAATTCCAAATTTATGAATTTTGTCCCAAGTAATTCGTTTTGGGTAAAAGATAACAAAAGTATAGCGAAACAAAAAACAATAAAATTCACTTGTAATTGACATTTTAAGTAATTAATTTATGTACATAATTGTGTATTCTTGATTAAATGTTACTTTCATCATATTTATTTCATATGTTAAATTGAATCTAAATAACCAGAAAGACATTTTATGACAGACTACTTAATAATGGTTAATATTATTGCAACACGAAAATACAATTTCTAATAAAATCTTGTGGCCTGATACTAGTTTGGGTTTCCATTTTTTGTGCTGTTTTTGTCATTTTCGAAAATTTCAAATTGTTATTATTGTAAGTTATGTTGTTTAATATTTATGTGCAAAGTTCTGCATTTTAAAATGTGCAAATTTTTATTTTTTTAAGGATTTTGTTGAACAAGCATAAATTGCAAATTACTGATTACTAGTGCTTGTTAAAATGTTACATTATAGCTAACAGACTCGCTCTATTGTCCTTGAATAAATAATTTTGAGAGTCATTAAGTAGTTACGGGACAGTATTGAATATTTATCAAATTAGACAATACTTATACTTGTAAATAGTTGAAATAAAAGACACTATTTTAAATAATTTAATATTTATTTTATTTAACCTACCACTACAATTAAAATGCAACAGGATATACATATCTACAATTTTTTCTATCCTTATATTCATTCATATCCATAGTAAGAAGCCTCCCGATAAGCTCTCATCATGTCTTCAGAGTTTCGCCTTATTCTTCTACCAATAGGTTCTAAATCATTGTAGCATTTTGGAAACACTTTTTCAATAATATCAACAGCTTCCTTTTTTCCTATTTGACGTACAGCTAGTACTGAATATAGTGCTTTGGTTTTAACACAATCCTACAAAAGGGCCAACATAAATTATTTTTATATAAATTAATTACAATTTAAATTTAAAGTGTTACTTATCTTACCTCATGGGCTTTTTTTATTTTGGTGAAAGTAGCGTCACCTTGAGACCACGCACTTACAAAGGAACAATGTGTAAGGTTAGCTGCTCTTATTTCTGTACAAGCTAAATGTTCCATATTCCTAAAGTCTAATTGATTACGACAATAATCAAACATGTGGATCATCTCATGAGTAAGGACACCTTGCACCATACCTTTCCTTGTTGATACATTTTGACAAACTACTATCTAGAAATATATAAAATAATTTAAATTTTAGAATAAAATTATATAATTTTTACACTTAAAGATAGTTATGTTGCAGAATCAAGTGGCTATTATTTGTAAAACAGTATTAAATTTAAAACAAAAAGAAACTAGGGCCTAAGAATGCAGTTGGATATTTAAAAAGTTTTTTTCTCCAATATGAGACATATCAATATTTGATATCACAATAATTGTATAACAGAGACATTTAGTTAGTTCAATTAACATATTTGTGGTGGTGGTGAATGGTGTACATAAAAAATATAGTACCTGATTTAACTGCGGATCAAATCCCCCACTTACTGAATAATCACATACTTCACAAGAAATATGTCTTCTTATGTCAATTGGACTGCAAGAAAGAAAATATTAATAAGTTCAGCAACTTATGATTACAATTTATGATTCATATAACATATTTTAACTAACCAGCCAGAACTTTTCAGTGCAGCCATCATAACCTTTACAATGGGACCTATAAAAATTACACAACTGAAATTATTCCACAACATTTAAAATCAAACATTTTAATTTACATAATATATTCTATAACTAAAAATAAAACAATTTTGATTTGATATTTAGAAAATACATACTTTCTTTTATGCACTTGTAAACATTTTTTTCACATTTCATCTTTTCTATGCCCTCTTTTCCTTCTCTACCTAAAAGTATATTTGACACGGATGGCTTAAATGTCCCTCGCCTTTCAGGATATAAATCATATCCCCAAGACTCTTTTTTTTCACTTGTTTGGTTATCTCCATTTTCTGAGTTTTCTTTAGTTGATTTACTACTATCTGACATCTAGAAAGGAATACTTTTATTTTCTGATCAATTAAATTGCTATAAAGAATTAAAAACATTTATTAGCTGCTTCTTTCATTTAGTCAGTATTAATTTTAAAATAACCTCTAAGGTCTTATTTGACATTTGATATTGACATTAATGAGAAATTAATGAACGAACTTTTTATAATATAGGTACTACTAAAATATGAGTATAGTTCGTCGGTAAGATTTTAATCAAATTTTTAATGTATTAAAAATGATTATAAGAAGTACTATTATTATTTAACTGTACTTTATTTTATCAATCCAATCTTAATATATTCCATAATTGTTAGGCGTAACGACGAACACGAATAACTTAACGAATATTATGTATAACGGAGAAAATATAGTTTAATTTCCTTTCAAATATTTTACACTCGCGACTTGCTTGCTTCGTTTTGTAAAAATAATTTAAGCAAAAATGTACAATTTAAAAAATCCAATTATTTGATAACAATATTTAATTGAACGAATAAAAATTGTTATCTTCATTATATACGTCAAATTTTAATTTTTTGCAAGCTGCAAACATGCATGTGCTCTTGTTGACTGTTTTGTTCTTTTGAAAATTTCCAAGCATCTTATGTATTAATATTATATACAGCATACCTTATAATTTTTACATCAGTATGTTTTAATTAAAATCAATCTGTAATCGTTTGTGTACAGTAAATTTTAAATAGCATATTAATACAATGAGTCAAAGTAACTATTTACTTAATAAGCTTATACTGAATTTCTACAAAAATATACATGTAGATCTTACAGTAAGTATGTACTTTAAACTAAACTTGTTCTGAAAATTTAATTTATATTTTATAAAATTATACTATTGTTTTTAGCCCGACGAAATAAAATTGTTGACATGGAATAATCAAGAGATACTTCTAAATCAAACAGTTCATTCATCTTTATTAAAAAAATATCCATGTAATAAAAGATTTTCTAGATTATTTTTTAAAAAGCTAATTGAAATCTTGGAAGCTAATCAAGAAGTCCATGATGATTTATATAATTTTGTATGTTCCACCATGAATAATAATGACAATATTTTCAACTATCAACATTATGTAATAAACAATGATTTAAACAATATTATAACTATAAAAGAAACAAAAAATATGGTTCTAAATGGAACTACAGGATTAAAAACTTGGGAGGTAAAGTTTTTATATTGATTTTACCTAGTGTTACTCTTTAAAGGTATTTTACAAGAGAAGAGCTTACTATAATATTTAATTCTTTTTATTTTGTTCTTTTTATTTTGTAGGCTGCTCTTATGTTCTCAGATTGGTCTCTAAGTAATAAGCAATTATTTTCTGACAAGAAAATCTTAGAACTTGGTTCTGGAGTTGGATTTACAAGCATTACAATAGCCAAACATTGTGCTATAGAATCTATGTTAATGACCGATTGTCATACTGAAGTATTAAAAACAATTGATGAAAATATTCAAATAAATTTTCCTGGTGCTTGTTCTGAACAAAATGAAACAATGACCCTTTATAGAACTGAAGATAAAGTAATAGGTAATATTTATTATATTATATTTAAAGAACTATAATCAGTATATAAAATATAATTCAAAATTTGATTAGTTTACTTTGAAATATAATTTTTATGTTGTAGGTGTTTTGATGTTGGATTGGAATGAACTTGAAGAACTATCTACCACTCTGGTACCTGATATTATAATTGGTTCTGATATAGTATATGATCCATCTGTTTTACAGCCATTGCTTAATGTCTTAAATTTATTTTATAAGAGAAATAATTCTATACATATATACATAGCTAGTATTATACGAAACAAGGATACATTTAGTGAATTTTTAAGAATATTGGGTAATTATTTTGATTGTTTTCAACTACTTATTTCATTTTTCTAATTACTATATTATCTTCTCTAATATTTATAATATGCTAAAATATGATATTTTAATAAGCTTATTGATTTGATCTTCTCTTTTTTCAGAATCAGCAGAATTTAAATATGAAAACATTTATATAACAAATAAAGGTTTTGTAGATTGGAATGAACATGTAGAAAAATGCTTATTAAAAATTACAAAATATTGCAGTTTTTATATTTATCTATCTCCCACACTTTCCTTGACAAAGAAAACATACTAAAGTTCCAAATTTATGTTTTGACACTAGGTGTTGATATTTTACTATGATGTAAGTTTTGTAATAATGTAATAACATTAAGCTTAATAGCTCAATCTTAAAGTATCATGAAGTAATAAAAAATGCCATATAATATTTATTATTTTACATAATATCTCTGGGCTTTGTAATAGAACAGAAGAATTTGCGAAGAGATTTTGTATATTAGGTCCCTACACTATTACATAAAACAACATTTCATATTACAATAGTGATCCAATACAATTTCCTATTTTTGTTATTAATAATTAATAGTTATTTATTTTTGGAATATTATAAACTCCTATAATCGGTTATCAATAATTTAGCTTTATCTTTAAGTTTTTGAATATGTCCTTCCCATTACGTATCACATACGTTTTTAATTGTGTCATTGGACACGCCTAAAATCATAAACTAACGAAGTAAACAATAGTCTATAGTACTGTATTTGAATTCTTTTGATAATATACAAGTAACACTCCACAAACTAAGTTGTATTTGTGTTGAGTAACTGTAGAATTTTATTTTTTACTACCATGGAAGTTAAGGAAACCCGCAGCAGGAAAAGAAAAACAAAAGATTTTGATAGTGAAAGTGAAGAACCTCTCGCTAAAAAGAAAATTACTGTAAAAACTAAAATTGCTAAAGCTAAAGTAGTTTCTATTAAAAATGATAACGATAAAAAAGGAAAAAAGGAACCTAAACTAACAAAAAAGGTAACAAAAAGAAATGTTAAACCAGTCAATAGCAATGATTTGGATGATCCAAGTACTGAAAATGTTACTGAAATTAATGATGATATTTATAATAATTATTGGAATGAAGCTGAAATGCTGTCTTATTTTGAAAATATTCCTCCACAACTAGCACAAAAGTTTATTTCTCTTTTGTCAGATGGCTGCACATTACCATTCATTGCTAGATATCGCAAAGAAGCTGTTGATCATCTTATGCCAGACCGGTATAGATATATTTTAAAATTAAACAAAACCATTTAAAGGACTTGAATAATTTTCTTGATATAAGCCCTTTGTAACAATGTAAACATACATGCTATTTATTTTATCCACAAATGTTATATTTTATATAAAACATTTTTCTAAATTCCCTGTAACATATTTTATTTTGAAAATGGCAATTACTTTACCTGATATGACTGTAATCTTTTGTTGTAACTTGTATTGTATTGTACTTTTAGGCTTCAAGAATTGTATGAAAGTTATCAAAATGTAATTGAATTTAAAAAGAAAGTTAAGTCTGTATTGGGTGCATTAAAAAAGTCCAACAAGCTTACCCCAGATATAGAACAAAGTATATTAAAAGCTAAGAATCTATCTGAACTTGATTTGGTGGTAAGTTTTATTATTATTTATGTTATACTCTCAACTCAATATTTTTTGGATATGAGTATATTTGGTAATTAATAATTTATTCAATGTCCATTCATTGTAGTATGGCCCTTTAAAGTCGCACTCTTTATCTTTGGCGGAGCGAGCTCGAAAGTTAGGCCTGGAATCTTATGCAGTTAGATGTCTTAATGGAGAATATATTAATTTTAAAATTCTTTGTAATAATGAGAATGATGAATTATCATCAGTTGATAAAATAGAGTCTCACTTAACACATATTGTGGCTGATATTATATACAAGGATGCTAGAGTTTTACAATATATGAGGACATTGTAAGTACACATATATTTGAATATTTTATATTACATATTATTATACAATTTTAAGAGAAATATTTAACACTAATAAATTCTTAAATTTGTTTAAATATTTAAATTACTAGTAATAACACTTAAGTTTAAATTATAATCTTGCCAAGCCTTATTTTAGAAAAGAAGAAACTCGATTTACTATCCAAAGCACGAGAACTAAAAGTTCAACAAAGGAAAAAAAAGAAAATGACAACAAAAAAATTAACTCTAAATCAGATCCTGAGACATATAAATTATATTTTGAATGGAAATGCCCTGTACAGTTTGTGAAATGTCATCAAACATTAGCTGTTAACAGAGGTGAAGATGAGAAAATACTTTCTGTAAAAGTTATAATTCCTGATTGGTTTTATAACAAGCTTGAAAGGTATAAAAAATTGTGAACTATTTAAGTCTGCTAATAATATTTTGTGATATTTCTAGCCAAGTATTTGTAAAACTGAAACTATGTCAGTAATTCAGATAAAGAATTTTGCTGGAACTTTCTACCACTTTTATTTAACTGTTCATTAATTTTGTGGCAAAAAGGAAACATATAAACATTGACAATATTACGATTCTCTCTTTTATACATAAATATGACTATCATATTTTCATTGACATGTCTACTATTCTGATGATTGTGTTTAGATACTGCCTCACACTATGGAAGAATAGCCACTGGGTTCGTAAAGGTCTTGATGATGCATATAACCGTCTAATAAAACCATGGCTCTCCAGACAAGTTAGATCAAATTTGACTATTGCAGCTCAAAAAGAAGCTGTCAAGACATTCACTAATAATCTCGAGAAGTATCTTTTAACTGAACCTATTAAGAACAAGGTCATAGCAGGCTTGGATCCTGGTTTTAAAGCAGGTTGTAAGGTATACATGATTTCATTATTCTAAGGATAAATTCTATCAATGTTCTTTCTTAATTAAAAGATAATAATATTTGATATTTTTGCTGTAAAATAATGTAACAATTAAGTAAATCATAGAGCTTTGCTTTTAAAATATGATTTTAATTTATAGGTGGGTATTATTGACACAACTGGTGGAAAATTAGATGTTTGTAACATCTACCCTAAGTTCCATTCAGATCAAGACCAAGCAGCTGATCAACTAAAAGATCTTTTAGCCAAGCACAGGTACATTGTGTCCTAAATTTAGTTTATTAATGTCACCCCAGTATGAGAATAAAATTTACTTATTTGTATTTCTGTCTGTCTATCAATCAATGTAAGAAAATAATACAATGCTATTTTCATCTGTTCATGCCATGTCAACATGTCATGGCTTTCATGAAAATTTGCATACAATAATTTGTAAGTGTGCATCTGATATCTGTGCCTTGTAAAGACATGTTATTAGAAAATACATTTATATATTTTAGTATATTTTTAATAATTTAAGATAATTATTATTTTTAGAGTCCAATTAATTGGTCTCGGTAATGGTACAGCTTGTAGAGAAACTGAGATGTGGCTCAAAAAACATCACATATCTGATGGCATACCTATTATAATTGTCCCTGAACAGGGCGCGTCCATTTACTCTGTTAGTAAAGAAGCACAGAAGGTAAGTACATATAATGAAATAATAGAATAAAAATATTAATACATTATACAAATATATACTTTAAATATATTTTATCTATTACTATTTCTAAAAATGAACTTATTTAAATTTTTAGGAACATCCCAACATGGATCCGAATTTGATATCAGCACTGTCAATTGCGAGACGAGTTTTAGATCCTCTAGGTGAATTGATTAAGGTAAGAAAAAAATGTTGTTTATTAAATATAAAGCAAATAGGCCGACTAAATGCAACTGTAGTAGATTGGATTCACTCAGGGAAATCATAACTTTTATGCCTTCATTGTAGCGACAAGAGAATGCGCACATTCTAACCATAAACGCGGCAGCAAAAATATTTTATTTCATTTTTTTCCATTATTCTATTTGTTAAGTATGACATTCAAAATACAATGCTTGAAAAATTAAGAGTATAGCAGGGAATGGAGTATTTTAATATTAGAATTCCTCTGACTGCAATGCGAAAAAGACTTATTAGAAGGGGGTTTTTAATTCTTTATAAATAAAATTACAGGTAGATCCTAAAAACTTAGGCGTCGGTCTCTACCAACACGATATACCACCGAAAATGTTGGAAAGTGCGCTAGACGCCACCGTGGAGAAGGTGGTCAGCCTTGTTGGAGTCGACCTCAATACTGCCTCACAGGCTATGTTAAGGTGATTATAGATTAACTTTTAAATAAAAACCACTTCATTATAAAAATAAAAACTTATTATATGCATATGACTTAGTAAATATATCGTATTATTTAAAAATAAAATATATTTATTTAAAGGTTCCAAAATACAAAAATTACTATTATTATAACATATTAACCTAACGTTTTCTCTATTATATATTAACCAGTTTAAAATTCTACTCAAAAATATACATCTCAATTTTATTTGTAGACGCATATCTGGTTTGAATGAAAGCCGGGCTAAAAAGATGATAGCATATCGTCAAGACAAAGGCAGTTTTAAGACAAGAGCTGAAATACTTAAAGTTAGTGGCATAGGAAATATTACATACCAGCAATGTGCGGGATTCTTGAAAGTGCTGGCAGGACCGGAACCACTGGATTCAACAATTATACATCCTGAAAGTTATTCTATTGCTAAAGCGTAAGTTCTATATGTATAATAAATTTTTTTAATGTTTTTTTATGTATAATAAATATCGGTTGTTATTTGTTAAGAATATTACTGGATAAATTTTACATATTGTATTCTGTAATTGTGTATAACTATCTCTTTCTTATCGATTTCCTTAGTTTTTTTATCCATACAACGTTAGGTGGGAATAAATAATTGCGCTCCAATGGTACATTCAAAACGATGTTACTAAGGAACAAAATACAATAAATAACGTTGACTTTGATTTTTATATATACTTTTTGTTTGATTTCTGTATATTTATTAAGATTATTTGTAAATTTATTGTTTATACAATTATAACAAAGACATCAGTGACAAATTAAAAAAAATCTTATCAATGAGGATGCACAAAAAATATCCGTCGTTGTTCTGAAAGGTATTTTGTAATTACAAAAAATCAGCTAAAAGAACTTAATGTTTATAATTAAACATTTAATTTTAAAACGAATTTATATATAATATTAGTTTCGTAGACCGTCAGTATATTTTAGTTTATATTAGTTTATTTCGTTTTAGTATATTTTAGTTCCATGTACCGTAGGCCCATTGTGGCACAGAGGCGCTATGTCTGCTTGTAAACGTGACGGCTTGTGAGTTCGATTCCCACTCGGGGAAGATGGATTATTTCATTTCCATTTTCCTCGCTCTGGCAACTATGCAAGCGCGGCGTTAAATTCCATCACTCAACACACAATTCCTTGAAAGGTGGAAAGCAAAGAACGAAGTATCTTAACAGTAGGTTCCTACGGTTCTTTTTGCCTACCCTGCTATGTATGAAGTGAAGCGTGAAACTAAAAAAATCATATTAAATTTTTGTCAGCAGTTAATGAAAACATACAAATTCCTTCTAACATTACGTCCTTTAACATTACAAATTAAAATTATTTTTATAGATTTGCCAAGAAAATAGGAGTGAACTTAAAAGAACTGAGTCAACCACATTTTCCTGAATTGGTAGACAGAAAATGTATGACTATAGACTTAACAACAATGAGTAAAGACTTGGAAACTGAAGTTAGTACGTTAGAGCTAATAATAAACGCATTCAAACAAAAAGCCTATGAAGATAACATGATTACATTCTGTAGACCTGTTTACTCTGTGGCTGTGCAGGACAGAAGTCAGTTGGTAAAAGGAATATCACTTATTGGTAAGACTTTAGTCATAATATTAAGTATATAGCAAATGTTGTCTTGTATATTTAACGCAAAATAAAAGTATTTAAATAAATGTAAGGAATTTGTAATGGCGAATTATATTTCCATAGTTCACTATTCCATTTTCACTATTATCGTTTTCTCGCCCTTGTAAAACAAGGTATTAGCCACAATATACATAATATGTGATAAGCTAAGAGTGGACCTTGATGACAGTAAGTTATCTACGTCTGTTACTAAGTAATTGCTGGTTTAATTTATTATCCTTATCGTATATAAATCTGTTTCCTTGTCCTGTCTGTATCCTTACCGTACTTTACAAGTTGAATGCATGTTTTCTTAAAAGTTGTATCCTAGGAGTATATTAACATATGCAAAAATTACCACTTCGTCATATTTTAAGAAAGTAAGTTACGTTTTAACGAATGGTAATAATTAAAATTGGGTAAATGAATACGTTTAGAGGTCTTTTCCTACCTAAATTACCAATTTCAACTATTTAAGAAAAATGGCAACAGTTCATCAAGAACAATTGAAAATTCATAATAGGTAAAATTAAAGTTTAACTAAAAAAAACACATAACACATTGAAACCCCAGGTGTGGTCCGCAACGTGGTGCCGTTCGGCTGCTTCGTGGACTGCGGCGTGGGCGCGGACGGGCTCGTGCACGCGCGCCAGCTGGGCGCCGCGCGCCCGCGCCTCGGGGACCGCGTCGCCGTCACGCTGCTGGACGCGCCGCAGCGCCACCGCATGCAGCTGCGCCTGGACAGGATACTGGACTAGCCGGCCTCTGTCTGAACGCAGCTCCGACTTGACACGATATTGAACTAGCTTCCCGCGGCCTCTGTAAAACGTAGCTCCGACTTGACAGGACTAGCTTCTATACAGGTGTAAGTACGTGACAACGCGGCCTCCGACGCGGCCTCATTCAAAACTACCTATAGGGTAAAATATTTTAAGGTGATGTACAAGAAACTAGTTAAATAAATAAATATATTCGCAATTTTGTTTGTTTTGTTTTTATTTATATTTAGAATATAATTATTATTATTAGATCATTCGGCTTCTAGAACGGTCGTGTCGTATTTGGGGTTTAGATTGTAAACGTGGAATACAGCCTTGTTCACTATGGCGTCGCATATTCCGGACGTCACTCTGCAAATAAAATGTTTATTAATTTTTCTTGTAATCGATTTTAATATTTGCTAAGCGCGGTTTTATTTTTTAATATCTAAAAGAAAGTCAATTTAAATTATATTAATAAAGTGAAGTATTCTAGTGCCATATTCTAGGTAAGAATTTAAAAATAATGAATATCTGACCGTTTGCTTAATTTAGGCCGCGAACCAGATTCGATAACTTTAACCAAACTTTTGTAAGTTGGGATATCCTCTTTTGCGTAATACTCCATTTGAGTTCTGAACATCTTGCTGTGTAATGCATCCCTAAAACAATAACAAAACAAATAGATACAAAAATTAATATTAAAAATAATAAATAATAATACTTTAGAATAATATATATCTATATATAACTAATTCAATAAAATATATAAAAAATAGTAACTTGTAAAAAAATATGAGTTTGTTAGCAAATTATACAGTACTAGTCAGAATTAAAAAATATTTTGTTACAAATAATATAGCTAGATTTATCTTCATGGTATTTCCCGCATATAGCATTTCGCTTTTCAAAACTTTCTGATTTTGAGAGATTGTCAAAATGTGAAACTGAATGTCGCAGTTTGTCTTGTTACTAGAGCAAAAAAAATCAAAATATTTAATTTCTCCGAATGGATCGAACCCACAACTGTCACGTCGACGGTTACAAAATTTTTTTTTTAACCTCACGCTTTGTCCCTCTCACAACAGAGTAGGCAGAGGGAACCGTTGGAACCGTGTGGGAACCTGGTGTTAAGACACTCCGATCCCGCTTTCCGCCTTTTCGAGGTATCGCGTGTTGAGTGGCGAAACTCAACGCCACACAAAGAAAGCACCCTCCCCGAGTGGGAATCGAAACTACAACTATCGCACAAACAATAGTGGTTACCAAAAATAATTATAAATAAAAAGGACACGGATCGAGTGTTTGTAGTGTTAATAAAATATTAATAAACAAAAACAATAGTACCATAGTATGCAATCAATTATTTTTATGATATCAGCTCGTGTCATGTTATTGCCAGCAGCACTGTCTGGACGAGCTCCGTAGTCATTGATGTCTGGCGGCAACAGTTCATACTGAGGCGGCTGAAAATTGTAAAGATATTCAAACACTCATTGTAAGAATAATATTTTAATATTATATAATCATAAAACTTTGAACTATTGTTACTAATTTTTAACGCAGTTCCATTATCAAAATGAAGTAAGCCCTTGTTAAACCATTGTAAATTATAATTACTGCATCGATTGTAGTTATCGGTATCTATAGATATAGAAGTATATTTATAGATTTAACGTTTTTTGAATATGTCAAAATACAATTATACTATTAGTAACCGCGGCTGTTAGGTTGATGCTGTTAGCCCTATTGGTCTTAGCAGCAAAATTGATTGGAGAGGGACGAGGGTACAGAAGAGACAGACAGACAGACGCAGAAGTAAGCAAAGTGCAATAAGGGGGTTCGCGTGGGTACTGCGCGCTCAAAGTAATGAATATATAGGCCTTTACTTAAGGTACGCTTAGATGGATTTCAAGTCCAAGTACCTATGTAGGTCGACATTGTAAACGGAGCATGGGCAACCTGATACGATTCGCAAGACCTATCCCCCAAATGACACAGTACTTGTTTTATATTTACACGTAAGTTAACACACCAAATAAGTTTTTTCGCACTCTAATAAATGCAATCATAGTAGGATAGGTCTATTCTAAATTATTTAATGGGTATTCAGCTTAGTGTGTGCGATAAAAACAGCAACTTGTGCAGACTGGTAATAAAGTAGTAATAAAGCAACCAGAAACCGAATAGAAGAATGGAAGTAAAACATTTATTTAATAGGTATTAATATAATTATTTAATTAATATAACTTCATTATAGGTGTTATTAATTCAAAGGAAAATACCTGTTCCCACATCTGTTTCAATAACATACGTGGATATCCATCTCGCTGTCCCTTGGACGATATCGATAGCGACATAGCAATGTATGACGGTTGCGGCTTTTTCAAATCCAGTACGTATGGCGGGCAATCGTTAATATTCTAAAAATAATTTTGTATTGAAGGAGCTGTTTTATATGGAAGAGGTTTATTAATATTTTTTATTTGTAAATAACTTTTCAAAATATTTGATTACTTTTGATTTAAAATGATTGCTTGAATACAATATTTAAATTTTTTGAGAGTTGGGTTTCATAAAAATCTTATTACACAAATAAAATAATCTAAGAACCTTATACGCTTTACTTTAAATGGTGCTGATCAGAAATCGTGCTAGATAATAAAACTATACGTTTTATTGTTACAAAATTAAATGTCAAATTTACTTCTGAACATTAAAAAATACTCACCGGATGAGTTAGACCTCCTTCGGTAATAATGAATTCTTGCTTACATTTTTCAGTTTTAATCCTTCGTAGCATCTCGTTTTTTTGATATCGCTTACGTTCAGTCAAATCTAAGATTTCACAAGTTATTGTTGTTCTAAAAATTTAATTAATAAATAAATTCAAATTGTTCATATATCATTATTCAAGTAGCATCACTCAGATTCAGTAAGGATGTTGACATTCTACAGTTTTATCACAATTTCACTTCACTTCTTCCTCTTCACGCTCTATCCCGCACATGGCAGGGTAGGCAGAGGGAACTGCAGGGACCGTGGGAACCTAGTGTTAAGACACTCCGTTGCTTAGTCCCTGCTTGCTCCGTCCCCGCTTTCCGCCGTTTTTGAGGCATTGCGTGTTGAGTGGCGGAACTCAACGCTGCGCTTTGCCTAGTTTACCAGAGCGAAGAAAATGGAAATAGAAAAATCCATCTTCCCCGACGTTGCGCGTCTGCGCCACAACGGTCCTAAAATACTTTGTCGCATCTTAAAATAACATTTTTTTTGATATTTTTTATATTTGATAGAATAATAATAGACTTGACTATATCTGGTTGACTGAAGTTATTTTAAATTTAGGCTCTCCTCTAATCTTTTCTTAAAAGTAATAAGAAGTAAATAAATATATAATATAAATATAAATATACGTAAGTGTCGCTGGTTCTTGCAACGTATAGACTGTGATGGTGATCCATTCCGTGCTTTTTGGTTGAATGACACCCCACCATGGCGTCATCACAACGTTGATTATGTTAGCTATCCGTTCGCTTAAAAAAATATGTTCACAAATTATTTAAGATAAAAGTCTATATGTGTATATAAAAAGCTTTGTTTCAGAAAGAAAACAGAAGTAACGATTCGAGTATGTCCAGTAAACTTGAGGATATCCATATATGTTTAGGTACTTGTTAAACTCTTCCAGATAGAGATGTGCAAATAGATGCTACTACTACTAACTGACAGACACAGAACTACTATCTATATATTGGTTAGAAATGTAGGCTGTGGAGTACAGAAATCTGGTTTGGGGGACCTCAGGTATCATAAGTAAACGCTAACACATAATAATGCCAAAATTTAAGATAGTAATATTCAAACACGAAATTTCTTTGGAAATAATGTCGAAAATATATTATACAGAGTGTTTCTACTTACGGCATCCAAATAAATCTTAATACGTGGTCCGTGTCGTTATTTATAGCAATAATTTCCCTTACAAGCGAGTGAGTTGGCATAATTGGTAATGTCATGTGTTCCTTGGACAGGTATACCTATAATATATATATATATATATATATATATATATATATATATATATATATATATATATATATATATATATATATATATATATATATATATATATATATATATATATATATATATATATATATATATATATATATATATATATATATATATATATATATATATATATATATATATATATATATATATATATATATATATATATATATATATATATATATATATATCTTCACAAGATGGAAATAGAAAAATCCATCTTTCCCTAGTAGGAATCGAACTTCCATACTTTCGCGTTTACAGGTAGAGGATTCCGTCTCTGCGTCACGACGGTCCTCTTAATTATATCTTTAGTTCTATTTAAAAGGGATAGAATGATCCTAAGAAATGTTAGTGTAATAAAATAAATAAAGTAGTAAAAACGGTTTTATCTTCTTACATGAAAATAAATATATTTACCCAGAAAATCTTACTAACGTTAGCTTAAATATATACTAACTATATCATTTTTATACACTGATCGTATTAGTCTCTCCACATATAAGGGAATATCCAGTCTTGTTTCAACACAGTTGGGTAAACCACCTTGCCCTTTGACTAAGATTTTGACTATATCATACCCGAAAGAACAATAAAACATCACCTGTTTATAGAAAATAAGCACACAATACTTATATATGTTGCGTTTTATTAGCTTTCTAATCAATTCAAATAACTATGAGATATCTGTATATAAGTAACTACAAATATTTATCGTAGCGCAGCCACTCATCGTAAGCTGTAGCTGTAAAAGCTACGGTTGTGAGTTCGATTTCCGTCTACAGAAATTTAATATTTTAATCCATTCTGCTAACAAGGCAAATGTGCGACTTTGAGTTGCCTCAGCTATCATGCAAGGTCTTAAAAATTGGGCAGAACTTTAACATTAGATTCTATGGACAGAAAGCCGATGGACATATACACACTATTGCACTAAACATATAAAAAGCTATTTATTACTATTTTTGTAATTAGATTAGCTTGAAGAAAAAGTGCTTTTACAATGTCTAAATATATACACAATGTTGTAAAACATATGTCGTACGAAATAAATACTTTTGATACCTAGGTTTCGGACATCAGAACATTTAGGAGTGTGTGTGTGAATGCACAAGTGTAGCCATACAGCTATCATGAGAAAAAATTACTAACTAATTCATTATAATTACCTCATAGTCGATCATTTCTGTAGGCATAAAAGCAAAAGGCAAAGCTATTTTTTCCATTGGAGGT
Source organism: Dione vanillae (assembly GCA_037178615.1). Classification (NCBI taxonomy): domain Eukaryota; kingdom Metazoa; phylum Arthropoda; class Insecta; order Lepidoptera; family Nymphalidae; genus Dione; species Dione vanillae. The sequence continues at coordinate 1,457,587 of JAZFAU010000097.1, read as the reverse complement.
ACTTCTGCAAAGTATTGCAAGCAACGTATCGCTGTATCCGGAGTCACTGTGTTACCGCGTAAAAGACGCCATGTTGCAAACACCTCCGTGGGATTGTAAAGCCACAAAATCTAGAATTTTAATTATTTAATTCCAACGAAGAAATTAATACTTTGATTCCATTGTGATGATGTTAGAATGTCATTTATATTTTTAGTAAAATGCGTAATATTGTGAGAGCGGTATGGGTCTGATTATTAAAACTTTAATTCAACGCAATATTTCTCGTAGCAGAAGTAACCAACTACACTTTATATGTAAATGATTATATTGCATACAAAGTTTCAGCACGTGTTTACTATTTTAAATGTGAATTTTCCAGAATTCGTCCTTTATCGAGAATTCTTTTTTAGCGTTCGCTTGTGCTATATAAGAAAGTAATCAACAATATTATAAGAATCTAAACTCAGCACTGTGCTTTGATCAGTAGGTATGTCAGTCACATTACAAAAGGACAAAAAACGTGTAACTAGAATATTATGGGTAGGAATATACAATAATATATTTATCAAAGGCCAAATAAAAAATATTCAAATGTTAATTATATACAAATATACATCTTACTCGTGTCACAGCATCCAAATTATTTATAGGCACACAGCCACAATCTAAAACAGTCAAATAATCGTTGGAATATACTCCCACATTCCTCCTTAGGGGAGTCAGAAATCCCATAGAATTCGTACACGTGTTGAGATTGACAAATATCTCCAAAGTCCTTTGATTGGGAATCGTCATTATAAAACATAGGCTATGACGTCCTTCATATGCGTATTTAAATTTTAAATGCAACAAGACAGGTGCATCTGGCTGCAAGTGTAATGATTTAAATATTATTATTAACATTTATCTTTGATTTTTTTTGAATTATAAAAAATATTTGCAATACAGATATACAGAAACATAGTTAGCTCTATAAGAGACTTATTCAAGCCAACCTGTGAAAGTGGGAACATATTAAATAAAATAAAGGCAGATAGCTTCACGCTTTTTCTCAAATATCAGTACTATTCCTATGCCACTCATCGGAATATATCATTTTCTTTTCCCTAATCCGGTAAGAAGAATCATTATATTTTGCATTTTGTTTTTCATGTGGTACATAAATAAATTAAATTAAAAAAAAGAATCATGACGATGAATTCCACCACTTAACCCGACCTTTTCTTTTCCTATTTCTGTAACTAGTACTGTATGCTTACCAAATTATTCATTACATTTGTATTTCACATCATTAAGCTTGAAAATAATGAGGGAGTTTTGAAATTAGTAATAATTACAGAGATTCTATAAAGAGACGTGCTACTTAGCTTAGTTAATTTTTTTACCAAATTATCCGGAATAACCACAACATACCGCTACAATACCATTCATAGGAGACAAATCCACCAGTTGTCTATGATAGCATGTATGCCTCATTTCATATGTGGATATACCAACTTGGACCTCCGACATAATACAGTCGCAAATCTTTTCTCTGCGAAAACTAAACGGAACCTGTACATTATATACACAAGCTAGTATTAATATAAATTCGACATCATTTGGATGAATACAAAGGTCTGGGCCGTATAAGTTGACGATTAAAGGATTATGAGGACGGCAATCTTGTAGTTTTTTATTGAATCTGAAAAAAATATTTAATTATTATAAATAATTTGAGAGTTATTAGTATATAATTTATTAGAAATAAATAAAATATACAGACTCCTTCAACGTTGACCATGTTCCATACACAATGATCGCTCAAAGTGATCGGGCTTCGTACAGATATAGTACGTTTGACCTGAAATCACTCAAATAGATATTTTTATGATTTTTGAAGTGTTAATCTACACTAAGGATAGGCTTTCATTAGGTACTGATTTAGATTATAAAAGCAACAGGCGTATATTAAACATTGTTCAAAAAATTTTATAAACTTTTTCTATAAGTATATAAGTATAAGTATTGTAGTATTTCTTGATTTAATGTATAAAAATATATGTTTTAAGTCAAGAATATACTTTCTTTCTCTATTTTTACTTTTATATATATGTATGTTCTATTTGCTCAGCAACCTGTCAATAATCGGTTAAAGTATCTATGTACATTAGTGTTAGAGGTACATCTAATATTTTACCTTAATAGTCGGGTAAATCCCATCGTACCAAATAATTAAAATAGTTTTTTTAATAGGTTGTATTTCTTCTATCTCATCATATTCAGTACGATAAAGAACTGTGTACTTAATATCAATTTGTCGCGAACCAGCTCCGTTTGCAATTGCTGTCATTTTCACCTCGCAGTGGTGAGACGGCTTTAAACTATTCTGTTAACAATAAATAAATATTCCATCTGTAGTTAAAATTAATAAAATATTTTGCAAAAAGTTAAATGCCAAAAGCTTTAATCAGAACTTTTTAACTTTGTAGCATTTACTAAAAATTATCTGGCTTCAGGACGGAGGACCGTCGTGGCGCAGAGGCGCAACGTCTGCCCGTAACGCGGCGGTTACTGGGTTCGAGCCTTAGTCGGAGAAGATGAATTTTTCTATTTCCATTTTCTTCGCGCTGGCAAACTAGGTAAAGCGCGGCGTTGAGTTCCGCCACTGAACACGCAATGCCTCGAAAAAGGTGGAAAGCGGCGACGGAGAAAACAGGAACTAAGCAACGGAGTGTCTTAACACTAGGTTCCCACTGTCCCTGCAATTCCCTCTGCCTACCCTGCCATGTGCGGGATAAAGCGTGAAGCTAAAAAAATCTGGCTTCATGTTGCTACATGTACTTAATAGTAATTAATTTTGTTTGTAGCTTTGAAATGAAGTCCCTACAAATGCCAAAACCTCAATAAGCAGTTCAAAGCCTGGTTTTTAAACCAAATCATCGCTAGCAGCGATGATTGATGATGATTAAATATTATATGTTATCAACATTACAAAAGCTATTGTTTTATAAACATTTTTTAACTCACAACATGAAGACTCTATTTCAAATTTATCGCCGCTAAAGTCGTCTCCCATGCCATTAATTACATGATATAGCTTGGAAGTGAAGTAGCATGAACCATAGTTGTATAGAGTGACCGTCGTCGAAGCTTTTTCACCTACTACTGTATCATGAAGATTAAAAGTTCTTGGTAATACCTAAAATATATTATTATTTACTGTATAAAATAATTTTTTACATACTGTTTTCGATGGCTTTTTCAAAGTAATATTTTGTAAAAGCTGCGCCCGCCTTGTGTTTACGTCAGAAAATAAATTCTATGTTTTAGCTACTTCAATAAAAGAGTGATTTAGTAGCAGTTTCGTTGAATTGAAATCATTTATTTATAATAGAAAAAAAATATAAAAATTTGAACGTAGCAGGATTTGAACCTGCGCCTCTTGGAAACCTTCGAGGCCACTACCAAATACCATTTATTTATACTAATAAAACGTTTCAAATAAAACTAACTCTATTAAGATAAGCTTAACTTAACACAAAGATGAACTACGACTGAATTTAAATCACTTCGTTTAAGTCGTCATATCGTCGAATTACAATATTAAAAAAATAAAATATTATCTTTTATATTTAAAAAATTAAAATATTATCTTTTATATTTATAAAATAAAAATATTATCTTTTATATTTAATAATGTTTATGAAATTAGAAACAAATTTTATGAAAACTTACCTTTAAATTCGGCAATTCTGAGAATCCAGTAATTTGGATGAAAACCTCTGTGGGCTCTCCGACTGGTCTAAAAGTATTTACATATCTTATAAATGACAGAAATTATTTATAATCATGTCGTACGTCGTCTTCTAAGTAACTTGCAGGAATATAAAATATGTAATAAGTGTAAATTTAAAATTGATAATATATTTTATGGATACACAATTTGATAAAATTGTATAAAAATTGTTTTTTTACTAAATTTGATTACTTTTCCGTCTAGAATAATATGGGACCAAATCAATATGCAAAGATCTCATCGTACATGTTTTACGTCGATAAATGGAATCACCAATATTTATCCAGCTTCATCAAGTCTATACTTGTATCTATATACATCATCACTACTCTGAGTCAGGATTCTTTCTGTATTTGAGATTATTTACCTTATGATGAGCTTATTATGCGTGTTAAATATCAAATTAAATAATTGAAAAAAATAACAATAAACTCGGAATAAATGAACTTTTACTGCTATATAAAGAAAAGTCTATAATTATTTTAAAATAATTAAAAGTTGTAGACACTAACTTTCCATCGATCAAGCAAATGCAGGAACAAACAACTGTAGTTTCATACACTTTGTCGTGTTCTTTTGGGAAGAACCACCAGTGGTATCGTACTATTTCCTTAGGAGGCATAACTATACTGCCAGAATTGTCTCCACCCAACCAAGACACGTTATTTAACACTCTCATACTATAAAAAAAAACATTAATAACACAATATCTTGTTACCAGAGAAGCGCAGACATGATAATTTGTGTGATGAATAACAATTAAACTCATGCAGTCGAACGAAACTGTTTAAAGTCATGAAAGTATGTATATGCAAATATGTAAAACTTCGAACACATGACAATTTATATTATTTAGTACTATTTCGTAAAATAATTAAACATTGATATTTTCTCAAACGAAACGTGTATTGAGAAAAAATGTCGGTCAGAAATTAAGGATATTTAGTTATAGTTTGGTTTGGTTTGGTATGGAAGAAATATGTTCTTCATAAATAAACAGACAGACAGACGTTCAACAAAGTGATCATCAATGTGAACTTTTACATTTAAATATGACATTTAAATATATTTATAATGCACATTAGTTGTATACGAACTGTATTTCCATTCTCGTCAAATTGTGCAGAAACGCCGTACAATAGTTAGTACATCCTGTAATCGTTGGCGGGAACTCATATACAGCGTGCGTATCTGGATTGTAGCCGTGTGACATCATCTCCACTTGGCTTATTTCTGCATTACCGATTAGGCAAATTCGAGCCTGTTTGATGTTGGAATTTGTAATTTATATAATATCAGACGATCACACGTTATTTATGGCGTACGACAAATTAGAGTATTTGAATCGATAAGTTTCTTCTTGGGTCAATTAGTATCGTAATGTAACTTGTAGTATATTTATTTCTTTAACTAATTGATATCGAATCCATGTATGTATGTAATAATAGGTACATCTCATTAGATATTTCTTATACAGTTTCGTAATCATAAACAGGGCACGTACCTACGTATAATCGGATTTTACAGGGGCCCTGTATTAACAATACCTAAGATACTTGGTGATGGTATATATTTTTGAATTACTTGAGTCTTAAATTCTCGTGTACCCAAGCAAGCTGACATGGTCAGATAACACTGTGGTGTGTATCGAAATCAATACATACTATTTAAATTTTGTAAACAAACTTACAGTTTGTGATTTATTGATAATGAGATCCCAGTTTTCACAATACTCTCCAAAAAGTATAGGCTCCAATGCAACTGTTACAATCTGCCACCCACGCCCTTGCACGATACCGCACATGGGTAGTACAACGAAATTTCTAAATATTAAAAATGTTTTAATACATGTAGAAAAATTTGTCATTAAAATAATTTCTATTCACGATATTCTAAAAAAACACTATATCTTAAAATAAATAAGACCAGGTTATCGTGGATATTAATTTGAAAGCTGTAAGCATTAAATGTAAATCCATGCAAAGTATATAGAAAGCGTGCCCAACGATACTGTTTATTCAAACGGAATAAGAAATTATGAATAGGACATTTCAAAATCATCGTACGTTCTTACATTGTATGTCTTTATTAATAATATGAATATTTAACAGTTTGTTATGTTTTAATTTCTTACGTTTGGTAAGGGGCTTCGAATTTAAAATGCATTGGTATCCCCGACTTGTTAGACAATAAAAAGTTTGTGAATGTTGTTCTCGCAGGGACTGTTGGTGGTAGTACAACCTATTTAAAAATAAAAAATACAAATAAATATTTCATTAAGTGTCTCTATCCTCAAACATTAATTTAGAATAACCTGATAACTTATGTAAGGCATCCAGTGAAGAAAGTATATTTCTTAAAAACAAGTTATAAAGCGATTTTATAGAATTCTTGGTTTATAATCGGATTAACTTTCCGCCAATTTAAGTAAATATCGTGTTTACATTGCCATTCCGCATGAAGAAATATTTGACTGGACATATAATTATTTAATTATCATACTTTCTTTATTATAGAAATCCACAAATATAAACCTCAGTAGGACAGTCCCACTCCGTGCTCCACTCAGCACAAGGCAACCAAGTATTGCCAATGCAAGGTATCCTGTACCAAGTGTGTTTAATTTTGACATATTCCGATTCCTCTTCGTACGACTCCAATTGAAAATCTCCGCATAACAGATAACCGAATACTTCATTATCGAATTTCGGTCTGTATCAAAAAAAAAACGTTATGTTAAGAATATATTGATAAGATATGGATTTGTCGCGATGCAGGGAGAGAACTTGGAACTTGAAGCAGTGTCCTGGATTGAAACTTAGTTTAGGTTTATATAACAGATATTTGAAAGAAACCGAATCCCTTGAAATATCCATGAAATATCTATGTAAATAATATTATTTTTATCTATTGTTACCTGAATCTAATAGTAAATAGTCTAGACTCATTAGGTGGAATTTCACAAGTTATCGGATCAATTAAGAATACGCTGTCAGGATCTGCAACCAATGTGTAAGAATCAAACAAAAATAATTTTCTTTAATTCTTTAACTTCATTTAAACCAGGTTTACTCACGATATTATGAATCTACTCACCTTGGACCCATGTTATTGATCCTTCTTGTAATTCATGATTAGTTACACACAACGTTTGCGATATATTTAAAGTATTATCAACTACGCTGCCAGTACCAAAATCTACATATTTTTCATAAACAGATGCTGATGGTATATAAGTCAATCGATTAAGGCTGTTCTCCATTAAATGTGCTGATCGACTTTTTCTTTTCCAATATTTTTGGAATATATGATTTTTTAAATCGTAAAATGGTGTCCCAGATAGGACGACCGAAGCTAACACGGTTAGATACAAAGGTTCCTGCCATAAAGCTATTACATTTTAATACACATATATATTATTGAGTGTAATATATATTTCATATATTTTTATATGCATTTTAATTTAAAATGTAAAAATAAGAACACGTTATGCCTAAAAATAATGACTCTAAATTCAATATATTAAATACATATTAACATATGTAATGTTTGAGTTCAACCAAGTCTTGCCAAGGTGGAGAAGCGAAAATATTTTTTTCCATTGTTTCTATAACAATATGGTATTGCGCCATTATATATATTTTATATTAATGTTATTATCCTCTTTATAGTGTATTTAAATAGGAAAGTGGGCATATAATATTACCTGATTTAAAACTAAGCAGACTAATTCTGCCGTATATACTCCTAAAGCTGTAGCGGAAAATATTATAGTTGTGGCAATACTTTCAAATGCCCTAATAACACCACAGTTGCCTGTTGAAATCTATTAAATAACAATTTATATAAGGAACCATAATTTAAATAAACAAAACAACAAAATCACAATAATAAAATGCTGATAAGACCAGACGCAAATACTGTAGATAAGTATTGGTCTCGAGCCTGCTCTCAGGTTTTCATTTCGGTAAATCTAGAGATTTTGCCGATATGTAAGGCTTCTTTATATTAGTTTAGGTAGTTATCATCCATTCTCATATCCGGAATCTCAATGCCGAAAACTTAATGACAAAATTTTTTTTACATTTAAGTAAATGAAAGTCTGATAAGATCTAGTAAGATACGCGTAATTAACCGGTCGATAATAACTAAGGAAATGACTTTTAGTAAAAAATAGTTTGTTGATATTTCACTTCTTCTTTCTTTTTCATACCTATTTAACATACTATAATTATAATCTTACTTGAAAAAAGCCAATTGCCCCACAAGAGGGTAGAAGCCATTGATAAGTAGCATCTATGGATGATTTATTTACGATATTTACTACTTCCGTCCTTTGTTCGCTGATATTTTTGACAACTCTAAACATAAGTTGCTTTTTGTTGATAGATATTTTAGGACCTAAAGGAAAACAAATGTTTATTAAAATAATGAAAACAGACTGAAGACTATGAATTAAGTTTTGTACAAGCTAAACCGTTGAAATAATAACGATAACAAATAGCATCAGTTTGTTATTTAAACAAAGAATTTATTACGTAGGTACTCTACCCTACTGCTACGCCTACTACATTTGTTTATAAATTTATTATTAAAAAAAAGGTCCATTTTATTTACCAAAACATTTTCCTTTCAAGTTCAACCGGTAAGTATTACCGGATGTGTCGCCTACAATATAATAATCTGTGTAGAACTGACGAATGTTTTTCGGTTTAAAGACAATTTTCACTTCAGCCCAATCGAGTGGTTTTACTGGAGTTGAATTTACAGATACCTTAAAAACTTGGTCTATATTATCCAAAATGTACATCAATGAAACACGATATGTCAAATGTAACTGAAAAATGTAAATAAGCTATTCTTTGAACCGTTAAAATAATTCATGTTTACTCGTAAGATCAACCACTTACATCCGTTAAATTTTGAATTAAAATACTTCTTTCAGATATAGTATCAATAGGTATTAAACCAAAATCAACTGTTTTCGTTTCTGTTATACTATCTGCAGAAATGTTTTGCATTTTTCAACCGTTAAGAAAGATCTACCAGAACACAGAAAGAATATTTCACATGTATAAATTAGCCGTTAGGTTTTTAAATGTTAGTTATAATTAATTAAAATAGCGCAAACTATAATAAGCTTTTTAAGCTTATATTATTTATATTAAATGTTACCATTTGTCAAAAATGATATAAAAAAATATATTGTTAAATAATAATTAAATTTTTAAAAGAATTCGAAAATTAAATCTACACTTGAACATTTTGAAAGCTCCAATAATTTACACTTAAGACTTTCAAATAATTTTGAGTAAGCTTTTATTTATTGCAGAACTTTTATTGCCGTATCACTATTTTATATAAGACATTTTAATTTTTAGTAATAAAATATATCTGAAATGATTATAACAACGAATTAAAAAAGAATGATATTTTAATTACCTGGTGTAACCTACAAATATTTGATAGTTATTTAATTATATGTACACGGCAACGTATATGACAACATTAATAAACTTCATCATTGAATGAAAGATTGTTGAACGAACAGTATATTACTCTCTCTTTCTTTAACTGATTGTACATTGCAGTTCGTTTTGCAGCTTTCTTGCATTGTATTTAGTTTTTGTGTTGTTTATCTCTTGTGTATTAAATAGAATACAAAAGTATACCTTGCTTTTATACTAAAAGATTAGAAATTAAAAGATAAAATAAATAAGTATTTTAGTTATAAAATTATTTTTCACGCTTCGTGTTTGTAATTAGACAACTCTCTCGTATACAGTAATTTTAACTTCCTGCTAGAAATGTTATTTCTGAGAAGATTTCTATTAAGCAAAGTGCAAAGCTAGACTTTAAGACTAGCTAGTGATCACTACAATGACTATGGATCCAAATACAGACTGGCTTTGTGAAATTTTGCAGAATGTGCAACTCGAACAATTTTATGTTCCAATTCGAGATCAACTACAGGTAAATGTTTAATAATTGCTCGATTCTAATAAATCACATTAAAATATTATAACATATCATGGACTTTGTTATAGATTACAAGATTAGCACACTTTGATTATGTACATGCAGAGGACCTTGAAAAAATTGGCATTAGCAAGCCTGGTGTGCGAAGACTGCTTGATGCAGTCAGGAAAAAGAAATTACAATTGTGGAATCGAAAATTTTGGAATAAATTATTTGGCTCCTCAAATTCCATTACTCGAGAAAAGACTGATTTAGCAATAAAACCTCAATCACAAACTGAAAGTCGCACCACTTGTATCATATTAGAAAAAGATATTGTGTAAGTATTATATTACATAGTTGAATAATATTATTACATATACACCTGACCTAGGCTGTAAGCATGATATGAATAATTGGTGTAGTAGATCTAATGCTCTTTATAAAGTAATAAAAAAAAGTTAGTAAAGTAGTAAAATATAGTAGCATACATAATTTTATTATTATAAATAATATTTTTTTGTATATTATGTTATACAACATCTGTTATTCAAAAATAATAATTATTCCTTAAAAAATGTTACAGGTTGCATAATGAATTAGGTAATGGTTCATTTGGAGTTGTAAGACGTGGAGAATGGAGAATGTCAGATCAGACACACCAAATGGTGCCAGTAGCTGTAAAAGTATTGAAAGCTGATGCCTTTTCACAACCAGGCATATATGATGATTTCAGAAGGGAAGTTGAGGCGATGCATAGTTTAAAACATCCTAACCTAATCAAACTACATGGTGTAGTGTTTCATCCACTTATGATGGTGTGTGAATTAGCCCCAATGGGTGCATTATTAGATTATATAAGAGCACAGGATGGCAAAGTATCACTGAATTTTATTTCAAAATGGTCAGGACAAGTTGCTGCAGGAATGGCGCATTTGGAAAAAAGTAGATTTTTACATAGAGACTTGGCCTGTAGAAACATACTGCTTTCTAATTTAGAATTGGTAAGTGAATTTGTTGCTTTTGATTAATAATTAATAAACATATGTAATATAAACAAACATCCTTTATGATAAAAATATATATAAAGGTTGTTTTATCCAACATAAATATGGAAATGGAATAGCAGATCTTTTTGCAACTTTTTCATTTATATTTTTGGTGTCAAACATACATGCACTGTCATTAATGAGACTGACATTAATTGATTAACCCTGTCTTGTTTAATGGGCTAGATGATTATAATATATATGAGCACTTTTAAATTTTTTGTTTTTAAAAATAAACTCAATATATTAAATAAAAGCATTTAACTGCATCATAGCATATATTGATACTTTTGGAATTCAAAGTTATCAAGCACTTTGCTATAGTGTGTGGTCATAGATAGACCACAAACTAAAAGTGTTTGTTTTAGTTGTAAATTATATTTTTTTATTGATAAAATAATTAATACAAACTTTTAAGGTAAAAATAGGCGATTTTGGTCTAATGCGAGCTCTACCAGACGCAGACGACTGTTACGTGATGAGTGAGCGTCGCCGTGTGCCGTTCCCATGGTGTGCACCGGAGTCGTTGCGGTCAAGGCAGTTCTCGCACGCTTCTGATGTGTGGATGTTTGCTGTTGCATTGTGGGAAATGTATAGCTTTGGCGAAGAGCCTTGGATGGGTAAGTCATTTTTGTTGCTTTTTTAGACTGTGTAATAGTTGTGCTTTCTGCAATTTTTACTTTAAATATTTAAATTTGACCCTTTTGTATATAATTAACACTATGGACATTTTATAACTCTCACCTTTGATAACTCTCACTAAACAATAAAGTTTCATACTGTCTGACAATACCATCTATATTTCTTTAGTTCCCACACCTCTTACTTGTATGTAGTTAAAGATGCAATTATAAGATTTAACTTCATAAAAACTCATAAGAATTTCTTTAGTAATTTCCATTGTGGTGATGGTTCAGTAATATAGTGGTATTCAATATAATAATATTTATTTTACTAACAATCAAATCTTATAATAAATAGTTGATTAATATTTAGATAGTAAAATAAACGTAACAATTCTACAAAAACAAGCAGCCTACACACAACTACCATACTCAGTGCCAACTACCATACACCACATGCTTCATTTTCTGCTTCACGTACACAAAACATCTTAATCAGTTCATGAAACGCAATAAATATAAGCAGAAAGGGAAGGATACAGTGATATAGGAGGCTGTATATTCTTTTTCCTGAAGGTCTTAGGACGGAATATATAGACAAACCAAAGGAAATTTGAGTTTCGGTAAAAAATTCGAGAAAAATAGATGATTAATATTGGAATTTTGCAAATAATATTATGCTCCTTTTATTTTATGTTTGTGCTTTTTTAGATTTAAATTGACGTGAAAGTTTCTAAAGAAAAATTACATAAGTAGTAATAAATCTTATTTCGTTGGTCTTTCATGCTTTATGCAGGGTACACAGTGAAAATATAGTAACATGTGCATGCTGATTAAAATGATTTTTATATATATTTTTAATGATATATGCATGCTTTAACAGTCATAGATAACAAAAATCATCAGTTAATCAAGTTTCGCATTCTAGAGCTGTGCAATGTACTATTAAATCTTATCAAAACTGTGCAATACTTTTAAAAGTACGTTATTTGCTTATTGTGCCCTTGTACCCAAATAAATTACTAATATTTGAGTAAATATTACTCCACCCATTGAAATTATGTTTTCATGATAAAAATTTGCCTACATGATACGGAAAATAATAATATTTTTTAACGTTACTACTTGACGTTACTACACAAAGAACCGAAGGGTGTAAGTTTTTTCACTCTTTTCTATTTACATAATTACATTCGCTAAACAGTATTTAAAACGAAAATCATCTTTTTTAATTGGAATGTCTCAAACGAGCAATGATGGAAGCTCGCAGCTCTCTCTTTTTTTAACTTCATCGTTTACTTTTACATCGTCGATATAGCATATAAGAGTCTAGTGTCAACACACTCTGTTCACCGCTTTTCCGCCCAAATTTGAAAAAATAATCGTTTTTAGTTAAGCCAAGCTGCAACTGGTCTTACCGGAATAAGTAATGGACCCTCCAACATCAGACTTGTTTTCAGTCAGACGTAGCTTTACTCACGGCTACTTTTCTTACTTGTTTACATTTTTGAATACATGATAATATAATATTTAAAATTTAATAATACGTGAAAACCTATTTTGCAAATAAATTCATTTTGAAATCGAGATAATTGAAGGCCGTCGTCTAGTTCAGCACGTATTAATTTATATCAATATCGTGGTATGTAATAAATTAGTACCTGTGCGTGTTAAAGAACATGGCTTAAACACGCGATCTTTTTCACTTAATTGTATGTAAAATATAATTTTGAAACGAACTATTTAAACCATAACACGTTTGAGTGTGAATAAATTTCTTTTTAATATGCTTAGTGATTGATACCTTCTTCTGTTCCGTTACGTTCGTTAAATAATACAGTCAAATCATATTAATATTTAACCTTAATATAATTCCAGTGACAGCCAAAAGCACGTCTTAAGCGGGAAAAGTAAAATACAACGTATTATGATCGTAAAAAAAATATTGAAAATTATGTTATTAACTACTTAATTTAGTGTAACAAAAATGCACCAAATTTAAATAAGTGTATTTTGGTTTAGTGTGTCATTCTCTTGATCAAAAGAAGCTACAGTGTAAATTAAACCGTTAACTGCTATCAATGTCTGAGTTGTAGACAAAATCATAGTTGATTCCCATCATTATCACTTAAAAACTTTTTAGTACTTTCTACTACTTTGACAGTTATCAAGAGGCGCGGGTTCAAATCCCGCTGCGCTCAAATTTTTACATGTTTAATTTTAAAATATTCATATATTTCCTTTTTCCATTTAATTAATATATTTAAATTAAACAAAGCTTCTTAGCGATATACGCATATCGCTAACCTTAATAAGTTTGCACAAGTATTATTGTGTTATTCGTTTATATTTTAATATGTGGAAAGGAAAAGTAATCGTTTAATACTTTAGTAAAATATGATTTTCAATAGACACAATTGTATGTTGTCACTTGATATCAAAATATTTATTTCATATATAGAATAAAAACTGCATACATTAATAACTAATCAGTGACGTTTTATTTTTTTTATTTTTATTTTTAATTTTGTAAATCTTATTAAATAGAAAATTTCAAGTAATAACAATACGTATAAGTAATTTAAAAATCGTACTTATAATTTAAACTTTTTTTTAACTTTCCAACTCCAAACACATTTAAATAGACCCATTGCATGTGCATATTACATATTTTATATATGGATAAGTTGGAGAACATAGAAGATTTGTCGTAAACAATTTCAAACGAAGTCAATTCAGCTTACTAAGTAAATAATTTTGTAATCTCAAATTGAAAGCAGCAGCTTCATTTCATTTTAGCGCATAATTAATAGTTGCGCCCATAACTTTCTTTACGTACCTAAACATAACAAATATTCTCATATTTATTATATTAAATTAACTATAGTAGTTTTTTTGACAATTACCGTTTGTTACAAGTACAATTGTATCGTTGGAGTCATGACTAAGATTATTGTGCACGAACGCACAGACAGACAGAAAATGAAATAAAAATTACTATTTAGATACACAACATATATAATCTTTTTAAGCCAAAAATTGGACTGAACCACTTACTAAATAATGTATTAAGGCAACATGTTATCAAATTCAAATATTTTTTAGGTTTAAATGGTTCGGAGATCCTTCGACTAATAATGCGGGAAGGTCAACGTCTGTCTGCGCCAAACGCGTGCCCGCCAGACATCTATATGTTGATGATGCAATGCTGGGAACTAAATCCAAAGGAGAGGCCGACGTTTGCCGGAATACAAAGATATATGGAGACGAATAAGTTTGAAACTGCGATTGCTAGTCTTAGGTATGGCATTGCAATGCACTTATAATTACTTTTTTAAATGATTGACTAAAATTTGAAAAGACGTTTTTACAGTTTTTTTATAATTATCATCATATGTCTGATTTCGGTCTGTAATTTGTTATCTAGAACTCACGCTTCAGACAGCTGCTCACTGTGGTGATAATATGAGACTATATTATATAAAAAGGTGGTCAAAGAGAATTTAATAAAACACTTTTTTGTAAAATATTTTATTAATTTGTTTATTTTTGTATACATTGATACAAATGTTTATTTGTCGTTCATGGTTGTTGTTAAAGTTGTTTTGTCGTTTATTAGCTATAGGAAACAAGGTCAGATGACAATAGAGGCTGGAGACGCGATTGTGCTGATCGACAAACGACCGGAACTACACTGGTGGAAAGGACAGAATCAAAGGAGCTTGGAAGTTGGACTGTTTCCCAGGTTATTTCTTTTACATGTATTATGTAATTGACTATTGTCTTAGGTCATTTACATTTCTATCTACATTTAAATTGACATTTAGTTACTCAATACATTTATAAAAAAATAGATGCTTTATAAAAAATAATTAACGGTACAATTATTACTCAAATGATGAATTAAGGTTTTAGGTTTTAAGAAAAAAATATTTGTTTATATTAATTATTGTATTTTTTATCTCGTTTCATATAGTACACTTGTGACGGCTGTGAAAAGCAAAAATGTTCAAGTAGCATCAGCAAAGATGTCGCCGAAAGGTAAGAGCTTACGTCATTTACTCTAAAATGTAGATTTACATACATGTTGTTTACATATAAATTTATATTATTTGTAAGTAAAAAGCTTTTGTTAAGCATTTAATAAATTTTGTGGGGTAAGTCGCCATTTGCTAGTGTTTATAATACTAAGTATATAGTTACTTTGTTTAATACGCATTAATAACGGAAACTGTACTTCGCCAATGAAATGCTAGTGCGTAAAATGAGTATTAAATTATTTTTATGTCACAACGTCATGCTTTTTAATAATAATAATAAAATACAGAGATTAATAATAACAGTAATTCTAATAAATATAAGTACATAGAAGGATTATCATAAAGCCTAAATGTTATATATTTTTTACTGATAAACCCGTCAACAAAGGATTTATAAATTTGAAATTGAAAGGAATCAATTACATTCGTTTTCAAGTCATATTCTAAATACATAAGGTTATATATATGGTATGATAGTAGATGATGTAAAGGAAAATCACGTGTATAAAAAAAATGCTCTAAATAAATGCTAGTAACCATTTAAATATAATAAATAAAGTGGTGGGACGAATCCCCTTGGCGAGAACACGTTCTACATAATTTATTCATTTATACGCGATATATACTATACATACATATTGGATAAGTTGTAACTGTTAAATAATACGAAGCGATGGTTAGCATTGAAAATTGCTAATCTATGACTAAATGGTTTTGCCACGACGTAGTGTGACTGATTGTGTAATACGTAGGTACTTATATATGGTACCTGTGTTATATTCAATCATTGTTTATGTTATAATAAACATATACTTACTTATTGCTTATAACTTTTTATAGGTATCTAAATATGTATTTCTACTGTATAAATTTTTAAATATTATTTTTCATTGTCATGACAAGAAATGATAAATGAGGAATAAAAGGTATACAACAGTCTTATAATAGACTCAGCATGCTTCTTACGTGACATTCCTCCAGTATCGTTGATACTGCGTTTTCGAAAGGTTTCCTGACCACTCATTTTTGCTTCATCCATGTTTCTTACCATTCTTTCAACACTCATTCTCTCGACGTGCCTAAGCCGTCTGAGCACGTTCTTTTTCATTCTCACTGTGATTTTTTCACTGGTGCCTGCTATTCTGTGTATCTCTTCCGTCAACTGAATGGACTCCACATATCGTCCAAAGAGACCGTATCTCCACAGCATTAATTTTTCTTTCATTCTACTCCTGTGGCTGTTGACCCACGTTTTACTGCCATATAACAGCGTTTGCACCAGAACTGCATTGTGTACGACCAGCCGCACTGACGATCTGCCGTCTTAACAAGGCAGCTAAGGCGCCATTCATTATGTTACCGGCAGCAATAAATCTTTCACGTCCATCTTTTATCTTCCATCGACACTTAACATACTTCCTAAGTATACTGTTTTATTAACCTGTTCTAATGATTTTCCATTCACAAGAATCTTGCATTCTCTCCTTTCTTCGTCTCTTTCAAATACCAGAATCTTAATCATATAGTATTCATAAATAAAATTTGTCTTACGTTATTATTATTGTAAATCGCCAGCAACAAACCAACCAAACAATGAGGTCGACGACTCAGAAGTAATACTAAGGAAGCGTCGTACAATAGAGTCTGCTCAACCGTCTACTACTCGCGCCGGTAACAACGCCAGCAAGCACTTCAACTATAACAAACTAATCAACGACAGGACGCTGTTGGACAGAGTTGCGAGGTCTACAAGAGATAATTATTCGAAGAGCTTGAATCATGGTAAGTAATGTGTTGTAATAATAAAAATTGAAGATATATCTAATTATAAGAGCAGTTTTAAGCGTTTTGAATAACCATAGTGTCAGTGTTGTCGGTTAGTCTATATATTAAATATCTAAGAAATAATACAACCGCATTTCTAAAACTTTATACTTAAAATAGTTAAATTTATTTTTATAAGGCTTTTATTGTTAGAAATAAAGTAACAAAATTGTTTAGTAATGTTGTTAATTATTTCATTTTATTTGCAAAATGCAGTTAATTTTGAAAGTAAATATTTAATAAATATATTAACATACATTCTTTGTACTTCGACTATGTACAGTATATATTTTGATAAGTTTCCAATTAAAAGCGTACATATCACTATGACTGTAAATTATAAACTCTTTTATTTCAGTAAAAGAAGATTTACTCATCGACTTAGACCTACCACCCGCGACGACGAAAGCCTCGCCGTCCAAGAAACTAGCGAACCCAAACAATATTTCTATTCTGGATGCTCCCATTGATGTACCTGAAATAAGTAAGTGTTTAAAAGATATATTTATTATCTGTTTCCATATTATATAAAAAAAAGTTTTGAGTACTGGCGTGCTTGTGATACTTTGTGATATATATCTATTTATTGATTTCTTTGTTGTCTGCCTGTATGTTCGTCTGCCGCCGCGTGAAACTTTCACGCTTAAGCTAAAATTACTAATAAATTTTCATATGTATATTCCCTAGAAAAATAGAAAATATCAAACTTACATTATCAAATTTGGCAAGGCTTATATAAACTAATTACTTGTAGTATGGATAAAGCAAAAAGTAACTGAAAATTTACTGGTGTATTACAAAACAAAACAGTTGTTAAAACTTATATTATTCATTTTTATATAAAATGCATATAGCCGCTAATTTTACTTTGTTTACTTTTACAATTTACTAATTATAAAAGAATAATTTATTATGAACTAGTGGTTAATTATAAAATAATAAGCAGTTCTCTAAAAGCATGAGATAATTCAATAAAAATATTACACTCTGCAAATTGGGGATGCTACACTCAAATATTACTTCACGGTGACCTTTAGTCACTACTGTGTCAAAATATATTTCATTCTTTAGGCAGACGACCTATAATAAAAATAAATTTAATTAAAGTAACCTTTATTTATTAAAATACAATAATTCAATTTCAGATCACGACTTAGACTGGGGTCAACAAAGCATAGAGAGTTTGCCAACATATTGTAAAGAATCGCAAAACGTACAAAGTACACCGAGTCTCTACGGCGCTAAATCATTAGATAGTTTAAATGTCACTTCACAGACAAGTCCGGACCCGTTTGACACTTCACAGTTCTGGCCGAGGACGGAATCTCAGAAACCGAACAGTAGTATACAGTTAAACGAGAATTTGTGCCAATCTCAAATTTATAATACTGCAATTACTACTACACCAGGCATATACAATAATATGACGTTAAATAATTCACATCAATCCAATACGGTGGTGACGAATAGTACCATTTACTCGAATAACGCTCTTACAAATAGACAGACAGAATCTATAAACGAATCTCTTAGGACTTTAGCAGATATGTCATTAGACGATAGAATATCCGAATCATTGAATCTCAGGTCGATAAACACAAACGAGGGTGTTTATGCCAACACCAATGCAAGCACATATGAAGTAGCGTCTACGTCGAATTATAGTGCGACTGAAAATTTCAACGATTTCCCTGTATATAGTAACTTTGATATGAATCCAAATCAACAACAGTTTCTTCTAGAAACTAAGGATTACTACGCGAAGTTTTCCACACCATCGGGCAGTCAGAGTAACAACGACTACGAGAAGAACATGTACAAGCCGAAATTCGAGGAGAAACTCGAGAATTTTAGCGAATCCGTGGAGAATTCGAAGAACTACTCCGCACTGAAGTATCAGAACGTCGATTATGGCAATGTAGCGTACGACGAGGTGGGGGAAGAGGCGGCCGGCAACGTGTACAGCGAGATCGAGCAGTACAGCTTGTACGACGAGGTGTACGAGCCGACGCGCCCGCAGCGCCCGCACCGCCCCGCGCCGCCCCGCCCCTACCGCCCGTAGGGACTCCCCCCATGTGACTAACGTACGGACATTTTTATTCTTAAAGAAAACATATTTTTATTACCAGTGTGGATTAACACTTTAAAAAAATAATAAAAATATTTTTATTTTTTTTTTGCTTTACGTTTTGAGCAAGATGCTCATAGTAGGGCAAGCAGAAGGAAGCTGTCACAATATGCGGACATTTTTATTGTTTTTTTTTTTTCTTTACATTTTATCCCGCTCATAGCAGGGTAGAGAGCAAACCATTTAGTTCCCCGCCGCCGCCTTTTGAGATTTATTGCGTTTATGTGGTGAAACTCAAGAGAAAGAACAAAATGGAAATGGCGATAATTCCCATTTATAATCGGACTTACAAACCGTCGTATCTACTAGCAGATTCTGCACCGTGATGTTTTTTTATTATTGTACAGTGTATTTAACATATTGACTTCTAGCACTTGATATGTGCTTTATGAGTCAGTAAGTTAAGTTTTCGGTTACGAGCGACATACGATTTGATTTGTGTCATATTGTCGATGAAATAAAAAATGATTGCATGTGTTTCATTACGTATGCATACTTGCCAGCTTCTTTACAAGTACTCGTATGGTTATATGAAAGTATAATTGTAAATAATCTCGTAAATGGGCATAAATTATGATGAGTCAATGTCGTTTTAATATTATCAGAATGAATTGTAAATATAATATATTTACCTATAACAGGAAATTAAATAGTTATTGCAACATATTTTAGAATAAATACCTATGTATTTAACAATTAATACAATTTATTATGTAACGTGTTTACGTAATATTCTAAATCGAATCTTCAACCGTCATGTATACGGTCAATGAAAATAAGTGATTTTTAAAATAAATAATTTAGGCTGAGATACTAACTACACAAAAAACGAACTTTCCTCTAAACAACATTTCAACCCACAACCTAAGACCTACATAAATATGACGTATATTAAGCTCCTACTGTAACATTTTGTATATTTTTATTGAAAATATTTAATAATACTCAAATATGATGTTTTAATAATTTTACATTTAATGTACTAAATAACTAACTTCCTTAAACTTATAATTTATAATTTTTATGTAGTTAACACTGCTAAATTATTCACAATGATGACTATGCAATGGATGAATGTTAACTTAAGTATTATCAACGAATGTTATCAATAACGAGATTATAACTACGAAACCTAATACAAGTTAATTGTATGAACAAAATATGTTTACTATTGCTTGCTTTACAAAAAAACAATACAATATATATTTGGTATATTTTTTCTTAGAGTACTAATTTTGTACAAATGTTTAAAGTAAATTATCACTAGTATAATACTGTAAAGTGAAATGTGAACACAATATGTTCTATTTTATTAATTTATTGATAGAAAACATTACAAAGACTTTTACTGTCTTATAATTTATATAAGACAGTAAAAGTCTTCAGCAAACAAAATATTATTTAAGGTATTTTTTAAATAATTTGATTTATCACCTTAATTTTTTGCTTGACATAACATTATCCTTTAACATTTATACTAACATTATGTTTCATACATCACATGGTGCCTCACCGTTAAGTACCTGTTAGTAATAGACATAGTTAAAGTAATGCATATTACTCATAAATATTATATAGCCATAATGTACTGTATATGCCAGTGAAAATTATACATTTAGAACTTTCATAAGACCTTTTTTATCAATAATGTTAAGTATGATATTAATATCTAAAAATATTAGTCATTTTAATATATAATTTGAATAGGTTAAAATATGATTCTAGGACTTACTTGCTTGGTAATAAGTCAGTCTTGTTTTACTCGAATACAAAATTCTATAATAAGATAATGTTGCTAATATGTTAAAAATTATAAACCTATACTTTGTGTATAATAAATAGCATGTATTAGTAAATAATATATATAATGTATGATTTATAATTGATTACATGAAAATTATTATAGTAAATAAATCACTTGCCACCAATTTTTGTACATGTGTCTTTACTAAAAAATGAATGTTCAATTTAACAAAGTTCTTTAATTATGGCGTTTTTAGTGTATTTAGTAACATCGTAATAACAATACAATTGTGTATAACATTTGATTCAATGTGTTTGTATGACACTACAGACATGGCTCCACCTTTTCTTCTAAGACGTTTTCTATTCATGACAAATTCCTCTCTCTTCCTCTAACTCCTGATTTCTGGATATAAATTGGGTTCAGGACAGTTATTTGTGTGAATCACAAGCTGCTTTATCATGTTTATGTGAAATACATGTATGTGTATTTAAAGTTTTTAATTCGTAACTACATATATCCCAAAGTTGTACGAAATTAAACCTTATTATAACAGCTATAAGCTACTAATGCTTAATTTGACCTTATCCTTAAAAATAATGAATATCAATGAAATATTAAGTCAAATAATTAAAAATAATAACATTGACTAATGAGAACAACATTATCTTTTATCTTCATCTACAGTTTGCTTATTTTGAATATATATTTATGTGGCATCAACAGACAGACGTGGCAACTATTATTCGGAACGTAACTTTATAGATAGAAATAATACGTTACCTTATGGTTTTTAATATATCAACTATATCAATTATATATGTATGGAGGATATTTACTGTATGAAGTATGTAAATTCAAGATTCAATTTATTGTAGTTTAAATATCAATTAAATGTACACATATAATTGATATTTATAGCTTCCAATATTTTAAATTGTATCTAACATTGTTGGTTCTGTTTCTAGAAAATTTAGCGAACTTGTTCCATGTAAATGAAAAATATTCTCGTACTCCATAGGTGTGTTATTATGCTGTACAGTTAAAATTATTATCACAATAAAGACATTGATTTGTATTTTTTTTATTTTTTTTCGAATCTTCAAGGTTTCCGTAATTTAAAGTTTATCGCGTAAAGCTATGCCTAGTTATATCTAACGGGTTTATCCATAGATGGTAAAAACATCTGTGGTACAACATCTGTCTATAAATGCTAGTTGGGTTCGATTCCCATTCGGGAGATCGATTCAGCATTAAGTTCGCAACATACACAAAGAATGGAGCGGAGTGTCAACACTAGGCTTCTGCAATAGACGGAGTGAAACGATTTTCTTAATTAATAACAACAAATATTGTCTAACCAGTTCCATAATTAGGTTACTTTATATAGAAAAACATATATATCAACTATATTAAAAGTCGCCATGTCAGCTACATACTTTTATGTCCGCTCCAGCCTTATCGCTGCAATTGTGTGGATTAAAATCTCATATTTTGTTGAGATATGCTTCAAAAAAGTTTAATGTTCATTACTCTTTTTATAGTATAATTAAGCTAAAATCTTTACTAAAATTAATGAATCTATTTAAATATCCAAGGGACAAGGGAAACGTCTTTATACACAAGTAAGGTCAAATGTAAACATGGTAAGGAGAAAAGTGTGAGTGATATTATCTACATATAAATAACTGTCGAAAAGTTCCGTGGCATTTTGTGAGGAAATTAAATTACAAGTTAATAATATTTATTATGTTTTAAACATGCTTATAACCACCATTTTTTGCGTAGTTCATACCAACACTATTATGTAAACTTCAAATTCATAGCCAATTAAGAAGATTACACAAAAATATATAATCCTGTTTTCATATTGGATTTAAGTAGATATTATATCACGATCTATCGTATTCCACAAGTTAAACCCTTTAATATTTTGCCGAGAATGGTTAGTTTTGTACAATAATAGGTAAGACATAAAAGATTAGGTATATTGTTTTATTTATTAGATATGTCATTATAACTAAAGTATCTCCTTATTATTCAAACTTCAGCCAAATCGAACACGGAAATTTGGCTAATATGACTTGACCTACAATAAACGAGGCAAAAATAAATAAATGGACAAAATAATGAATTTGTGCGATTAAAAACGTAAAAAATATTCTCTTTCTGGATTTTCAGATACTACTTATATCTGTTTGAACGCATTAACACTAGTCATAAAATGTACATATTAGTATCGATAAAAAAAAAACCTGTTCCAATACGCTATCACTAATAAAGAATATATGATTAATAAAATCTTGAAGAGTGATTTGTGACATAATTTGCGATAATTTTTCACGCTGTATCCCGCACATGGCAGGGTAGGCAAAGGGAACTGCAAGAACTATATGAATCTAGTGTTAAGACACTCCGTTGCTTAGTCCCTGCTTTGTACGTACCCGCTTTCCGCGTTTCAGAGATAATCCTTGATCATAATTATTTTGATTGGCTAATCGACATTGCAATGCCGAAAATATTAGTAGAACAAATATACTATAAATGATAATAATATAGAATATTACTATTTTAAATACACTTCCCCGGACTTCCAACGAATTATGTCCATTTTTATTATATCAAGACAAACAGAATCGCCGGTTAGTAAGTAGTAACTCAAATGAGGACAAACGATGTATTAAGCAAACTTAATAAAGCTTCCACGTGCAGACTGGACCTAGTAACGGTGCATACCATATCGATCGATCTCTTCTATATTGCTTCTATTGTGAAGCTATGTAAAATAAAGTGTGTTTTTTCTAAACTCTTTCATATATTATGACTACGTGATACTAGATACTAAATAATAACTTGGGTAATATAGTAAAATTTCGTTTATTATGGTAATTAAATTAAAATTCATTTGTTTTTTATAAAGAACTTTGAGATTTGCTTCTTACTTAAATCACTTTTCTTAAAGAGGTAATATGATTTAATTAACGTCAAATTTCAAGGTCTCTAGTCCCTTGGTGAAAACATTTACACAAGTGTCATTGGACGTACGCGTATGTTTTTTGTCTCGTAATTGAAAGCCAAAAGTTACTTCGAGCAACATTTATTATAAATTTAGTAAGAAATAAGAACTTATAGTATATATAGAACTTATAGTATATAATATAAATAAAAAAAATCGATAGTTAAAATAAAATGTATAAAAAAAATCCGTTATAAACATTTATTTGTATTTCACTATATTCATAATGAGAATTCAGTATATAGGCTCCCGTTTTATTAAATTAATACCGAATCCTCTGTGCTTAAATCTGACTTGGGTTTATTTTAAACCTCACTTTATTCCGCATAAAGCAATGTCAGTAGAATCTGTCTGCCAGAGTGCCTTTTGAACCTACACTCATCGTACTTCAATAAGAAAATGTGCGACATTTCGGTTTACTATCATTTTATTTTTTATTTAATTAATTATCATTTGTTACTATTATTATTCATTAATAAATTATCGGTAATAATCATATAGCTAAAGAATAGCACATATTATAATTGTCGTTTAGTCATACATAACTTTAATATTAAAAATTTTTTGTAGATGCAAGAAAGCTAAAATAATAACCATTCCTTCGCGTAGCACTAAGGTCTACACCTACGCGGAAAAATTTATTTCTCTGCAAATAATTTAATTAAATTTATAATTTTACCCGACATTCATGTAATGGGTCAAAATACAATCAATGTATACATATGTCTTGTATTTTTATTATTTTTGACATTATATATATTATTATATACATTACAAATTTTAGAAAAAAGTAAGATGATATTCCCATTACTTTTCATAACTTGAAAGAACAAAGCGTAACCCATAAGTTGTCTCTTCCACTTATACTCTTATTGGATATTAAATAACACTTGTATATGGATGTAAAAATAATTTACCATAAAACACAAGTAAAGCACTTAAAGCTCACGCTACGAAAGAACAACTGAAAAATTATGGGAAACGTGATCGTTTCGGGAAGCTCATGTTTATTCCAGTAATAAAAGTAATTTATCTCTGTGATGTGATCTTCTGAGTGGTATTCTTATTCCTTTTAGAAGCATAAGCTTGATTTTAAGAATTAAGTGATGAAGATATTTTTTTGATAAAACTGTGCAAATCTTGATTTTTTCTATTGTGTAGTTTTTAGGCAAATTTAAATGCAGCATATATTAAATACATGTATGTACATAAAATATTTCGGCCAAATACGAGTCCGCCTCGAGCAATAATGGTTCCGTACCAACTTCATGATTCTAGGTCAAAGGAAAGAATAATTTATAAAAGTTAGCAAGCTTATTTTTTGCGGGCATATTCACAAATTTTTATTAAGTAAATAAGTTTATTATATTTTTATTCAGTAAGCCATCTTTTGCAAGTATGTGGCGTGTTGTGTTTTATAGACAAATAGATTTGAATATTTATTATGAACTTCGGCGTTGATGTTGATGGATATATTTGATAAAAATAGAAAATTAGCTGAATTTGGTTTCGACAAATTAATTATGCTAAAACGTAAATATTATAAAATTTTAATTTAAAAAAAAAGAATTAAACATAAAAAAAATATCTGTGACAAATTATAAATATATTCAAAAATCTATTATTAGTTGTAAAAGAATAAACAAATGGGGTATTTTTAAAGAACCCAATGCAATTTCACCATTGAGTACTATACTGCAGTAAGATTCATTTAATATATAGTACTTGCTTTATCTCATCTGTTTATTTAATTTATAAGTATAAGTAAATAAAATTATCAATAATAAGTCTGTAGATGTCAGAAACATTTATCCTTATAAGCGTGTGTCTAAGAAATTTCTTGTTACTAACTGAACAAGCTGGTCTAGTTTATTATTATTTAAAAAAATTTAAGATTAGAAAAAAATAATCTTTGTATTATTTATATCGAATTGAGGAATTTTAAAACTTGAAATACTTAAGTAATATCTTATACTTAAAAATAAATAAAATTAACATAGATTTACTTAACAATAATAAATTTCACTAGTAACAATGTGTTAAAATAGAACCCTGTGCATAAAGAAAGCTGCCATACAAGAAGCGTAGGCGTTCAATAAAGATTAAGTTTAGTGCGGTATGCCCTTTAATCTTTCACTACACTGCATCCGTGCTAATGTGTATTCATGAAATTTATATATTTTATATTTATATTTAAAAGTAAGTTTAATGTAAATAAAAAGTTAAAGTAGTTAAAGCTAAAGTTTGTTAAGTTACTTTGACGCCAAGTCTAATTTATAATTTAATGAATTGAAACAATATTGCAAATTGATGTGTTGTGGGTTCGATTCCCTCTCAGAGTAGATAGAGATTATATTTGGGTCGCTATGTCTACAATGTCCATAATACACGTTGTATGTCAAGATAATTATAAAAATATTTAACATTATAATGTTACATATTGTTGTCCTGATAATATAATTTTCTTGTGCTACTTTACTTCGAACTATTCTATGGACTTCAAATAGATTTGTCTTTAATTCACTACCTGGCATAAAACAAGAAATACTTTCATTGCGTTCCATAATGTTAAGAATGCACTTTGATGATTTTTAGGGTTCCGTACAAAAATAAAAAAAACGGAACCCTTTTAGAATCACTCGTGTTCCTGTCCGTCCGTCTGTCACATGATAATTTTCTTTGAATCTACAAGACCGAATCAGGTGAAATTTGGCAGGATGGTGTATTGCTCTGACCCAAATACAGATATGTAACGTAAAAAAATTTTTTTTGAAATAAGGGTAATTTTCGGGGGATAAATTAGATAATTAAAAAAAAATATTTTGCGAACCTTACTGAGTCATATATCAAATGAAAGGGCTTGTTATCAGGATCTCGAATATATATTTTTTAAATTTTTTAAAATAAATACTTTCGATGATATTCATGAAAAAAGCCGAAAATTGACCATTCTCCCCCCCCGAATCTCCGAAACTATTGGGCCGAAAAATTTGAAAAAATTACTGAATATAGTTTATGGCTTGATTACAGGAAAACCTATAAGGATTTCATAAATTAAAAATAAAATGGTAAATTCGATAAAAAATGATTTTAGGGGAAATATTTCACTATATTGTGTACGGAACCCTTTCCACGCGAGTTCCACTCGCACTTGACCGGTTCTTATTTACTATATTTATCATGGTATAATTTTTTCGTATATATCACTTTTTTAATATAAAGTCTTAGGGTCCTTTTATACAAAGCAAATTTCTAAAATTAACGGCACTTACACGTACCCTACAGGTTCCGATGGTGACCAGATGACCAGTTTTGTTTAAATTCTTAACTAAGAAGAATTGAAAAGTTTCTTTGTTGCGAGTCTTAGTCTAGAACTGATGTAATATTCACAAAATAGTTTCTTATACGTAAAAAAGTAATTAATCTTTATTATGAAATTATTTATCCACTCGATAGTGATACCTTTGCTATTTGTCTAGGACACAAGCCAATGTCACATTTAGCATAACCTAAACGCTTAGTACAAAGCAATTACATAGACAAGTACCTACGATATTTTTTGTCATTTAACTTCTATTAGAATATACAAGATAACTTTAGACAGTCAAAATGATTATATAGTTAAATAAGCCAAATTATTCATGAAAGCTCTTTAAAGCTTGCATATAATTGAGACAAAATAAGTACATAAAAACGATAATGGATTGCTGTTAATATATGCTGTTGATAGATGTAAATAATAGGTATGTTGGAAACATGGGAATATCGACTTTGGTCGTTATCGCTACAACGTCATTAGCATGCGGAGCGCTGTTTCATGATAACTTAGTGGCTTAAACAGTAGGCGCCATTACTGACTCGACTAAGCTAGCAAACGCAAGTATTACCTCTATATTACATACCTCTATATTACTTATTGTCTGAAACGCATAAGAGGAGGGAAAGCTTTTGGGAAGCTTGTGACAATATTAAATCTGTATATACATTTCCCCAC
This sequence comes from Dione vanillae, assembly GCA_037178615.1. Taxonomy (NCBI): domain Eukaryota; kingdom Metazoa; phylum Arthropoda; class Insecta; order Lepidoptera; family Nymphalidae; genus Dione; species Dione vanillae. The sequence goes on along the minus strand of JAZFAU010000097.1, from coordinate 1,429,451 downwards.
TAAGTGCAACAGTTGTCGTATAGTGGTTTAATTGTAGGAGCTTTGAGAGGTCGTGCTAATATCGCGTTATCTAATGATGATTGAAGTATAACATCTAGTCGGATGGTATCGGTTATGTAGGCGGTAAAGTGGCATCGTGTGAATGGACGGGCGCAAGATCGATAGAGCAGTGTGCGCAGGTCCGCTTCGCATACAGCTGGCGGCTTCGCATCCTTCCGCGAAGCCCGCTCCAACAACCGCGTCTCAGTGCCCAAAGCGAATTTAAGTGGTATATTTTCATAGGGAAATGTTCCGGACTGATTTGCGGCACTAAACGGTGCGTATTATCGTTATTGTTACACTTTTTATCTATTTGATTATATAGTATTCTATAAACACGCCCTTATAAAACATGTTTTCCACCCTCAGCACGTTTAAATATCTACATAGGTACTTGTCGCATTGACAAAATTTATTATTTGTTTGTCAACGCCTATATAGTGTTATTTTTGTTTTAAATTAAGAAATTTTATATCTACCATATTATTCTTTTCGGTATTTTTAGGTGTCATTATTATTATTATTGAAGAAATGTAAAACTTGTATATTATATTAACTTTAAGTGTTTATTACATTCATATTTTAGCCCAAACTATAAGACATATTTAATTTTAATATGTAATGATGATCTGAAGTATAAAATACTAGATTAAAAATGTTTTTAGGACAAATATTTGCGTGGGTTGTTACTGGTACCTAAAGGGCATGAACGCCTACATACGTCAGAGCTGAACATAGCAATATATAGATTTACTTGAATCTGCGTTATATTACAGGATATTTCATCGATTGAAAATTATATTTGTAAAAGTACAATAATGTTCTGATTAATTTATAATTAATTGTAAAATATAAATAGAATTTATTATTAACCATGAGCTGTATTCCCACCCCGGCAAAAGCTATAAATAGATGCTGCTAAGTTAGACTTGTTTTTTGTTTCTGGAAGCCTTTAAGCAAATATTAAATTAATATAAAGAAGACAGAATAAGTTATATTAGTTTTAGGTGTTACAGAATTCGTAATTTGAAAAAGGCGATTGACATTTATTCTTTTATTTTTTATGAAATAAATGTTGTATTTGTGGTATATCGATTTTATTATCGTTCCTTAAAACCACTTGAGGTTAGTTCTATAATTATACTGTGTTGAGCGTGTGTTCGCAAAATTTTTCAACTGTTTCTTTATACGGACATGTTATGTCAATCTTGTAAAGTCGTTTTATTGTATTGCGGGACTCTATACTAGTACTTGTATTATAATGGGATGTTAAAAGCCTAGATACAATCTATCAACTCGATATATTTTGCGCTTAACATTTATTGTTTTATTAAGAATTTATTATGGTTAACTTGTTCTGGACATTTAGGACTTTTGAATAATGAATAATTATTATTTTACATATAGATATATATACAGTTGCATAAGGCACACGTATACCACGTGTGGTATACCCAGGTTTTGATAAGAGGAAGACAAATATTTAAGATATAGGTATAGTAGAAGAAATATTTTTGTATCCTTTTGCGACATTAGTAGTAGAGACAATCTCATAAATTAACTTGCCCTATTTAAGAATCATTGTGTAGTTGTTATTCTAGAATGTAAATATAGTTAGATACTAAACATACCAATGAATTATTACAGTAAAAATAAGCGATGATAATATTATTACATTTCAAAATTTATAGGTTTCTGTTTTCTCTCGCAATTGTAGACTTTTCAGCAAGAACTTAGTAGCTTATTATAATTTTTGGTAAATTTTGGTGGTGGTATTTATTAATATGTTATACTATAGTTTATATATCATAAATTTTGCATAAACATTTACGTTAAATTTAATTTTACAATTTTAAAATTCAGCGTTGCAAACAACATAAGATTTTTTACTTTTCTATAGTTTCATAGTGACTATTAATTTTATACACACGGCTTTTATTTTGGCCAAGCTCGAGTTGAACTCGCACACGGTTGAACTGAATTTGTTAGTAAAACTAATAGCAATCACTCTGATGCAAATAATCTAATGATTTTTACTAGCATACAATCTAATGTTTTTACTTTAATAATTCTGTAAATCTTCAAGTTTCAGATGTTGGCGAAAGTACTTCTAATAAAAGTATCCTATAGAGATAACGATGAGTTTATACGTGATTAAAATTTAAAATATATATATATTAAATTTTAATCACGTATAAACTCATCGTTATCTAATTTGTGTTGAGGTTGAAATTTTATTTTTCTATGGTCTATGGTATAGTGCTGAAACGAGCAAAAAAGTAAACCTACAAGGGTTTTATTTATTTTTTCCTTTTTAGCCTAGCCCTAAAAACAAATTATTTTACACTAATATAGAATCAAAAATTTTCACATTAATTAATAAAATAAAAATAATCATACTTGAGATTAACGGCCTCACCTATTAGCTTTTAACTTTTAAAACAGGAAATGTGTATTCCTTTTATCAAACAAGGTGTACTTACAGATGTTCAATTAGATTAAAATAAATATTGTATGCAGGCCACGGTGACAGCTGTTCATGAACGTGGTCCAGCTCTTGTTATGTTAACAATGTCAGCGCGGCGCTTCAGCGTTGTACAATAATAATTATATAAGGGTAGATTGATTCTCTTACGTAACACTGTAGAGTTACGGTACCCTTATTAAAACTATAAACTTCGTTTTTATAACTTAGTGGATTCTATATGTCGGCTGGTAATTTAACTCCCACAAAACGTTATCCACGTGGTCTCCAAATTATGATGCATCGACCACCACTGGAAAAAAAAATTATGTTATAGCTCACGCTTTATTCGGCACATTCTCAGGGTGGGCAGAGGAAACCACAGGAACTTTGGGAACCTAGTGTTAAGATACTCCGTTCTCTGCTTTCCGCCTTTTTAGAGGCATTGCGTGTTGAGTGACGGAACTAAACGCCGCGCTTTGCTTAGTTGCCAGAACGAAGAAAATGAATATGGAAAAATTCATTATATTAATCTGTGAAAAATACCAGTCCGCACTGATTTATATAATACCTAAAACCTGACTTGAACGGTTTGCACAGTGATTTTAGTCAAAAGTCAGCGTCAGTCAGTTAGTCAGGCAATTGTTCGTAGTCTACAGCAGTTGATTATGGCGACAGACACTTTATTAGACAATTATACGTATTGCTTGAAGAGGAATGACAATTCAACAAATGTATAAAAAATATGAAATGTCGCCTTTGCAAAGGTTATTCAGCCGACGAAGAGGCTTTTTCACCATCATTTTTCACTTGAACCATCTGATGTAGAAAAACAACAAACACAAACAACAATATTAAATGTTCTTTACAAAGATATTTAATGATTTATCTTTATAAGAGATCGCTTCCAGCCAACCTGTGACACTTTCACAGCGGTGTTCGGTGAAAGCATGTACGAGAAATAAAATGCAATATAAGAAAAAAATCAATACATAAGGCATAACTTTTGGTTGACTCTTAAATATTATTGAAATTGCAACTGGCATAATGAGGCAGAATCTTAAAGTAACGCTATAACCACGCGGGAAACTTCACGTTACAAAGAGGCTATGTCATAAGGCTCACCCTGCCAGCTTTAGAATATTTACTTGAACTTATTATGAACTTTAAGTTATTAAATATTATATAGACATTTATATATAAAAAGCAATTCCATGAATTGTTTTGTTTTATATCGAAAATTTCCTACGTGAATAGCTCAAATTACATCAACAAAATTAAAATGATTTTTATGCAATATTTCGCATGCATTTCTTATAAAATATTTTGAAATATAAAAAGAAATTTGCGGTAATTGTTGCAGATGTAATGAGTCGATTGTACTGGCGGGAGGTTTTGTGGGCGCTGGCGTTGTTTTGCTCGCTGGCGCCCTCGCACGCCGATGGGAACATAGGTAATACATAGTAAGACAGTACAGATTCCACATAGTTAATATTCACTATTAGTCATTCAGTTAGTCTTACCTTGCTATGATCTTAGTCTTGCTCTTGATTGTATAAATTACAAAGTATCTATTAAAGGATGTAATTAATTTGAAATATTTTAATTTTTACAAGCGCTTGTATATTTTTGATGATTTTTAAAGTGTTAATCCACACTGAGGATAGAAAAAATACTTAAAGAAAACATATAAAAATTTGAACGCAGCGGGACTCGAACCCGCGCCCTCCTGTTTATGTTTATTATAGAACCTGTTTATAATAAAAAATAAAATGAAATAATGCTTAATATTCATTGTTTATGCAGGTTGCTTGTTTAGCCCGTCCCTCTGTATAGAAGGAGTGGAGTGGTGCTACGATGGTAAGTTGATGAATTTTTTTAATGTTTAATGTTGATTTATTTTTGATACGTAAATTAAAACGACTACTTTTTGATAATATATTTTTTATTGAATGATACATTTAATTTTAAGACATTAATTACTTATATGTAAATAACTGCCGAAACATATGAAATTCTATAAAATTTATGTTTTCTTTTATAGATTTTGCTTTTGGGAAATGTATACCGATTTATGATAATGACCCAGAAGAAGGGTCCCTATACCAGTAAGTAATTATTGCTTTTACTGAATTATTATCCACTTTCTTGAATTGACTAATTTTATTTATAAACTTTTTTACCTCAAAAGCCTATTAAGATAAAAAACCTTAATAGCAAAAAATATACGTACTCTTCATATAAAGTTTGAAATATATATTATGATACAGATATGACATGAGCTCGAATCAATTGCAATGGTTCGAGAGAGAGCTGCAGCAGCTTGCGGCTCGCGGCTACCGGTGGGAGCACGCGTACACTCAATGTGTACTACAAAGTATGCTCTACGCCTTACGCCATCATATGTAAGTAATTAAAATAAACTGAACTTTGAAATCCTATCATCACACATTTCTAGTTTTGTAAAAAACAATGAATATTTTTAATTATCTGCAGTATGTTATTAGGAAAATAAAGATTTTAGTTACTACATATATATAATGTTTTAGGAACCCAACAAATGTTAATTCCAAACTGTGTGATCACTTCGTAGACCCCAAAATTAACTCTTCTCCGACAGGCGAAGGCGATGATCCTTTAGAAGTAAGTATTTTTTTACAGCTCAAGCAAACAAATGTGGCTTTTATTTTGATAATTTGTTATTTTCTCTATATTTAAATTATATATTTAATATTTTAGGTTGAACCGGATGAAACTGCTTATGTAAGATTCACACCGAATTCACAAATATCGGACTCAGACTATGCAAATGAAGTTTACAATCCACCTCTTGAGACAGACGACAATCCTTCTAATTACTTATTGCACAAAGGTTTGTTTTTATTTCAAGCATAAATTACCGCTCTCGACAAAACCTCGACATTATATTTACTTACATTTTACTGGTCTGCAAAATACCAATATATATATAAAAAAATTCAATTTTTTAGCTGCTGAAGTAGCAATGGAAAACGATCAAGTAGATCAGAACGAAGAAAACCCAAGTGACAAAATACGAAATTTAATGTTAATGGGTGGCGTCGAAGACTCTCCAGTCATTATGCCTTTTGAAGGCTTTAGAGAACGTCTGCAGGCAAAAGAAAGGGAACAAAATCCCAAAAACGCAAGTCCTATTAACGATGCATTTGTAGACAAGGAAAAGAAATCTTTACCAGAATCCAGAAGTAATCAAAAACTAACAGAAGACAATGAATTTCCAGATGAAGAGCGCTTGGGGGCTCATTTCCGCAAAGTTAAATTTAAGCCACCACCATTTACTGCGGAATATTTGACTGCAAACCGATTTTCTCCTTTAGACGCTGAAGTTCGTTCTAATGCGTTAGAAAAATATAAACAAAGCTTCGCAGAGAAAAATTTCCCTTTTGAATATGAAAATCCAGGCGACATACAAGAACAAAGGATTTATTTTGAAGATGACAGTGCTGATGACTTTCCCATCGACACAGGCAGCGGAGAACTGGAACCGTATCAAACAAAGGGTACTATTTATTTTGCCATTTGCATGTAAATTAATATACTAATCATTATTAATTTACACCTAAAATATTTAAATGGATATATTTGCAGACATGGCCACAGCAAAAGCAAAGAACACTAAGAACATGGAATATTTGATAAATTATTGGCGTGAGTTATTTGGGTCGAAATTGAATACTCAAGGTGGCCTTTACGCTGAAGGCGGTCCCTTAAAACCAGATGATTTACAAGGTAGGTCAAAAACATTGAACGCTTATTGTAATTGTAACTGATGTTATACTTTATTTTCTTGTAGTCACCAGTGTTAGAGCTGAATCACACTCTATGACAAAATCTTAGATCTTGATGACAAATATATACGGCTTATATACTTTTACAAACCCTTTTATTTAAATTGTTTTCTGTTTTCTTATCCCAAACACAATGAATTGGAACGACAGTTTTCAAAAGTGCAAACGAAACCGAAATAAAGCTGTTACAAGTACCAACGATGTTTCAGGTGAAAATTCTGAATTTCCTATATCGGAAGGTTTTCAAGATTTTGAAAGAGATTTGCCTTATAGAGATTGGGGCTTTAAACGTAGGGAAAGAGATGATGTTAAAAAGCCCGGGCCGCGTGTGGACGCGAAAACATTAAAACTAATGCGCAACAATAATTCGGTGACAGGTTAGTGTCACGATGGCCTGAGATAACTACATATATATATTTTAGATACTCAGTGTGCCCTAATAAAGTTTGCGCTAACCACGCGTCCAAAAGATAATAGATAATTGATTTTCCAAATTAATGCACTGCCACGTCGTATCTAGAATGTCGCACTAAATGTTTCCCTCAACAGCACACTCTTGTATTACGAACAACGCATGAGACTATCGTTCTCTTACCACTTCGTGGGTGTATTATTTGTTTTGGGTCCATATGTGTTTTTATTTTATATTTTCGTTTTACTTTACCCTGTGTATCTTATCGTGTATTTCGTATGCTGTACATACAAAGAATATGTCCGTCTTAGATCACCTTCAATTTAGCTTCTGTTATATATATTTTTTATATTTTTATGCATTTATATATACATACATATATGTAAATGTATACTTACTAATATATAATATATATTTGTATACTAATTAATATATGTAATAAAATATTTTTCAGCTTAAGTGTTACAAAATTTGGAATGCGATATTTCTGCTTAAACATATTTAAAACATAAAACAAAAATAAACTTAAAAAATTCAAAATATGTAAAATATACTTTATTACCTTTTGTCAGAAATTATATAAATTTTGCATGAAATCCTTATTGGTGTCGGATCATCTTTTTAATTTCTATTCGAATTGAACACTACTTTCTTTTCAGATCAAGATGCTGCCAATAAGCTGGGCGCGGTTAAATCAAGTCATGACCATAATGATTATGATTATGATCCGTCTTATGCTTTCGTAGAGTTTCATAATAGGTTAGTTACATTTTCTTATACAACAGCGTGTGTATATGAATTAAATTGCATTTTAATAAGTTTTGTCATAGGACTTGCCCTATTATAAAAGCATATGCTTGAAATATTTGTCTCATGATGTTGCTTAATTTTTACCCTAGGTTCCTTACTAATTGGGAGAAGGGCATGGCTTTTATTACGAGACTGGAAGAGATGCTTGGTTTAGAAAAAAATACTTTTACAAACCCTCGGTAATCTCAAGTCACTATTTTTTATATTAATATTGCTATTCAATGTGAAGTTACAAAAAGATTTTTAATACTTTTCTTCTATTAAATATAATTACATATATTTACAGAGTTGACCCCAGTGAAGTTACATTTAAAGTAGAAAAAAATAGCAAAGGCTATGACGCTGCGGAAGTTGGTCGTCAAATTGGTAACTTTATTTATAATAATAAAATGTAAATAAACTGACAGTATAAAATATGGTGTTTACTTTACAACCTCTGTTTCAGATGCTATTAAGGACAAAGTATGGAAAGAGACAGGCGCTCAGATCAAATCTATTGGAATCGGCGATAGAGTATGAATATTTTTTATTTATTTGTTAATGAGAGTATAGTAGTGTTAAATAAATCATATGGAGATTGAGATATTTTCGTGTATATATGAATAAAACCAATCCCATTTTTACAGACCAAGCACACAGTGATCCACCATATTGATGTCCAGGAACCACAATATTTTGGATTACAACTGCCTGTGCTCTTAGCGCTTGTGGGCAGTCTATCAGTGCTAATAATTGGTGCTGTAGTTTTCGCCGTGTTGCTTAAACGTGATATGAGCTCAAAAAGAAAGATGCAGGGACTAGCCTCAGCTGCTGAAATTGACGCTGAAGCAACAAGAGATTACCAGGTATGATGTGACAACATAACCTATGAACTATAAATTTCAAATTCCACTTACAAATGATAAATTTTGTAATATTTCCACGTGTTAAACATTTTTTATTATTCTGTATAGATCATAAGATATCCGAAGATTTCGTTTATTTAATTAAATAGGAAATTAACAAAGACTCTGACTTTAAAGTATTTCAAAGAAATATGAAATATTATTATACTTATTTCTTGTTAGGAACTTTGTCGAGCTCGCATGTCTGGCAAGTGGTCAGGTCAACAAACAACTGCTGCGGCTCCCCATCCAACCGAACCACCGCAACGGATCACATCGCTTTCTCGAGAACCCGAAGGCAATTCACCTTCAACTCGCTCCAGCACTTCGTCTTGGTAAGTCATATATATGAAATTACAAAAAAGTGTTTTAGATATATGGATTATATATATGGATATTACAGTGAACAATTTTCTTTCAGGAGTGAGGAACCCGCTTTAACAAACATGGACATTTCAACTGGCCATATGGTTCTTGTAAGTTTTATAGATGTAAAAATAAAATTAAATTACTTTTTTTAATACATTACTTTAAGTACAGTAACAGCCAATTGATTACTAATACCAATATTTTGCAGGCGTATATGGAAGATCATCTTCGTAACAAGGATCGCTTAGAGCAAGAATGGCGAGCTCTTTGTGCGTATGAAGCTGAGCCCTGTGCTACTACAGCTGCATTAAAACAAGACAACACTAGCAAGAATCGCTATGCCGATATACTCCCATATGACCACTCTCGAGTCACTCTGAACTCCTTGTCTAATCATCTTGGATCAGATTATATTAATGCTTCGACTATTGTGAGTAGAACGTTTAAAATTATACAAAGTCTTGTTTAGAAAGGAAATCTTGTATGGAGAGAACTAACATTGTAAACAAATATTTCGGTTTAATACTTATAAGTATAAAGTATTGAATGAGAAAGAACATTAAATATGTAATAAAAATATTTTTTCTTGCTTGACACCATCACGCAGTACATATTTTGACTTTAAGCACGATGAATGTAGGTTCCATTCCTACTTGGAGGAATGATCATATTCTTGAATTCAACTAATGAACACCAAAGCTAGGCGGAAAATGGAGGACAGAATGTCTCAACACTATTACAACAATACAACTACAATTGAATTATGATATTAAAAACAAACATAAAAAAAATATATCTCATTTGTAATTTTATTATTATTTTTAATATTATTGAAAAATTATATCATAATTTCATGCAGACTGATCACGACCCACGTAACCCGGCATACATTGCTGCGGCTGGACCCCTCGCCCATACTGCACCAGATTTTTGGCAAATGGTTTGGGAACAAGGCAGCGTGGTCATGGTGATGCTCACACGACTCACGGAGAACGGACAGCAGCTATGCCATCGATACTGGCCTGAAGAAGGATCTGAATTATACCACATTTATGAGGTATTTATATATCCGCTTATTTATTTCTTAAGATTTCGTAGCTCAAAAGAAAATATATAATAAGAAAGAAAAAAATACTATATAGAAATTATTTTTATGATTTTTAAAGTGTTAATCCACATTGAGGATAGAAAAAATACTTAAAGAAAACATATAAAAATTTGAACGCAGCGGGACTCGAACACGCGCCTTCTTGCGAATCGTGCAAGCCGCTCTCACCACTGAGTCATGCGTTCTAAATCAGGCTGCGTTGAAATTCTTATATACTTTATACAACTTATTTCGTTGTTAGCATCTCTGTAGGGAGATTTTTACAAATTTCCGCTACCCAAAAGACCATTACAAAGAACAATCGCTTTGGCGAGAGGGAATGCTATTTTTATTAAATATTTTTATGATTTTTAAAAGAAGTTCGAGTCCCGCTGCGTTCAATTTTTATATGTTTTATTTAAGTATTTTTCTATCCTCAGTGTCGATTAACACTTTAAACATCGGAAATGAGGCTTATGACTTAAGATGAAAGTAAATAAAGTACGTAAATTTTTTACTGTTTTATTATATGTACACAGACATACAATAAAACAGTAAAAAATTTACTTTTGTACAATCACATTCAGTACTATTTTTTCATCTTATTTAACTATTTTGACTTTGCTACTCAGTCTAATAATATTATCACTACCGAACTACGCCTTCGGATTATAAACTTAATAAACTATTTATACTAATCAAGTATATATATTATATAAGTACCTTTATTATTATATTATATTTACAATAATTTATATTTATATAAGTACCTTTTTATTTTTGAACCTATTCAAATCCCATTTATAAATTTTCTATCCTATCAGCAAGTGGTGAAACCAGTCCTAAATATTAAATAAGGTAGACTGTAAAAATGAAAACTTTATTTAAATCGTACAAGCCATTTATGAAACAAACAAACATACAAATAAAGCCTTTAAACCTTTCAAGTATAGATTCTTGTATCATTCATCTCATTTTAGGTGCATTTGGTAAGCGAGCATATCTGGTGCGACGACTATCTAGTACGAAGTTTTTACCTGAAGAATCAGCGCACCGGCGAGACTCGTACCGTCACGCAATTCCACTTCCTGTCCTGGCCTGAGAATGGAGTACCGTCGTCTACTAAGGCACTGCTTGAGTTTAGGAGGTAATTTTATATTTTATTTAATTGAACGATAATGAGTATAAAACATCTTTACATCCATACCATGTACCAGGTAAAGTTTACCAGCTAAATATGTATTACTCCATTAATTTGTACTTTTAAATAATTCAATATACCATAAATTAAAATAATAATAAACATTCAATTTTGTTATTAGGAAGGTGAATAAGTCCTACCGCGGTAGATCTTGCCCGATCGTAGTACACTGCAGGTTAGTAAACATATATATGTTACATTTTATTTCTATGTCTTTTATATATCTATTTAAAATTAATTTTATGTTCCTAGTGATGGAGCAGGTCGCACAGGCACCTACTGTTTAATAGATATGGTCCTAAATCGTATGGCTAAAGGGGCTAAGGAGATTGACATCGCTGCGACACTGGAGCACATCCGGGACCAGCGATGCCGCACTGTGGCCACTAAACAACAGTTCGAATTTGTTCTAATGGCTGTTGCTGAGGAGGTAACAAAATAATAACCTGATGTTAAGGAGACAATAGATAGTTGTATAGCACGTTTGTGTGCAATCTTACTGAAAGGTTATTACTCACTAGTAGCTTGCTTTGTTATTGAAACCTGAGCTTGATTAGTTATAAATGTGTTAAAGGACAACCATCAGTATAATAAACCGTATTATATTTTCCGGGCCACTTTTGGTGCAGAAGCGTCAGCAGCTAACTGACTGAGAATAAACTATTTAGATTTACATCTTCGCTTTGGTAAAATAACAGAATCGAGTATCACTTTGTATCCTGATATACGCAGGATACATGAGAAGATATGATAAGAAAATAATTTGAGTTTTTCTCTGAAATTATTCCCGATAGAACCGATTTCGTTGAATTATCGCACCACATATACATTATATTGTTTAAGTATTCTTGAAATCCATTCCAATTTTAGGTACATGCAATATTAAAGGCTTTACCGGCGCATCTACAACAACTACAGGAGAAAAAAGACAAAGAAAAGGAAAAGGAGAAAGATGGCAATGACAAGGAGAAACCTAACTGAATTACCTTGCTTACGCCAACATGATCTTGTTACTTAGGATAACTAAATTAGTTTCGGCTCTAGTAACAACTGTTCGCACGTTAAAATTAAATATTATACAATGCTTTACATTTACCTATTTATTTAATAATATTTTATTTACTAGCAACACTAATGCTAGGGCCGACTCTGGTTAAAATATTACTGTAATCATATTATTGTTTAGATATATGTTTATTCAATCCAGGTTGAGAATTAAGTATCGTTTAAAATTTTATTATCAAATTAAAGTTCCAGCTCAAAATATTATAATATTTTTGTAACATTCCAAATGGCAGCATTCCTCTTACTTAGGTACTAATTCGCAACTTGGAGAGTAGAATTATTACTTTGCTTAATGCTACATTGTTATTTAAAAAGTTTATATAATATGATTAATATCAATGTATTAAATATATACGTGTCTACTTCGTTGATGTACGCGAATGTAAGCAAATATTTATTTAACAGTCGTTTACAATTTTATCCTGAACGTACCTAATTTTAAAAATTCTAAAAATGCCTATATTTTAAAATAGAACGTATTCATATATATATTTAGAGAGCCTACAAATTCGATATATTTTCATACGCAACTCTATTGACTATTGATTATTTAAAATTTCCAACATATTATCATTATAGGGATCATCACAGTCAATTTATCAGGTGTCTACAAATTGACCTAACCATTTATACAACAGCATATTTTATACTTTTATTACTATTTTCATTTAGAATTGCTGTAAAATATATAGTTTATTATATAGTATATAAATAAACATACCTTCCACATTTTAATTATATCATGATTTTCCTAAATGTAAATGTTACTTATGTTTTTATTTAATGCGTTTTGTCGCTGGGTTAAAAAACATTTTTTTCTAGTCATGGATTATAACTTGTTACTATTCATTGAACAATGTGTTACTATAATATATGTATAATGAATATTGATTTATATATGAGATTGAGGTAAAAAAATCGACGTAGTACTGTACACCTATCCTTGTTATTTTTGTAATAAAATTACTATAATTCTAACGGAGAGGAATCTTTAGACGAACAATGGCTTTGATAATCATATCCCGAATAACGGTATACCTGATAAATTTAATCATACTAAATTATGAGATATATTAATATTTACAGACTAGCAGAAACAATAGAGATCGTAGTACTTATCTGTGTACGATTTATATAAGATTACTATTTATTGCATATTATGGGAAAATGTAAAAAAAAATATTACCACAAGATTATAATTGTAGTTTAGATTTAAGAGAAAATATATTTAATCGTATTTCTGTATGAAATTATATGTAGTTTTTATGTGAATGAATTCATTTGTGGATTTGATTTCCTATTAAACATAACAGGTGAATTATCCTCATTCCTCCTTTGATCTTTTTTCCTCAAATTTTAATATAAAAAAAATTGATAAAAATGCCATGATTGAGTTCGATTTCTACTCGGGGAAATGAAATTTCTCATTTCCCTGGTTGTTCACTTTCCCTAGTTTATCACCTCACCTAATCTTTACTAAAAGATATTTTGATAGTGTGGGGCACATAAAAATAATTTAAAATTTTTTAATAAAAGAATTAATACCGACTACAAAAATGTCAAACTGCATATGACATTTTGAATACAAACTAAAATGTAGAAAGATTATATAATTCCTTTAGAATTTTTTATAAAATTAAAAGTAAGTAGGTATACAAAATTACTAATACACACACATAAATTTATTTTTTAGTTAAAATCCGTCAGTAAAGTCGGTGCCAATATAGGTGGACATGTTTTAATTAATTATACTATATGTACGCTGTTCAGTGTATGTGGTTGTTCCTTATTAATTGTATTTTTAATCAATCATTTTCAACTTTGTGATTACAGTGAGTGAACAGCGCCTTTAGATTTTACTAATTCCATTTCAGACTAGACAACTTGTTTAAAGACAGATGCAACTAACACGATATACAAAAGTGAATATCATTTTATTTAACATGTTGTAAATACTTCAGCAAGCACACGCTCACAATAGATGATATGTAATCTGTTTCCATCTAATATAATGTAATATAATCTACAGATATATCTCTACATGCATGTCTCTAGGCCTAGGCAACACATGGAGTACGCGTGATAGGGGTACGTCATATCTGAAATAAGAATGATTTTATATTTATATTGCTTTTGGTTAAAGGAAATAATTTAATACTGTTTTAATAAAAGAAATGTTTGAGAACTAAATATTTCAATCACAATCTTTTTTCTTGACTGTCTAGTTTATATTTTATTATTTCTGTTAATTGAATATGACCTTTTATTTTACATGACAAACAATTTTAATATTCATTATAAAAATGTAGACTTGTTATATTTGAATTTATTAGACAATGGCTGACCGACATGAAGGTTTTGCCATCGACAAAAAAATATAAAGTATATAAATAGATTTTAAAAAGTTATTAAATTGAAAATATTAATTACTTTGCAATTTAATAAAGGATTTTATACGTAATTAATACATCAATGATACTTAAAGGCCCTTAGCATTTAAATGCAATCTTAATATTTGTTATCATTTCTTATCTTATCTTACTCATGAAATTTTGCGCGTATAGTAATACCTTTATACAAATTTCGTCTTTATTACAAGTACTCAAAATCAAAATCTTTCTTACAGTACTAACATAAGTCTATGTAATCAGTCGTTTTTATTATCATATATTGTTAAACATGTGTGATATAGACAAATGATTCAATAAAGATGTGCGCCTCTCTTGTTACTTGCGTCTACTACACTATGTCGTCTCATTAGGTACCCGCTACTTGGCGTTTCCATTTGACAAATGACAAAAGCAAATTGACGTTTCACTTAAGATGGTCAATATTAGTGTAGCTTTCTAAGTGAGATCTAGTTTCAGCAATATTGCAACATAATTTTAGATTATTACCTAATTTAACTCATATTTAATAAAATTATTTATTTTATTTTGTAAATTAATAATATTAATACAAAATGATAAACGGCCGCGCGTTACACTTCGTATTTAAAGTAGCTGATAGAACCCTTACGGCTAAATTCTACAGGGAGATCCTGGGTATGAAGGTAATTAAATGTTTATTACAACTAAAAGTTTTATAACACAATTTACGAAACTGTTTTGGCTTAGTTATCTAATGTAGACACTAAGTGAGAAAGCCGGTACAACAAGAAATTTTCAAGGCCACGGAATAATAATTGCATCCGAGATCAAGTACTTTTCTAGAACTAATAAATGTTCTCGAAACTTGCTTTATGCTATTTTATAATTTAAGTAATATTTTTCCATTTTCAGGTTTTACGTCATGAAGAGTTTAGTGAAGGATGCGAGGCTGCTTGTAATGGGTAAGCTTGTTTAAAAAATATTGATAAAATTTACCGCACATTATCTCCATCTTTTTAATATATTGCACAAGTGTTGTGACAGTATAAATAATATAGTATAAAAGTACAAGCCAATATAATATTTCAGGCCTTATGCAAACCGTTGGAGTAAAACCATGATTGGTTATGGTCCAGAAGATACACATTTTGTTGTGGAATTAACTTACAACTATGGAATTACTTATTATGAACAAGGTAATGATTTCCTTGGCCTAACAATTCAGTCAAGTGAGAGTTTAAAGAGAGCTGAAGCTGCAAACTGGCCAGTTAAAGAACAAAATGGATTAAAGTATGTAGAAGCACCTGGTGGATACAAGTTTTATATTATTGACAAGCCTCAACCTGTAGATAAAGGTAAGATGTTATATAAATATGTTTATGTATAAATTTTTTTGAATATCTCACACACATCACATTTGCTAAAATTGAAAGTACTGGTTGCAAATTAAAACAGAAAAAAATATATAATTTTTTCTTTTACATGCTTGTAAATTTTAGCAGCCCTTGACAATGTATGTAAATTATATGCTGGTTATGTTATGGATATAGTAAGATTATAATGTTATTTTTTACAAGTATGGGAAACTTGGTTAGAATGCAAGAAGAAAATGAGTCTATTGAAAAATGAATTGTTTCTCTTCTTTCATATAAGGAAATAAAAAGAATTCTATATCTGTTATGGTTGCATTATGTTATCAGCATATGTGATAGCTTGCCATAATTTTTGTTAGGGTTATAAATATTTAGAGTAAACAAAAAGCACAGAAAGCATAGATATAGATCCTAGTGAAACACTAGCAGAAATTTATTAAGTCTCCTAGGCAACATTTAAGAAATCCAATACTTAAATCCGATACTATCTCATTTTATAATGAATTTTGTTAAAGATGAATAGATTATTTTGACATCACATAGCTTCAATTGTTGTTATTAAAAATCAATGAAATTCCTAGTACTAACAACTGTTGCCTTAAATATCAGCTAAAATTTTGTGTAGTTTTGAGACTTAAATTAGATACCAACTAGAATGAATCATATAGCTATTGTGTCATCAAAACAGTATATAATGTCATGTCTATACATGGAACATAACACTGGAAAATAAACAAATATAGTAATGTTGTACTCATTGATATGGTGTTCCTTTATCTTCAATCATATTGAAAAATTTTATCATGTTTTAGATCATGTGACAGACATGTTTAGTTATGCAAATATTTACAGTGAAAATTCTATTTTAAATTTTGTTATATGAGATAAAACAAGGATAATAATCAGAATTTTAAAATATACTATTATAATAACAAGTAAAAAAGTATAACTATTTCATTTGTTTTGTTTGATTTTGGCATACCTACTAAACACTACTATGTAACTTGTTACTATATAAATGTTATAGAAATAAGGAAAAGGAATAAGGACCAAATCTAGTAGATGCTATATAAATATACTTCATAAAGTTTAAGAAACTGACAAAACATTTCTAAAGTACAATTCCAATATACCCTTGAAGTACTTACAACTTACTAATGAGCCACATAAAAATTAATTTAAAAGTATTTTTTATATTATCATAGTAGAATCGAAAATTATTGCGGTATAATACTTAAAACCTATTAAAAGTTTTAGTACTATCTAGCAGTTCTAGTATTCACTAAGTTGAGGTGAGTGTTGATATGCATATTAAAGGGGTCCATTAAAGTTATAGGTACTTACTAACAAGTGCCAGGCAATGCTTCATAATATGCAATGCTAATAAATTTCTTTAAGGATGATTTGGTTACAGATTAACACTGTTGCATAATTTCAATTGAAATAAATAAAATAATGCTTCATATATTGTGTAACTATGTAAATGATATTTGTTTTTCAGATCCAGTTGTCAAAGTATCATTAGCCAGCTCAAATCTCTCAAAATCTATTGCTTATTGGAATGGCTTGTTATCTTTAAAAATATTTGAGAAGAGCAACAAATCTGTGCTCCTTGGATTCAGCGAGGACCAAGCAAAACTTGAATTAGTAGATATTGGTAAGTTCAAACAACATGAATAATTTATATAAATATCATTTATTTGTTATCATTGATCACTGGTAAATAAATATAGAAGCTAGAAATGCCATGCAATATTGCAATTTTACCACTCTACATTTACCATCATAATGCAATGCATTATTATAATTTGATGCAGATTGAATGTGTCTTAAATGATTATATTATTTTTCTATCAACATGATATTTCTCATCACTTAAATTATATAATTAAATTTGCAGGTGAACCAGTGAACCATGCAAAGGCCTATGGCCGCATCGCTTTTTCTTGTCCATTTGATCAACAACCCATAATTGACCAGAAGATTCAGGAAGCCAAAGGAAAGATATTGACTCCATTGATCTCACTGGACACTCCTGGCAAAGCGACAGTGAGAGTCATCATCCTAGCTGACCCGGATGATCATGAAATTTGCTTTGTAGACGATGAAAGCTTCCGTCAACTTTCTCAAGTAGACCCAGCAAGTGATGCCGATTTGGACAAGTTCATAAAATCTGACAAATCACGCCAGTAAATGTATTTGTCCTATAATTTTGTTTTTTGTTATAAGTGAACATGTAAATGCCTTTTACTGTATTTAAACTGGTTAATAGCAAGTTCATTGTAGAACTTGTAATCATAATTTACATGTGTCTATACTTTTTAATTATGTTGCCATTTAAAATTGTATAATAAAAGAAATTGTGATATTATATTTATATATTAAAATAAAGATTCACACTGAATAAAGCATTAAGAGTTCTTTCCCAAAATATTAATATTATAAAATATCTTAAAATTTTGTTATGGCACATTTCTCCGTTTTACATTTAAGTTATTATCGAAATATTAAAACGTATTTAGATTTAAGATTATTGTCCATGTGATATTATTGGTGGAAGTTTTCTTAGCATTCCTGATATTATGGTAGTGTTATATTTAATTTTTATATTAGCACGAATTTTATATCGCCTGTTCTGCATACTTTCGTTTCTGTTTACCTTTTATTATGTAATAAATGTTTTAATAATTGTGCTTTTTATTTGGAAGATGTATGCTGTGTATATATGGCTCCTGGTATATAGATAATAATTTTCAATAACTGAGTACTGCTTGGACGACTTTTTATAATTTTGTTGGCCACGGTATTTGAGATAATGTGCCATGTGAATATTGTAGTGGAACAATGAAAATAATGTTGTCATCGAGATTCTTAATTATTATTATTCTTACTAAACTAAACATTGATCTAGGAACCATAAAACTGTGTCACCGAGTAAGTAGTAGGTAGGCATTTCACAATATGACCAGTTAAATATATGTAGGGTTAATATCTTAATATTATTTTAAAAATATCGGTCAAGTGCGAGCGGTACTCGCGCACCCGACTATGGTCTTTTCTGGCATATATATTTTTTTCTAATTTTCGGATTTTTCCCTTTGTTTATACCATAAATCTAGCACATTAACAAATTACATAACTCCATAACTCCAATTCGACGGGAACCCTTTAGTTATTGATCACGCGGCGATATTCATACAAAATGCTAAACATAAAAGCTAAGGCGTCTCTTGTTTTTTGTGTTCTTTGCTTCAACAAGTTATCGACTTGGATATTTGATAATTAATTTGACTCGATTCAACATTTTTACGTGATTTCAGAAAATGGTCTTGAAAGACAGACAGACTGACGTTGTTTTACTATCAAACTTATAATGTCATTCAATTT
This sequence comes from Dione vanillae, assembly GCA_037178615.1. Classification (NCBI taxonomy): domain Eukaryota; kingdom Metazoa; phylum Arthropoda; class Insecta; order Lepidoptera; family Nymphalidae; genus Dione; species Dione vanillae. The sequence continues at coordinate 1,410,164 of JAZFAU010000097.1, read as the reverse complement.
GTACGACAATCATCCCGCATTCAAACCCGGAATTTATAGCCTATTTATGAACCCAATTTATAGTTCAAGTATAGTTTAGTACAAAGAGAAAAATGTAAAAATTCCTATATGTAATTTTTTAACATACTAGAAAAAAACTATTATTGTAGTCTTATTTCATACAAAATGCATGCGACCGCAAATTTAAGTACGTAGATTTGTGTCTTATTAGTTGTAGTTTTATGACCTAGACCTTTATGAAATTTGGCGGGAAATGTGAATAAAGAAAATAATCAAAAACTTGATAGTTATAAGGTAAGTTTAACACAGAAATAAAATCATTACCAACCTTTGCAGTTAATTTCATACAGAATGAATGGATACGACCGCACATATCAGTTTGTCTTTTTCTACTATATTACTTAGGTATACTTTCACAATACCTATAAAAAGATAAACTTATTTTTTATTAAAACCAAACATTTGATTCGGAACACTCGGTGCACGAGTACTCCTTGCATTTGACCAATTCTTTTTAAGTGTAGCCTCCAAATAGATTTTTAAACTGTGTAGTATTACACAGTATTTTTGGTAACGATTTAGCTGGAATTCAGTTGGACAAAAAAAATTTATAATAACCTGTTAAATTACATATGCATATATACATTCCACGCGAAGCGGACATGTGAAAAATGTTATAGCCTTTGGTTTTAGTTTTATTTTTTTAGCTTCACGCTTTATCCCGCATATTGCAGGGTAGGCAGAGTGAACTGCAAGGAACCATATGAACCTAGTGTTAAGACACTCCGTTGCTTAGTCCCTGCTTTCTCCGTCCCCGCTTTCCGCCGTTTTCGAGAGATTGCATGTTGAGTGGCGGAACTCAACGCCGCGCTTTGGCTAGTTTCCAGAACAAAGAAAATAGAAATAGAAAAATTCATCTTCCCAGAGTGGGAATCGAACCCTCAAACCGTCGCGTTTACAGGTAAACTTACGCCTCTGCGCCACGACGGTCCTTAGATTTTTTAATTTGGTTATATATAGGTTTTCAACATAATTGTAAATTAATTTTTATATCCTATAGCTGTATAGTTTAAATTTCTGATCCGCTTAAGAAAAATAGGAAAGAAAATTAGAATGATCTTCTTTTGATGGGTGATTGTTTCCTCAGCTCGGTTTCTAATCATGATTTTGGTTTTATGACGATTAATCGTGAGGCCAAAATCTAAACCAAAAGAGATCCAAGACGTCCACTAAAAGTTGCTATCCACGTTGTATTTTAGTTATACTGAATGATGAATGGCATAATTCAATTTTCCGAAAGCCAACGGTTTTATTAGAACAGGAAATAATAAAATAATTTAGCTGGATTAATTCTCTTTTTGTATTCCCACGCCTCGATGGCGATAGGATCGTTGAATATTTATTAAATGTGTTTTAATGAGAGCCCTAATGAGGGCATTAAGTACACAATTAAAAATTAAGACATGAATGTCTTACAGTGCTTTAATAAGCAGTATATACTGTGAATACTTATTTAAGTAGCACCGTATGGTAGCCAGTTAAATATAAATGGTGTTACAGCATTGCAGCATGAGGCAAACGACTTGATTGTATCGACCAAACAGATTCCTACCCTAATACTTATTGTAAATATCGTGAATCATATTTATAGCCCAAATTTGCTTATATAATTTTTATGTTATGGATGCAAAAGAAGTTTTTCTTCTTTTACAAATAATCAATATTTTTTACCGTACACGCTATAAACAAATAAACTGCAAGAAAAAAGTAAACGACACCAGCAAAAGTGTTTGAGCATAACAAGTAGTTTCTTATAGCAAATTCAATCCTAAGCCAAGAAAGAGAAACAAGCTAAAAAAATATAGAAGTGGTAGCATAGCAAAAGTATTTACTATTACTTATTTAAGGAGGTCGATATTAGACAGAAGAGTTAAAAATACAATAGTCATAAAATCCAATCGGCGAAATCTGTTACGTAAATATAAATAAAAAATTTAATACATATGCATATTGTATTATTATATTTTAGTACAAGAAATTCTTAGTAAAAACGCCTTACCACGTCTAAGTGATATTTATAATTGTAGTACAATTAAAAGTTTTCTTCAAATAGAGTAACAAATTAGGCTGTCCTCTACTTTCGGCCTCGGTATTTATTATTTATGCTGAATACTAACTGGCTTATTATTGTATTTCAGTAGACCGGATAGACACAACCAGACGGTAGATTAAACTGTATTGTAAATAATATAAAATATACCCCAGGAAGGATTTCAATCCATCATCTTTCTTTTTGCTCAAACCAACCGTTCAGAGATGGTTTTAATTATAATAACACAAAAAAGTGTATATATGTATAATGGATAATTAAAAAATCTAATAGAAATCCTTACAAGAATAAAATATAACAAGTACCACTATAACTATTTTTTAATTTTTTTAGCTTAACGCTTTATTCCGCACATGGCAGGGTAGGCAGAGGGAACTGCAGGAACTATACGAACCTAGTGTTAAGACACTCCTTTGCTTAGTCCTTGGTTTCTCCGTCCACGCTTTCCGCCGTTTTCGAGGCATTGCGTGTTGAGTGGCGGAACTCAACGCTGCGCTTTGCGTAGTTTGTCAGAGCGAAGAAAATGGAAATAGAAAAATCCATCTTCCCCGACTGGGGATCGAACCCAGAAACCGTCGTGTTTCAGGCAGACGTTGCGCCCCTGCGCCACGACGGTCCTCCACTATAACTAGTAACTATATTAAATCTTAAGTAAGTTAAGAACTATTTATAGAAATAGCCGAACTTCGTGTAAAGTAGTTTTAACGCAATTAATTTTATCTTTAAGTGATTTCCGAGATACTCTCTGCTAAGGCTTGGTGATCTATCACTGTAGATAATCGCCTACGCTCCCGATACGATAGTGTGATAAGGTCCCAAAGTGGGTAGTCGACGAATGGCGAAACGGCGGTATCGCGTGCTGCGTCCGTTTTACTGCTCAATTGTCATGGTTTCGCTTAAAATATGGCCTCAAATCTTTATTTCATTCAGGCTATTAGCATGATATTTAAAATAATAAAATTTATAAAAGTATACAATATATCACAATCTAGGTATTCTAAAAGCGTTAATTTTTTTCCATTTGCGTTGTTGTGCCTATAAGTCCTAATATTGTAATACATCTTATTTACTTAATAATATACTTTTATTACTTATAATAATTGCTTGTGCGTTTTTATATTGTGTCGTACGTTTGTCTCTCCATTTGTCAAGATCATTCTCCTAAAGTGACATAAATGTTTAAAGCTAAAACTAATATTAAATGTTTAGATTGTTACTGTATCAAGCTCAACATCAAATCATTAAAAGATTGGAGTTGTTGTTTTTGGTCCTTTTGTGTGAAAATGACCGCAGAATCAAAGCAATTGAGTACCGCCCTTAAAAATTTTGAAATATAAAATATCTTTAAATTAATAATTTTTAGGTCGATCAAAGCTAAAAATCATTATAAAGTTATATATTAGGTATGTAGTTCATATAAAATGAGTGCAAACAACCACTAAACTAAGTTAGTCAACTTTTCAATTTCTATTTTCCTGTTACCTACTATTATAAAATTAGTTCGAAATACTCGCGCTTGACCTATATTTTTAAATTTACTAAAAAACAATACTTATCAACCCGACTGTGTGACGCAGCTTACTTCTCTACTACACATTGTTTTGGTGATGTTTCACATATTCTTGTAAGCTGAGAGGTTTTCTTCACCAAAAATTGTTTTGTTCTTACTTTTGGCTATATCGCGTTTTATCGCTTCTTATAATCTTACCGAGGCATGAATATAACTAGTCTTACCGAGGCATGAATATTGTATTAATCAGTTTAATATTTTAATTTTAGGATTCTAATATATTCTAAATTATAGTCAAAAGCATAAAGAGTTGTGTGATGTCAGTTAAGTACTTTTTAGGACAGGTCATTACTCTGAAAAAATATTATGTTAAGACTATTTTTTTAACTAATATTAGAAGCCTCTACGGGATAACATTATTTAAATGCACTTGCCGCTTCATACACTATTCTTGGTTTACTGTTACTTATTCTATTTTTACTTGTATATAAAAATCAGTACTGATTTTCAAAGATTCTTGTTAAAGGCCGCATACCTTGCAAGCTATTTATAAATGTTTAATGACGTGCTTAAAGTTTATGAAGTTTAAACCACTGCAATTAGAGCGTGAAAATTAAGTTTTAAGAGCAAATTTCGAATAAATTTAGCATTTGAGAAATACGTACGAATATGTTATGTTTAGAATAATGGGAACATGAATTTGCATAGATGAAATGCAAATATTAGTGAGGTCTTTGTGGCGTAGTAGGGTAGCGTTTGAATGTAAACAAGAAGGCGGGTTTGATGCCGGCTCGAAAAAACGAGTTATTTTTATTTTACCCATTTTACTAAACAAAGTGCGACGTAGAGGAATAACTATCGCAAAATATAAATGAAAAGAAGATTGAATTTTCATTTATGAACAAAAATAATATCTGAGATTGAAAAACAATTGATATAAGCGTGCAGATATTTAACTCACTATCATTTTAACTTATATAAACTAAGTGGACATGTGTGATTTTGACCTCCGACTAGATACAACCTGATAAAAGTATTTATTCCGTATGATATTAGTAAGTAAATATATTTACAATAAATCTGGAACGGAAAGAAAATTAAAAATCATAAGAATAAATCCATTGTAATATAAAAATGAGACTGGCAGGACGATCATACAATAAATGTTTTGTATAAATGTGAGCCATATATTCAAGGCAACAGTAACGTATTTTGAAAGCTGTTTCAAATCGTAACTCTATGAATGCATTTAATTAATGCAAATGGATAGCGACTCTCAGTAATGTTTTTCTTTGTCGTCTACTCCACAAAGTTTCTATACTGTAGTCGTAAATTACGAAAATACAACTAAGTAGTTAGTTAAATGATGTATCATTATGATTCATTGCACGATTTGATGTATTTAATATATTTAATTGCAGCGATCGGACCAAACTTTAACCGAATAAATAAGGCAACAAAGAAATCAATACTAGTTAGTCAACAAGGATAAATAGGTAGAAACGCTTAGCATTAAGATACTATATAAAGTCTTCGTAGAGACAATTACTGTACACTACGTACGCATTGTTTTACGTTTTATTGTTACGCTGGAAAGTATTGTAGATTGTGACTTGAAGGTTATTGGTACTACACGTTCACCTCAGTGACGGCGGGCTACTTAAAATGAGATATACACGAAGTCGAGAATGAGTGTGTGTCCGTGAAATCGTCGGTGGTATCACGTCGATAATAGATACGCGAATAATAAATTTCATCGTAATCGAGAAACTGATCAATCCGCTGGCTGGGCGGGCGGCGGAGGGCGACGGGCGGAGGACGGAGGGCGGCGGCAGGGCGCGTGCGCGCGGGCGGCCGCGGCAGCCGAGCCGGCAGTGCGCGAGTCGCCGCCGCCTGTCGCGCGCCATGGCCGCGCCGCGCGACCGCTGACGCTCGAGCGAACGCGCCTTCACCCTCGCCCCACGCCCACGCACTACTAGGTAACGTATCCGAGTCCTTCCTGGCCATCCCTCGCCCGTTCCCTCCCATGTAGCACGTTCCGCGCGACCCGCGGGACGTTGCCGCCGTGTCTTGCTGTAGCTGCTGATCGACGGCTTCAGTGATCGTAATCACCGTGTGTTCCACTCTCGACTGCTCTCATGTTCTATTGGTTAGTTCATACGATTTATATGTTTCCTTGCAATAAGCCGCCACCGCTTAGTTAATATATTCAAAAAAATAAATAGCTCTGATTTCCTTTTATAGCTAGCTAGTTCTTGACGACGTTGTAGATACTGTTACATAATGGACGTTTAGACAAGCCTTCGTTTTTGCTCTCTTGTAAATCTTGTTCAAGTAGACAGTATAAATTAATATTAGAATAAATTGTAACGCTTTTAATTTAGACTTTTCTTTTTTAGTTTGATTTATTATTTTCATAGCCCTTTTAATGGTTGTATTATTCGACGTTGTAATTACAAGATTCCAACCTTAAGTTTGACCTTTTGTTTAAGGTCACACGCAAAACAACGACTTCTACATTTATTAAAAATTTTAAGTCAATACATAGCTTTTAAAGAAAATTATTAGTAAATAAAATAAATGATTATTCATATACTACTACAAATAATAAAATTATTAACATAATTATTATATTTTTGATATTAGATAATTTAACAATAAATTAATATTTATTTACAATTAACAACATTTCAATACATTATTCAATATCCTGTACCTAAATGCGACAGTAGAATAATTATAACAAAATTTCGTAAAATCAAATATAACACTATATGTAACAAAGAAATATAATCACACACATCACAGCAAAAATTAAACAGTACAATGAAATGTAAAGTAAAAAAAGAGCAATACTATAATGCAGTGAAAGCCATCGAGCCACAACAAAAGGACCTGAACATCTCAGAGTTTCCACTTCGGACATGCGCTCCGACACCCCCTCGGGCGATTTCTCCGCGACGCTTTTGAATAAAGTTTCACTTATAATTTTCCAATATTACATACTTGCTGTGTGGTTTTATAAAATTTATTTCTTTTATATTTTTTATTTACAATGCATTATTTGTTATTATAAAACGCTTAGGATTAGCAGTAATGTCTCATCTTTCAGCTACTAAGCGGTTTTCGGTAGATTAAATAAGCTTAAAGGCCAAATTTGAGAGTTGCCAAACCTAATAAAAATATATGAAAAAAAATTAACTAATAAAACATAGTATATTACATTACAATTACACTGTGATAACACGTACATTATCATCAAACAGTGTTTAACATCATGTAAACACACCATTGTAATGTAAAAGCAAATTTTCCGCATTACAAATATAAACAATGAGCGATATGTTGATAGCGATAGAGTGCAATGACTCTTGAGCGTTCGTGTTTGACAGATGCATCTTAAATGGAGGTCAAGTACTAATAGATGCTAATTGACTTATTATTGAGGTAATGCGGCCATATCTAGACTATGTTACGCTTTACACGATGTAATTAAACAAAGTATAGAGCAAATGCCGCTACAAGTTGCTTGTGCTACAGGCTCCTAAGTAAACTTTTATATATTATGCTATACTTTTATATATATGTTTAATTTAAATTAGGGTATATTAAATATTTATTTAAAAATTACAGTTATAATTTATATAATATTTTTATATTTATATTGAAAATAATATAAAGCTTAATTAGTGTCGATCATCTAACATGAATATATAGAGAATACGTAATTTTACTTTAGTTTTATAGTAATACAATGGATAGAATTAATTAAATTCAAAATAGGATTTTAACCATTTTAAAATTATATTAATTTCATCGTTTTACTGTAAGAGTACCAACCATATATATATATATATACATTACTAATATAAATAAGTGGGTATTGTACAACTCCAGATACGAGAGGCACGCAGTACCCGCCTTAAGGTCCTATTTATCATGGTAATCGATGATCTAATCAATTTATATATAAAAGGAATTGCTTCTGCGCATTTGCCATCTAATGTAACATACGCGGGTGCATGTGAGCTACAATTTTTATACAGATTTTTTGTTCTGTTAGTAAGATTTGAAAAGCAAGACTAGTTGAATGTATATTAATTAAAATATATATGTTTAAAATGATACCATCTAAACTTGTCGAAATCAGAAAACATTTAAGCCCAGTAATTTCTGAATCCTGTGTTGTTAGCACTTATTTAGCTTTAAATATATCCCCTACTTAGCAACGTAGGCAAAGGAAACCTTTAGATTTATACATCTTTTTCTACCTATTTATTTTTACAGAGTTTTGTCATATCAAGCTGGAGAAGTAAAAACATGTTATTTTTTATTTTTTTTTATCTTTCTAAAACAAAATTTTCAAAGAAAATATCATTATCATATTTTAAAGTCAAATCAGAGTGCGTTGCTAGTATAGCAAAAAATATACCTTGTCGAGGTAGTACATGCCATACGTGCAACATGGACTTCAGTTATCAAATCCTGCTATTTACTGTCCCCTCTTTCATTATAAATTTAAACGTTACGGACTTTAAATGTTCAAGAATTAAAAATTGCATTTCATATTAACTTGGGTTCTCATTGTTATAGTTACTGTGGTAAATTGTTATTACATTCTATGTTCATTAGACTTCACAGAGTAAGTGAAATTTAATTACTTCTACTTTGATTTTAATTGTTGAATATAAAAGTAAAAAAAGAAGGAAACGAAATCAAACTAAATTCGATCACTTCATTCAACACATACGGGGTACATGACTTTTCTTAACACCACAAGTAGTGGATGTCGAATTAAAGCAATAATAATTATTTATATTTAGTTTTAGACATGTCTATGTCTATGTTATCATATTATTAAAATTTATGTAGTAAAATGTTTGCCTTTGCATATATACCACCATACTATATATACCACCATTCTATTTTTGACGGCGTGCATTGGTTTAGAATGATGTTATTAAGAGTTCATTTTAACAGAAAACGGTTCGTAACATTTATACGTTTTATAAAGAAGACAAGCCCATCACTTCATAACTTTTTATATATTTTTTTGTAAATATTAACAATATAATATTTTATCTTAGTAACAAATTCCTGTACTAGGGAGTACAGAGCCAGATACTTTAGTTTTTTGTTTTTAAATTTATTAAAAAAAGGAATCTAGTGTTAAGACACTCCGAAATAAAACAAATTGTGTTCAAGTTCACTATATAAATATGTAAACTAAATTTAGATTACTTTTGTTTCAAGCAACAAACAACTATCTACGAATATTGCATTAATAATTCAATATAGAAGTATTCACTTAAAGGAACATATCAAAACAACTTATTGAATTCTTGGCATATAGACAGACAGACGTGAGAGTGCAGATGTGCGTAAACACTATTTATGTATTTAACATTTACATAGATAAAATCTGTATCAGCCTACTGTTCTATTCCAATAAATAACACATTTCAATATCCAAAAATAATTATTATTATATTACTTAGATCAATTATGTGTGTCCTCTTTTAATGAAAACTTTTTTTAATCCATTGCAAGTACCTGCAATGACTGCCAATTATCTGTGAACCAAAAAAGAAATAAAATATATGTATATTATAAAATAATAATAATTGAATAGTTGAATACTAATTGAACCTTTTTAACTAGTAGCTTTTTGTATATTCTTATTAGTAATCTGTATTGAAATTAGGATTATTAACTATTTCTTATTGTTAAAACAGTTTGTTATTACATAAAATAAACAATAAATAGGTACAACTATTTTATAGTATTTGTTAGATTTTTTAGCTTTACGCTTTAATGCGTGTAGTCAAAGCAGAGAGTACATAATTAAGACATTCCATTGAAAGCAAGCATTAAAACGTTTTTTTCCTCCTAGTAGGAATCGAGCCTAAAACCGTCGCAGTTAGAGCCCAACGAATTGACAGCGTTCTCGCAACATATTTTTATGTCACATATTTTCATACTTTAACTTTAACCTAGCTACGTAAAAGGTGATTCATGCGTGATACACTGAATGTAGGCGTCTGGACGTTTTATATCATGAGATAAATTCTAGTATCTGTATAAGTAGATACATACACAGTAAATAGTAGAGACTATGAAGAAATTATATTAATTCTGTTGTTATACTGAAAGTGATTTCCATGGACTGAAACTGTAGCTGCTTACAAAGATATTGAAAGATTCCCACGCTTTATTGATACTTTTACTTATAATTTTTTAACTATTGCCTAATTTGTTATAATTTTATAAGATAAAAACTATAAAAAATAGAGTGAAAATATGAAATATCGCAGCTCGGTCTTAGATCTCAATCTCGATGAATACGTGATACACGTTAACAAGGCCGCCGTCATTATCCTCTCGGGTGCCTCTGCTAGAGTCCACTTATCTCAATTATCTAAAGGTGCTTAAGCTCCTAAATTCTCACTTGATTCTTAAATTTATGACACAAGAAGAGATTTTAAGCGTTTCCTTATCTTTTTGTCATATGATAATGGGAGATGGTGTGTGGCTGTCGTTAGTCAGGCAAATTAAACGTCCCGTGTTAATTTATAAAGTGTCATATAATAGTGTTCAGTGAATAGCGTACGGCCAGTCTGGACAAGTTGCGTGGGCATCGCGGAATCAATGAGCATATCAAATTGACGCACAATGCCACATGAAACGATGTGATTAATTACTGCAGGTTAGTAATACGTGCGATATCGATACTGTACAGCAATAATATACAGTACAATTGTTATTTTATTCGATTTTATTTTATATCTTTAAAACAATATACATACATAGAGCTGTACTATATATTATTATTTTCGTATCTATTTCAGACTACAAATGACATCCGTAGATGAATTTGTCAATTCATCAGCATGGCTTATCAAGGTATTCTTTTAAAATATTACACACTAATAATGATTCATTGAACAAAATATTTTCTTTTGTTCGTTCGTTCGTTGTACTTCGTTATGAAAGGAAAGAAATATTTACGACAATATTATAATTTAAATATTAAAAAAACATAGCATTAATTATTATATATGTATATACGTGTAATAAAAATGTAACTGACTATCCAGGGAAGATATATTGAAAACTATTATTGGGATAGTTTAGGTATATAGGCACACGTTTTTTGAATTTTTTATCTTTTTGTACGATGGTGCACACTAACCTCAACAATAGTTTAATCGATTCAAATGTCATTCACTATTGTATAATTTTGATTAAATATTTATAGTTTATTTTATTGCAATCGATTCATAAATAAAAAAATATATTTAACGGCTAAAAGTTATATATTAACGGCTACAAAATAACCTGTTTTTTCTTAATTTGGCTGACTTTTACAGGATCAGATATTTGGTTAATAAAATATATAAGGCAATTAGTATCTTTACTCTACATTTTTCAAACACGTCGAATCCATTATAAGCCAAGGCCATTTTCAATTTCACTAGGAATAGAAAACTATTAGGATTTTTGAACAACAACATAAACATTTACAAGTTCGTTTTGCACATTATGTCAACCTTTTAGTTAATCAATCGTATAAATTTTGAAATTATACATGTTTAGGGACCGTTCTCGGAACTATTTATCCGTGGTGACCGATAGATCACTAAACAATATACGCAATTAAACCGATAAAAGTTTTTAATTTAAATAAAACTCCTGTAGTTTTAATTCATTAATAGAGTCTTACTAATTTTGTTGCAAAGTGTGGGTGATATATGAAAACATATAAAAATGTACATACAGAAAAAATATATAAAAACGTATCATAAAAATTAATTTATACATCAGTCACCACCATCACAATGATTTACATTCACTTTCTTGTAGCATAGAAGTTGTCGATTGATTGCTTCCGACCACTCAGTTGTATTGAAAGTATAATGTATATTACTTTTCTGAAACATTTACAAGCTCATAAAAATCTGTCTATATAAGTGAACTGAGTAATAAAAAAACTTACTAAGAGTAGATTAATATTTTAGACTTCATGAAGTCTTTATGGTGATTTCTCATATAATTGGGATTTGTTTTTTTGGGTCAGTGGGACGGCGTATGGCAGTTTTAACGTGATGATTGTGGGTTTAGCCACTATTAGTGAGAAGTAATTATTTTTATCTCCTCGCACCAATAAGACTAACTGTTGCATTGAGAAAACATATAAAAATGTCATGAGGCGGGTTATGTTTACTCAATATTGTCATAGTGTGAAATTACATTATTTGATTATTAAAAATATTCAATAAGTATTATTATATCGTACCAAATTATTAACGTAACATCAAAATTAAAGTATCTCTGAGAAAACGAATATGTCTTGTATGAGACTCTTGAACGGCTTCCAAAAGAACTCGGGTATAACCAAAGCGACTTTTTCTCGTCTCTTTAAGCTTCTCGCTTTATCCCTCTCATAGCAAAGGGAATAGCAGAAATCGTAGGAATCCAGTGTTAAGACGCTCCATTTCCTGGTTTCCGCCTTTTCGAGGCATTGCCTGTTTAGAGGCGGAACTCAATACTGAACTTACCTACTTGCCAGAGCGAAAAAATTGAAAGTAAAAAATATATCTTCGCTGAATGTCAATTGAACCTACAAACCGTCGTGATTACAAGCTGCTCTTCCGGGCCAAGATGAGTCCTCAAAAGAAATTTCCTTTAATATCTTATATTTTCACATTTAATTATTCTTTTTAATTATTAATAAATTTTCAATAATGATTAATATGTATGAAAAAGACAAAAGGGGTTCAAAACTATTCATAAAATAAGATTCAGCGTACAAACCGCCACATATAATTGGAAAATAAAATATTATCTGGGCACGAAAACGTCTACGTCTGTTTTGCTTGGCTCTAGACTATTGTTGTGACCTTGAAATATATCAATAATATATTGATTGAATTAATAAGTGTCTACCAAATGCTAAGGTTAAGTATAATGAAAAATATTTTTTGTTGTTGAAGGTATATACTATTGTTTTAACAATTTACTAAAATACCTTATATTGTGTACTTTTTTATTTAAGAGACTTAGTTTGTATACAGAATATCTAGTGTACTGCATCCTCAGTTCTCCGTTTATTCTCTATTCTATATTACTCGTTTATATTATATACCGATTACCACAGCTATCAAACGTGCTTACGACGTTTAGAATCAAACATTGTTCTACTGCGCTACGATGGCCTCATTAATTTTTCAGATTTCAAGAATATTTTGAAACGTGAACCAAGATCTACGAGTCTAATTATTTAAATTTCCCAATTGTTTAACTAGCTTTATTAGCTGTAAAACGATAAATTATATACACATAAAAATATTTCTTTACAAAGCAAATTCAAATATAGAAATAGTATAAAAAATCTGCTAACAATATCACTGCTATTTTATTGATCTAAAAGACTATTTTCATTTTCATTCACTTTCTAACGATTGCACGTTGTTACTGGTAGGTATATCAAAGCGTCCGTATCGAACAGTCGCGCGTCGATTGATAGTTTCCCGAGCACTCGTGCCTCTAACTGTGTCTGCTCTGAAACACGTAGAGCCACTCATAAACATTGGATTTACTACATAAATAAACTAGTAATAAAACGTGGTATTCGCTCAGTTTGCAAACACCGATGAGTGTTTTAATGCGTAAATTAAGTTTTGGTTCAGTATATAATTGTCTTATGTAGATTATTATTTAGTACAAAATTTGTTTCATATTGACGAGATATGAAGATATATAAGTTTTCAGTGAATATATTTTATAAATAGACTAACTTGGTGAGTATCTATAGCAGTTAATAAATAGCAGGATATAAATCTTCGATACTTCTATATTGATTTCTAAGATATCTATCGATTACATTTAGCTTATTCGATTTTTTATAAATAAAATCACTTCAGACTGAAAATCGAATGAGATTTTTCTTATTTTTTACAAAGTACCACAGTTGAGGACTAAATATTGCTTTATTTTCTAGTTTCTAGTCAATACTGCGTAAGTAGGTGGACTCTTAATATATTATAATACCTTACCTATATTACAACTAAACTGTCCTAACGATACCAACGTTAAATAGGGCTTATGTTCTTATCTATTATAAGCAGATGCAGGATGCTTACACGGCTACGCGGCACCCGAAAAATGTTAAATACTAGTACATTCCAATGTTAGTAGGTTCCAATACCGACCAGATTTTTATATATAACTATATACTACACTGTTTTTTTCAGGTGCCACGTCATTTAAGTGTTTTCATATACAATATTGCACCTCGATAGTCTCATTTTATATCACTTAAAGGAAAAAAAGGTATTTAACGAAGTTACTTTATTCTAGCTCGGTATAATGGACTTATAAATTGAATTATGAACTAGTACGATAACAACGCAGTGTTTTTAATTTTTTTACTAAAATATTTACAATGTTTTATTTTAATATCAGCATCGCTGATGTACTAATTACGTTAGTTTTTTTTATAAATTTAATACTTTACTTAACAAATAAAAATTAAGAAATTATTATACTATACATAATATCAATAGTGTTTAATATTAATGCATAGGTTAACTACCAACAATAACTGGCAGGTCTACATTCTCTGCCACTAGTACCAACCAAGGAGGTTGTAAAAAATCTACAAAACATTAATTGAACATTATGAGCTTGTGACATTATGGATATTGAGAATATACAAAAACTTGACATTCGTTAGTTAATATTCGTTTTAATCAGTGACTACAAAACCATCGTCAGTTTGAGTTTTTTATATATAATACATAATACATAATACATATATATTTATACATATACATATATATATATTTTATACATAATACATTATATTTTATACTTCGAAAGAAATAAATTTTAATGGTCAATATGAAAACGAATGAATGTGAGTAGTAGTAGAAATAGTTTTAAATGACCTCCGCTCGCCTTGTATAACCACATACATTCTACAGCCACGTGGTCTGTACTATATTATTAATTTTTAATAATTCAAAAGTAAAAAACTTTTTGATGAGTTAAGTTACTTTTTATTATTAATACTGTTATTATATGTGTTTCAATAATATTTCCTTGCTAACGGGCAGGGGCTACGCTCCTGTCCCTGATCTGTCGCTAAATCCTTCTACTTAGTCGTAATATATAATAGATAGTAGACTATATCATATAATACTGTAATGTTTATGAATATCCAATATGATTAAAAAGTATGTATAAGATGTTTAAATGTAATGATTTATTAATTATTATATTTATGTATGTTGATTGTATTCGATAAGGTAATATAAGCCACGAGCACTGCAGTGCGAAGCGGTCACCACACTTTATTCCATCGAAACTATAGTTAACCACGATCACGTGTTACCACTATGTAATTTATAATTCATCTTCTGGAACAGTTAATGAGTGAATGTGGCTCACTCTTATGCATTTTAATGTTCCCATCACGTCAATCGTTTAAGGTATTTTAGTCGAGTGCTTGTCGTGTTTAACGAGAAAGCTACATTGTTTCTGTTGCATTATTTATTTAAGTGGCTTATTACCTAGTCGGATTTGCTTCAATAGTGCTCGAACGTTCCAATAATAGGAGTCCATACATTTTAAATGAACGGACATGATATGGAAATTGTGTAATTTACCTGCATTACGTAACTATTAGTGAATGATTAGTAATAATCAAATTAATTCATTTATTAATTAAATACGTGGTAATACGTTACTGTTTGATACAAAAGTGGTGATAAATAGGAAATTTATTCTCTCTCTTTTTATATATTTGTATATATATATATATATATATATATATATATATATATATATATATATATATATATATATATATATATATATATATATATATATATATATATATATATATATATATATATATATATATATATATATATATATATATATATATATATATATATATATATATATATATATATATATATATATATATATATATATATATATATTTATATATAGATCTCGATCTCCATATTTTTACATAGTATGGATATTTGTTACACTAGACGATATCCGTAGACGTTGATCGATTGTATTTTATTGATTTTGCCGATAGTTCGAAGTCAATGGAATGGCATAATTGATAGTGAAGTGATAAATCGATATAGATACTTTGAACGGTTCATGATTTATTTACATTTACACTTTGATTTTAAAATAAGATCACATTTCATAAATATAATATTTGATAACGTAAATCTTACGGAATTATTTAAAAAAAAAAATAGTAGGTGTACCATTACTATATCGATAACAAATTCTTAAGGGTACTAAAGTATTTTTTGTTCATTGATATTTATATAATAACTAATTGGTATATTTAAAACATAATTTGTAAATTAAACACATTTATCACAAACTTGGCGTAAACTCGCAACTTGATGTTAACAAATAACTCTTATACCAATTTTGATGATTCTGACGAGAAACGAATCTGTTACCATAGACTAATAGGCAAGTTTTCCAGGTGTCGGGGGCGCAGCGCGGGCGCGAGCGGCATGCGGCCCCTGCGGCAGACGCCCATGGAGGTCGGCTAGCGGCGCGCGCGCAGCCCCCGCGCCCGCTCCCCTCGCCCCGCCCCCTCGACAACATGGAACTCGCGGACGTGCCGAGGCACAGACCCCTTGCCTTCGATAAGGTAATATTTTTTGCTTATTCACATTGAAAATATAACAATTTAATCATATTATCAAGAATATATGTGAATTTAATATATTAGTAAGGCATTTTTTGCGTCATAGTTAAATAGCCTGTTAACGGGTAGTTGAAATCTGTATAATTATAAAAAAAAAAGAAATTGAAAATATTTGTATGTCTATTACATAATTCTATTTCATATTTCAATAAATTTAACGAGATTTAGATATAGCAAACACATATAAATAAGGACACTATATCGGGCGTCCCAGAAAGAAGGAATAAATCTATAACATTCCCTATTGAATCGAAATGAGCGCTCAAAATAAATAAAAAATATAAATAGTTCATAGGTATTAAAAGATTTATTTTTTTAAAAAAGAGATTTCACTTGTGCAGAGGCATTTAATACTCTAGTGGATGATATTTATCTTATGGCATGGTATGGTATAACCAACGTGATTTCTATGACTAACTGAATTCATCTCAATTGCGTCATGCTTTAGTCATGTAAGATTGATTCTAAGATTACATATCCATTTTATTATTGATTGATTCAATTATAGAAAACTTCTGTACCACTTGCGGGGTCGCGTGCGGCTTTCTTATTTTACAATAGGGTTACATATATCGTATTTCAATCGAAATCAGGAAATTAGTAATATTTAAAAAGTTTTTTTTTTATGTTTCAATAGAGAGATAGTATCGTTTCATATTTTTCTTTTTAATATATGATATGTTTCTTGAACCGAATGCAAAGAGAGATCTGATCCACATGACACTAGGCTCTCCGTATATTTTGATTATTTTACCAACAACCAAACATAATACTAATACCGCCAGTAGGTAAAATCTTATCTAAATAAATCTGTAACTATATTCCGAGTGAACGTAATATTGGACTTGGCTCATGTTTTACATTTATACATATCATAGGATTTAAATTTTAGAATTGCAATTGTTATAAATAATAATTATTATTTGAAACCATGTCTATAGTTTTATTTTTTTATTTCTTGCATATGTAAAAATTTCATTTATTCACAAATTTGTAAATTGAATAAATTAAAGTAAAAATATAGTAATGTGTAAAAGAATTTATGAATTAAATTCAGAGTACAATTTAAAACATACACTTGTTTCACCATATTCTTAAATTTCAGCTTCGTTTATTAATTTTTAATTGTTATATTTCAATTTCCAAACGCACTTCACTTCACACAAATTTCTATTAAACATGAGTTAAATAAATGAAAAATAATAGATACACAATTATTAAGTTAATAATAGTATACATTCTTTAGAGCGGGCACAAATACCAGTCGAGGGTATAGTTAGAGGTAAATATTTCTATATAATACTTTTCCCATTTCATTGAAAATTTTTTGTCATATCAAATTAAAAACGCTTCAAATCTTCACATATATTACGCACTGTGATAGAATAAAGTCACACCGCTTCTAATAAATAAATTAATAGTAGTAATTAATAGTCGTGAAATTTGAATACAAGACCTAACTATCAAAATTTGTCATGCATTATAAAAGCACAACGAGATGGTTTTGGTTAATTATTCCCGATGCGATCTTTTATTAGTCTACCTTTATTGCCATTGTAATGAAACCCTGTATGAGCTACTACTCCTTTTGTTGTGTCGCTCGGGACAACAGCGGTACAAAGAGAACAATATACACACGAGAATATTATATCCCGGGAACTCTGTTTATTATTGATTACTCGTGCATTTGATATCTTACATTTCGCTATAATAAACTTCTGCCTACGATAAATAAGATTACAAATATATAATGCAATATTTTCAGTATTATTGTAATGAAGCTCTTGCTTCCAATCGGGTTATTGATCGCGCGTTACGTCACCGCCTTCGCCTTCGCGTCCCCTTGGACAAATCAACGCGATCAACACATAAAACTTACTCTGAAATACTCTACAAAAATAATTATATAAAAAACAAAATAATTATAAAATTATGTTACGCTTCAATTAAACGATCTTGAGTTTTAAAACAAACCAGTGTCTTTTTTTATTAAATCACGAGTCTAAGACCCCATCACAACGTATTGGTACAGTGTTCGATCAGAATAATGATTGTAGACACAATACCGGATGAATGAATTATTTTCATTTTCTCCGTCATCGTAAGTCAAAGTATGGCGTTGAGTTTCGTCATTCAAAACAGAATATTTCGACTTTGGGCTAAAACTGGGAATAAAAGTGTCTTGACAAAAGATGCTCTTTTTATCCTACTACAGTCGATATAAAATGTGGAGATGTAAAAAAATATAAATGTACTCTTATAAATTATAACAAAGAAACACAATAATAGGGTATCGTAGATTTAGTAGATTATGTATATAAATGTGCGGTAAGATGTTAGCTTTAACAATACGAAAATCGTGGACCGCTATGAGTCAGCTGGTTTTCCTTCTGCGCGTTCTTATCGATCCTCTTATTTTCTATCAGCGTTTCGTACTAGGCTTTTGCGCACACAATATAAATATATACATAGGTACGTACATATACCACGGTCTTATGGTGCTTTGGCCGGGACCAAATTATTAGCAGTCGTTGCTCTAAAATATTTATATACATAAACGCGTATTTAACGTGACTTAATTTGGAATTAGTTTATAGCTAAATAATTAGTTTAAAATGTTGGTTATTTAATAACCTACAATTCTAATTTTACGAAATTTTTTTTATCAATTTTAATGTATTGATATTGTACTTTTTATAAAACTTACTTAGTAATTTAAAACGGCATTATAATATTACGTTTTATAAAATACTAGATGTAGCCTGCGGCTCCGCTCGCGCTTTTTAAATATATTACGCACATTATATTTTTAGTGATATGACCGATTTAAAAAGGTATCTTAGTAGTTCGTAACATTTTCCTACACAGTCTTGATAAAGCTATGTACTAAATTGTTATATTGTGGTTTGGATTGGACCAAAGTTACTCATTTAAATTATCATAAATAAAGGTATTATTATGACATAACTGTTTTTGAGTTCTTTTTAAACCTGAAATAAATGATTATTATATTTTTTTTGTGAGTATATCATGTTGTGAAATATTATACATATTTTTTAGTAAGGTGTATTTCATAATCCGCTACTACATAATAAAGTAAGATTTTGATTATCTATTTACGCAACTGAGGAATGATTCTTCTCGTTATGATTCGTTAAACAGGTAACCGTCAAAAAAAGGAGGAAAGCTTAGTATCCACGTAAACTTTAATGTTCATCGAATTAGCTTCAAAACTGATTGAGTTTCTTAGAAAATTACTCCCCCTTTTTCACCCCCGTTAAGGCAGAATTTCCAAAAATCTTTATGGCGTTATTCTTAGTTTCTAACCAAATAGCCAAATATTAACTTTAATCGAATTAGCTTTAAAACTGACAAAGTTTCATACAAACTTACCTCCCACCTTTTACCTCCTTAAAGAGCGAATTTTCAAAAAAAGATAGCATATATGTTAGCCAGGACTAATAGCTATAAAACAAAAAAGTTTCATCAAAATCCGTCCAATGATTCCTGAGATTAGCGTGTGCAAACAGACAAACATTCAAACATACAGATATTTATTTTTTCGAATTCTTACTCTTTTTTCATCTCCTAATAAGCCTACATATTTTGTTTTGTAAAAATATTTAATGTACAGGCACGATTTTTTTACTGTTTTATTATATATAGAGATTATATTAATCTTTTGTATAACTTTAGAAGACTAATTGCCGATAACAAAAAATATTGACCAAAATGTACAGCGATATTATTTAAATTGATAGGATAGTTACTTGATTTTTTGAAAAGTTTGTATTATAAAAAAGTAATGCATAATGAAAATAGTCTAAAACATAGATCTTCCATCTATTGCATTATGTTAGTATACATTTGTGAACATTGATTTCCAGTAAATATTTTTTCATGTAACGTCTAAAAAAAACCACCACGGCGGTTGCTAATTCGTTGTATCCTTTTCTTTTTCACAATAAAAAAATCAACATAGTATTATTTCCAAAAAAAATATGCACTGAAATTACAACCAGAAATTAAATTAATTTTATTGAAATTAACTTATCGGTTGCTAATGTCAACGTCTGATTATTTATATGACACAGGTCTCCCAGAGGTTTTCATAATAATAGTAAAGCAGTAACGCCATACGCGTATACCATTGTATCAACTATCCAGGTTTTGCTCTATAAATATATGTATATGTAAATTTTTAGGGGCTAGTATTGGATAGTGCTTATAATTTACAAGCTTTTCGAACAGGAAATAAATAACCATTACATTATAACCTTAAATAAAGTAAATTTTGGATATTTACAAGAGTACATACTTAATTTTTTATAGCAACTTTTTGATCTCTAAGTCCACAAACGAGGGCTCTTCATGTATTTATAGAAAGAACGCTAGGCATCATTGTCCTCGCTATTCTCGAAAGTCTTATTGATTGAAGAGACTCTCTTGAGCATAAGAGTCAGCCTTCAGCTTGGCCCTCTTCACGGCATCGAACGGAATTACTAAAATATCCAAACTCATACGTCTCTACATCCTTCCATTGTGAAAGATTTTAATAATACATAATTGTAATGTTTTATAAATATTTATACACACATTTATTTTACCTTTTTTATACTGCTGCTGACTACGAATAAGAATCAGTCTGATCTTTTTTTAAGTTACATTGTTGAAATGATGGTATTTAAGATTGATGGTTCTTGTGAAAAAATCTATAGGCATTAGTTCGTTCTTAGTCCGAAGTTCGTACCTGTACGTATGCAAATTTGTGTAAAAAAAGAATATTTTTATTTAAATTAAGCGTATTTAATCAACAGGCCGGTTAATCATTTTTGAGATAGGTATGCAGGTATTCTGCGAAGAATGATAGATATGTATAATAATCTCGTTATACATAAAATTTAAGTTACTTCTCACCTGTTATATATTTGTCAGTAAGCCGTTATTTGGAGTTGATTATGTTTTTAATTATTGTAAATGAATTAAAATCATGTTAGACTATGACTACTACTATTCTATATATATTTCTAATTATAAAAAATATTTTATAGATAGATTAATAGATGTAATTTAACAATAGATTCTTCTTTTCAGATGGAAAGTTTAATAAAGGAAATGCAAGATCCAGAGACCGGCGTTCCAGTTCGGAGTCAAAAACTGTTTCTAAGCATTATACCTTCAGCTTTCATGGGTAAGACTTACAAATGAAATAAAAACTATAATGTCTTATATATCTATTATATTGATAGTAGCGAAATTATCGTGTGAAATTATATGTCGGGTTCCCTAACTTTACAAAACAATTCACTATTTCTAAATGAACAAGACTAGTAACTAGACTAGTAAACTGTCAGATTTATTCTGGTTATATACTTAGTTCTAGTGATTAATAAATATCTGTTATGTAATAAAATTTCGCAATCTATTTTATATTTGCCGCTGTTACTGCCACTTAATTTACCTATTACACTATTTAGGGACATCATTTGAATTTCATATAAAATAATTTGAAAAAAAAAATTGAATTAAATAACAAAATTATGAGATAAATTAATTGTAGCGAAATCTTCATTCGACGATTGAAAAGTGCTCTATTACAGTAAAGAATATTTTCAACTTTTAATTCAATCTGTCAAACTAATTTTTAATTATTTAAACCTTTAATAATAATTCATTTTATTATATCAACAAATTGATATATGACTTGATGTAATTTTAGCTAACCTAACCGTTTATGATCCTTACCGCAAGTCTCAACAATGTCTACGGGGTCTAATTACAAAATCAATAGTAAACTCGACACACGTACATTCTGCGTCGGACGTTCACCGTTTCTCTCGTGATTTTTTCGGTGATTGCATTGAATACTGACAATAAGATACTGAATTTATAAATAAGATCTATTCTAATCACACTTAATGGAACTGTTTTAAAATATATAAATAATTTTATATACCTTAGGTATATAGGTAGCAAGTACCTAATCTTAAGTCAATCCATATTTTTAAAAATCTCTATATATTGCGTGTTCAGTGGCAGACTTCAACAATGTACCTTCTTTGTCAGAGTTACAAAATGAAAAATTGGGTTATTTGTAATGGGAATTGAACCCATAACTATCGCGTTCAAATACAAAAGCTATCCTACTGTGATACAATGGCATTCACTTTTATTGTAGCACCTAACTAGTACGTATCCATAATACACAAGACACACGGCAGCGTATTCAGAATAAAAACGATATGCAACGCGCCATTGTAAATTTACACGAAACATTTGGTATTATTTCATCAAATGCAGTTAAAATTTAAAGTACATTATTAATAAATGTGAATATCCTAACTTTTAAATTTCATCTTAGTGTAGTCGCTTTATTGCAAGGTGTTTAAAATAAAAGGCATAAAATCCATAGAATTTTAGAATAGTATACATATTTATTATAATAATTTTACACTTCCAAAAACCCAGTGTGTACAAAAAGTTCTTGTAAGTGTATTCTTGTAGTGTATAATTTTATTAATTATCATAATCTCATAAAAATTATTTTTTGTTTCAGGATATGATCTTGTCGAGTGGCTTATGGATCGATTTAATCTAGATGAGGCTAGTAACGGTGCGTATTATCAATCTTCTAACACTATTTTGTTTCCTTTTATGTCATTTCTTTTTAAAAAAATATTTTCATCTTGTAATAATTCCTTCATATATATATATATATATATATATATATATATATATATATATATATATATATATATATATATATATATATATATATATATATATATATATATATATATATATATATATATATATATATATATATATATATATATATATATATATATATATATATATTCAAAAATTTTTGAAGCTCTTACGAGAACTTTAATATATAAATATTAGGCTACTTAGTAGATCAGTAGTTGTAGTGACAGGAAAATAAATAGGGAAAATAAAAACGCAATGCACCCACATATCTATAAGCAATATGTAAGCACATATGACTACATTCACCTTAATTACAATCACCTGCGCACAATTATTTATGTCCTAGTTAACACCAATTATGCCTACAAAACAGTCATCAAAATCAAAGAGATATATATATATATATATATATATATATATATATATATATATATATATATATATATATATATATATATATATATATATATATATATATATATATATATATATATATATATATATATATATATATATATATATATATATATATATATATATATATAATATATATATATATATATATATATATATATATATATATATATATATATATATATATATATATATATATATATATATATATATATATATATATATATATATATATATATATATATATATATTGGAATCGTGATATTAGCTAACATTTCTTAACTTCTGTAAAACCTTTCTTTGAACCTAACTGCTTGCTATGTGAACTGAGACTTACTATCTGTTAAGATCTCTTTAAAATAATAGTAAATTCGAGCACTCAAAACGTGTACTAAGGTGTCATACACAATTGTAAACAATTCAACCTACCCTATTTCTAAGTGGTCCATTTTAATCTTAATTTTCTTTTCAGTTGAAGCAATAAATTTAGCCAACCAACTCTGCCAATATGGTTACTTCTTTCCTGTCAATGATTCAAAAAATCTTGTGTTAAAGGATGATTCTTCTCTTTATAGATTTCAAGTGAGTATATATGAGAATATATAGAATTGCATGTCTGTCTATTTGTTTTGCTTTTTGATGTTATTTTAAAGTGCATGTGAAACTATTAGACATAGCTTGTTTTATTCAAAATTTATCTTGTAGTTACCTACTACTTTTAATTTAAATTTAATAAGACTGAGCCTTCATTAAAGTAATTTTGTCAATGCTTAGACATTATTATTTTAATGTTTAAGAGCGTTAGAGATAACCTATGTACGATAACGATGATGCTAAGTCATAATGTGCAGGTGTAGGTCGTAATTGTAATTGTAATAATCCTTGTTAAGAAAAATACTTTTTTACTAACAAGAGACTTGTATCAGTAAACAATATATTAGTATTTAGTTTACGAATATTATTTATAATAATAATTAATTACTATCAATAAACAATTACACAGAGTCCGTACTACTGGCCGTGGCAAGGGCCGCGAGTCGCCGGGGCGGGCTCGAGCGCGCCCACGCTCGGTCCCGACAACGTCGAGTATGCCATATACCTTGTGAAACGTACGCTACGGAACAAGCAGCGTCACGGTCTAGAAGAGTATGAACAAGAAGCTCTAACTAATTTGAAAAAGAACCTGGCTGCCAAGTGGGACTTCATTACTATGCAGGCGGAAGAACAGGTTCGTTCAATATGTTTGTAACGAGTTATTTTAAAGATAAATATAGGCCTATGTCTAAGTGCTCCATCACAGGATATCTCTCAAACTTTTTACTAACGTGAGCCCCTTGCGACTATGCCAATTCTGTACGACGTCCCTCAAGTTGAGGCCGTATGCATGTTATTGAAAGCCAAAACTAGAGGTAGATTTTAACTATATAAACACTCAAGACGCAAGTCCCTAGGACAATGTCGTACACACAAAAACATCATTTAATCCAATTAAGGACGTCATCCAAGAGGCATGAGCTTAAGATCTACTTAAGGACAAGTAGTAGACGAAAAAAATTATATACTTATTTTTTGATATATTACATATAAATATAAACCTCATTTAACTTAATAGAATATATCTTGCGTTTTCTAAAAAAAAAAACATATAAATCTTTTATTTAAAGAAATCTAATTGTTCAAAGATGTAATGTTTCACTAACGTACCTTTAATCAAACAAATCAGTCAACTCACTGCTAGATATAGGCCTCCCTAGGGCGCGCTAGAAACCCCATTTCCTTCTGCCTTCCGCATCCAGTCAGGGATAGAAAACTTTTTTAGTTACCTTACCTTACTCTACTTTATAATATACATCATATAATACTCCGAAGAAAAAAATACTACTACTTTCTGGAACGTAATATTAAATTAATAAATGTGTCCTATATACTAATGTTTAAATTTATCCAACTTATTAATACATTAAACATTAAAAAACAATTATTCTTATATAGTTATTATTCGTACAGGTTCGATTAGCAAAAGAGCGTAAGAAAGGTGACAAAATAGTGAGTGATAGTCAAGAGCGGGCGTACTGGCGGGTCGCGCGACCGCCGCCAGGCTCGGTCAGCGCGTTAGAGCCCTGTCCGGTGCCGGTGCGCGCCCGCCACCCGCGGCCCAAGAAAAGGTCTATACAACAAATTACTCGAGAAGTGAGTATAAAGTTTTAATGTGCTTATTAAATTTCTTCACATGATAAATATTTTTTATATACACCTAAGTATAATTCTGAGTAATTAAAACATATAAAAGTTGCTTCAAAATATAGTTTCAAATCTTGACCTGTGTAAATACCTACGATGATCGTTAACCTTTATTAATTATCAAAATGAAAATGTTACCACACCATATCATCTCATCAACTACTATGTAATTTTTTTCTAAATAATGTTATTTAAAAAAAATACACAACTTTTGCATAAATTTCAGTATTATTTAGACACCTACTTATAAGAATTTTTATAGTTTATTCTTTCTCTAAAAGTCATTATCATCTTATAATGTAATTAAATGTGTAAAAATTTCCAAATATCTTTGTGTCTTGTCTTATATCGAAAAAAAAAAAAACAGAAAACTTATATGTATGGGCTACATCGTTTTTTGTCAAAGTGCGGACAAATTTATAAAAAAATACAGAAATTTACGCACTAACTGTTACACACAAGTTTGTCTTTATTTACCTTCGCGACTGCTGCAGAACACAGTTCCATTAAAAAATGTATTATCACAATGAATTACAGATCGAGCATTTAAGAACTAGTCTGGATCGTACGAGAGTGAAGACTTCAATTGCCCTCGAGGCCCTCATGGCCTACTCGGAAACCTTCGCGCCGTACGATCCTTGGCTTACTCCACCGCAGCCTTCAAATCCATGGATTAGTGATGACACATTCTTTTGGCAGATTAATAGCCCAATGTAAGTTGCTAAGCAACTTAAGAACTGTCCTTTTATTATCTTTATGTGAACAAGCAGTATAAAAATATGTTTAAGTATGACAAATTATAATTTCGAAATAATTTCAGACCTTATACGTATATATTATAAATTTTCTTAGAGCTTGATTCGAGAGAATTGATTATTATCATGTCCCGCTTAGCAAGCAATTTCTTGAAATCAAGTGGATAATAAATAACAGAGTGACACTTGGTAATTTGAGGACCGTCGTCGTCGTCGTTTGAGGCGTAGTGTCTGCCTGTAAACGCGACCGAACCCAAAAAGAGTTGGTTCCCACTCGGAGAAGATGGAATTTTCATTTCCTTTTTTTTTCGCTCTGATAACTACGCAAAGCGCGGCGTTGAGTTCCGCCTCTCAACACGTAATGTCTCGAAAAGGCAGAAAGCGAGAAACAGAGTGTCTTAACACTAGATTCCCACGGTTCTTGCAGTTTGTTCTGCCTACCTTACTATAAACAGGATAAAGCGTGAGGTTATTGGGCTACTCATCAATATTTCGTTAGACTTAAAAAAATTGAAAAATACATTAATTTCCTTGAAATATTTCAGTGTGGAGGTACCCAGTGATAAACGTGTGCAGCGCTGGGCTCTCTCCATAGAAGAATTGGTGTCAGATCCAACCGGCCTTCAAGAGTTCACCAGCTTTTTACGAAAGGAATATTCACATGAAAATATTCGTTTTTGGTTGGCGGTCATGGATTTGCGACGCAGCAGTATTAAACAAGTACCTAAGAAACTTGAGGAAATTTACGAGTAAGTGTAAACGTAAAAACAAGAGTACATTTCTTGCCATGTTTGACAAACAATTTGAATAAATTAACTGTTTGTTTCAAAAATATATAAAGGAGTTATTTAAAAAAGTAATTACAAATTGCCATTTGTTCATACTACAAAGCAGTCACAATATATTCTTTATTAGGGAGTTCTTGAAACCCGGTGCGCCTTGCGAGATCAATATCGACGGTGCGACTGCGGAACGTGCAGTCGAAGGTATTCGAAGTGGGTCCCGTTTCGCGCTGGACCATGCCGCTGAACATGTGTATGGCTTGTTGCTTAAAAAAGACTGCTATCCACGGTTCATTCGTTCAGATCACTTCCAGAGACTCTTGGCTGAAGGACGAAACGTTTATCAGAAAAAAGCCAAGTAAGAATTTTAAACGATTTTTAGAAATTTTCTTAACAAATTTAAAATTACATCTTTGTATATATTATTACATCTTTGTTTATATTGGTATTTACTCACTACAATAAGTTACTTCTAATAATGTTAACAAGTTTGATATATAATATAATTAATGCGATATAATTGTCCAGGTTTTTCAATTTTGGTGGACAAGTAAAGAAAAAGCCTGGCTCAACGTCTGGCGGCGGCGCACTGGCGCGTCGGCGGGGCTCCGACCGCTCGCTGTCCGGCTCCGCGCATGAGCTAGCGGTGTGCGCTGCCCAGCCTCGTGTGCCCGACCCGCCGCCGCACAGTCACAGCCAGTCCAATTTGTGTGATATACCGTTTAGGTGAATACTCTGAAATATTATTTTGTTTTGCTTATAACATGATTTTATTAAATTATTAGTAAAAAATTAGATGAAATCAACGTACTATTTGATTTTCACACACTAACATAGTTTACCTTTTTAACTTAGGGATCCCCTCGACGATGACACGGCTGACGTATTGCCGTGGGAAAATTCATCCAGAGAAAGCTCATACTGCAGCCAGACGACGGCAAGACTCCACCGCTGACTCCGGTAGCTCGTCTTCTGACGTCAGCGCCGCCGTGGCCACGGCTGAGAGGACGCGTCGTCTGCCGCAACAGAGCACGCTAGACGGTGGCTTGCGAGGCGCTCCGCCGCCTCTTCGACGCCTCTCTGCAGTCGAACCGCGACATCTGGCACCTCTCTCTTCGCCTCCACATTCTCCTCGACAAATACGTATCGCTCCACCACCCGCGCCTGCGCCGACGCCGCCAGTGCACAACGCACCGCCACCGCATCACCCTACACCCACTATAAGCGTCAGCTCAGCCCCCGATGATGAATCAAATGACTCGCCTTCCCGCACGGCATCGCCTGAAGATCGAAGATCTATAGCTCATTCTGACGAACCCTCGTCCGTGTTTGCCTCAGCAGACGCAACACCCACCGAACCGGCGATAGCGTTTAGTGACCGTTGCGCAATGATTGTGGATCACTTCGATGCGACCAATGAAGTTGTTAAAGTGGCAAATCAAATTTCTATCGATACTCCCATAACATCTGTGGAGGTTGTGTCAGAATCAAAAGAGATGCCACAAGAGTCGAAGATTGAATCTCAAATAGTATTGAGAGAGGAGCAGCAGAGATCATCTGAAGGTGATTGCGCGTCCGTACGTCTGTCATCGCGCGAATCCTCGATCACGAGAGACGTAAGCGTCACTTCTAATAAAAGCATCGAGGAAAAGAAAAAAGAAGAGACGAGTCGGTCGGAAAGCGAGGTGGCAGTGGCGCCGCTGGCCGTGTGCGAAGACATCGTCGACGATGAAGTAGACAAAGTGCCTTCGATGCCGGCGCAAATCTCTGGAGATTCCAAGGCGTCCGAATCTGACGCCATTAAAAAAGTTGCTCATAGAGACGAACTTTCGTCAGTTTCTGAATCTGATATTGTTAAGCGTAATAAAAGCGGAGTCAGTGAGCTAAAGCAGCGAAACGACATTTGTCCTTGGGAGGACGAGTAAGTACTCGTATTGCGCTGCAAATATTAGTAGAAGTATACATATTATGTTGTAGTTAGTAATTGTAGTATTTATTTCACTTAAGTAAGTTACACGTAGTTGTTCGTGAATCACTTCCAAATTTATTTTGACTTAAAGTTGTGTATGACTCGCATGATGACACTAAGAAAATACACAAAATTTTGAGTTCTATTTAGTTTTCTATAATTCACAAGATTTCAACAACATTATCAATCACTATTTTCTCTGAACATTCTCTCGGTTCACCAACAGACATAAATATGTGCATCATCCCGATTCCGCCACAACGGTATAATGTTTAATAGAGGACCTCGTGGCACAATGGCGCAGTGTACGACTGTAAACTGTAACGCGACTGTAAATTGTAAAGGTTCGATGCCGCTCGGGTAAATAATTTTTCTTTTATCTTTCTTCTGATAAAAAGAATTTCTAATGAAGATTTGTTTCCAACCAATACGTAATGTTTCGAAAATAGGGCTGACAATGGGGAAAAACGGAAACGCTTGAATATGTTTTCTCTTTACTATACTAAACATATGAATATACTAAAAGCATCCAACTTATATCCGTTAAATGTTTTGAGTATTTATTGTAGAGTTGATGACTTGAGAAACTTTTCCACTTGTAAATATTTGACTACTGAAGTAACAAAATAGTATATAACTCGCAATACAAAATGTATGGTGACTTAGTATCACCATTCATGACAATATAATCGTTAAGAACTTGTATAGTACATATTAATTATACCATAGATTTCAATTAAATATTATATCATTATATTCTTTTACATTATTATAATTTGATAACATTATATATTTTTATTTTGTATCTTTATCGCAGTAATGCATACACTAACCATATATACATACATTATGTTTGTTTATTTGACACATTTTATTTTATTACCTTAATCTAAATGGTATAAAATATTTAATTTAAAAATGTTGTTTTGTTTTTATCCTTCTCAGTATTAACAGTGTTATTTGTTATGGCCACATCATGTTTTGCGTTTACCAGATAATTAGTAAAAGTGGGACGACCACGTAGAAATATTTTTTTTATAACAAAAATTATAATTTTTTAATAATTATTCTTTAAAATAGTTCATTAAGCATCAAACCAAATAGAAAAAGATACCTAATAGAAACATATTTGATGTTATTTCAACTTGACCGAATCTGGACGACGGAATTATAAACGTTTGACAATTCAGTTATAATACGGTCACGAAATGCGAATAATTAAAGAAATAATCGATATTGTCATGAAATCTACAATACGTCTCATTTCGCAAATTTGCTGTTGCTACATGATTTTTTGATATTATATCCCGTGGATATTTTATATTTTATATAAAAAATAAAATAGGTGAACGTTGTCATTGTGTTAAAGAGATCTAAGTATTACATAACAATCCGGTTGGAACCATCTCTGTAAAGTTTGCGTTGTGACACTTTTACATGTTGACATTAACACATTTCAATTGTACAGTAGATGAAATGGCAATATTTCCAAGATCGTTAGACGAATATTCGTTGGAAAGGAAAAAATATTATGGTTAGACGCTTATGGTCATTTTAAACACGCGCACACATATACTTTGCATGTGTATACGTCAATATCTTTATATGATAAAAAATTGGTGAGTTCGAATAGCAACGTTGTATATAGAAGTATGTATATGTCTGTAGCTATCACTCGCATGTGTTATACATTGTAAATGTTGTGTACACATATACCTTATTACGTGTAATGCAGACCTCTTAAAATTTATTTATATATTTTATAACATTTTAAGATGAATTTTAAGCTTGTACCTATATTTTATAACAGAATAGTCGTAGACCGTCGTGGCGCAGAGGCGTAAGCGTCTGCCTGTAAACGCGACGGCTTCTGGGTTCGATTCCCACTCGAGGAAGATGGATTTTTCTATTTCCATTTTCTTCGCTCTGGCAGCTAGGCAAAGTGCGGCGTTGAGTTCCGCCACTCAACACGCAATGCCTCGAAAAAGGCGGAAAGCGGGGACGGAAAAAAAAGCAGGGACTAAGTAACGGAGTCTCTTAACACTAGGTTCGTATGGTTCCTGCAGTTCCCTCTGCCTACCCTGCCATGTGCGGGATAAAGCGTGAAGCTATAAAAAAAATTGTCTGATTTCATTTTAAGTAAACGTAAGTGCTAATTCAATTTTTTTCTTCTATTTCAGGAATTCCTGCGAAAGCGACGCTCCATTTGTTAAAACTTACGCAACACTCGGTTACTTATAATTTACGTAGGCGGATGTCAAGAATATTTTATGATGTCAGGGTTATAGACGAAAAGTATTTAATTTTTTATCTTAGACCCTATGTTTCGATTATCACAGAGTTAGATCATTATTGTGTAATTATATGAATATTTTAAAGTAAATGATCGTTAATTATTAGAAATATAGTGTTTTATTCAAATTATCTAATAATCCAATATCAGACGAATTTTGTTTGAAATTAATGAGTAGTATTTTTAAATGCTTACACAGACCCGTTTCGAGCGGCCGGCCCTCGTTTTTCTGCCTAGGTTCTGGATATAGCGATTCTATTGGATATCTGTCTGTGACTACAGTTTATAGAATAACTGCCGTAGCTCGACTTTGATCTTGTAATTCGGGACAGTGAGGACCTTTCGGGTCCAATACTAAGACCGTTGTCGACAAGAAGAAGTTTTCAAAGCTTTTCTGGTACGGTGAATCCCCATTTCATTATCTGATGCCTGAAATAACCTAATCTGTAGAGTTAAAGTCTGACGAAAATCGTAAAAAGCTTTTTAACCTGAGAAGAGGAGCTTTCACTGCTACGTGGTGAGCGTTTCGCTTAGGGCAAAAAGCTCGAAAGAGTATCACTACGGCACCAGGCTGTCTGTGAATTGTAGAGAGTAACAACTCTGGTAACGACGAAAAGGTAGAATTCTTAGCAGACAGTTTAGAGACTCAATGCTCTACAAGCACTCAACCCTGTGACCCACACCTTATGGCAAAGGCAGACTCTACGGTTGCGAAGTCGGCTCTTAATGCCCCCGACCAGCGAATCACTTCGCCCGACTTGTGTTGACGAGGTCAAAGTCACCATCAAAAATCTCCTCCTCGGGGCCTGACCGTTTTTTCAACACAGCATGAAAGTCCCTTCCGGCTTAGTTTGTATCTCTATAACTGTTATTTTCACTCACTTCAACTCATTCTTAAAATCTTCTCCTTCACAGATGAATGGACGGAGGCCATTGTCATTGGGATAACAACAGCCCGCGGAATCAAAAAAGTGTTTTTAACACTTTAAATGCTTGTCTGAACAAAATTATTTATATATGTATATTCGAAAGAAGTCAAAGTATAACGAGTATTTTGTGTGACTACTATGTGGTACCTAAATTAGTGACATTAAATTAAAATTTTCAAATTAATCGTTATATAAAACTAGCGTCGGTCTGGCAAATTAGTGTTTTATAAAGAATTTTAGGGAATATACCTGTTACATTACTCTTCTTTTCAGTGATGTTAGATATGTGCATTTTAGATATGCTTCATAATTTCAGATTCCACTTTTAGGCTGTTTGTGCCACTTTTAGTTTTAACCTATATACTTACGTATAATAGACTAATAATCATTATAAATACTAATTTACACTGGCATCAACAGTAAATTATACTTCAAAATACTTTACTTTGTTTAAAAGGAATATATTCATATCATTTCTACTTGCTACACTTCTATAATTATATATAGACCCTTTCTAAGTTCCTTATACAATATGGCCGATATATTTATATTTTTACTCTAATTATAAATAAACAGATACAATATAATAAATTCAAGTATGTATTAAATATAAATAAGTTTGTGCCACTATTTATGCTTGTAATGATTAAAAATATCAGGACTTTACTATAATATAAATAACACTTTATTATTTAAAAAACATCGCGACAAACTCCGTAAATGTCCATCTTCTGTCCAGCAGGGCAGTTATCGGGTACTTGAATAACGTTTCTGAAGAAATTTTCGGAAGAATTTTGAGCTTGCGAAGGTTCTTGTGTAGCATTGTTTTTAGTAGCTTCATTTTCTTTAGCTTTAACTTTCACATCTTCAACTTCATCGGGATAAACAACATGATCTTTATCGGCCATTTTTCTGTAAAAAGCAATAAGTCATATTAATAAGTAGGTACCTCTTATAGTATAAAAACGAGGACCTCTAAGGAACCTCAGTATATAGGAGCCCAGTCGGAGGAATATTATCATAAACCTTTTTTATTTTAAAAGGGTTAATAATGAAGATAGACGTCACTTAAACTTAAGTATGCTTATTTTAATGCTTTATTCAATACTTTTGAAAGTTCATAATTGTGGCGCCAGAAATTATTTTCAATATGATAAAAATATAAATAGTTTTTCGTGTTACGTGCATAAGAATCTCAACCTACTGGTTCGATTATTTAATATGGAGTAAGTATATTTTTCGAGATAGGCTAAAATTTTTATTGTCATGTGCTACAAGTGTTAGGTATTTGAATTTACGCGTCAATTACGATTAAAAAACATATTAATTGTGTTCTGGGTGTGTATCGATAGATAGATATACTCTTTATTGTACACCCGTATGTTATGACAATTAGAAACACTATTTAAAACATTTACACTATATATATATATATATATATATATATATATATATATATATATATATATATATATATATATATATATATATATATATATATATATATATATATATATATATATATATATATATATATATATATATATATATATATATATATATATATATATATATATATATATATATATATATATATATATACATACATATACACACATATACACCTACATACATACATCTATACATACTTACATAAATACATACATATTATCGTAGAGTAATCCGTAGTAATTTTAAAAGTTTTTTTAAAGTAATTAATGTTTTTGCCGTTTTCACATTTAGAGGCAAATCATTCCATAGTCTACAGGTTGTTACTGCAAGTGCAAGTGTGAAGGTATTTTTAAAATCAGATTTTTATTACAGCGCAGTCTTCGAGTATGAGAAAGGTGGGGTTAATGGATGCGAAGACGGATTGGGAGCCACTTGAGCTTCTTACGAAATTCGGAGACGTGGTCGTACTTTTTTAATCCAAAGACGAACCAAATAGCTAGATTTTGTAAAGTTTGTTTAATTGCTCCTCTTTTAAAACAAGATAACAAGAGTCAGCGTAATCAAGAATTGGTAAGAGGAGAGATTGTGCCAATGCAATTTTGGTTGGAATTGGTAGAAAATTGCGTAATCTTCAGGGATATCCTATCGATGCAAATATCGTTAATAGCTATAAAAACACACAACGGGTTTCTAGTTTATCTGTATTACTGTATGTTTATTTGGCCTCCATTCACACAAGGTTTTTAATCCAGAATTCAACGTAGTTCCCAGAAAATAAATGAAAAAGTGTCAAATTATTTTAATTACTGATAACTAGTGAAAAAAAGTAAGTTAAATTTATTGTAGTTGGCCTAACACCCTAGCAGTCGCAATGATATCCCAAGCTGATGGTGATTATGTTGATTACTATAGCAGTTATAGTAATTGAATTCAATTCATATTTATTTATCTGCCGATTTTTTTTAATTAAGCAAATGCAAGTTATCGCAATCGAAACGTTAACGTTTTCACGATTTCGTTCATTGTCAAAAGATATAAAGGCCTAAATAGTGATTATAAAAACAGCTATTGAAGTAACGCTATATAACGGAAGTCTTAATAATATCCGCGTTTTTTGTTTGCATAAATAGTTCAGTTTTTAGGATTACATCATCAAAATGACTATACGCTGAAATTAATAGTAAATATCCAGATCTGTGCTCTATAAAATTAAAAATCCAAAAAGGGTACTAATTTGTAGGTAATTTTCGTTAAGTTAAAATTAAGAAATTCAACAAAATGGCGTAAACTCAAAAAGAAGGTAAGATAACAAGACGCTTTTTGTAGATAGATAGATGTCGTCATGCTATCAATAAAAGCAACCTTTTGGTAAAACTCAAGAGAATGTAGAAATATCATAAGGGAGTGTTCATGATCAATAATGACGTAGTAATTTTAAGCAATTCTTTAGATAAATAAGTATTAAATATTCCGACACAACCATCTAAAGTACGATCATAAGTAAAGCTGCAAAATAAAAAAAGACTATTATAAACTCATATTCGTGGATCGTTTCATACAAAATGAGTTGATACCTATTCTGACCCGCACTATCGTCAAAATATAAAAAAGATTTAGGCTACCTCGCTACCCCAATACTACGTGCATTTAGCCCTTATATTTCTTTGTCTTAGCGCAGAACATATAAATTTATAAAATAATATTAGTGCAATGACACATAAGTGCAAAAAGTGCAATAACAATATTAGTACAGGTGCTTGTTAAAAATATTAGGTGATATTAAATATTGTGCAGTAAATAAATTGAACTATTATGTATAATCAATCAATTTTTACAATTACCAAGACGGCATTTATATCTTATAAATCCTGTAACAATACTCTTAACTTATTAAACAAAGTGTCTAATTTAAAATATCATGCTTTAGCAATAAATACACCATACAATACAATATAAATCCTTACTTAAAACATCCAGCTACAAATCAAATAAAATTAACAAATGTTAGACAGTAAATTAGTAAGTTAGGTACGTATAACAAAACTTGAGTATTATTATTTCATATTCCCATTAAAATACCCCGTAACTTAATGTTGATTTTAACAAAAAAATGTGTATGTCCTTATTAAAGTTATTATCCTTCTTCTCTTCTTCCACTTAGCACTATCCTGGCTTCTTGTGAAAGTCCTCCCAGACTTAAACGACTCACTTTGAACGGTCTTTAGCATCCTCAGTGGTTAGTCCATTGGCTTTCATATTCCGCATAATAACGTCCAGCCATCGCTCCCAGAGGTGTCCGAGGGGTCTAATTCCAGAAGCAGATATGTGTATTCTTATCCGACATAGATTTAGGACTACGTAAAACGTAGTTAAATAATCTCAAACGACGCTATTTTCAGTTTTTTCTTTACACTAGTAGTTCTTTTCACTTTCAGTTTATCCACTACGTGATGAACCCCAAGACCACGTCGAATCAATGTGTAGACTTAATAAGAGCCCAACAGGCCCCACTGCTTTCCTGGTCTTCATGCGTCGAAGACAATTTCTAGTTTCGAAGCGAAATCAAAGCAGCCTGCCCCGGGAAATCTCTGACGTACCTATAGACATTCTGCGATATATTGCATCACTTTATTCCGAGTGCGTGCTAATTTGTAAATAAGCGTCAGCGCACTAACTGCACACTAACTACTCCACCGTTTCAAGTTTGTAATAAAAAGGTGATATGCTTTTACTACGGGCTCTAGCAACAATTCTTTTGCTGGCAAGTTTCGCTATTATGTCGTCGAGTCTGTCTTTCGAATGGTTGAAATGCTGTTACCGCTTAAATGGAATCCTATTGTTACGAATTACCACTTGTACCTTGTCATTCCACCACGTCCTCCCTTACAAACGCCATAAACACTTTTGCTGGCCGTAATGATAACTGACTAAGCTCGATCATAAGCATTAGCTGATAAGTTTTGTTTGTTAACAAAGAAAATAGGAAAAATAAGTAGGTTTGCATCGCACCACCCTTCAGCAACCGCCACTTGATCTTAGGCTTACGCGTCTGTGGTATTTTTTTATTCGGGGTAGCAACATAGTCCATAACAAGAAGGCGATGTTGCCGGGGGAACGTAAGTACTGGTTAAGTAAGTGATAACTCTCATCCAATACATTCACCCACATCCGGTGATCTCTGTGTCAGTCAATTTTAAGAAGACCATTCTGTAGCTTCAGATAGAACTACTGCTACACCAGCTATACCGGACGGTAACTCAATTTTAAGAGCCACTGTTCCATACTGCTAAGCGAAGTTTCTTTCTCATATCTACTTTAGCAGTGCCTTCACATGACACGGTAGCCCTTGACCATTTAACACAAATGTAGGATGATGTGCTTGCGCGTCGTTTAAGGGCGACGGCCTAACCGTACCCGACAATATCTTTTCTTTTCTACTTTAAGTGGCAAAAGGGCAGTTTTTAATAGAGCAATCCTATCTGACCTCCAAATCCCGTTTTAAAAAGAAATACCAACAAAAAATACGAGGAATGAGAGGTTAAAAATTAGGAAAAAGGTAAGGACACCACTTTCACGGATTGGAGAGGAGTATGCCAGTGGTGGCTCGAGGATCCGGGGTCGCATACCCGTATGCCCAGTACTAAATATCGGACAGATATTTAGCCAGACATCCTCTGAATACTAGTTACTATATATTAATATTCTACTAATTATTCATAACTCTGGTCCTATTTTTGTTATACTTCAAGTCCTACACCAGCACTAACACCTGCTGCTTCAACAACTCATTGCACCTATGTATGTAAATGAGGTTTTCCGTTTAGTATTATTATTAGTATGTTATATTTTAGTCAAAAAATAATATTAGAACATATATTATTAAAGATGAATATTGAAATCCTGCACTACACTAATGGCGGATTTTGAATAAATCATAAGTCATTTAAATATACAACTTAATAAAAGCTGCTTTTATATTTGTCTTATATAAAGCAATTTAACAATATTAAATATTACAAAGCAAGAAACAGTACAATAATAGTTAAAACAAACAACTTACTACTTATAATTATTTATAGGTAGATGGTGGACAACGTTGCGCCAAGCTCGCAGTTTTACTTATGATTGTTTACTAAAAGATCGTCTCCTTATATCGGAATGCTTAGTATTTATTTATCTAAAAAACATCACGTCATTATATTGTCATGAACACTCCCCTATGATACTACTACACTCCCTTGAATTTTATCAAAAGATTTTTTTAATGGTAGGATGACGATATGTATCTTCGGGAAAAACATATATCTTGTTACATTATATTCGTGTGCGTGGACTTTATGATTTAATGATAATCTGATTAGAGTTTTATATTATATCTATGTCTTCAGAAATTATCATGGTAAACACAATTTGCTAAGTGTTAAGATTTGTCTGTTATGGGCCAACATCAGGGTTTTAGTCCTACAAATCAATTCTACCCCATGACCTCCCCAAATCTAATAGATAATCGCTTTATAGAAAGATATCTATTTTACTCGTAATACCATATCATATATTAAAAAAAGGTATTATTTAAATTAATACAGTAGTTGTAAAGACGTTTGTAAAATTAATCATTCTTTACAGTTTTATCCTCTTCAGATTACAAGTACACATATGTGCACCTTTATTTATTGGGAGAAATAAGTAAATACCGACATTTATTGACATCTTTGTAAGTTTAAAAACACTTTTGAAGCTACAGAGCATCTCATAAATAGCAAAGATGGCGCTTTCGCAAACATTAATGCTACCTAATTTTTTTTTTTAATTTTTCTTTTTGAAAATCTTGTTAACCACTCGCGCTCATTTCGTTATAAAATCGATTAAAAATAATATAACGAAGATTTTAACAAATATTTGGTGTTGTGTTATTGTCAAATACCTGGAGTAACGTGTGAAATAGTAAGTTTTAATTTTTTTTTCTTTTTTGCTCTAGTTTTACTTCAAAAATTTTCAGTTACACATATGTGTACCTCGGTTCTATACATGGATATTTTATTCCTTTGGGTGTTCCAAATTGCAGATAGATGACGAGGAAATAGAACGAGTTTTGAATGAAAGTGATTTCAATTTCCCAGGAGACGATGACGACGAGTATATGCCTCCAAAGGATCTTCAAAATTATGAGCAGCTGTAAGAATCTGATGAAGAGGAAGGGCCGTCTGAAAAACATACGCAAGAAGAGGTACTTCCATCAAACACTGAAAAATACGACCTCTCTTTGATTCTATTCTGAAAAAATGTCATGCATTACCACACTCCAAACATATGTCCACGGACGAGCAGATGATCCCTTTTCCGGGCGATGCGAATACCGCCAATACGTGCCATCGAAACCCAATCTACTTGGCCTCAAGAACTTTGTGCTGACTGGTCGGGATGGCCTGGTCTTGGGCTTCGAAATTTATGTATGGCAAAGATACTATACCTCAAGAGGTTATGCGGAATCTTGGATTAGGAGCCGGTATAGTACAAGCTCTTTTCCCCACGATTACCAACTATTGTGTTCTTTAAACTAATGGTTTTTTGACGAGTCTGAAACTATCTGAGCACTTGATTAAAAGTGACAAAGAGATCTATCTGACGGGGACAGTAGTGACAAATAGAATTAACCCAGTTACAAGCAAGTTGAAGACAGACAAGCAATTAGCAAGAGGAGGATGGGGCGAAAAAGTTAGAAGCGATGAAAATATATGTGTTCTAAAATGGAGGGATACAGAAGCAGTTACGATGCTCTCTACGTGTCGGGAGTGCACCTGTAGATACCTGCAAGCGTTGGAGCAAAGTCCAGAAGCAAAAGATTGATGTCAATCAGCCAGTAAGAAATTATAACACTTGCATGGGTGGGACAGATTTGTTGAGCGACCGATTGATAGAGCACTATCAGAACGCGATGATGACGAGCATGCGAGCCTTCTGTCACTTTTTAGATTTGGTAGTCGTGAACTGCTGGATTATGTACACACGCGGCTGTAAGGAAGAAAATATTCCAAAGAAAAGCTGAGGCTACTACAATTTTGGTTCAATTTAGACAAGGCTATGATGAAATATGACGGTGGACGATATGATCCTCATTTCGTTACCTCTGGTACTACTTCAAGATCCAACCGAAAATCCAGCAATTCAATGCCCAGCTCGAGCTCTACTGAAACCGAGAACTACGCGGGACATCCTCCAAAGAAAAATTGGCCGATCGTATCACAACCGATACCGAAAGTTAAGCTGGACAATGTAGAGCATCTGCCGCGTTATATGGATGCTAAATTCGCGTCTAAATGTAGACACCCAACAAGTTCCTCACGCTACCGTACCATGTGCCTAAAATGTAAAATGTGCCTGTGTGTTCTAAAAAACAATTGTTTTGAGGATTACCACACAAACAAAAAGTTAGGTCCTTGAAATCCGAGGTACACATATGTGTAAGTAGTTTATTTTTAATTTCCACTAATATAAAAAATCTCAAAAAAATGTTTGTTTAATTTTAACCCAAACGAACCCAAAACACGTATAAAATATTTACTTATACAGTTATTTCGAGTCCAGATCTTAAGAGGTTATTATTATTAATATACCTAATGTAGTCTATAGATAATCTAAAGAAGCTTGTCACACGCTTATGTCGCTGCATTTTTTTATGACTTTTTATTATGATAATATGATGTCTATCATGTATGTTATACATATAGTTTTTGTAATAATATTAGTTCGTGCCGCAATTTCTTCATTATAATTGTATTTTTGATTTCTACATAAGGTTTAGGATTTTCAAATGATATATAGTGACAACTAAACAAATATTTATATATATATATATATATATATATATATATATATATATATATATATATATATATATATATATATATATATATATATATATATATATATATATATATATATATATATATATATATATGTATATATATATATATATATATATATATATATATATATATATATATATATATATATATATATATATATATATATATATATATATATATATATATATATATATATATATATATATATATATATATATATATATATATATATGTTTGCTAAGGTGCTTTGTTATTTTCTTTAGACTTTCTTGTAGAGTTCCATGACAGATCTTTTAGGTTTCATATTTTTATGTTTCATTACTTCTGATAGCTTAGCCAGTCTATTACAATTCTATATCATATTCCATTCTATTCCATTTTTCAAAATCAATTATATGAGGCTATTATCTGAATTATAAGATCGTACCAAGCCGTTAATATTTAATTTTTACACTATTTTTAAGAGATTGCACATATATTAATTCAGGCGTTAATATTTGTTAGTCTCACACAGATGACAAATACTTTTTACTTCAACTTAATTTTTTCTTTATTATATTATTAGGTGTATTCCCTGATACATTAAAATCATCATATTTTTTTTTCACCAATCGTAATTAACATTTATATACAAGTTCCCTCACCGTCTTATGACAAATAATAATGTTATGAAAACAAGGAAAATGTTATGCAAACATTCTTAGTATATCGGTAAATACATACAAATAGTTTATAATATATCAAATTATAAACAAGAAGCTTCCCTTTAATATCGTTTATCCTTATACGAAGGATACATGCCATATGGATGATAATACGAATATTTTTAGAAAAACAGTACTTCTTTTTATTTAATTTTTTTTCATTGTATCTTATTTAAGCACAGCTATGAAAATACCCAGCCCTGTTTAATTATTTTGTTTTCATTCAATGTAAACAAAATAATTAATCACTTTGAATAATAGTTACATTCAAACTGTAGGTAGTAATTTATATATTTGACGTCTTAATGCACATTTATGTATGTTGGCTAAATAAATAAGATGGAACCTAGTGTTACGCCACTTCGTGTTTATTTCCGGAACCTAGTGCCGCGCTCTTGGTTACCAGATCGACGAAATGAAAGAATTCATTCACCCCAAGTGGAATCAAACTCACAACCATCGCCTTTATGGACGATGAGCCACCACGATGGCCTCTTTATATAAACGCTTTTCTTAAAGTAGCATATCGGATAGTGATAATATTTCCTCAATATTTAAAAAATATATCATGTACTTTTTTCTTTTTATAAAAATTAAAAGTTAATTTTATTAGTTTTTTTTTTATTTAAGGATATTTTAAAATCAAATAGATTAAATAAATCGGTTAATAACTTAATATGGAGTTTAACACTAATCAAGAGAATATAAACAAGTTGTGTAAATAAACTACCTTTTTATACACACATAATATCTGCAACAAATTTTGTAAGCAAAATAATATAAACAAAAATTGTCTATTATTGTAGCAGTAATTAAGACGCCTTTCAGTACTTTTATTATTTTAGAACATCTTAATCAACTATAAATTTTAAAGTAATTTGATAAAGTCATGGATAATTAAAATTATGAAATTTAACTTTAAATTGTTACTAAAATTGAAAATCAAAAGTAAATAAAAAGTTGGGACTAGGTCTTAAATAGAACCAGTACACATCATGGAGTCGTAAACTTCTAGGTATAGGTTATTTTTTTAATTTCTACTACTTAAAAATATCATAACAAAAAAAAGAAAATACAATTTTATTTTATATTTATTGTTCATACACAGACTTCTATATGCCGAAGTAAAAGTGAATTTAATTTTAGTTTAATAAAAAAAAAAAACAAAAAGAATCCTAAGTAAAATCATTAACTATTACTAAAAGAACACAAACTTAAGCTAAAACACCAATTATCTAGGCTACATGTTAATGAGTAATGCTTTATAAAAAATATACAAAGTCTCAAGTAGAGCTTTCTAACTTATCTTAGTACAAATTACATTATTATTATAGTACAGATTTAAAAAACATCACGACACACGCCGTCAGCGCCCATTTCTTGTCCCTTTGGACAATTAGCTGGAGCAACTATCATATTCGATTTTTGGATTAACTCATTAGTTTTCACAGATTCTTCTAAGGATTTAGCCTCAGTCTCATTATTATCAGCTACTTCCTTGTTCACTTCCTGTGCCTCATCCGACAT
Source organism: Dione vanillae (assembly GCA_037178615.1). Lineage (NCBI taxonomy): Eukaryota > Metazoa > Arthropoda > Insecta > Lepidoptera > Nymphalidae > Dione > Dione vanillae. The sequence goes on along the minus strand of JAZFAU010000097.1, from coordinate 1,367,147 downwards.
AGCCGTGCAAGGACAATCACTCATTTCTGAAAAATTACAATAATTTACATTATATTATATGTCCTATATGTCCTGTATCCAAACGTGTCTGGACAAAGTTTTGAGTCAGTAAAATGTTTCGATATCCAATCCGAAAAAATTGACGAGCTACTACGCTCATTGTTCGCCCCAATGAAACGAATATTATTTAGCAAATATTTGCTATTAGCATATATTATTAGTTTCAGCATTTATTCGGACATAAAATGTGAATGTTGTTGGAAAAAGTAATATTTACAATAATTATAATAGGTTATACTATTACAAATCTTCATTTTAGTACATATACACTATTAACATATTACACTATTAACATACTATTAACAGGTTACCTATTATTATTATTATATATACCTATTAAAATATTCCTGTTATATCGTTTCTTTTAAATTATAGGTTAAGTATGAAAGTTATGTAGCACATATATAAAAAAAAATGCCAATACTTACTGAATTCTTCTGAAACGTGTCTCTTAAAAATAAAAGAGATCGTGAACTCTGCACTTGGCTTGCTAAATCACTTGTGGCTGCTTCCTTAATTTAGATCGTCTACTTATACCGTCCGGCCTTCCCAAAAATTTGTTTATCTAACAACGTGTGCGAAATGTACGTTAGTATTAGTCATTGAAATTCAACTGAAAAGTTGTACGTCCTCCCTACTTGTAAAATTTGTGATTAAGTAAAATACTTTATCTATATTGCGACTCAAACTTTATTTATTGGGTTTATACGAATTATATATGTGACACATTTTTGCTTACGTTGCCGTTATCTTTACTTATTTACTATGATAATAGTAATCTATCGATATATATATGCTTGTATCAGTCTCTGTCTTGATGACTTGTATTGTGTTAGAGTCTGTACCTATATATTTTACATACTCTATTATAACTATATATATTTTCATTTCGTGTTGTACTAACATGAAATTTGCGTTTGATATTGCAGGAACAAAAAATCTATTTTTTTTTAATATATTTACTTAAAGTATGAAGTATATGAGTATAGGTAATTTATTAATCTGTTTACTAAAAAATAAAACAGGAAGCAAGGACACTGACTCTAGTCCACCAAACACTCACAGGTAAGTTTTTGTGGAAATAATCGATTTTTTTTAATTTTTTTTTTAGTAGCTTCACGCTTTATCCCGCACATGGCAGGATAGACAGAGGGAACTGCAGAGACTCTGGGAACCTAATGTTAAGACACTCCGTTGCTTAGTCCCTGCTTTTTCCGTCCCCGCTTTCAGCCTTTTTCGAGGCATTGCGTGTTGAGTGGCGGAACTCAACGCCGCGCTTTGCCTAGTTTTGCCAGAGCGAAGAAAATGGAAATAGAAAAATTTATCTTCTCCGACTGGGGATCGAACCCAGAAACCGTCGCGTTACAGATAGACGTTGCGCCACTGGGCTACAACGGTCCTCAATCGATTTTCGCTTAAGGCACGATTTGCCTAGCTTATTAGCACTATAAACATTTAACTACAAAATTCAGATAGTTAGAGTTCCAATTCCAACAGTAAAATAAAACAGTCGTAAATTTCATGACTATGCTGCTATCCACCAAATTTTATCTTCACACATGGGTGCAAAATTTTTCCTTAAAAAATATCCTAATTTCTCTTAATCCTATTATCATTATTTTGAAAAATGCAACTACTTCGAAGTTACTAATCAGTTCATTTTTGGGGTATACCTGCTTACTTGGGCGTTTAAGTAGAGTTATTACGAATTCGATGCTAGTGGAGGCGACTGCTGTTGCATATTTTAAAATTGCCCCGAAAACTTACAACTAACTTCGTTCACTGCTTCGAACTTTTCTCTCTGTGGCAATCCACAGTTAAACAATGTTATACAGTTAGTGAAATGTTTATAAAAATAGTGATTTAAGAATTATTTATTGATTATTTAACTAAAATTTAAATATAGACGCTCTAAAAATATTTTGGATGCGTGTCTGCTACCTGACGCTTTCAATATTACGAGCAAATTTCTATCCAAGATTAATTCTAATAAAGAAAACAATAAACTTGACGTTTAATAAATATGAAGTTTTAAAGACTCTAAGACTTGATTATTCTTGACATTTCAATTATTATTATTGACAGTTGCTGTGACACTTAAATTATGCTTTGTTAAGGTAACAATAATATAATATATATCAATTTGGAACTTAGCTTTTTTAATCTTTATTTTACATTTAGATTTTTCCGGTTTAAAAAATAATATATGTAAAACTACCATAAAAGTAAAGACGAATTGCTATATATGCGGAATTGTTTTATTTTAAATAACAACTTAAAAGATTTTAAAAAAAATCTTAGTAAGAGATCTCCATAATGTTTTAATCCAGTCATCATTCTGAAGTGAATATATTTAAAAGTTTTAAGTTCTGCTCAGCAATAGCCATTTCAATCTATATACACATGTAACATATTATAGGGAAGACATTCCGTTACAACATTTAAATATTTTGTATGTTCATAAATATATATCTCCACTCTGTATCTTGTATAGAGGAAGCAGGGAGGAGTTAGTTTTAACACACTCCATCCCTAGCTTTCGTTTCGAGAGAAGTATTGAGTGGTACGTCTTAACATCATGCTTTGTTATAACAAAATAAAGCAAGAAAATGAAAATAGTATGTTCTCCCCGAGTGGAAATCGAACCCACAATCGTCACTCTTTTAAAAATTACGACAGTTCAAAAATTACAACAAATAAAAAATTATATATTTCAGTTCTGTTCTATATTTCCAGTCAGAATGTATCAAATCACGTTGTAAGGAGAACGACGAGACAACTAACACCAAGGAAATTTTCAATAACAGAATACATTTTGAAAATAAATCAATTTTCTTACATTTTATATTTATATATTAAAGTGAAATAAAATTATAAATATAAATTTATAAAATTTTAATTTTTAAATAAAATTTAAAATTTTACTCATCTATTTCACCTTGTACAATTTAACTTTCCTTTTATCTTTTACAAATTAAGTATTATTTAAGCTATTTTGATCATCAAATAGTTCATACTTTATTTATATACATCTTCAAACGAAGATTTAGTATTTATATTATAGCCTACAAATGCTGGAATAAACATAAATTCGTTGTAACTTAAATTTAAAACACTTCATGATTAATTCTATCATCATCTATGTTTAGGTCATTCGGAGAGGAGCTGTTTACATTTGTTGCCTGGGTATTAATTTCTACTGGGGGTTCTTCTATTGAGTTAGTGTCGGTTGATTTAGTGGCATTATAGTTAGTTCTGATTGTCTCCATTTCGTCTTCAAAGACTATATGGCCATCGTAGGGTACATCTGCAATAAAATATTGATATTACAATATGTTATTACTATAACGTTATATAGGAAGTAGATAGCTGTTACTAAACTTACAAAATTAACTTATAAAATTAATAAATAATTACAAAAAAAATATTAAATTATTTATAAAATTAAATACTTACAAAGATAGATAAAAACACATATATATTCATAAATACATAAACACAATTAAAAAATATATACAAGCAAAAACGTACAGTGTCACATACTATACTTACTAAGTTTATTTTGATTATCATTAAGATTTTAATTAATTTCTTTTTTACAAAAAATTGTTAGAATATGAAATAGAAAAACTTAACCAAAATATCTAAAATATGAACAATATTATATTATGTATGTCCTTTATGTACCTATTATATAAATCTAAACGAATCAGTCTAGTCATTCAAATGATCCCAGGTATGCTAAAAAATTTTCAAACATCGAAGATCTACGGCATTACAGATTTTCGAATTATTTTGGTAAACAGTATTTTGCGTAAAATAATTACTGAAAATAAATTGTATACTTTGAATTATATACAGAAGTTGTTTGAATACTTTGTCTTCTAAGAATCATGCAGTATGAGATATAGTAAATCTAAATTTGGAAGACCAGATCAGACGAATGAGAAGGAATTTTCACACATGTATTATGTTAGAGTAACGCCTAAAATATCGCCGATATAATCATGATTTCGCTTACGGCTACAAACACAGGCTAATACATACGATACGAATAAAAATATAACAATAAAGATAAATAAACCATTCAAAAAGTTGTTGTATCGAATTAAATATAAATGAATGCCTTTTTAATGAACGTTACTATTTGGCTAAACATTTAGTATGTATATGTATAATATTTATATAGGCTTGAATGTAAAACCCTAATAATATTTATTGTTTATGTTTATAATAATATTTTATATGAATGTGTCGCCGTCGTGGCGCAGAGGCGCAACGTCTGGCTGTAACGCGACGGCTTCTGGGTTTGATCCCCAGTCGGAGAAGATGGATTTTTCTATTTACATTTTCTTCGCTCTTGCACCTAGGCAAAGCGCGGCGCTGTGTTCCGCCACTCAACATGCAATGCCTCGAAAAAGGCGGAAAGCGGGGACGGAGAAAGCAGAGACTAAGCAACGGAGTGTCTTAACACTAGGTTCCCATGAGTAAAGCGTGAAGCAAAAAAAAATTTGTGTGTGTCTACTCTATTTTGTAATATTTATTTTTTCATATAAATTATTTTATTTCGATGCTTGTGTAAGTTTGCATCTAAGGTTACTTGTAAAAGATCACTTTATGTGATAAGGTCGCCTTTGATAATTTGTTTATCTTAAGGATGCAATAATGAGTTTATTATCTATCTATGAATAAAGGATCTTAGCTGCCAATTACATTTAAAATAAAATATGGTTTTTATTGAATATGAAGGCAAATTATCTGAAAATCTTTTTGAGGCTTATTTTGATTTTTTACAAATATCTATATAATATTATCGGAAGATCCATAATTTTTTTACATAGATATTTGCTTACAAAGTAATAAATTTCATACGTGTATGATGTATAAAATAAAATATAAAATTACTCAAACTACAGAGATATTAGTACAAAGTAAAAAAACAGAGCAAGGCAAAATGTGCAATATGTCGAATCATTGCAGAAAATAGAGAGAAAAATATTTTTTCACTAAGTTTTCTCTGTCTAAGATATTATTGTTCAAATATAATCATCGAACCTGTATTAGCGCCCGGTTTTTGTTGTTTTTGCTCAGCTATTTTTTTCTTTATTTTCTCCATGTCATCAGGTGAGTATATATTATTTTCAGCCATTACTGAAAATTAAAATATACATAATTAACTTAAATGAACTGAGAAGAGTACCTACTAATGAATCGATTAAAAACATTATAAAAATTAGATAATGTTTTAATATATTTATATTAGTAGACTGTTTTGTTCTAAGCAATGAGCTCCTTTTTCTTCTATACTTACTCGTAGATGGGTCCGACACCCGCTTAGAAAATCTTTGAAATATTAAGTATTTTTTTTTAAATTTAGATTTACGTAAAATGCGTCTCTTATCAGTATAATAAAAATATATTCCCAAAACATTATTTAAGAAGTTGAACTAAATTTTATAATGATATTATGTCAATATCAATCAACGAGTTCCTTAATAAACAGCATTGCATAACCTTTGGACTGGGTCTACACTGTGCAATGGACGATTGTGGATTCAATGTCACTTCTGGCTACTAATTTCTTTGCTTTGGTAATTTGAATTATCGCCGCCATACATGTAATCAAAGACTAAGGTAGACAAATTAAGAGTAAGTCTTTTATGACAAATTTAAATTAAGCCATTTATTAATTTCGATTTAATATATAGTTCATAAAAGTCAGTAAACACTACTAACATGAAAACAATTCAAAACGTAACAAATATAACTAAAAGAGAACAAGGAAATACTAATTTAGTTATTAACACTTCACATTATATAGTTTCATTAGTGTACTATCTATATAGTTTTAATAGAAGTCTACCTTTGCTAATATAACGAAACCGAAAAAGTTTTTGGTTGAACACGTTGTTAAATGGAATCACTATTTAATTATTAGATGTACATACAATATGTTTGATCTTTTAAACTAGTTACAAAAAGTTTCTAGGTAAAGCTCAATTTATGTATGGTTGTCTATTTAGTTTTTTATATATATTTAAGTAAAATGTGAAAACTCAAAATAAAAAAGATAAGAAATTATTAATAAAACACAAAGTTCTATTCTATTTATTATTCGTGATTCACATATATTTGTAATTTCGTTATATATATACATATATATGTATTTATAAATAAAATCGTAACAAGAATTTAACTCTACTCACCGTATATGGCAAAAACTGGTTTAAATAAACACAATATTTATTCTAGCCGTCTGGCCGGTTAATGAACGTTGTAAAATGCAATTCTGTTTATATTGAAAACTTGAATCGATTTATACTAAAGTTCCCATATTATACCTATATGTATGTGACCCATTCGGGTGTGTAGAGTTCGTGGCTTGGCTTATTTTCTTTTTGAATCTTTACTGTTGTAACCCACTCTAAAGATACTTACAATATAATAAGTAGTATCTATATGTACAAATATGTACAGAAAAATCTTAAACGCGGCGGAATTTGAACTTGCGCCTTTTGATAAACGTAAAAGCGGTCTAACCACTAAGCCATGAGTTCTTCATTACGCTGCGTCAAAATACTTATATATTTTATACAACTTACGTTATTAGTTTCACTACAGTTTTGTTTCAGTATTTATTGTTAATATGTATATTTTTATTTTCTTATGGTACCTACAACAACTAGAAAATCATTTTTTTAAATTCAATTCAATTTTGATTGTATGTAAAGTTAATTTTAAGCAACATAAAAACAATTTTTTTTTTTTATAATATAGTAGTGCAGTATATATTCTTAAAATATATTATCCTAGGTCACTTGATATTGTTCGTTCCAATCTACAGTCCATAAATGAGCAGCAGGTTTTGAAATATATTATAATTAACAGTTTGTTATATATAACATTCAAAAAGTTAGCCTTGTGATTTGATAATTGTCAGAGCGAATGCAAGACGAATCGGAAATTGAGACCGTTTAAACTTTAACGACATATCGCATGGGATCAATGGAATCTCTAGAATGAGAATTCTTGTAGTTCAAATTTTCTTTTAAGTATTGTCGTGTATACTTATCATTATCAGTTTACTTTTAGCTCAAAGCATTCCGTTACTTAGTTTTGCTTAAGATTCGAAGTTTGATTACTAACCAACCAATCTTATATCATAAGTTATGCGTAGTAAAAAGCTTAAAACTTAATTGAATTTAGTGGACTTGCCTTTGTCTTCATGTTTGAATTATCATTTTAAATTTCAATTTTTATCCTGAACAGAATCCAACAAGAAATTATCTGTGTAAATTCGAGAAATATGTAATTGGTAGGTAAAATACGATGGAATATAATTGGTTGGAAAATAGAATTTGGTAGGAAATTGGAAACCCATTCGGTACCTAAGGGTTCTAAGCGAGAAAGCGAAAGCAAAGGCGAAGTTGATTTTTCTATTCCATCGTTGCAACTTGCGAGTGCAGTGCTCATTGCGCTAGAGAGAGTTAGTAGAGAGTTAAAGGCATTTCCATATTAAAAATGGTTTTGTTATTGCCGCCTTCGACGGATTCCCTATAAATTGATGGTAGTTCTACTGGTAGTTCTTATGCTGAGATTGTTCAACAAGCTATATGTTTCGCTGTTACCTCTAGCCTCTGCTTTAACCGCATATAAATGAACCATAAACCCATTCCTGGTTAGTGTAAGAATGATTTTTAGGGTGAAATGAGAAATTAAATAAGTATATTTTGTATGTTTTTTTTTGTTTGCCGTCAAAATGTTGATTCATGTCGAGCTCGACCTTGAACTCCACAGTAATTAGCAAACGGCGAACGAAACCAGTTACATTCAAATAATACAAAAAATAGATTTAAAGAAAAATTATTATATAAAAGTTAAAATTTCCAATTATTTTTTTATAGTTGATATATTATTTTTTAATAAAAAAAATGACTCACGATAGTTCGGAAAATGCAATAGTTCGGTAAAACCATCGAGCAAATTTTCTGACATAATCATATATTTCCGCACAAAAATGTAGATACGACTACAGTCTATCATAATTTAGTTTACCTGACTCCCTCTTACCAATGTCTTTTTTACCATCGTCATGTGTATAGAACTAAGATGACGCCCGGTGCCCACGACTTTGTAACAGCAGAGGTGTTACAAGTGCGTTGCCGACCTTTAAAATAACTGTGTAATAAAATATACACTCATACATATTATAATATGTGTTAAATGTTATTACCTTAACTAAATACCTAACCGAAATTAATGATTTTATATTATAAATGATACAATGCTTTTAAAATTAAACGCTGGCTCCAGTTTTTCCTCCTTCTGTTTTCCATTGAAGCTCCTCGCCAATTCCAAATATAACATAATCAACAGTGAATAATTGTAAGACTATGTAAAAAAATATATCCTGTAGAGTTTCTGACGCCGATACTTCTCAGGTCTGAAACATTAACTTTAGTAAACCGGTGGGTAACATTATTAAAGTTCAAAAATTCATTTGAATTTGTGAATCATACATACAATAGTTTTGTTTTCGTGGTATGTAGGTGTAAAAGAATGTTAAAAATCTTGAGATGGAAGAGAGGAGAAATGGGCATAAGGAGAATCATGAATTCAGTGCTCTCGATCGCTCTTCGCGCACTGTACTGTATCTCTTGATAGATATATGGTAAAAAATTTTGTAAGCAGTATTGAAAAAGTGTGCTTTTTTTTCTTAAATACGAAAGATATCCCACTTAGTAACTTACAAACAAGCCTATGGAGACGTGAATGCTGAACTATCGTAGAACTGCAGCAGAAGAGAATGAAATAAATCACTGTTCAATATTGATGTACCAGCATACGCTTGAAACGCCTTTTATTTTAGATTACACTTACATGAATATGAAATTTTACCTAAACGCTTTGAACCTTTTCTATCCATTTTCATAATGGTAAATCAAAATAAAAATCTTACATTTATAGATTATAAATATTATTAAAGTATGAATAATAATAAAAAATATTCATGATTCGCGCCATTATAAGTTGAAGTTATTCCACTTTTAATAAAGCAATGTTTTATAACATTTTTTTATACTTTGCAGGTGTTTAAATGACGCACTGTTTTGTCCAATCAACCAAAATTGGTAAGAGTTGAAACAAAATATATTTTATAAAATAAGATTTATGTTATAAAACAGAAAATAATACAATGATCTCAAGTATTGAGTATATTAGTAGAAATATATATAATATTTACTTAATAATATACATCTTCACTTCTTACACTTATTTAGATGCTATGGACAATAAACTCTAATAATATACCCTATACCACAAAATAGTATTTTAATCGTACCCAGTCTCTTCATAAAATAGCTTCGCTTATAAGTATTAATATGTTTATTATGGAAATACCATAGAGCACAGTCATCCTCAAAAGCAGATCAATGTGTTACTAGGCAACTGTTATCCATTATGACATTCTTTGGAATATTTAACATTAAAAACTGAAGAAGTGAACAGAACTCGCTCAAAATATTAAAAGAATTATTGTGGTTGATATATATCTTGAAAAAAATAATTGTTGCAATATGTTACTCGTTCCTTTACTATTCGTTCGATGAATTTGAAATGATCAAAAGCAGTAGTTTTGATAAGGTATAATTATTTTGTTTATACTATGTATCATTTTAAATTATATGCCCAGAATGTTTTGAAGGTTAGGTTTAATCCTCCTATGTCGTCCGACTATGTTATTTAAGTAATTATATTTTTTATAAAGGTAAACGACTGTTCAAATGAAGCAAATACAAGTGTAATTCGTAACACTAGGTAAGTGTTCACGCTTTATATATATATATATATATATATATATATATATATATATATATATATATATATATATATATATATATATATATATATATATATATGTACATTATTATTTGACATCATAAAGAAGATCACAAAACAACTTTTGTGTTGGTACAGTCAGCGTCAAAAAAATAGGTACACTCAGAGTATTCAAATATATAGACACAACCAAAAAGTCAATAATATCGGTACATTTAAAACTTCATATAGATCGTTACATTCAAAGCGCCATAAATATAGTGACACTCATCCCGTCATCGGTATCTAAGCATTGTAAGTATTCAAAAATATAGAACACACTAGAAAAATAAACTTTATTGCTTGGCATTTAAAATATAATTTGTCATGGCAATTAATATTAAAACATTTTATATATAAAATGAAAAGGATAGAAACTACTGATATCCTTTTCATTTTCAGCATGTCGTCAGAGATAAGTCTTTTGTTTCGTAAAATTTGTGCATTGTCATTTACGATACTTAATGCGATGCCTTAATTCACAAATCGTAGAAGTAAAAGGGGGCAATTAAATTTAGTTTTTTTTTTAATATTATAAAATCTCTTTGGTCCATGAGAAAATATGGGATACACTACATGACCATACAAATTCAACTTTGCAAGTATCCAATTAGAAAAGAAAGGTGAACAATACCCCATAAAAAAGACGTAAAACTGAGAATCCTCTGTCCTTGAAGTTTTTTAGCAGTGTAAGAATTCATATTTGGAAAAATAAAGTAAGAAAACGAGGGAATAAACATTGATGTATGTAAATTGTCACACCTTCGATGCACAGATGACATTGTCCTATCTGCAAGAACATCAGAAGAAATCGATACAATGCTAAAAGATCTTGTAATCGAAAACGAAAAACTTGACCTGAAATTTAACCATGAAAAACAAAATCCATGAGGAATGGAGAACGGAAACGGAAAATGGAGAGAGAATGGAAACGTTCAGTTTTTGTGGGAAACAACCAAATAGAGTACACAGAAGAGTACAGTAGTATCTAAAACAGCTGATCGCCAAACTATTTAACACATGCATTTTTTCAGTCCTTAGAAATGATAGTAAAACATGGTGTGTAACGCATATCAACACAAACTTGCTAAATGTCAAAAAGCCGTGGAAAACCGTCGCCGGTGCCGTCCACAAGATATAGAACAAAAGTTCAAGAAATAGTACAACAGACTAAAAAAGACTGAAATGATGATGGGCAGGTCACTCAGCAAGAGGTGCAAAAAAGGTAAAAATGGAGTTAAATAGTAACTCAATGGTACGCAAGAGAGGGCCAAAAAAGGGGACGCAGACTAGCTAGACGTTGGCATGACGACATAGCTCCGGTGGCAGAAAGAATGTGGCATAGAGGAGCTAAAGACAGAAAGTAATGGAAATGATAGGAGGCCTTCGCCAACAGACAAATAGCTTTTTAATAAATATAGTTTGAAAAAACTAAAAAATACGCTTTTTGAAGTATATTAAATTAAAAAGTTAATTATAATTCTTAAAACAAGTAAAAGACAGTAATGATCGAAAATACTAATATTATTGTGAAGAAAATGGTGGGCGCCTTGTGCCACATTTTTCGTATATTAAGCAACTGAAACTATATTATGCATATTTATAGAGATTGAGTATGAAGGGTAAGGAAAAAAAAATGACCAACTCAATAGGAAATTATTATTTCATTTCTTTTTTATTTAATAAAAAAATATTTTTTTACTGGTTAATAAAGTAAAAATTAAATAAAAAAAATAATATATTATAAAATAAATTTAAAAAATAAACATAGACTAAAAAACAACATTTTCACTGGTACGGACGGGATTCGAACCCGCGTGTAAAGTCATCAAAAAACTTGCTACAAGCTGCACTACAGACCGCACGGCCAACGAGACACATACGATAATTAAGAATACTGACAACTTATATAAACCACGGTTTCTCAGTCCAAGGAGAGTTACTCAGTTACAAGTGAAACTAATAAAAGCGTATTAAAAAATAATAATCGCACATACTATAGAACTAATCTTAGACTAATTAGAAAGCTATAATATAAAAATATAAAATAGACATTGCTATTTATATATTTTTATATTATAGGACTAGGACGAGGTATTTTCATGAGGAAATGTCCCAAATGGAAATGTTCCAAAGCATTCGACATTTGTATTCCTCATTGCTATGAAATATTGGAATATATAATCATCAGAGGTTGTTTTGAGACCTGTTAAAAAACCCTAACAATAAATGGGATTGGAAGTGATGAAACAATCTTAAAATACCCAACTGGAAGTGTTTTACATATCCTAACGTATTTTTGTGCTGAAACTGTTAAACTTTATACATATTTATATTATTAGATACTTTGAAATTTATAGTCAATCAGTTTATAATAAAAATAACTAAGTTTCCCTGGATAAGGTATCTTGGCGTCATTCTTTTGACTTATCGTGTAAGCAAATTAGAGTTTTTCTTTAAGTTACTGAGATCAAGTGCTAGCTTACAAACTCCAAAAATGAAGCATTGCTTACGCAAAGAATTATGATAATTCTAGTATTGTTATTTTGCGGTTAACGCCGACAATAGTATATATTTGAGCATGAATAACTATTATTTTATTTGAGTTTGGCATTGCGAGTTGAGTGGTGGAACTCAACGCTTTGCCTAATTTCCAGGGCGAAGAAATTGGAAATAGAAATATCCATCTTCCCCGAGCGGGAATCGAACCCACAAACCGTCACGTTTACAGGCAGACGCTACGCCTGTGCGCCAAGACGGTCCACGACTTTAATACAACTGACATAATAATTACTATCTTTGATAGATAGTAGAATGACATGTAAACGTTTTGAATTTGAAAATAATGCTTAGATACAAAATAACAGAATGAGTGTCACCATATTTATGGCGCTTTGAATGTAACGATCTATATGACGTTTTAAACGTCCCTATCTTTTTGAGCGACTTGAATGTACCGATATTATTGACTTTTTGGTTGCGTCTATATATTTGAATACTCTGAGTGTACCTATTTTTTAGACGCTGACTGTACAACCACCAACAACAGTAAAATTTCAATAAAATAATAAATATACTGTAATAAACAGACAGATAAACAACTAAAAATAATTACAATAATTAATTAGATATTTGAGATAAGCAATTTTTAATTAGTATAAGTTTAAAATATTCCTTGTCCATGTCTCATCTCATTTAAAGATTTGTTTGCTACTGTAATATATGTTCTGTTGTGACAGACTTACGATAGAGATTATAATACAAATCCTCAATCCTTGATTCATCGGGGATCGCCCCAATGTCGATAACAATAATTGTTTAATATGTACGTATATATATGTAAATTGTAAACCAATATATCAGATAAAAAGTGTACTGATAATTGATGGCATTGTGTCTTAACTAACGAGCCAACTTATAATTTACTTTTTTTAGAAAACATAAAAAATTTTAAAGACAGTTGGATCTTATTTCCATGAGTATTTTATGTCCTCAGTGTGAATTAAGTTTAAAAATTATAAAAACAACCTTTAACTTTTTGGACAATTAAGAAGACTATCGTGGCGCAGATATACGTAGTGTCTGCCTGTAAATGCGATGATTTGTGGCTTTGATTCCCATCAGGAGGAGATAGACTTTCCCATTTCCATTTTCTTCGCTCTGGCAGCTAGGCAAACGCGGCGTTCAGCTCCGCCACTCAACACGCCTCGCCGCCACTCAAATGCCTCGAAAAAGACGGAAAGCAGGAAATGGATTGTCTTATATTATTTACCTGCACAGCATAAAGCGGGTTAATATAAGATATTTTAAAGAATAGCATTCTTATATGGATAAATTCGCTAAAACTATAAATATGAAAACGCTTTAAAATGATTCAAGTATCACAAGCTAAGACAAATGACGTTTATGTCTCCCAAGATTAGATTTCATTTACGATAACAATTTAATACACGCTTAATACGGCACGGTTTTACCCAAATGGATAATGCCAATAGTTAAATATAATCATAACGTAATTTTTTATAAGAGATAATGTTTTAAGGGTAGGCTTACGTTTATGCAATTAATAATATTAATATTTAAGTCATAATAAATAAAGTAAAGCTGTAGTTAAATCTTTGTGGCTCGTTTAGTAAATATACATATGAAAAGGTGAGCTATAGATACATTTCTCAGTACATTTTTGTGGACGGATCATAGTATACCATACTAAAATACCTGTATTTGTATGATTATAAGTTATGAGCTACTGGCGATACTATGTGATATAAATTTTTACCATAATAAATTGGCTTACGAATAAACGCAAAATAAATGTTATAGTTCCCCATTTTATGGTTGCATTTTATTTAATAATTATTACAGAGTTGCTACTGCAATAAAGAGGAGATACAATCAGAGATCGAAAAACAAATTATATCAACATTTTCATATAACTATCAAGCCAAAGATTCATAAAAGTAATTCCTTGTCAGACCTGTCACCAAACTCTAGTGTTTTTTGTGAGTGCAATACATTGTTAGTATTATCTTAATTACTTAAAATATTATCTTTTTTTATTTGAAATAATTAAGAAAATTAAAATAACTCAGAATTAATTTTTAACTTGCTACTCTTAAATTTTGTTATAGCATTTCGATTTTCTACAAAGTACCAAAACACAATATTTACGAGAAACCAATTTATGTGAAATATATGACTCGTCAGGTGATTCAGTAAATAAATATTTGTCTAAGTACATACAAAAGTCACCGTATATGTCGTGGAACTTAAAGGGAAAGTAAGAAACGTCTTTTGTATCCACTATTATTGCCATTATATAAGTTGTTTTTACTTTTTATTTACTTTTTTCTAGAAAGCCTAAGAAGAAATCACAAATGTCACCAGACACATATGCTTCTAAGTTTGCTACTGATTACATTCGTAAAGATCAAAAAGATTTCAATTTAACCTCTTGCACTGAAGACTCCAGGTTGACAATTATTTGCGGTTATTTATAGATTGTTGGTGTAATTATTATTATTTATATATATTTATTTACTGACACCTATTGTGTAACAGTATATGCAGCTTAGAAGAAATGGATTCTCAAAAATTTGCCGCATTTCCATTTAAGCCAACACCTAGTGGTAACTTAAAAGTACAATCAAATCAGGTATAATAATAATTTACTGTTGAGTAAGTTCCCAAAATTGTAAGAAATTAATCATTGCTGTTACTCTTATATCAGGTCGTTTTCCAATCATCAACTGTCGGTGTACTCTTAGCAGATCCGTCTCAGGCACAAGTTAAAGTTAAATTTGAGGGCAAAGCTACTGGTGAACCACATGAAGAAATCTTTGTTAGTAAATATTTTAAGGAGCTTATGAAATAACGATCTATTTTTTAGTATTTCTTTAAATACTTATAGGAAAACAGCAGTGACAATGAGCCACAAACTGGTTATGTACCGAAAGGTTTTAACATAAATATGCAAGTTAAGAATATTACAAACGACAAAAAGGACAAAAGCTCAACAGTTAAAGAAGTTAAAAAGGCAGATTTGCATAGTCTCGGTTATACTGTAGCGGAACCGGTTGATTGGGTTCGCTTGCAGTTGCCAAAAAAACAAGATTTGTTTCAAGAAATTTACAGAAGAATACATAATTACGTGTAAGGGTACCAAAATTTCTGTAACTTTGAATTAAATTTATAGAATATCACTTAGAAAACTGCACTTGAATTGGAAGTTTTACTAATGTATTAATGGTTTCTTGTCGACTACTTTTTAATATTAATATTTAATAATTATCGTTTAATAAGTATTATAGTATAAATATATAAAAATTTTGAACAAGAGAAGGAAACAAACGCTTGTTTTTGCTGTTTGTAAGCCATAATGGTTACGGAAGCCACTTTATATTCTTTTAGCTTAATCCATTTTTAATGTTTATTTTGTATATAAATTCAAATTATATATTATTTAATTTACAAATGTAATTTAATATATTTTTGGGTTAACTTTTTTTTGTCATACAGAAATACGGATACAATAGTGCATATTGGTCGTGAAAAGTTTCATTGTCACCGTATAATATTACAAATTTATTCATCTTTCTTTGATAACAATCAACAACCGGAAATTGAATTACCTTCAGTGAGTAATGAGTGAATTTATTAGAAATACTCAAATGATTGAAACATTTAGGCCTCATTATCGATATAATTTAAATTATTTTTTAGACGAGTGTTACACCAGAATCTTTTCATACAATATACGAGTGGATGATTTTTAGCGGATCTGACATTAGTAAAATTATAAAAAGAGATAATGTTTTAGATTTATTCTGTGCTTCCCAATATCTTGGTATCAAAGGTATCTGCAATAAATATTCTTAACATACCGTACTAATAAGCTTCATCAGGTATATTACGTTACAATTCTATTTCCTTAAATATATACACGATTACGAGCAACGTCACCTCAAAAAAATTAAGTACCCGTATTTTTCATGGTGAAAGCACATAAATAATTGTAAAATATTAGTTCTTCTCTTTTTACTGAAACAAATACATTGCCAGTCTTGAATAATTTGTTAAAATTTACTATAATTATAGACTTAGAAGATCAATGCTGGGCATTTATTGTCAATGAAAATATATTCAACGAAGATACCGCTTTTGTTTTGTATCGAGAAGCTAGAGTAAAACGTATAACAGCAGTAATGGAACTTATGGTATACATTTGATGTTCACAGACTTATTAAAATAAGAGTTTGTATAAAGAAATATAATTGAAGAAACATTTTAGATCCCCAGAATTGCAAGATTCTTTTTGCCACTTGTTGCATCTAATGATTTTCTTCAACTTGAACCTGAGGAAGTTTTAACTATATTGAAATCTAACCACATTTGTGTTACCAGGTATTAGGTCTTATAAATATCTTTCCACTGTTTATTGCTTATATTTTTAGTATACATTGAATAATACTTTAAAATCAAATAAGTAAATTAATTATTATAATTTATTACAAATTTCTACTAAAATTTAGCGAAATAGAAATTTTAATGGCTGGCGTGAGATGGCTATACGGGGACTGGAAGCATCGATGTCAACTGGCTGCAGACATAATGCGTTGCGTTCGCTTTGGCCTCATTTCGCCATGGCAGCTCGTCGACATAAAAAGGAATCCTGAAAACACTGAGATACTTGAAATTGTCAATGAACATGAAATACAGCAACTGGTTGATGATGGCCTTGCGTAAGTTTATAATTGTTTAATGATATGTAAAAAATTAAGAGCATTCTGTGTTTTATTACCTTGGGACCATTCACACTTGACTACCTGTAGCGCAATCTCACTTGTGAAACTTTGCCAATTAAACATGTCAAACAGCTTCATAAGCATTTACATTCCCATGAGTAATATCTCTACAATTGACACTATCGGTTACATTCGATTGTGATCGATTGTAAGCGACAATAACATCAAATTTGATTGAGACCAATTAATAATAACAAATATGCAATAATAAATATATGTACTAATTACTAATCATCATTTATTAAGTCACTTTGTAGGTTTAAATTTTTAAAAAGTTTTAGATATATAATGCCAAGTATTTTGAACGAGAAGTATTTTTTTTATACAAGTCCACTACGGACAGCAAAAACTAAATCACCCATCCATATCAGGTTTGCTGCGTAGAAGAATTTTTAGTGACTAATTATCCTTGATATGATATTTAAATAACATAATAAATTTTATGAGGACCATCGTGGCGCAGAGGCGTAGCGTCTGTCTGTAAACACGACGATTTGCGGGTTCGTTTTCCACGGGAAAGATGGATTTTACTATTCCTTCGCTCTGGAAACTAGGCAAAGCGTGGCGTTGAGTTCCGCCACTCAACACGCAATGCCTCGAAAAAGGTAGAAAGCGGGGCGGAGAAAACAGGAACTGAGCAACGGAGTGTCTTAACACTAGGTTCATATGGTTCCTGCAGTTCCCCCTGCCTAAGCTAAAAAAAATTATTTATAGATTGTTAGTTCTCACATAAACACTTTTTTGTTTGTCATTAGCTTCTAAATAAATAGGAAATGTACCGTATTTTTTTCCTTTAATTACTTGTTTCATTTTTTAGTTTTACAACTGAATTATGAATTAATTGATTCAATTATTCAATTTTATTGTGGTGTTTATTTAGTATATTTTGAAGCATCCATCCATCGTTGCTCAGTGAAACGAGGGCTGGCTGTAAATACGATGTTAGCGGTTGCAATTCTCATAAGGGGAATAAATTATTCTCATTACTTCACTGAATTTCGTAGAAACGCGGGAAACGTAATATTTTAAATCTATGTACTCTCTGCCTAACCTATTATATACAGGCTTCATCCTGTAGCTATAAATATTATTTTCAATATAACATAACATTAAAGGAAGAAACTATAAAGTACACGTAAATAGATTTTAATTACTACTTGAATTTATATTATTTGTTATTATAGGTATGTGAATTTAAAGCCATTGAGCTCATTAGGAGTATATATTTCATTAATAAGGATAACTTTGTGGTCTATAGCAATCCGTTACGTGGTTTATATAACCGCGTAACGCATTGTTTTAACATTCTCTCAATTTATTTTCCCACTATATATATCATAATTGTACGTAACTTATGTAAAAGAATGTAAACCTTACACCGATTGTTGTATATTGTGATTATAAATTGAAGGCGCGTGGCGCAGCATCGCACCGTCGCAGCACCTGTCGATCGTGGGTACGATTTTCATTCAGACGAAAGAATTACATATTTCATTTCCTCACTCTGGTTAAAAGACAAGCATGACGTTTTGTTCGGCTATTCAACACATAATGTCAAGAAAGATGTGACGAAAATTAGAATATGGCAAGAAACGGACAATAAAGCTTAAATCTATTTATTTATTTTATGTTAAAAATCGTTCAAACTATAATAAATCTACTCAATAACTAATCTATATACTAAGTTAATAAGTATATATGCTTACAGGTACGTTATAATAAAATACTGGTATGGTAACAATTCAAAAAACTATTATCACTGGCTCGATGTGCTAGGACTCTCAGAGCCCGCTGAAAGGAATTGGATGGGAGAGGAAAAGGTTACATATGAATGTATTCATTCCAAAAACTTACTAAGTTATTTAAATTTTAAGGGTGTGTGTGTGTCAGTGTCATTTTTTGTATTTCTAACATGAGTGTAGTTTTTATAAAAGATTATTAATCATAGTAGGTAGGTAGGTTAGTTACGTAGTATGTATACGGAGAACTTGTATTAGGCGATTTATTTTAAAATGAATAACACACTTGTGCAGAACTTGTTTGTTGAAATGTAATTAATATTTAAATTTTAACAAATAACACATACGTGTATATAAATGACGTGTTTTATGAGGAAAATGTCATCAAATTCCAGAAAATGTCTGATGTCTATGAGTCAAATATATAGTGTTTTTTTGCAATGAGATTGTATTTTTTTGTTTATGGTGCAATTCTTAAAACACGTGTTTGCACAGTATCCTTTATATTCGAATTAGTTCGACTTATGTTGCACCATATTATAAAAATAAAGTAAAGACGTATATTGCATAAAAAGCACTGTACTGTAAAGATTATATTTTATTTTATTTGCACACATGTATCCTTATTATTATTCCCGCAGAATCATGTTACATATAAAGATTTTCTCATATATCTCGAAGAATTTTTGATGCCCAAAGAGCAGATGTACCAGCAAATGGCAATAATGCATCCTCTACGAAGAAGCGATGAAGGTCATGGTAAGTTATGCTTAAAACCACAAAAAGCCTAATTTTTGCTATTGTATCAGCTATAATCGACGTTTATACCATTACATACTATAGATATGATTAGTCCTTGTAAATGTATATTTAAAACAAATTCTTTTGTTGTTATATCGAGTTGTAAAACAAGTGACTTTCGACTGATTCTACGACGACCTTCTATATTACTATAAGGAAAAGTCAACAATTATCTCAAGTGCAGGCAGAATAAAGTTGAATGAGTTAAATTGTTTTATGAAAATATTTTATTTATAAATTACTTAAAAAATATATTTTAATAATTCTGTTGAACCATTGAAAATTTATGTCAGTCTATCTCATGGACGTTCAATATTTGTATTACGCCCAAACCCTTGGAAACCACGAATTTCATTATGTATAAAAAGATCTATAAATACTCCATTTCCTAAAAGTTTGTATTAAATAAGTATTAGATAACGAGACGAAATATTTTTCTTGAACACTAAGATAAAGGAAAATTCAACTGCATGCATTGAATTGCTTTGTCACTCTTATAGAAAATTTATGTTTTGCATTCATCATTGTAATGTACACTTAATTAACATTAACTATCTGTCTGTAATTAAATAACAATTTAATTACGGATACTTAAATTTTATTGCTTTAAATACCAAAGCAATGCCACCATGTACCTAATACTTGTTTTTGTTGCGTCTTTATTATGATTTGTATATAAACCTTATGACTTAACTTTATACCTTTCTATTATGTGAAAATTATAGTAATTTTTCATAATCATAACCGCTGAGAAGGCAGTAATTAAGTATCCATGTAACACAATTCCCACCGGGTCACCTTTATTAATCATAATAAATATTAAAAACACATTTATTATCAATGTTCTCGAAATACTGAGTAAATACTGAGTAACTAATTTTTTTATATTATCTTGATTAAACAATGTTCTTCGTGATATTTTTGACTCCTGCTTTCGCTTTATTAAAAATTATTATTCAACTACCGAAATTTATTATTCTAGGTCAACGGAAAGTAATCAATTGGTTTTTATTACGCGGCGAATTTAATTTTATACAAAATGCGACCAAAAGTTTTAGTTTACCGATTTTTTAATCACGTAGACTTCGTTTTCTTTTTGTCAAGAAAATCAATACCTGGTCATTTGATAGTAATAATTTAAGACCTACATACGTTATATGCGGCGTTGAGTTCCACCAATCAACACGCAAAAAACGGAAAGTGGTGACGGAATATTTTAACAGTAGTTTTTCACGGTTCCTGCGGTCAGTATTATAAATCAGCCAGTATTATTATATATAGACATAGTTGTTTCAAAATTCATAACAACAATTGATACTTTAAAGAAATCTATAATAATTTCTTTGGAGACAAACAAAAGTTTTAGAATAAATAAACTACCACATAGTATTGTTGTGTTATTATACGTTACTGTTGTTTAATTATTTCTAACAGGCAATTTGGATAAGGATAACTCAGATAAGCGTAAGGGCACTATAGAATTTCCTCTACCTGCAGCTCTAAAGGAACTATCAGCTAATAAGGAAAAAAGTCCAACAATGAGTGATTTTTTTGAAAATAGGAAACAGGTAATGGTGAATAATTATGTAATAAAAGTTCAATATATAATAAGAAGAAATATCTATAACAAATAAGAACTTAGTTGACAAAGCGTGTCATAAAATTCTTCAATTCAACATAATATTTTTTAATTTGGTCTTAATGCGGAGAAAGTGTCATAACTCATAACACTACGTTTTTCTGCATATAATAAGGTATGCATAAATATTATTTTAGTAGTCTCCACTCGAATATGCTCTAGTTAATCTATTTTAAATATAAGGCAAAATGCACAGATTCCTTCTCCAAGTCGATCTCCGCTCCCAACATCCGCCAGAGGTGTCTCCAGGGAACTTAAGACTACAATAGAACAAAGACAATATGATGTAGAGGTACATCACTAGTATAATTACAATATTCAATATCCTTAACGTTGGTCAATTTATTGTTAAAATTAATTATGTATGGAATATTTCGTTCGTATATACGAAGTAACTTCACTCTCTTGATCAAATGCAAATGCTAAAGAATTATGATGAGTTTGTATCAAAATATAAAATTTAGCCTGATAGACCAAAGCATCTCTGGCTTATTTAGCTATTCGATAAGTAAACAAAAAATAAGTTTTCAATATGAACCAGTCGTCCCTATAATTATCGGGTTAAACTAAATAACTAATTAAATTTAGCCTACCTAAAATGCAATAAAGGACCGTCGACCGGACCGGACCGGACGAGGACCGTCGTGGCGCAGAGGCACAACGTCTGCCTGTAACGCGACTAACGCGACGGTTTCTGGGTTCGATCCCCAGTCGGAGAAGATGGATTTTTCTATTTCCATTTTCTGCGCTCTGGCTACTAAGGCAAAGCGCGGCGTTGAGTTCCGCCACTCAACACGCAATGCTTCGAAAACGGCGGAAAGCGGGGACGAAGTAAGCAGGGACTAAGTAACGGAGTGTCTTAACACTAGGTTCGTATGGTCCCTGCATTTCCCTCTGCCTACCCTGCCATGTGCGGGATAAAAGCGTGAAGCTAAAAAAAAAAAAATAAAATAAAAAAAAATAAAAAAAATGCAATAAAATAATTATTACGCTCGCAAATATTTATTTTGTGAAGTTTGCTATGTCACTTGCAGGAAAAGCAAAATGATCAGCGATCACAAAGCAAGCAGCTGCAACAAATACATATGTGTAAATTAAAAACGAATCAAGTAATGGTTGTATTTTTTTATTTTTATTTACCTTTTTTTATAATTGCTTTTTTATAAGTTAAAGTAATTTTAATAAGGTTTAAAATTTTCATCATAAATGACTTATTTATTATTTAAAATAACAAAAATGAGTACAGTTCTTTATTAAATATATTTTTAAGGTAATTTATTGCTACCATCACTTCTAATCTAACTTAACTGTAATTTATTTGTTATTCTTACTTATAGACGCCATTTACTTTCCCAATAAATGACCTGCCGGAAAGAGATTCAGCAGACGACCTAAACACCACCAGCGAGACGACTAGTAGTGAAGTAGTTGGAACTAGCACCACAGAGAACGTATGCGTTATAAAAAAAGTTAATAATACCTAAATTATTATTATAAATAATCCGCGCCGATTCAAGTCCCGCTGCGTTCATATTCTTATATGTTTTCTTTATGTACCACATTACATTAATTTCAAAAATATTACGTGAATTATCTTTATTACTGCGCTTTACATACAGATATTCCTGTATAAGTAAAAAAGTATTGGATGATTAATACGTATATTGATGATTTATATACAATTGAAGCAAAAAATAGTCACAACTGAGTAAAAGTAGGCAAATTCTTTACATGCTATCATATTTTTATATGGAAAACCCAAAATACTTGTTTGTTATATGATTGTATAAATTGCAGTAAAATTTTCTTCCTAGTATAAAGTATTGTTTGCCTTTTAGGGATTTTATAATACTACATTATTGATTATCTAACATAACTATTTTCTGTTCGTTCAAATAATTGCCCGCCATGCGCCTGTACCTTGCGCCTGCACTCTGTACATGTGCTAAGTTGCAGAGCGACACAAAAATCAAATTAAATTATAAATAGAGACAGGTTAATTCAATTGACGATGGGTGAACAAATGACAAAATCATGTCGATTGGTTAGACACATGTATCTCAGTATTCTTGTAAATAATAAATAATATTAAAACATTATTTTAAGCTTTGTCTGGATCATAACGACTTCTATTATGTTTTATATCAGAATCACAGCTCTAGTGAGCGACACAGCGCTGCAGCAACGTATCTCGCTGCAGCTACAGCAGCCCTCTCCAATGCTAAACGGTTAATTTTTATATAATTGTTTTTATTAATTTGCATTCAATAAATCACGCCTTTGTCCGTGTCCGAGATTACTAATTGTTGTTAATATTATAAAGGAATAGTACCTATAAAAATGATTTAGTAGTATGAAAGATATTATGGAATGTATATGAAATATTTTATGTACTATGGATTGAAGATAAAAATTAATAGTATTTATATGAGATCATCATTTAAGATACATTTTTTCTCTACAATAACAGAGAATCCATATGTCCGACGCGTCAAACAGCGAATACGTCGCGACAGGAAACCCAAGGTATTGCCGCTTCAAAAGTATTTAGTCCGCAAACATCCATGTTCAACCAGTCCAAGGAATCGCTCGCAAGAATCAATATGTAAATATTTTATTAACATTTTTAACACTTCCTCAATGTATACCTAATATGTATAAAATATTAGTAGAAAGACGTTAATATATAAATAATAAGTGTAGTCGTTTTTGTTTGATTACGCAAAATATAATATCTTAAATTAAATCAGAAAAGCTTTTATAACTAAGTTATATATAAATAAATATTGTGCGAATGTAATTGAAGATATAAAGTTTTTCTTTTGTTTCTTATTACTGTAGTTTATATCAATTATGTTAGCCACACTTATTGCTTCAGTATAGTTGAATTTTGTATATTTTTGTACAATATTTACCCAACTGTATTAAGATATAGTTGGATTAGATTAGATTAATCTAATCTAATATGTGTACCATTTGAGGGGATTGTCAAGGTACCATTATATTACAAATAAATATTAGAAATATTCATCATATAAGCAAACATACTATAATTTATTGCGTCACAAAACAGGAAAATATAGGTGTAACCGTTATCGATTAGTATTAAATTAAATATAGATAAAGATTGTGCGCAATATTCAGTAAATGTTGCTCTTTTCGTATTTTATTTATTTGCTCATGTCAATATTGATTTTTTTTAGCTTATCAATTAATCCATACAGTATATGTACATTTTTTACCCTTAATAAACTAGATTATATTCTACTTTTAATTATGTATATTACAAAATAAGGTATAAAAATTTTAAATAGAACTTGCTAGAAAGTTAGATGGTCGAGAATCTTGAGCTTGACCATAATTTCATAAACATATACATATATTATATTTAAATGACCTAAAAGAAGTGTAATATATCACTGACTAGTTTACTATTTTCATGTCATTTCCTTTGTATGGCCAAATATACTCATTTAGTGTAAATAAGCTTAGCAAAGACGTGTATTAAACACGATATACGTTAACTGAACAGGAGTATATATTAATTAATTCATATACATATTTATTAATTTAATTGCTAAATAGGAGAGAAAATTTAATTTTGTTAAAATTTTTAATTCTTTATTAAATTTATATTAATACAATAATGTTAATTTAAAAAGACGTTTTTATAGCATTGTTTTATGAAATAGGAATAAATTATCAACATCAATTCTTGGGCCATCCAATAAAAACTACATCGCTGAGGGGTCGCTTTTCAATTGGGACAGAGAGACTGTTTTGGTGTTCGGTGGTATTGATCCTCATACAAACTATGGTGTTGCTGGCAATACTGGGAAGGATATTTATAGGTAATAAATAAATAATGAACGTGTTAATTTAGAAATACAAAAGAAATTATTTCAGTTGATGACGAAAATTTAGGGATTATATTTTAATTATGTTTACTTATTTGTAACGTTGCTGTAATATTATTTTTTACTTTAATTTTGGCAAAGGAAACCTAATACTAAGTTCAAGTTAATTTTTAAGATATTTAACCCATTGAGGTGCATTGTTTTCTTACCAGAACATGAAAATGTATAAGTAATTAACCGGTGTAGTAATCGTACGAACAAATGTCGCGTTTACAGTTTAGATACATGTTCACAGAGTTACGACAGTCTGTACTGTCATTCTAATTGAATTTAATAATACTTCAGATTTGATCCTGTAACAAACTCTTGGGATATAGTAGGTGAGCTACCTGAGCCAAGACATCATCATTCCGTAGCATTTTTACGAGGCAGAGTTTTTCTTGTTGGTAAATATGTCTACTTTTTATTTAAATTACATAAACTTTAATCGAACTCCTCATTTACAATACGTAGTTATGTAGTACCTATCTATTTTGCATGACGTAAATACAACATTGTATTCTTTTTTATCAAAATAAAAAGAATGATTACCATCGTAGTCATTACATTCATTCCTTTTTATGGCAATAAATTTAATTCCCCTTGTTATATTCGATTCATACTTATTCAGCTAAGGTACTTAACTCGACATTTTTGTGATTCAAAATTTTAAAACTGGCAAGCAATTTCGTTTACTTTTTTTTATTTATTCGAATAAATAAAGGTGGTGCGGATCCCCGTGAAGATGATTTGCGTGGCAAATCTGTAGTTGTATCTACAGTATGGAGCTATGAACCAGTCACTAGGTCGTGGTACAGTGAATCTGGTCTCGCCATACCGAGGAAGAACTTTGGCTTGGTGGTGCACCGAATGGCGTTGTATGCGATTGGAGGCCAGGATAAGAAGGGAAGGTGAGATTTGGGAGGAGTCCTTTACAAGTTTAAAGTAGGTTTTTTTCTACAGTTGAAAGTAATATATATGTACATTAATAGATAGCTGCGATTTTATTAGTTCTCTTTTAGATTAATATAAAAAGATATAAAATAATGATAGTTACACGCTTTATCATCGCTACAGTTTAGGCAGATCGAACCTAGTGTTAAAATACTTTGGTTCCCGCTTTCTGTTTTATACAAAGTATTGCGTGTCTCGTGGCGGAACTCAACTGGCTGTTTATCTTGTTACCAAAGCATATAGAAAAGACAACTCACAAATGTCATGTTTATAATCAAACGCTGTGTACTAGTGCGAAACTACGACTTTACGAAATGGCAACTTAATAATAATATTAATTTCCGTGGCAGAGTACTTCGTTCGATCGAGCGTTTTGATCCAAAAAGTGGCTCTTGGAGTGAAGTCCGGCCTATGTACGCGGCACGTATGGCGGCTGCTACCACCAAGTACCGTGATTACATATGGGTGGCGGGCGGTATGACCGGCGAGCGACGCCACCCCGTCTGCGGGAGTGTGGAATGTTACAGCTCTAAGACTAACCAGTGAGCTGAGATTTTTATTAAATTTTATTATTTATTAGTTCCACGTTATTACTACGTGTTATGCAAACCACCGTAACGCAGTGGGACAGAATTCGACTGTAACACGATTCTGCGGACTCGACCAACGCTCAGGAAAATTAATTATGTTATTTTTATTTCATCGATTTTCGCCAATTAACACGCAACGACTCAAATTCAGGTTAAGAATGGAAAATCAATTGTTTTGACTATAAATTCTCTCTCCTTACCTTTTTTACGCTAGAAAATGCGTAAAACATGTGAGAGTGAATGTAAAGCTCCAGGGCATGTGATACTCGTAAGTTTGATTACTGATTGATCAAAAATAGTATGTTTTGATACTTGAAAAATGGACTTTATTATTTTCAAGGTGGACGGAGATTCACAGTCTAAGATTTCCTAGGTGCTTCTCCACATTGTTCTCAATGAACGACAAGTTGTACATCATTGGCGGCGCGGGCAAAATATCTGATAAGGTACTAATTTTTTTTTTTATAATTTAAAAATATATATTGGTTTCACTAAACATATTTCTAGAATCGTTACTAATCGAAGGAAGGCTAAATGCTAATGCGAATTTATTAAATGTTTGTACATAGTTCCTACTAGGTTTCCAATCCCTACCTAGCGGAAAAATAGTTAACCAATTAATGATGATATTTTTCTGTAATATTTAAATTTTCCAATTACAATTATCCTTATCATTATTGGCGATAGGACAAAACGCCAAGTAGTGTGGGAGCTATTGATGTATGGGACTGGAAGGAGCGGCGTTGGAAATTGGAAACTGAGTTGTCGATACCGCGGCATGGACACGCGCTTGCCTATCTCGGCACACAACTTATTATTGTCGGTAATATAAATATACTTATTTAGAATTTATTTTTGTCATTATAATTATATCTCTCAAAATTTACAATAAAAGTATTTGTACGTTTTATTTATAATTAACAAACGCGCATTCTTAATCTATGCCAAGTTATTTTTGTAAAATATAAAAGTATCAAAACTAAGATAACGTCAAAATATATCAAATTTTGAATAGATATATAATAATTAAGCATAAAATGGAAGATTTATATAGATTAACTATATCTATTTGACGTCTGTATCAAAGCACAGCATGCGTATAATACATAATGGTTATGTATTTTGTTTTTTGACATATGTCATATCTTATGAGCATCCTTATATAATTAGTTTTTGTGCATACATACAGTATGTATGTACTTATGGACTGACAACAGTCTGTCAAATCTGTGCGTGAAAGTATCAAGCTGAAATCAATATCAAATATCCATATCTGTAATACGTCGGCGCAAGAAAAAACACTAACTTCCAAATCAATGAAAACACAAGATCGTTATAACCTTTATTGTCCCGTTAACCTACAATTATAAGTTGGGCTTAGATCTTACAGTACATATAAGTTGTTTTTCATTTCATACAAATTTAATCCATGACATGTGGGAAAGATTTAAGTATCAATCACACTTTCCCTTGACGAGATAGGTATGGAGCATTTGGTATACAAATTTAATTCACGCTTAAACAGGCTTTCTTTATAAAACTAAGGCACTCTTAAAAGATATTTTTATGATTTTTAAAGTGTTAATCCACACTGAGGATAGAAATCTTAAAAGATTTTCAGAATTCTTAATAAACTTGAAGATAAGTAGTTAGAAAACATTGGCAAGTTATGTATTGATAACATAATATAATTTTCATTTACTTTTAATTTATTTTCTCGTAGGTGGTGTAACAACAATATATATGAGGGCTTTAAACAATGTAGAGTCGTTTTGCTGTGAGCGTGGCGCTTGGATTCGCGGAGTCGCCACTTTGCCTACACCTCTCTCTGGTCACGGCGCTGTCACTCTACCTCCAGCATCTCTTATGTAATGAAAATATAATCAATTGTTTTTTGTTTTATGTCAAAATATACTACAATTACTATTTCTGAAAAGGGCTTTTGTATATGTTTTTTTAA
Source organism: Dione vanillae (assembly GCA_037178615.1). Classification (NCBI taxonomy): domain Eukaryota; kingdom Metazoa; phylum Arthropoda; class Insecta; order Lepidoptera; family Nymphalidae; genus Dione; species Dione vanillae. The sequence continues at coordinate 1,338,325 of JAZFAU010000097.1, read as the reverse complement.
AATGTTGATAAATTTTGGTTATTTTACTTTTTTATTGTAACGGAAATTTCTTGTGGATTATTTATAATTTGAATATTGTTTGTATTTTTTGTTAAATCGAAAATATATTTTATCAGATTTCCAATGTTTTTTTTTGGTGTCAATTATTATGATCTTTTCGATCCAGGCTAATGTTACTACTATTTATATCGTTGTTTTATGATTAAAATGAAAAAAAAAACTATTTGTCACAATATTTACATTATTTTATTGTTTATAATTATTTATTATGTTTATATGTACGATCATTATATCTTAATTTTATACTTTTCATTCTGTTTCATTTCAATTTTAAAATTTATTTTAACAAATCAATCAGTCAATAATATATTATCATCAAAAATATCCGAGCGAAAAATTAGATATTTTTTGAAAAATTTTAAAAGCCTGTCAAATATACTTAAAACTAATATCACAATGTTTATGTTTAATTTAATTAAGTATCACTATTTAATCCCACACTTCTCTGCAAATTCCAAATATGTCTCTCATAAATCCATCTTGGCAAGGTTCGTTGGTTTTGAAAAATGATTCACTGTTGATGGGAACGAACCTAGTTGGCTTCAAGTATATGACCTCCTGGAACAAAGTAAAACAAAATTGTTACTCAGACTTTAATAGACTAGAAGAGTCTATTAAAGTCTGAGGCTCGTTATGCTTTTTATATAGGACGATAATATATACAATTGTTCAAGAAATTTTTAATATCTAGAATTGTATTATTGTATATTTAAAACAAAGGGATGATAAGTCACTTGATAATTTCAGATTTCAGCTGTTTATTTTAATTTAAATTATTATTTTTTTATGCTTTCACTCTTTACCAGGCACATGACAGGGTAGGTAGACGGAACTGCAGGAACCATAGGAACCTAGTGTTAAGACACTCCGTTGCTTAGTCCCTGCTTTCTCCGTCCCCACTTTCCGCGTTTTTCAAGACATTGCGTGTTGACTGGCGAAACTCAACGTTGCGTTTTGCGTAGTTTCCAGAGCGAAGAAAATGAAAATGGATATAGAAAAATCCATCTTCCCCATGTGGGAATCGAACCTACGAACCGTTGCGTTTACAGACAGACGCTGCGCCTCTGCGCTACGACGGTCCTTTTAAGTTAATATTATGTATTTTAACCCGTCAATCCACATTTTCTGCCTTTACGTAAAATAACACATTTACAATTTAATTATGAAATAAATTATTTACTTCGACATACGACTCCGTTGATCACTTTTTATTTCAAATCTATTTCCTTATATAGAGGAGATAGAGAAAATGAGCTTCAGATATTCTTATTCATCTTGTATTTATAATATTACTTTCTCAAAAAGTAGTTAATAGTCGAAATTTAAGTCTTCCTTGAACTTTTTATTACTAAGAATTGAAAAGAAATATAAGCTATCTGTAAAGACAGACTGAAATAAAGAATTCAATCAATTATCGCCTAAATTATTGCACCGTATCATTTTAAAACAAGTACAAACAATTGCAATATATATACTGAAAATATTTCATGAATAACTTTACAATAGAAAATTTTGCATAGCTATATTAATATACAAATAGCATTAAATTTACCATTTATTTAACAAATCTGGACAAAATTTAATTGTACTATGAAACCCATACAGCACAAAAAGATATATCGATACTTACGACTGGTGCTTCTTCAACATTTTGATCTTCAAATACGATGTGCTCTATTTTACTCCCAGGATGGATGTGCCTCGTTTGACACAAACTGACAATACAAACAAGAACTACACATACTAACAGCTTCATATTTATGTTGTTTCGTTTGGTCTTCTGTCTTCCTAAGCAGTAATGTTTTAACTGATACAAGCGAGGTCGTGCAGTTTAATATACCAAAACGTTATCAACATCACACGTTGTATTTGTATACGTCACTTTATTTTCACAAGGCGACGCCAAAGAAACTCGTCGTGTAAATCTCAGAAATATAGCATATTATGACGCACTACAGGCAAACAAACTGCGTGGTTTCATAATGCTTACACTATTTGTTTGCAATCATTCCGTAAAACATGAATGACCATCTAGTATTTAATAGTAAAGATTGATTCATGCACAAATAAATAAAGAAACCGATAAAAAAATCTACTGAGTGGTTATTTAGTTCCTGTTACAGTTACCAACCCAATTGATTATTACAAATGTTGTATATACAGAACATATTTTTATCATTATTACGATTATATTGTGTATATAGAATAAAAGAAATATTGGAAAATCCAATATTTATGAGAGATGTAATGAGTAGTCCCAAACAATCAAGATATTAGTAACCATAGTCAGATGCACTGTGGTACTGTTAGTTCTATTGTTATAACACTCAAATGAAAATAGAGTCACATTTGAACACAACTACATTGACATTGAGCTGCTCCAATGATTGTAGATATTCCTAAATGTAAAGTTAAATACTATATTTGCACTTAGTTGTTATATCTATATTTTTGAATTGACACATATATATATATATATATATATATATATATATATATATATATATATATATATATATATATATATATATATATATATATATATATATATATATATATATGTATATATATATATATATATATATATATATAATAAATTATTAAATGAATTAAAAAATACTTTATCCCTTCATTCTTTTATTATATTACTTAAACTTTTGTTTTATCCTTTAACCATAAGTTATATTCTACCTCGCAATGACATGTCCTAAAACCGCGATAATTAGAATAAAAATTGTAAATATGTATGTATTGCGCGTATATTTCAAATAAACTGGTGATATATTGTGTATTTATGTAGGTATAATTATTTTACCTGTTTAAAAATATATTAAAATATTGAAGACCGTCGTGGCGCAGATGCGTAAGCGTCCACCTGCAAATGCGACGGTTTGGGGGTTTTTCTATTTCTATTTTCTTCGTTCTGGAAACTAGGCAAAGCGCGGCGTCGAATTCCGCCACTCAACACGCAATGCCTCGAAAAAGGCAGAAAGCAGGGACGGAGAAACAACGGAGTGTCTTAACACTAGGTTCATATGGGTCTTGCAGTTCACTCTGCCTACCCTGCAACATGCGGGATAAAGCGTGAAACAAAAAAAAATATTATTACTTTGTTTATTTATTTTTTTAAGATGCTCATCTTACGCGACAAAAAAATAAAATAAAATGATGTATAAGTCAGTTTAGTTTATAGTTTAATTTAGTTAAGTAGGTAAGTACATAATTTACTTTACTTTATTGTTTTAATTTAAGACTTAATTTTACTACTTAGAATAAACAAACAGGTTGGCAATCAATTCTCGATAATCTTCACATTCTGTGTAATCAGCATAAAAGACAATGTTTAGTTCTTGTTATCTTGGTGATAAGTGTTATTTTCGACAACAAGAAGATACAAGTACCTACTTATAAAACATTATGGAAAATATTAAAAGCAACGTGTTTACGCTTAAATGCTAGGTTATATGAAATCTTGGATAACTAATATATACCAATATTAGAACAGTTTTCTAGTGTGAAGTGTACCCACTGTACCTGCAGTCAGTCAGAGTATCTAAAATGTGGCATATGATAATTCACTAATCGTTTAGTTTTTTTTATTTTATTTTTTTTAGCCTCACGCTTTAACCCACACATGACAGGGTAGGCAGAGGGAACCGCAGGAACCGTGGAACCTGGTGTTAAAACACTCCGTTGCTTAGTTCCTGCTTTCTCCGTCCCCGTTTTCCGCCTTTTTCGAGGCATTACATGTTGGCTTGCGGAACTTAACGCCGCGCTTCGCCTCGTTTCCAGAGCGAAGAAAATGGAAAAAAATCCATTTTCCCCGAGTGGAAATCGAACCCAAACCGTCGTGTTTACAGGCAGACGCTTACGCCTCTGCGCCACGACGGTCCTCGTTTAGTTATTTTCATTTAACCACGTGGGATAAACTGTAGGTACTTTGACACAAAATGAAATGATTAGTAGGAGAAATTATTTGAAATTAAAATAAATGATGTTTATACCAAGACTCTTGGACCGCACCTCACTACAGGCGATTATTAGAATTGAGACTTATTCCATAAAATAAAAATATTTATCAATTGCGAGTACTCATACAACGAGGGTTCTGTATCAACTTTATGCTATATTCCGCTGAGGAAAATACTGATTAAAAAAAGACAAACTTAAATATACGGTTATATGCACTTATTTTATATGAAATAAACCACAGTTATATGTTCGTTATATATTTTTTGAAATATAAGTAACCAATAAATTTACAATATTCATATTTTGCTCTGTTCTGAGTTCCAACTATTGCCAAATTTCATAACTTTATGTCTAGCCTAGTTGTAGGATTTGATCGATTTGAACTAATTAAGCATTAAATGTAAACATATGTAGAAACAAACGCTTATATATTAATTTTTCAACTTAATAATTTGATTTCTGTTTTCCAAGGGGTTATTAACTAGGTTATTCGATATTCATTTCTGCTTGATTTTTCTAAGTCGTTTGGATAAAATAGGACAATAAAGTAATCTTATAAGGGTTTTTTTCCTTCTAAAATACAGAACCCTAAAATCAAGCAAATGTCAAATAAATACAAGTAGGTATATAAGTTTATTGACATAAATTTGGATCGTTCTTGCACAATCCACTTGTCCGGGTTTATGTTTCGCCGTAATATTGCCATTGGTCATCAGTGTGAAATGATACTTTATAACGTGTGATACATTGAAGATTATTCCCCATCACCTCCCCAGGAGGACAGTTTTCTTGCTCTAAAAAATATTGAAATTCATTTGTTATTATATTTTGAATATGTACAAATATATAAATGAAATTATGTATTATGAGGACCGTCGTGGCGGAGAGGCGCAACGTCTGCCTGTAACGCGGCTAACGCGACGGTTTCTGGGTTCGATCCCCAGTCGGGGAAGATAGATTTTTCTATTTCCATTTTCTTCGCTCTGGCAACTAAGGCAAAGCGCGGCGTTGAGTTCCGCCACTCAACACGCAATACTTCGAAAAAGGCGGAAAGTGGGGACGGAAAAAAGCAGGGACTAAGCAAGGGAGTGTCTTAACACTAGGTTCGTACTATATATATATATATATATATATATATATATATATATATATATATATATATATATATATATATATATATATATATATATATATATATATATATATATATATATATATATATATATATATATATATATATATATATATATATATATATATATATATATATATATATATATATATATATATATATATATATATATATATATATATATATATATATATATATATATATATATATATATATATATATATATATATATATATATATATATATATATATATATATATATATAAATGAACATAAATAAAGATTTATTTCATAACAAAAATATATACTTTTTTCATAAATATAGGATATTTATTTAACAAAAATCGTCGGTTTGTAGGTTCGATTCCCACTCGGGAAAGAAGACTTTTTTATTTCCATTTTCTTTGCTCTGGTAACTACGCAAAACGCGGCGTTAAGTTCCGCCATTCAACATGCAATGCCTCGAAAAGGGCGGAAAAGAGGGACGGAGAAGACAGGGACAAAGCAACGGAGCGTCGTAATCGTTTCCTAGAAAAATTACACTTTACAAGACAAACTATTTGAATTGTTTTTTACGAATTAGCTTACGAAGGAAATGATGTAATAAAAACTAAAACACTTAAGGTACTTTGTATCGTCTGAATTATTTTACGCATATAGCAAATGACTTTAAATTTATTTATTTTTTTAAGTAAAAATTTTGTGTTGTATTTTTAAAAGTCAAATCTTTTTATAGCTGTTTAATTTATATTTGTAGAAATTTCAGCAGGAAAAAGATTAAATGAAACACAATCGACGTTGCTTGACCAAATTTTAATGTATATTTAGGCATACAACAAAACTGAATAATTTATAAAAATATTATATATAAAAATATTCTATTTTTTACTATAAAATTATTCAAAGAATTATGCATTCATCCGTTTTGATGAATATTCTTTTCAACATGAGCCTCTGCTATTGGATCCACTTCTCGGTTATAATTTGCAAAGCGATCTCTATAAAGTACTTTAGGGGTAATTCCAAACATTACTGGCAAGGCACAATAGGGTGATCCTGATGGAAAATAAGCTATCTCATAAGGTGAAGGCGGGCTGGTGTTACGTAAAAATGGTACAGGCATAGTTGGCAAAATATTTTTCATAATAGATGCACTTTCGAGCTGTTCCCAAAAATCATCATTTGAACGAAGCACTCGTGGCGTACGAATATTAGACAAATCATAATTTGGCAGCATATCTTGAGGAAATAATGAGTAATAATATTTCAAATACACTGGTGGAAGATATACCACTGGATACGGTTGAAAGGATGTAAAAAAATCAGGATAAATATATGGATATGGTATCCTATTGTAACTTCTTACAATACTATTTTCTGGTATTTTCGGAGGTAGCGAGCTAAGAGGATCGGTATTAAAATCATAATAATTATATCCAGGGTTGTAAGCATTCTGATAAGCGATATCTTTGCTTGCCACATTGTTCGATGGCAGCTGCAATTCTGGAGATAACACATCAATGTCACTTCTTGACGTAAGATCTTTCCAATCCTTATCTTCAGATTCTGGGCATAGCTCCGACGATGACTTTTTCAAATTTTCAGGCTCGTTTACTTCGCTTACCACTTCTTTGTCTATCGCTTCAATTATATTAGTTTTAGGTTTTTTCAAAATAACGGCTGATGAAGAACATATTAAGTAATGGAGCACAATTACTAATACAAGATAACACTGGTTCATCGTGAATATGACTATTACTGGCATAGAAATAATTTTATTACTAAATAAGTAAATACTTTATATCCACTTGCAACGATCAAATTTCATTTTGAAACATATATATCACATTACACTTACTTGCATACATTATTGAAATATTGTATAATTACTATTGGCATTTTTAAACAAATAAATTAATTAATAAAAAATAAAAAGTGATAGCTAAATTATTAATTTATGAATTTAGAGCATAAAACTGAATATTATTTACTATATTTATAAAGATTTTGATTAATATTAACGCGAAGCAAAATTCTTATATTATAAAGCTGAAGTATACTTTTGGCTTACTACTCTAATGTCGCAGCGACACTATATTCCCATTGTGTTCATCAGAACCTACACGTGCAACCTTGAAGATTACAATGAGACGCGGGTTCAATTCCTTTTGCATTAAAAATTTTTATATGATTATTTTTAGTATTTTTATAATTTAATGTTTAGTTTTTCATAAAGTATTTGAATTACGCGGTGGTATGAACGATAATTCAGATTCAATTGTAATAATATCAATATCTAATCTATTTACCCTTTACTTTACGTAAATTATAAATTATAATTAGCAAGACTTTATTGAACTATTATTAAATTAAGTAATACCTAAAAATGTAAGCAAAATATAAAATATAAAAATGTATGTTAAAAATTTGCATAATAAAATCACAATGTTAAATTCACAATTTCACTTTATTTCGCTTTTTGTGATGCATTTAGTACTAAGCTTTAAATAATAATTACAGAGTCCGTTATCAGTTATATCGAGTATTCTTCAATTAATATATTGTAACAGAATTATTGTTTATTTAAAATCAATTCAGATTTATGGTTTAATGGTGCTCTCTGTATTTTAACTGGTGTCTCATTTATGTTCTTAGCGTCGCGTTTCGTGTAATACATCATATCATCGCCTGACCTGTAAGCTGGAATGGAAGGATGTGCTTTTGCTAAGCTTCCTGAGACCACTGATGGGGAGCAACTTAACATTAACGGAATACCACATCCTGTGTTTGCAGTTGGGAAGACTCCAACAGCTCCAGGACCAAAGGCATTTTTAGACATACCATGATGATGACCCCACTGTAACCCATTGTCCCTCATGTTTATTTGATTGCTTGGTTGCATGGAACTATCCAACTCAGATATCTTATCATCCCTCATTAGATGCATGTGATCATGGTGTCTAGAAGGCAATGATGATGTATCGTGATTATTGTCTAATTGATTAAACCTATTCATATGTACGTGTCCGTGTTGCTGCATGTATGGTCTATAGTTGTTGTTATAGAATTCGGGTACATGATTATATAACTGCGACATGTACTTGTGTTGTTTATCTTCGATATATCCCATTGGTGGCGTGTCATAGAGCTGGTGATTATTATTATAATTGTATTGCTGTCCTGTGTATCGAGCTTCATTCATTCGCATATTTGCTTGTTCTTTAACCATTTGATCTTCATGTCGACCGACTCCTTTTGATGGTGCTAATAAAGGATTTCCGTTTTGTAAATTTGTTGCACTTTTAAAACCAGTCGATAAATCATCCAGTCGTTGATTGTCTTCCGACCATCGGCTAATAGGAGCCACTTCCAAATTACGATTATGATTTAAATATTCCTCCATGTTTGAGTCTTCAGTCATCCTTACGCCTTGTTTTGCATCAAATGGCCTTTGGTTAGTATCTAATCCGTTATTATGAGTAGATGTTAATGATTTTTTATCGTTATTGAAATTAGAAGCAGATTTAAATTCGTGATTTAAAGCGTCACTTTGATCTTTGATCGGGAACAATGTCGGTTGGACGGATGGTTTCGACATGAAATGTAAATCATCGTTTTTAGTTGCTTCGCGTTCCATACTTAAGTCTCCAGTAGTTTTCATGCTGGGTAATTCATTCCTTGCAGGAACATGTTGGTCGCTAGGGTTTATTATTGTTGGTAGAAGAGATTCTTTATGTAAATCTGTTACAACAGTTTTAAATTTTGGATTCATGATATCTGAATCTTGGATTAAATGTGTTAAATCAAAATTGTGAGAATCATATAACTCCTGGTCTCCTAACAATGACTGAGCATTACTTTGATCTTCAGCCAATCTCATGTTTGTTTGTTCACTGACCATATTATGTTGACTTTTTAGATTGTTATCCTTCATTTCAAATTCATTATTTTGGGTATAACGTAAGGTGTGGAGACCATTATTTTCATTTACGTTATTTTGATCTTGATTCATTTTGACTTGTAAGTGATCCTTTTGAATGTTAAAAGAATTTGTTATAGCATCATTATCTTTATCTAAGTCATCACTGTCTTGTACAGACCGTAACATTTCAGTCCCTTCTGGAACCAGATCTTGTGTAATTGTACGACTACTGGTGTCATGTTCTGTCAAGGACTGTGTATTTAAGTGATCATTTGTGATTTGCTGTTTGCTGAAATTTATTGGTGTTATTAATGAAGCAGGCACAATAATAGCATGTTTTCCTTGCGGTGAATGCAAATGAGACTGGGAGTCATCTATATCCTCACTTGGTACTCTTTGAGATAAATCGATATTTTCGTTTCTTAATAACTTATCTGATGGCATTTTTTCATCAGATGTGTCAATGTTGTGCTTTTTATCATTCAAAATCTCTTCGTGTAAAGTTGAAATGTCGTGACTTTCACGCATTTTTTCATTATCACTCTCACTACTGTGCGATAAAGAAAATAGCGTTTCATCGTTTAGTAGCTCATCAGCATTTTTTTCGTGCAGGCTATGAATATTTGTGCTTGTAAGTTCAGTAAAGGTTTTACCAGTATGTGTTGCTTCTTTTGGCATAAATAATTCTTCTATATTTTCATAATTAGACTTTCCGATGTTTAATAATTCTTTTATCTCCTCTTGTATTTGAGAATCTGAAGTTGTTTCACTAGATTTTGCCATAGACTTATGATCATGTATTTCACTTAAATTGATATTTTCAATATCAGCTTTTTTAGCTAGATCGGAAATTTCTTTATTTTCAGCTTCAGTTTCAGTACTTGCCTGTTTTTCTAAATCTAGGAAAGAACTTTTTCCAGAACTATGATGTGCATTAGGCATATTTAACATATGAAACTGATCGTCAGTAATGTCTCCTGCATTTTTTGCTTCTAGCAATTGTTCTTCGACATTACTCATCCTGGTTTCGTGACTTAGTAATGCTTCTTTTTCAATGTTATCATCTACTAAATCTGTAGCAGCTTTTTCTTGTTTTAAACTGTCGCTATGAAGCTCTATATTGAACTCTTTATTATTAGATGTAGATGTAAACATATCGTCCTCATTTTCGGTTTGTTTTTCTTCAAAGCTACTTGCTTTTCCAATTGGTAAATTAGGTAAGGATTCAAGTTTTTCTTCTTCATTAACATTTTCATCTTTTCTTAATTCACTGTTACTATCATCCAAAAACTCATCGTTGGATTTTTCCTGGACCTCGTGTGCTTTTGATGTATGATCTGTTAATTTGGTTTCAACATTTTCAGCAGAATATGAGTTTAGTGATTCAAATCTAAAAGCATCTTCAATATTTCTAGCAATTTCAAAGTTCTTATGGATATTTTCAATTGCATCTTTCCATTGAGCTAACCTTTCTTCGTCGAGAGATTTTGGTGTAAACACATCTTCATTAGCCCTTGGAGATTCCATTGACTCTAACGTTTCAAAATTTTGTGTAATATGTTCTAGAGCTTTTCTTGCAGTTTCTATATCTTCCTGTACTTCAATATCAGCTGCCAAGTTTTCATTTTTAGAATTTTCTCTTAGTTTCATTGAACTTTCTTCCATTTTTTGAATATTCCTCTGTAAGGTTTCAACAGCTTCTTTTGCCATTTTTATACTGTGTTCTACTTCTTTTTCGGAAATATCAAAGTGTGCTGACTTGGTACTCTTTGATAACTTATTAGTATTTATACTGGGCTCATCATCACATAATTTTACTTTGACTTGTTTTCTGCAACTTTCACGTGGGTCCGCATCTCTCATTTCTTCATCAGAATCTCTATAAAGATGATATCCAAACTTTTTTTTAATAATTAAAGGTTTCTTAAAACCTAAGCTTCTTCCTTCAAAAGTTGGAGCGACGATGTGTGATTTCAAACCAATGTTACTAGGTGAAATTTCTTTTTCATAATTTGATATATCTTCATGGATAGAATCATGTAAAGGTGACTTCTTTTCACGTTTTATAGTTGTTGTTGATGGCCTTTGATGAGTTGATTCAAGTTCGTTAAAAGTTCCTTTTATGAGTGTAGGAATGGCTGTAGCAAATGTTGCCAAAGAACACAGTAAAATGACAGTCTTCATCGTGCTGTTCTGTAAATGTGATGTGAAGATCATAATACTATGGACATTTATACAAAAGTCGCTTAGCGCTTTCGCGAATATAACGAAAACAAACGTGCCTATTGTACATAACAAATGCAGCGTCTTCCGCATGACAAGAATATTTTGTTTCCTTAGTAACTAAATTATATTAATTTATGTTGAAAAATATTTAAAAAATTAAGAAAAGTAATAATATCTGATTGAAATATATATATATATATATATATATATATATATATATATATATATATATATATATATATATATATATATATATATATATATATATATATATATATATATATATATATATATATATATATATATATATATATATATATATATATATATATATATATATATATATATATATCACATATTATTACTTTTTTAAAATCACGCAGTATCCCGCAAAGAGACTTAGGATAGGCAGAGACAATTTAAGAGTAAAGACACTATCCTTTCTATATCACTTAATTTAAGTATTATTCAATCAATTATATCAGTTTATAAATACAATAATAATTTAAATATCACATCATAATTATAAAATATCGTTACTTTCGTTTATTTTTTTAGTAATATAAATTATAAGACATGTCTAAATGAAATTAAAAATAAATAATATTAAATAAGAATTACCGCTGCAATTACATTAAATACTTCTTAATAAGATTTCATATTGTATTTGATATCACAACATTTAATGTGAACAATAAAGTAAAATCATAAATATTTTTATTGTTCACTTAATATTCAAGTCATTTTAATGAAAATTTTATTTACTCCTTTTTAATACCTACATATTCATTCAGAAAGTGCCCGCAAACTCGTTCACGTGTACTTTACGATCCTAGCGACCTGATTTCCATTTATGACATTATTGCTATCGAAAATTGGTTCTAACATTTACATATTTTCAAACTTCCAATACCAAATATTCATTATGGGATATTTCTGTAGTACTCTTATGTGTTGTACATCAGTTAAATGATATAATCAACCTGCTGCAGAACTAATTATTGATAGTTGATCCATGAAATTGAGAGTTTCATATACTCTTTGTAAAACATAAGAATTTTGAGCGTTACTGGAGTCGATTCCCACTCGGGGAAGATGGCTCTTTCTATTTATGTTTTCTTCGCTTTGGAAACTAGGCAAAGTGCAGCGTAAAATTTCGCCCTTAATACGCAATGCCTCGAAAGAGGCGGTAACCAGGGACTGAGAAAGCATAGACTAAGCAACGGAGTGTCTTATCACTAGATTCCTATGGTTCCAGCAGTTCCTCCTGCCTTGCTATATGCGGGATAAAGCGCGACGACATATACATACATAAATATATTGGTTATAGATAGATTAACGAATAGCTTAAGTAATTAGAATAAAAAATAAATTTAAAAAGCTACAGACGAAACGAACCAGTCTACGTTAGAACATACTTTAAAATATTTTATAAAGATTGATTTTATTTATATAATAAAAAACTAAAGATTACTTAATTTGAAAAGATCAGTAGCTGTAAAGGGTTAATATTAATATTTAAAATAAGCGTAATTTTAGTAGAATTGTACTTTTATTTAGACTCTATACAAGCAATGCTTCAAAAGGAAAGCGGAGCACGGAGTGTCTTGACATTAAGTCCCCACGATTCCTGTGATTCCCTCTGCCTAACCTGCCATATGCGGAATAAAATGCGAAATAAAAAAAACAATACTTATTCAGCCTACAGCCTTTTTCCAAACAGCTCTTACCATTTATTATCTTATCTACACGCTCATAAATAAAAAGGTAAGGTTTAAACAATTGTGGTATAAAACTAACACAATTTTTGATATAATAGTTCTATGTTAAATTACTAATGTTTAATCTATTTTTTATTCTTTTTAATTAATTGAAGCCTTCTTCCTAGGCTCAATCCTGACACCTTATGTAAAGGTATATTGTTTTTCAGCCTTCAATATTATTATGGAAAGTGGAAATTAATATACATTTGATAGCTTGGCTGTTATGTCTAGCTGTAAACGTGCCGGTTCTTGGTTCGACCCAAATTGAGAAAATGCAGTGCAGGTGCAATCAAAAGCAGAACGTACGAAGACATACTAAAAAATAATTCATAGCGAAAAATCTTTGGCAATCTTTCACCAGCTTTGCAATAAATCACTCAATTTAATAAAATTGATAAACCTCTAAAAACTTGTGAAATATTTGTACTTTACAATTTCCTTATTTATTTTTATATTCATTTTGAATTATTTAGTTGAAATCTTTGAAGGTTTCATAAATAGGACGCACGTAATTCCGACGAAGCAAATAATTATTGTTGTAATTAGAACGTACAGCAAACACTGCATTTTCGTTGTGTAAAACAAAAGCATGTCTACATGAATTGTCGCTTTGTTTTATAAAAAATAATATGTTACAAGATTAAAAACTTTCTTAAAAGCATATTCTAGATTAAGAGTAATATTTCTAATCACGCATTTACCCGCTTAATAGGATAAGTAGATAGAGAGCTTAGTGTTAAGACACTCCGTTCACTATGTTTAGCTACGTTCTCGAAAATCTCGATATATTGTGTGTTGAGTGGCAGAATACAATTTCGCACTATATCTACAAGAGCGGGAAAAATAGATGAGATGAATAAAAAACCATCATGTTAACAGTAAAACGACGCCTCGTTAAAATATTTAAAGGTAAAAGTATTGGAAAAAGAAGAAAATAGAACAAAACTATGAAGAAATAATAATACTACTATCATATATATATAGCAATACTATCATATATAGATGGTCGTCGTGGCGCACAGGCGCAGAGTCTGCCTGTTTACGCGACGCGACGGTTTGTGGGTTCAAATATCACTTGGGGAAAATGGATGTTTACATTTTCCAGTTTCTTCGCTCTGGCAATTAGACGAGCGCGACGTAGAATTCAACCACTAAACACGCAATGCCGCTTAGGGCGGAAAGCGGGGTACGGAGTGTCTTAACAAATTTTCCCGTTGAATCAATTAATAAAATTTTACAAAAATAATTACATAAAATATAATTTTGAAAAAGATCCCATATCTTTTGTTACATTTTTCGGTAATAGCATAATCCTACTTGTAATTAACTTGTAAAGTTTTATATATTAAACATTTTATCACATATTAAAAAATATATAACCAATTTTTTGGTTTTTTATTTACTAAAATTTGGTGATTTTTTATTTTCAAAGCAAAATGTAAATTTTCTTTAGTAAATAGAGTTGTTTTTAATTCATTTTCACTTTATTTTTCGAACGTAAATTCTCATACTTATTTACTATTTATAAAAAAAAATCGCTATGCCTTATGTCGATGAAATTTCTATTATCTGATTGTGTAAAAAAGATATTAATGTCCATTTTTAATATAAACATATATAACATTTTTTTTGAAAAGATGAAAAATATCACATCAAATACATGTGTACAAACTAAATATAAGTACATTTGAGAGGAAATAAGTAAAAATTGTGAAACAAAGTATTACATATTATTATACAAGATTCTGATAATCTGCTCTCAATACACCTAACAAACATGTTTATATTGATATTTTATGATTTATCAAATCATTACGTCGATGCGGATCAATAGCTTTATTTCATTTTCTTTTTTTTCTTTTTTTTATGTCTTCACGGTTTATCCCGCACATGGCAGTATAGGCAGAGGGAACTGCAGGAACCATATGAACCTAGTGTTAAGACACTCCGTTGCTTGTCCCTGTATTCTCCGTTTTAACGCCGCGCTTTGCCTAGTTGCCAGAGCAAAGAAAATGGAAATAGTAAAATCCAACTTCCCCGAGTAGAAATCAAACCCACAAACCGTCGCGTTTACATTTAGACGCTTTGTCTCTGCGCCACAACGAACACATATTTTATTTAATAATAAAATAATTTATAAAAATTACATAAATTATTTTATTACTTATACTTCATAGTAATAAATGCTACGCGTTTATAAAAGTATTCTAGTATTTTTTACGTACGTATTTGTATGTCATTAATGAAATAAAATATACATATTATATTCTAGAATAACCTGTTTTTACATATTAATAGAGACATACAATATTAGTCTCTACAATCTTTCGATAAAAATATCATGTTTGGCAAAATATTACATAAAAAAATCACTGACAAACACAAAGTGCAATTTTTTTAAAATGAAAAAAATAGTATATGTGAAAAAAATATGTAAGAAAGTACGGTCGCTATAGCTATAATACTAATATATATGAAATTTTCGGACAAATAATTCATTTTGCTGACATTATGACAACCCACCACGATTTAAATTGTAAGTTAGGGTAGCCACCCAACGAAACGAGAGACGAAATGATTATAAAATTATAAATATTCTGTCTAAGTTCGTCACAAAACTGTATCATCTAGATTGATATTTACCGTTTTTTTTTCTCATTTTTTACTGAAATGTAGGTAGTGAAGTATTTGAAAACTCTTAGCATAATATATAAATTAGCCTTTATAAAGAAATGCACATAAACTAATTTCATTAGATACTCTACCCATTTCACCATTCGACTGTGATGGTTGGAATGACAATTTGATTTTTTGTTTTTTTTTTTTTTAGTAAAAATATGTACTTATTTACTTTCTTAATATTCAGTATGATAAAGCATTGATAAAAGGAAAAAAATAATATAATAAAATAATAGTTTATTAAATATTAATATTTATTAAATTAAAGCAGGTTACACAAAAAGTAAACATTTTTGTTTCGTACATTGAGAAAACACAATACTTCCACATATTTCTATTACTAAAACTATACTAAATATTAAAATAAAGCTAAGAAATATTAATTTTTGTTAGATTTCTCAATTATTTTGTGGGTGTCACTTTTAACTGGGGTAATATGGTCATGAACAACTTGCTCCGCGTGATTTGCTTGAAGTGCGTGAAGGTAATCTGCAACTCCACGGTATTCTTCTGGATGTAAAATCCCTGGCGCATTATACACTTCTGGTTCTGACCTCGCTATTCGACCGGAAACTACTGATGGAGTACAACTGAAAAAAAGAGGAACGTTGCATCCTCCTGCATTCCCGTTAGGAACAACACCATATACAGAAGGCGCCACTTGGTGCACTAATTGATTTTTTACATTCGCTAAATGCGCACCCTTTAGTAATAGCGATGAAGGAGCTATTCTATAATTTGACCGGGCTATCGGAGCATCTTCTTGAAAATTTACATCTGAAAAGCTTAACGACTCCCTGTTATCGTTATAGGGATAGTCAGTTCGGTACATATTTCCTGTATACTCTTGTGTGCCATAATCATAGGTGCCTGGCACGAGTCTAGGTCCCAGGTCACTTTGATAAAACGTGTTAGGTGCAAACGCTCTTGCCGCAGCAGCTGCAGCACACGGCGATATAGCGTAATAATTTTCACTTAACCTTTGTCCCCGTTGATAATTGGGTTGTCTAGTATCGAATTCCAAATATTCAGGTCTTTGTTCATCTTCACTTATTGGTGCAGGGGATGTCACCGTAACAAACAGGCTTACGCTGGCCCAAACTACGAGAGCAACCTTCATTATCTCAAGCCTTCACAAATTAAGGCCATGTCCGCAATTGTATTCATATTTATACACGTTTATGCAATATTTTTTCGGTCAAATATTTACTTGTATTGCACTTTATATTGGTAATTCATAATTATAAGCATCGCTCAATATTACTGCTGACTAAGTATTTGATGCAATGTTCAAGTTTACAAGGTAACTACACAAAATAATTTTACTGACACATCTTATGTGGAATAACAGTAACAGAAATACGTTAACTCGGTGTTAGACTATTATCAATTTAATAAAGAACGTTATGTGAATGAATGACGCTTAAACCTATTATACACACTTTATAGATTAAAAAATGTAACAGATGGGGTTGACTTTTTTAAGAAAGTTTATTCTATTATAAATTTCATAATGAATATCCAAGAAACATCTAATGAAAGTTGAAAAAAAATATCAATTGCGAATATTAATTGTACATTTAAATATTTCAACTAGTGATGCGCAGCGTCTGCCTGTAAAACGCGACGGTTAGTGGGTTCGATTCCAATTTGCTCTGACAATTAGTCAAGCATGAGTTACGCTACTCAACGCGCAATAATTCTAAAGGCAGAAAAAGAACGGAGGAAAAGAAGAAATGAAATATCTTACAACTAGGCTCTAACTGTTTCAACATAAAGCTAATAAAATACTTGACATTCGTAAATACATATTCTAGTGTAGATTGTGAAAATGTACTGTGAGCGTTAAATCACTGTCAACTTATTAATAAATAAATATTTAAGGGTTTCAATATTCTAATCTAGGTTGTTTATCTAAAAGGCTTTGTCACATTGTGAAAAGTGTAGCAAAATATTATCAAAAAGGTACAGGTTCAAATTCTGCTATATTCGATATCTTTAAACATTTTATTGCAATTTTAGGAATTTAAGAAACACTCGGTGACTGCAATATTAAAAAAAGCCTCTAAAATTTTTGCTTGTTATAAATAATTTTAAGTATCCATTGCAATCATTTTATCGTCATATGAAATAATTATATGTCAATTTCATAATTGTTTTCTTTACTCTTCCACTTCCTTGTACCTAAGCAAGCATTTACGGAATTTGAAATTTATATAGGACACTATTTTTCATTTTACTCACGTATCTACGTAACTTAAGGCATTTAGTGATTACATCAATACACTACAGCTATTAGCTTCACATTTTTTTCAGTACATAGCAAGACGCGCAGTGACTACAAAGCAAAGTGTAGTTACTTATTAACAAAACTCTCTGTTCTCCGTTTTCCACCGGAAATGAGATATTACTTGCAAAGTATTGGAACTGATCTTTATGTCTTGTTAATTAGAGCAAGAAACTCATTCCTCCGATAGATGATCTGGATGTTAGATGGATAGATCCAAGTATCGAAACCGTAAGTTTGGTGTTTAAGGCCCGACGCTGACCCTCTTTGCCACGATGGCCCCTACATCGTGATACATAACAATTTACAATATAGTATTATACTTACTTGTACACTGGTTGACTAATACACAACTTTTAGTATATTCATCTCTAATATATCCTGCAGAACATCGGCACCCCACTCTGCATCCCCACTTTCTCGGACACATAATATTACTTTTAGCCAATAACCGTATATTGATGCATGTTGGTGGACATTTCCACCCACATAGAGAAAACTCTTCATTTTCTCGTAAACAGGCAGAACTTTGAAATGCTAACGCAACTTTTATGAAATGTAATAAAAATATAAAATTGGCAACCATTTTTAAACGCATAACGTGGTATAAAACTGTTTACCGCGATATTATTTCCGATAGTTAACATAGAAATCGATGAACAGAGTAGTGATATAACGAATTTCATTTTTTTAACATTTGCGAATGCGAATGCGAATATTTGCTACTGACATTCGCGAGTGCGAATGCGAATGTGAATATTCAGTAATTCTAGTAAATTTGGCGCCAATTGTTTACGGCAAGCAAGATAGCACTTTGGATTATAACAATAAAAAGCTGAGTATTAGGTGATAAAACATTTTTAGAAAGGAGAGAGAATTGATTTCTATTTCTGTAGATTGCATTAAAAAAATTATGAGATATAATTAAGACTCATAATGTGTTTACGACGACTGAAAACGTTTACTGTTTTTTTAATTAAAAACACAGAAAGCAAACTGATTTAAATTTTTATAACGTATTATCGTCGTCAAATTTTCCTTTTTGACATTTGCAAAACATTCGCAGAATTCTTTGCTAAAGCAAATGTGTCAAATAACTATATTATTTTCTTTTATGTATAAATAAAAATTATAACTACAAATTAGCACATTGCAGATAGAACCATAATATGGACTACTATGGTTATACTATAGCTAAGCTATGATAAATGATGACTGCAGCCAACCAAAAGTTGTTCATTGACATTTTCAATCCACACATATAAAATAAAGATCTGGAAATATCTAAAGAATATCCATAATAGTCCAGCTTAACTATGAGAAAGATTTACAAGTATGAATGATCTCTTTCAGAGAATAATTACATTTTAAATATTAACATTTTCCTACTTTGACACGACAAAGGGCAGCGTTGAATTCAGTCACCATTGCCCACACACATTTGAAGTTTTAAAAATTTACAATTTCCAAAAAAATTAGAAGTGAAGGCTTAAGAGACAAGAAAAGGTTTCAAAACATTTTATTGTGAATATCATGTTCCATTTGAATAGAAGACCTGAAAATGTCTGATATATCTAGTAGGGTAGTGCAGTGTCCATGTAAATAAATTTGCGCACAGCTGCTTGTATGTAATAAAATAACCTACCAATCGCTTATTAAGCAATAGCTATGTAGTAACATACCAACATACATCATATACATGTGTATGTGAACAAATTTTGTAACACGGTTTATTTTGTGACATACAAAATAAAGCATCTTATAAACTCAATCTATTAATGTAAGAAGATCTTGCAAGAATATTTAATACTAATAACAATATGACCCACACACTTTTTGCGAGGAATACCAAGATAACGAGTAAATCAACAAAAATAATAATGAAGCATATTTTTGTTCAATGTTTAAACTATTTTTATAATTGATGTGCTCATTATTTATTTTTTTACTCATTTTAACACTATTTCACCATCTTGTGAAACGCTCTTGTTAAACGCTTTTCATCAGCTACTGGTTCAAATCCCGCTACGTTCAAATTTAATATCGTATTTATTTGTAAATTCAGACTGTATCTTGCATATAACATGGTCATTAAAAGGAGTCAAGTGTTAACAAATGCCATTCTCCGCCTTTCACCATACGAGACATTGGAGTGATGAGTGGCGTAACTCAATGTTGCGCTCTATCCCGTTATTAGATTTAATTTTAAATTAATTATTTTTTGCCTAGTGCAAATCGAACTTATGATCATCGCTTTTATAGTCAGATGCTGTGCCGTTACGTCTGCACAGTTTCAATAATAATGATTTAAAAATAATAAATATGTAACAAAATAGACAATGAATATTTTTTAAATGTAATATTTTGTTACTAATTTATTTTATATATATTATAAAATAAGAAAATAGTTACCACTTACGATACACAAAAATATGTGATTCTTCTTATCTCAACTGTGTTCAAGTACGATTACAACATACAAAAACGTGTCTTAATTAAATTTAAGATAAATTAAGAGCATGATTAAACCTTTAAAACGTTATCTGACTGTAGTATAGTTAATAATATATAAAGAATAACTCAATCAATATTAGACAGTATAATAAAGAGCCCTAAAAGTGTAGTTATTATATAATAATGTTTAGAGAAATATCTACGGTATTAATAATTGGTATTGTTTGTTGTGGACAATGCCACTTGTTATTGGAGGCTTCAAAGCGTTTACAACCAGTACATGGATTATATGTTAAGCCATCGACTGACGGAACAACTGGAGACCTATACGTTGCGGCTACTGAAGATACCGGAGTAAAGTCTCAATGGCTAACTGACCAACCTATAAACTTTTTGCCGACATCCAAACAAAAACAGACCTCTAAGATACCCATATCTTTATCATCAAGTCTAACCAGAAGTTCTTCACCAAAAGAAGAAACAATTACTACTCAAAAGAAAGCTGTTATAGGTAGTCCAGCTTTAAAATACGCATACTCCTTACCAGGAGGAGATGGTAATTTACTAACACCTCAGCCATATGCCATTCCATCTCCAACGCCATCTTTTGAAGTATCAAATGGTGCACCTTGTCATTCAGAATTTCCTGGCTACGCATATTCTCCATATTACTACCCCTATATGATATCTGCACTCGCTAACGCAATAAATGCTTTAAAAGATATAGAAAATAGTGATGAGAGTTCTCCAGTAACTGCTCCACAACCTATTCCACAATGGCCTCATCCATATGCATATCCGTATCAATATCTTATGATAGATCCAAATGCATGGTTAAATCAGGCAAATCAAAATGATGAAACATCTTCAATACCAAGTGCAAGCAGCAATGAGAGCTCCTAAATAGTAATTATATAAAATAAGATTAAGAATTATGTAGCAAAATATACTTGTAAATTAAATAATACTATTAAAGACATTAATTAATGGCAAGATCTTGTCTTATTTACATTCAAAATATTTTTGAGAATCGATCCTACATTTTAGTTTTAAACACTTTTTAAAAGTAAGCTTGGACAATTCTATCTGTGGGAACTTTCCCATGATTGTCAATTTGTTAATTGTCAGTGTCAAATGTCAGCCTTTATGTCAACAGACGAATCTGCGCATGTTGTGCAGTAATAAGAAATTATTATTAATAAAAAAATTAACAGTTAATTCACTAAAAAAATATTTGCACAAACTATATACTCAAGCTTAAGTGATCAGCCAATATGGTTTCTAAAAAAAAGAAGAAGGTTTGTTTATAATAACCAAAGTAACACGTGTTTATCAACACGAAACTAACCAAAAAAATATTTTTACAGTATTCATCTGGTGAAGGAGCGCAGTTTATAACAAGGAAAGCTGCATTAAAGAAACTTCAATTATCTTTAAAAGATTTCCGGCGTATATGCATTTTGAAAGGAATTTATCCTCGGGAACCTCGAAACCGCAAAAGAGCTCAAAAAGGGGCTGGCGGCATTAAAACTCTATATCACACAAAAGATATAAAATTCTTGCTACATGAGCCGATAATATGGAAGCTTCGAGATTTAAAGGTATTTTACACACTTGTTGGTACACTTATTGTATTTGCGATCTAATAAATGGAAAACCATTACCTATGTGAATTATTAGCTTCTCTATTAAATTTCAAGTTAAATATAATATTAAATCATAAATATATTCTTATTTATATATTAATTATTCTTTTATAAATTAATAATTCTTAGCTACCTGTCATATCTAATGTTTTAACATTTCAGGTTTACCAACAAAAAATTCGCAAAGCTCGTGCTATGCGAGAGTATCGGAAAATGCGAAAGTATTTCAGAGATTATCCAGAGGTTAACATTGATCATATAGTTAAGGAAAGATATCCTACATTTGTGGATGCTTTAAGAGATTTAGACGACTGTCTAACACTCTGCTTTTTATTCAGTACCTTTCCATCACTTAAGAAAGTACCTCGAGATCAGTCCCTTCTTTGTAGAAGATTAACTGTTGAATTTATGCATGCTGTAATTGCAGCTAAAGCCCTTCGTAAAGTATTTGTCTCAGTGAAAGGTTATTATTATCAAGCAGAAATTGAAGGACAAACAATAACATGGATTGTGCCACATCACTTCTCATTCCAAGTAAGTAATCTTAACCATTTTATTATGTTATAAGTTCTTGATTTAAATTACTTGAAATAAAACCACCATAACATTATATGCAGCTTGTAAACAAAGCTTATTATCCAGTAAACAAATAATAATTAATACATAAAATCTCCCAGTGTTTGCTGCATATATTAGTAATAATTTTATAATTTTTTTTTAGCCTCAGAACAAAGATGAAGTTGATTTCAAAATTATGTCAACATTTGTAGAATTTTACATTATGATGTTGGGATTTGTCAATTTCAAGCTCTATCATTCTCTGAACTTAGTATATCCTCCTAAATTGACAAGTGCATTTAATTCCAAAACTGAGAAAGATCTAGTTGATGAAAATGCATATGTTGCAGAGCGAATTGCAGCTATGAACCTCTCAGTAGCTAAAATTACAGGTGCTAATGAAGCAGAAGAACTACCAGAAATAGACATATTTAATACAGAGGATGCTGACCCTCAAAAATTGGAAGAGGCAAAACTTGAAGCCGAGAAAGTTAAAAAACTAAAAACAATGTTTAAAGGCCTTAAGTTTTTCATAAACAGAGAAGTCCCCAGAGAACCTTTAGTTTTTATTATTCGTTGCTTTGGAGGTGAAGTATCTTGGGACAAAGATTATTTTGTTGGGGCAACTTTTGATGAGTCAGATGAATCAATTTCGTATCATATAGTGGATAGGCCCAGTATGGATAAACAATATCTTTCTAGGTATTATATTCAACCACAGTGGGTATTTGACAGTGTAAATGCTAGAACTCTACTTCCAATTAACAAATATTTAATGGGAGCTGTGTTGCCACCACATTTATCACCATTTGTTGACAAAACTAAA
The DNA here is from genome assembly GCA_037178615.1 of Dione vanillae. Lineage (NCBI taxonomy): Eukaryota > Metazoa > Arthropoda > Insecta > Lepidoptera > Nymphalidae > Dione > Dione vanillae. The sequence continues at coordinate 1,314,800 of JAZFAU010000097.1, read as the reverse complement.
GACCAAGTATACATGCCTCCAGAAGAAAGAGCACTTAATGATCCTAACTTCAAACCATTAGGTACATAAACTAAATTTATTAATTATACAAATGATTACAACTATTTCAGAATATATAATTTCATTTTCAAAGCATTTATATATAAATGATCACAAGTTCAAATCATTTCAACTTTCAGATGATGATGCTTCTGATGAAGAAATCGAAGAAGCCAGTGATGAAGATAAGGAAGATGAAGAAGAGGAAAGTGAAGGTGATGCTGAAGAAGCACTCACTAAACAATACCAACAGGAAGTTGAACAAGAATCCTCCTCATCAGAGACTGAAGATGATGATGACATAGATCCAGAGAAAAAGAAGCTAGCAAAGGAAAAGGTAAATACACCAGAAATATTATTTACATGATAAACAATAATTTCTTCCTTATTTGTTTACGATACCATTTCATTTAAAAATATATATGTATATTTTATAGTAATATAATAAATAATCAAAGACTTATAATTTTTTTTTTTCAGAAAAAAGCCATGGCTGTCACAACTGGTGTACCAAGCAAAGACAATCCATATCAAAATCAAATTGAGGATAAACAAGCATTTAGATTGAGAGAAAAGCTTGTTCGCAAAAAGCACAGAAACTTATACAAGAGCATGAAAGCTGGTCAAGAAAAGAGGAAGAAGGAAATTTGGTTGTTGAGGAAAAAGAGGCGCCTTCATGAAGAAAAAGTAAAGGAAAATAAAAAGGCAGAAAAACGCAAGCAAAGAACTCAAGCTATTGAAGCTGCATCTGCTTAGGATTTAAATAAATCAAACTATTTCCTGTATATGATCTTTTATTTCTCACTATATTTTTGGAATTCTTCTGAGGTGTACTCATTTTTGATAAATTAATATATTACAGCTAGATGTAGAATTTGTAAGAAAATCAGACCTTGGCATTTATATTTATTGTGAAATAATATAATAATAAATATATACAACTCCATAGAGAAACATATCAAATTTGCTTACAAATAACAGTGGTAAATGAATAATTTACCAAATATAATACAAGATTAACACACCAACAACTCAAGTATTACTAACAAATAAAGCATCTATTTAGTTTCTTATTCAGAATCTGAGTCAATCTCATCTTCATCACTGTCCTCAAGCTCTGGCATTGGAAAACGTAAAATGGCTGCAACACCAGTCAGCTGATCCAGTTCTGAAATGTAATAAATAAATGATTATTTTCTCTTCATAGAATTTTGCATGAGTACTGTAGTTGTGCAAGCTCTATGACCACTGAGCCATGCGTTGTTCATCACACCGCGGGTTCAAATCCCTCTGCGTATTAATTTTTTACGTTTTCTTTAAGTATTTAACGATTGTTTATCAACTCAACAATATTAATAATAAGACTCTTTATTGTACACCCTTAAAAGAAAATATAAATATCAAAACTACATATCAAAATTTTAGATGTACCTATGTAACCTATAGTAATTCATTATATATTTTATATATGTATATATAATATAACACTCAAATAATATTTCTATGAAGGAAATATTTTTTAATATGATATAATTATATATAATCTTTATAAACATACACATTATCATATACACACATACACATTATATATTTATATATGTATACATACAATACATATCACACAGTTAAATTTTTATCTTTACCTGCTTACATTTTAATCATTTTTATTATAATTATAACAGCTATATAAAGCTTTTACTTACGTTCACCAGATACATGCATGCTTGAAAATATCCTGACATCTCCACCATTATCCCTTGCAGTGTCAACCAGCGACACATATTCCTTTCTTTTCTGTATGTCCTGACACCTAAAAATTAAAAAAATGTTTTTAAAAAGTTCTAAATATATATATATATATATATATATATATATATATATATATATATATATATATATATATATATATATATATATATATATATATATATATATATATATATATATATATGTATATATATATATATATATATATATATATATATATATATATATATATATATATATATATATATATATATATGTATATATATATATATATAATAAAAGTAAAAGAATTATGCAAAATATATATTTAATAATTGCTAAGTATATACATTTAGCAAATTGAGTCTTGAACCAAATATTATCGAGTTAAAATACCTTATACCAACATTTTATTTATTCTCTAAAATTACCTAAATAATTTATCAGATATCATTAGTATCTCTATGGCCATAGCCTCATTTGCTTTTTCCACATGTTTTTTTCCATAAAATGCTTTAGCTGGTTCTAATTGTAGCATTGTATAAAAACTTTCCAACAATTTCACTTCACTAGCAGCTTTTGTATCTGATATTTTGGTTATGACTGCTGGCTCTTGAAGTACTTCTACAAAGCAAATGGAGAAAATTTCAATTTATTACAATAATTAAATATTATGAAATAAGAAATAGTGATGTTGTTGTTGTGAGAATGGATGTTTGCACCAGTTTTATGAACAATTAATGGAATTGATTTAGATAAACTTGGTGTAATATATTCAGTAAATCAGAATATCATCTTCAATTTATGATAAACAATTCACTTCATTAATAACAAATGATATCCAGTTTAAGCAAAAGAATCTATGTGCATGCCAGAAATAAAATCCCAAGTTCAACACTTGACTCACATCTACTCAAACCTAGATGAAGACCTACCTAATAAGAAACATGTAACATTAATTCCACTGTACATATTATGTACATATCATGTTTCTTCCTTCATAAAATAAATTACGTTTAAATTAAAAAAAATGTATGCAAAGTCATTATTTACCTTTTAAAGAATGTTTAAATCCAGAAGAAGCTTTAACAAGTAAAAATTTCGATTTATTGTCAATAAGCAATTTGTTATCCGTTTTAATAGCTTGCTGCATCATATAATCAAAAAATTGGTCTTTCACAAAGCCAGGAGAAGCAACTATAACACATTTTACTATATTAAAATCTATATGTCTTAGAATGCCTTGCATCACAGCTTCATAAAACTTGTTGAGACCCTGTAAATTATAAATATAAGTTTTATATTACATAGATAATTTAAGCAGTTTAAGTTATGAGCCTTAATTGCTTTTATGTATATTTTTAAGTACAACTTTCACCAGAATAAACAAAAACAAGGTCTAAGATTTCAAAACTTCTAAATTCAAGTAATTAATATGAAATATATTAAAAATACTAAGAAATATAAATTATATGAAATTTATAACTAAATTGTCATATAACAACTAAAACACATAAAAATAATCATAATTAAATTGGTAATCATTAAATTAATTTAAAAAGGAAACATATTGTTACTCTAAAACAATTTTTGATATGTATACAAAATATAACCTTTTCATGTTGCTGTACAAATCCTTTGCGCTTTCGTGGGATAGTGACATCAATTTTTGACCTCACTAGTGTCATTGAAGGTGTAATAAGACAAACATGAGCTAAGCCTTCTTGCATCACAACAGCTGCTACATCTGCTGATGTAGCTGGATCGCATGCCATGTCCACCCTCTCCAAGGCAACTGAGTCCCATAATGCTTTCTTTAATGTAAACTTTCTATTCAATTCTAAATCTAATGTATGGTATGCTCCCATCTGGAAAAATCAATTTCATATCTTAAGAAGTGAATTCTTTATCGGGTGTTAAAGCTTTGTGCCACAATTAATAGAACAACATGATCTAAAAATTTTATAATAGTCTATTAATTTGAAGTGACATGAAATATAACAAAACATAATGATGCCATACCTTAACATATTGGTTCTCAACAATGTTACGACCTTTAAGTCTTAAGACACATGCTTGAGTATCAAAATCGATGGTCTCCACGGTAATTGTTAAAGTTGTTCTTACTCTACTACTTGTTGAAGATCCAGTAGAAGATTCTGTTTGTACTTTTCTTACGGTGGAAGCAGTAACTGAGTCGCCCTCCGCAATTAAGTTATATGCATGCCACATATCCTCATGATTCTTCCGGGATGAGGGCAATGCAACTATAATTGAATTGAATAATCGTAAATTTTAATATTATAATTTTAAATTTCATTAATTATAGTAAAAAATATTACATACCCGCTGCCATCCTTTTCGAGGTTTTTAAAAACGAGCTTCATTTTTTATAATTAATAACAATTACAAATGTGTTGATAACATTTTTACAGAAAAATCTGCTCCGTAATAATCGCCGTGTAATTTGATTCGCATTCGCCTCACATTCGAATGACATTTGTCAGGTTCCCTGTCACCAAACACTAATACAGACCCAAATACTAATACACATTTGAATACATGGAATATGTATGAATTTTTATATTACTTCATATCATTACCAGCTTGTGGCCTGTCAAAAAACTATTACAAAAATACTTATATACAAATAATAATATTGTCTGTATCCTAATAACATCAAAATTTACATCTATAATATCTAATCTGCAATATCTAATTAAAACATTTTTGTACTTAATTGCAACCATCTATAGATATCTTAATTTCCATCTAAGATACCAGAAATTAATTATTTTAATAAAATTATTTGTTACATTCTGTAACGTCAGTATATTTTGACCATTAATATTTTTATTTGTTAGCCTATTACACAGTTTAAAATGTTATTTTGGTATTTAAACAATAATAATCTTAAATATTTTAAAATTATAACATTTACTATTTTTGTTATTACAATAATATTAGTTTCCATCTTACATATACATACACTTATAATAAAATACCTGAAACACGGTAGTTTCATTATATTTGAAATTTTAAATATAATTTAATCACAAGATCAATTTTAAACAAATTTCTAAACGAGAGTCTTAAATGCCCATTTGGCAACTTAATGGTAAAAACGAGCAATGTAATGCAAATAATGAAAAACTAAATAGACTGTCGTACTTTCAAGCACCTTTCAAGTGGCGTATGCTGCAATGTACATGAAAACAGTGTCTTGTGTCTTGAGTGTTGTAAATTTTTATGTTGTGTGAGCATGTTCCTAATTTTCTAGTTTCGTAGTCAATAATTTATGTTACTTCTTTATATTTTAATAAAAATATCCAATGCCGATATACCCACAAGTTAAAAGAAGTAAAATAATTACATAAATTTAAATTTATTGTGTTTTACGTATGGTGATAACGTTGTCAAGCTCAGCTGGACCGATGAGCGGTAAAAATTTCGCGAGTTTTTCTTAAGTCACGGAAAGCATTTTTTGTGCTCTATTTCTTCAGCCAAGGTATGCAGTTATATTTTTATATAGTGCTTGCAAACAACAAAGTAATCACATAATTATTTAAATATTGAATTGAATAAAAAACACGTGAATACTCTTGCTGCTTATCATAAGAAAACAATGTAAAATTGCAAAAAAATACACGTTTTATTTACATTTATTGCGTTATGGCCGTGATCCAGATTGCGTGTCCTCTTATTGCGCGGGAACTTGAGGTATTTTTAGTTTGTTAGTCGTTACTTCACGAGATTATTTCAGACGCGTCGTATGTTTTCAATGTTATTCTTGTAATAGGATGCTAACTGATTATGTTTTCTTTATATTAATAATGAGTTTGGTAAAATAAACCCAAGAAAATCATAAAAAGTGTAATAAGTGCATCAAGATGGATGACAAGACTGAATCAGAACAAGAATCACATCCTGCGCCGTCCTCAACATCGTCAGAAGCAGCATCAACAATAAGTAATGCTCCTTCAAGTACACCAAAATCTGAAATTTCACGACCAACAACATTTGCAAAACCATCAGGTCTGAAACCACCTACAAAAATTGGAAGACTATGCTCTAACAGTGCACCGAAACCAGCAGTTCCCATATCTCCAAGGAGCGGTAAGTGTCTTAAAAATTATTTATAAATGATCTGTTTTACATTTTAAAATACACAAACTGCAATTGACAATAACATCCTTTTTAATGTCATATATTTTGTTCTTATGCTCCTTAATTAATTATTTTCCAATCAATTGCAGAACTTAAATTGGCTTATAAATTGATCTTAACTCATTATAGCCAATGGATTTGACTTTATCTATTGTAGCTGTCAATCTCATTATATCTTATCAAACTTTGTTGGCATTATTGAGTAAATAGAGTAAAGTTTAACTTTATATTACTATTTTACACACTGTACTACTAGTTATTATTAAACTAGCATATAAGTTAAAATTTGTAAGTAAAATTCAAATATCTTACAAAATATTTAAAAAAGAGTATATGGCATGGCTGAGACATGTAATTTTTGGTATAACAATATTTATATAACATTTTTAATAATAAAAAGATCCAAATTTATAATTTCCACCACAAATATCTGTAACATTCACTATATAGTTTTAAAAATATTTTTAAATTATATTATCAGTAATAAAGCATTTATAGTATACAAAAATATCATATTCAATATAAATTTGTATAATATTATTTTATAGAAAAATATACCCCTGATTAAACAGTGTTAGTTAAAATTGTTAGTGTAATAATGTATACAAAAAGAATAATGTTTCCAAACAAACAAATGGACGACAACAACACTCCATTTTTTGTTTTGAGCTGCAGAACCCCAAAATGACATGATGATGTCATTTAATTTATAAAATTACTTATAATTTATAAACCATTTGCAAGTTGTCTTATTACATCATCACATCTTATTTATAAAGGTGAGGTGCATGGGTGACCTCAGGCCTTATATTTATCGTAAGACTTAAATGTCAAGTCTCAAAGCTGTTTAGGCGCCCCATGATCTCTGATCACAATAATAAAAAGTGGTTCTGAAATATTTTTTAATTATTTAAACATATAATTACTATGAATGGGAAGTTATAAATGAGAAAAAAATGTCATTTTCAAGATGCTTAAGTATGATATATCTCTTAAAATGTTAAAACTAATTAAGATGAGATGATGAATCTCATCTTAATTATAATTTTTTTTATATTTTTCTTTAAAAAATTTAACATTTAGGCTATTGCTATTGAGAATCAAAATATACTTAAAAATACTTCATTAAACAATTAATTATATAAAGATTATATACACACTTCTTGCAATTCAATTGTTAACACATGCCATATAAAGACGTGCAATAGAGAATATGATAGAGAAAGTATTGTACGTGTCCAAAAAATTTTACCATTACAAGTCATGGTAACCATTGAGTTTCACCTTGAAATTGTGCTCGATATGCTTCAGCTAGTAAGTGTACGCATTGATCGTCAGCCAATTCGTAGTTAATCGGCGATTTCTCTTCGATATGCGTGATAATGACAATAAAAATGTTTCGTGCTGTTGCCGTGATGCGGGCGTTCGCCAGTTTTGTTAAAGTCAAGGGTTTATGAGTTTGTTGGCCTCAGGCCTCAGCACATTTAAATAAAACCACTCGTTTGTAAAGTTTCTAAAATATTATAATTATTTGAAACACTGACGTTATACCTACGTCTTAACTTCACAATAAAAGTCGTGAGAAGGACGTCATATAATTGTTTCTCGTTCAAGATATTATACAATTATTTGAAATATGTATATAATGAAAAATAAAATGATGAATTATTGGTTGGTTTTAGGTGATTTATTTGTCCTTTAAACATATCAATATTTTTATTAAGTTTTAGTATACAAATCATATATTTATTGAGTATTTTACTGTTTTAAAATATATGTAAAGATGCTACATTATTGTAAAACCAACCGGTTTAAGTGACTTTCTTCACGCTGTGTACTCATTTTGACATCACATTTATTTTTGTATTATAAGATAGCGATCCAGTTTGAAATGAAAGTAAACACTCGTTGTTTACTGTTTTTTGTAACCCAGATCAATAGCATCAGAGTTGGTAAAAAATTACATCCTGTTATACCTAGTTACATACTGGTTCTGTGTCGACCTTCGTTTGATTGATTTACATAATAATGTACCGTTGCTTCATCTCAGCAATAAGAAGTGTAGCGTTATAGCACACTTGTCTAATTGATTGTATAGCAATTATATTAATAGGGTAACAGTTAGTTATCAATTATTACCAATTATTATATTTTAATATACTCGTTCATTAATAATTATTACTTTTATTCGTATTTTTCTACTACAATAACTAATTCAGCTGCCGTGGCGCAGCGGCACAGCATCTGATTATAAACGCGACGATTTGTGGGTTCGATTCTCATTTGGGGAGAATTAATCATTTTAATTTCCTTCGCTCTAGATACAAAGCACAAATACCTTCCCTAAACTTGCACTATCTCGAAAGGCTGTAAGATGGGTATAAAGTGTATAAGCATTAGCTTCCGCCTGCCTACCCTCTTATATGTGGGAAACAGCGAGAAGCCAAAAATAAGCAACTATTTGAATCTGTATGACTCACGCCTAATTTTGACATTCCACTTTGTATAAATTGTTGCAATTCAGTACCCAAAAGATTAATTACATAACGTAGATGAAGCTGAACATAAATTTATATTAACGGTTTATAATTATATGTATCTTGGTGTAAGAGGCTATATTTGTATGCTTTGTCATTATGTCTGAAAACATAAATCACTTTCTCCGACGGTGAGCACAGATCGTATATTCCAGTGAGTGCTGGCATGTTAAAGCGTGAAATTATTTTATGATTGCAAAAAGCGAGCGAAAAACCAGAATAATTTCAATATTTATTCTATAATATATAAATATTGTGACAGGCGTTTTTGAATATGACGGGAATTTGATAGCATTTTGGTGTTTGTATTATACTATCCACCTTGCGTTTATGTCTTGTGTTATCTGTTGTAGTCAAGGTCACCGCTAGGATAGGGGTACGAAAGACGAAAGAAACATTACACCCTGAAATAACCGAGGTCAATTTTATCTAAAGCAACTCTTTTATAGCTTCTTGTCATGAATCCAAAAACCTACTTTGTTTAGTCTTTTTGGTATTATGTTCTGCGTCCCGCGCGAAACGCAACTAAAAATATTTTTATAAAATAGGTTTCAAAAATAAAAATTATTAATATTTTAGGATAAATATTAATAGATCACTGAAAGCAAAACATCACTGAAAAAAATAAATCCTATGTTCATCTTATCACTACTTTATTTAAATAAATTAGTAATACATATCTATGTAACTTTACAAGGGTTTTCTTCAAATCAATTCTTTTCAATCAACGGGCATTCCTTTTCGCGATTCACTTTGCCCTTAGAAGCTAGAAGTATAATTGAGAGTGGAATGCTGGCCTAGATTAAAACCCGCTGCAGCCACTCGTGAACCATGCTATATAGAGCATACCACATGGGCTCTTTCATTTCAATTATAACTAAATAGAATAAAAATAACTTACTTATAATTACAATGCAGGTTTTTAAAGATGTTACATTTATAAAAATACATTATATTTTTTGTCTAAAGTGACAATATTTAGGATTTCCATTTAAACAATGAAACAATGATTTAAATAATTATTAATATTTGTAACAATTTCATTTGAAGACGTGCCTCTAATCATCTTAATAGAAATCACAGGGATTTTTTTTTTTTTTTTTAGCTTCACGCTTTATCCCGCACAAGGCAGGGTAGGCAGAGGGAACTGCAGGGGCCGTGGGAACCTAGTGTTAAGACACTCCGTTGCTTAGCCCCTGCTTTCTCCGTCCCCGCTTTCCGCCGTGTTTGAGGCATTGCGTGTTGAGTGGCGAAACTCAACGCCGCGCTTTGCCTAGTTTGCCAGAGCGAAGAAAATGGAAATAGAAAAATCCATCTTCTCCGACTGGGGATCGAACCCAGTAACCGTCGCGTTACAGGCAGACGCTTACGCCTCTGCGCCACGACGGTCTTCAATACATGAAACCGATTTTTACCGAATTTTCTATTTTGCGCCAAGTTCAACTTTATCTATTTTGTTCTTTTGTTCATATTTTAATATTTGTTCACATTCCATCATGCACTGTCACCGCGCCGATACTTTTGCCTTTTATTGTGCAGTTATTGCGGTCTATACAAATTATACAAAAGTATAATTCGTCAGTGTTTATTTAGGTGCTTTTCTTAACGACTATAACAACAATAGTCTGTCTTAATATTAAATTATCAAGTATGTCAACATATTAGCGGAAAACGATATCTTTTAAATTACTCAGCAACTAAACATTGATCGTGTAAGAATTTGATATATGTCTATACTAATATTATAAAGAGCTAAACTTTGTTTGGTTGTAATAATAGGCTCAAAAACTACTGGACCAATTTCAAATTTTTTTTTTAGAAAAAATAAGGTTCCGTAACATATTTGGGTTTTTCAGAAAGAAGCTGTAAAAATCAACAAGAAAAGTTACTTATCTTGTGTACGCTGCCTAAACTATAAAAGATAGAATAAAATAAAATATTTTAATGAATTGTAGATCTTATATATATTTATAAAAAAGTCCACGACACACTATACCTATCTTTGTTGAGTGAGGCACAACAACCATTTTTTATTTTTAAATAAATCTTGATTTTTTGAACTCCTTCTAAACGCATTTATTTTACTCACGCTAATAATCCTCATTAAAATAAATTATTTCATCACTAAATATAATTTATTTACATGATATTTGGTCTTTGAATGATATAATAAATTTGGACACTTTGTTTCGAAGTTATGATCAAAATAAAATATTACGATTTTTAATTAACCACCACCACCAATCCACAGAAAGACAGTTTGTGTAGCCTGCGGATGATGACTGTCGTAGTTGATATTAGTGTTGATGTCTGTGAATTGACCTAGGAATCATTTTGCTGATCGTGTTTTTCTTGAGTAGGCTTTTTGAAAGGTAACCGACACCTACGCAGGTGAAGCCGCGGGCGTTCGCTAGTCTCTAGTAATTATAAGGACCGTTGTGGCGTAGCGGCATAGCGTTTGCAGGTTCAATTCTCTTTCGGAGATGATAACAATAGAATTTTTTAATTTCTGTTTTCTTCGCTCTGGCAAATAGGTAAAAGCGCGACATTGAATTCCGCCACTCAATAGCAATTTCCTAACAACATCAGGAACCATATCCTATGGTTACAGCGGTTCCCTCTGCCTTCCCTGCTAAGTGCTGAATAGAGCGTGAAGCTCAAATAATTATGTTATGTACAGTTAGTCTAACTTTAATTTGCTGTTTACCCACTTTTTAACTATTTATGTAACTATAATAAGTTGTTCAGTTTGATTTTTTTTATAAAAAAGTGTCAAAGCATTACTAACATACTTATTTTGTAGGTTAATATGAAAAAATAACAAAAAATATAGACATTAGTAGCAGATTTACTACAGTATACATAGGTAAATGTATCTATACTTTGAACAAGTGAATAAGGAATACTGTTGTTATACATTATAGGGCCCTGGACCCTTTGTCCGTATTTTTATTCAATAAAGATTGATATTGTGTGATGTCTTCTTGCTTTCCCCAATTAATGGACTATTCAACACAAATCATATTTCAATTAGAACCCGTAGTTCTTGAGAGAAACAAACAAACAAACAAATTCTTAAATTTTATATTATTAGTATAGGTAGATTAATCATAGAAATGAGATCTGACAGCTCGTTCTTAAGATTTATTTTTAATAAATCACTTAAACCTAAATATATCGCTTGCTTTAATGTAACAGGTAGTGTTGCAACGGTTATTCCATTAGCAGCAGTAATCGTGTTTGTATAGCAAGTGTTTAAATATTATAAAATTTAAAGTTTATTGTACTTTGATTAGACTCTGTCATGGTTCGAGCAAATAAGTATAAATATCTTAATTCGATATTTTCATAAGTTCCTTAAATGTAATTGAAGGGAATTAAATAAAAAAAATATTTTTAGGACAACACTACTATTGTGTTAGGTAATATGATGTAATTTATTGTACATTGAATAAAGATACTGTCCCAGCCAATGTGCTGATGCGTAATCGTTATATTAGAACATGTCAACATAATAACAAATTACCTAATAGTTAGGAACTACAACTAGAATTGTTTGAACCAAAATCGATTGTAATGTAGCTTATTTTAAGAATAACCTTGGGCCCGAACGTTCATGTTTGTGATATTTAAATTTACCTGCACTTAATTAACATAAGGCTTGTCGTAATAAATTGTAATTTATTGGATAATATAAGTACTCAATATTAAAACGTACCCATAAGGTCATAACAATCATTAACACTAAATAACGTTTGTATTTTGCGTATGGCATCTTTAAAATATGTGTACCTCTTATAATTTGCAAAAACACTGCATCTCAACAAGAATGTAATTTTTAATTTTTTAAATAAAACTTATGTACTTAACTGCGTATATGTTATGCAAAAAGTAAATTCTTTTTTTTTAAGATATCCGACCTATCAATATTTCGCATAAGTCAGCAGTATTCATATAACGTAATTCCCAATTACCTTTTGTGAATCTTAATAAATAAATTAATATTTTTTAATAACTATCAATAATTGACATAATAACAAAGTTTAATCAATATAGTTTCATGCAATAAATACTCGCGGCGTAGGCACTTATCCTTACTAATAGAAACTTTGTACACTAGGATCAATTTTTATATGTTCATGTTGTTCAATTAGACTAAATGTATCTAACGATCCCCTACTGACTTGCGTTGTGCCCCGAATCCTGATGATGATGATGTTGATATGATGGTGATGTCTTTAGTGTGGTGACTTCAAAGTCTCAAACATCAAAAAGTTTTAGCTTTCTTTTTTTTATTTAAATAGTCTCGTGAATCAGTCCAATAATATATACGTTTATCTTACACTCATATTATAAGTTTATCCGGGTCAGCTGACTAAAATACCCGTCCATTCTAATAATTGCAACAATCATAAGTATGAATAATGTAAAAATATGGACAATGTAAATAAAAAAAAACCAATAAGGGCATGTTGTGGGGCAGAGGCAATGACGCGACGGTTTGAGCGTTCGATTCCCACTCGGGGAAGATGGATTTTTCTATTTCCATTTTCTTCGCTCTGGAAACTATGCAAAGTTAGTTAGTTCCGCCACTCAACACGCAATGCCTCGAAAAAGGTGGAAAATGTGGCCGCAGAAAGCAGGAACTAAACGACGGAGTGACTTGACACTAGGTTCATATGGTTCCTGCAGTTCCCTCTGCCTACCCTGCAATATGCAGGATAAAGGGTGAAGCTAAAAAAGACCAGTCTATAACTTACCAATATATATTTCAAAACATATACGAATATCATTCGATACGGTAATCTAAAGTAATTTCAAGTAATTTGATTTTTACGCAGAATCGCTTATGACGCTTAGTAAATTTCTTAAGGTCATACGAACGACAAACATTAAAATGATTCCGTAGTTTTGTATCGTGACTGGATAGCATTGGCGTTTCACTTCTAAGTGAATGTACATTCTTTCGGTTCGGAATGTCTTTAACAATAAAGAGTAATACTCGCTTCTAAAATCAACCTGTAGAACTAATATGAAATATTGCACAATAAAGTAAAAGAGAAGTTATTGATTATATTGAAATCTAAAAATATATAATACCCTTAACAAGTCATAACTCATTGGTATGGGTTTTTGTAACTAGTCATTAAATATCACGTTATGTATGTATGTTAATGTCTCGTTCAATTGCATTATGAAATCAGGGAAAGACCTAATCGGATACAGCCTACTTCTTTTAACCCTTTGTTTACGTCATTGATTATGTAACTATTTAGGTGATACTTAGTTATAATATTCATACTTTCACAACCTACTTTGATTTTAATATTGACTTTCTTAGTTTACAATTATTATAATTGAGGATCGTCGTGGCGCAGAGGCGAAACGTCTGCCTGTAAACGCGGCAGTTTGTGGATTCAAATCCCGCTCGAGAAAGATGGATTTTCTCATTTTCATTTTCTTAGCTCAACACGCAATGCCTAAAAATTCGAAAGAAGAGAACGGAGTGTCTTAATTCTAAATTCCCACGATTCCTACGTTTCCCTCTGCCAACCTGGCTATAAGAGGAGAAAAGCGTGAAGCGAAAAAAAATTAATTTAATTTAGAGTCGCTTGTGGTAGTTATCTCAGAAACACGATAAAGTTGATTATTACGAGTCCAGATGAATCGTATGATAATTTTTTAGCTTCTACTTTTCTTGAAGATAAATGAAGTAGTACTTTAAAATCTACAAAAGTTTTATTTAGCATTATTATTGCTGTCTTTTCACTGACTTGTCTACTAATATTTTAATTTATTGAAATTATTTTTGAAAAAAATATTTGGAAATTAATAAATTACTGGGGATTGGGGCTTAAGTTCTAAGTAGTTGTGTGAAATTAATGATGAAATATGAAATGAATATGAATGCAAAAGACATTAAAGTTCAACTTAAAGATTATTTTCATAATAGAAACATAATAAAACCTCAGAATTCTAATAACAGACCGCAAAGGTCATCAGTGAACAATACCTATAAATGTAACTATTAACGTGTTAATTGTGTCATTCAAACCATAATAATTGTATCATCAGTAAATGTAATAACGACTTTTAAACGCAATTTCATTTAATTATTATGTAAACTTTACTTACTTTGTATTTAATTATTATGTACTTTTAGCACTTAGGCAATATATAATTCTGATAATCCTAATGAAAATATCTCTCGTCTCTCTGGGTGGGCTTAAATCTTACTATGTCGGATGTTTATGTAAGTATATTTCAATAATAAACATGAAAACGTTTTTGTCAACGTAGTGTACGATTCCATTGCATTGTTTTTGCGAAACAGTATTTTAAAATTATTATAAGTAATAAAGAACTCTATATAGACATATTTAAAGATGTCAAATAACAGGTGATAACAGGTGATTATCTATTCCTTGAATAATACTTAAACTTAAAAGTCCTCATTAATTTTTTAACGTGAATATTGATGACATTCTTGCTACAGGCTTTTTGAAGATTTCGTCATAAGCTCTATATTCTATAGTTCTATATCTGAAGTTAACTTCATTCATCATAATTTTCAAAATGGAATATGAGAGAAGAAAATGATAAACATCTAATATCCAAACAATGCAATCCAACTCAACATAAAGATAACTCCAATAACCTGTTCTTTCACCGGATACCGGATTTGGTAGAGCGATACGATATTCCCGTAATACGAGTCTGTTGAAATCATTACGGCGAATGTTCCGGCCTGATAGACGCAGGCGTGAAGACCCGCGCCCTTACACTTACAGTGAAGTGAAGCCTTTCCTGTATATTGATTCTGAAATATGAGACGATGGCATATTCTTAATTTATTTCAATTGTGTTTACAAATAAATACACGTTTATACGTGGAATCAACATATTTTTTGTGGTTTTTATCTTTAATATACTTTTGCATTAAAAAACCAAATATATTCGCGACGATGATGTAATTAGCATTACACTGTAGGTGTTAAAAACACGTTTATTGAACCAGAAAGATTTATATTTGATACCTTAATATGACATTTGTACGTGTTTCCAGGCAAATCGGTATCGCTAACCGTCATACGTCAGTGCATCGCAGTCAAAACAAATGCGAACTTTAATCACACGGTCACATGATACTTTAATTTTTGTGCTGCGCTTGTCAAACCACCAAATAACACGATTGTTTTCTAACAATTGTGCGATGTCGTAATATGCGATGAGACAATGATATGATCATTCGCACACTGGAACAGATCTACTTATAATTAATATATACCACCTACACATAATAGATAAAAGCTCGAGAATAAAATTATCTGCGAAAGACATCTGATTAATTATGTTAAATAAAACAATAAACGGAAAACAAATTAATCTGGTTAATAGCTCTGGTCATTAAATGATTTTATTAAAAAATAGTTAATTGTCTCATTATTAATTATTTTTTACTAAAATTCAACTCCAACTCAAAATAAAGTTACTATTACGAGCCGTTCCCCTTCTCTCTACTCTCTGATTATCCAAATTCATATTTTCCTCAGAGCGTTGTCAACAAATAATGTCCCAAGGGATATTTTCCCTGAAGTTGATACGAGTTTTCTCTACACACCCTGTTATTTGCTAGATACTGTACAAAAGTACGAAAAATATTTTTCTGAATAGTTCCATGTATAAATGTTAACGTGACCATTGGGTAGGTAGATAGGTAGTTGATAAAATGAAAAGTAAATATATTTAACTTTACAAACTTTAAAAAACCTGTTTTTGACAAACGATATGGTCAAGACTTAAACAGGTTTCCTTTAAATCATGAAACGATTTCCTACTAAATTAATTATTTATGACGCATGTAGAGTCCGTATAAATATACAGGATTGTTCTAATAAATACATTTTAAGTTAGCATTTAGTCTGCAATATTTCGTACACCTTTTGCGAAATCTGTTCCCTTCTAAGCTTTAATCCTCGGTTAAAGTATAAACTAGTCCTCGTACGTGCCTTCCGTTGCAAACTGCTTGAGTCAAGGATTGTTTGAATTCCGATCTGCCGGTCACTGCTCCGGACTATGTCAATATTAATGATGAGATAATCTAATGTTAGCTTTCCAGTTTCCATAAGTACCTTTGTTTGTGTATCTTTATACGGCCAGTGGATATTATGGAGCGTCTTCTGGCTTCAAATTTAAAATAGATTTATATAGAAAAAAGAGAAAAATAACAAAAGCAAAGAAAAATAAATACAAAAAATAATTACCTTTAAAACTCTATATATTTATAACCATCTTACATATATGTATAATTAAATAATGTATGATATAGCAACATTTCAATGATTGATTACATAATAATTTTATACAATTAATAGCCTAAAAGGAATCGATTCATATAATTTTACAAAATTAGTTTGTCGTAGGTATTCGTAAAAGTAAAGTGCTTGTTGCAAATGACAAAACATTTTACTTATCCTAACGTATGTGGATTGTGCATGTGTTGTAACTTGGAAATATTTCGCAAGGCAAAGTGCTACAAGCGAAAGTCTTTAAGCTGGTTTCAAGACTTTACATAAAACAGCTTACTTTTGACTACTTTATTTTCTTGACACAACCGTGAGAAACTTTATGAATAATTTAAACCATTTAAGCCATTGATTCTCTCACAGCTAGCCAGCTAGCGTACAAGCAAATTGTATTTAAAATATATTTTCAAATTTACGCAACCTGTTACTTAATACTCTATCAAAAAACAATACATCATTATTTCTTTCATCTAAATTGAGTTATGTAGGCGAGTGAATGTAATCCAAAACGAATTTATTGTATAATGATTAATAATAAATGTACGTTATCTTTTTGCTATTTATCTCCATGCGTATCATAACATTTTGAGAGGACTGAGCGTTTTTAGAAAATTGTAACATGGCAAGATTTAATCCTATGTATTTTCTAATCGATTCAGAAGAACAAATATATTTAATATAAAATGATTGTGATAAGAAGAATAAATTGTGTTATAAGACCGAGTCTCATAATTAGATTTTTTGCTTGTTTTACTTAATTAGGTATTTTAATTTGTTTACTATTTATTAACGGAAGTGAAAGTATTGATAAATGGACAATGGCTTTGGCATGCAAAAATTAAGTAGGTATTATTGGATAACGACAAATAAAACAAAATTCCACAAATTACGCTTAGTAATGGCTTATTATTAGCTTGTTGTTAATGCTTTGTATTCAGTATTAATTAGTAATTAAATTTTGTTTATTGCGTAATATTACTTCTAATAACATATTAGATATGAATAACAATATTAAAAATATTCTAGTTACTTTTTCATTCTAAATTAAGGTACAAAAAATATTTATTTTCGAACCTAATTATAGAAAAAGGATATTCTTATTTTAACCTTTTTAGAAAACATAAAAACACACATTCTTTATCAGTAATACGAGCGACGAAAAGTTTATTTTATATCCTTAAATTTTCATTAAAATATGTTTCATTAATTGGTATAAGTATTTTTCGTAACAATTAAGATAAAATAAGAAATTAACTATCGGTAAAATTCATAGAGTCTTTACTTATATCTGGTCTTATAGTTCAGCGTAATGTTATCTTTGACCTAAAATGAAATGCTTTATCGATTTATATTGATGCGCTGGATTACCGTACGAATTGTTAAACACAATGAATTATCGGAATATTTTATTGTTATAAAATTTATATTTCTTACCGTTAATAAAATGTCTAAAATAGTCTTATACTTTTTACTTAAGTAATTTGTTGTAAACAAAAATAAATCAAATTTACGATGGTAAATACCTACTTATATGTCAATTTGAGATAAAAATAAATTTTAACTTTGTGACAAAGGGATCAGGTTGTACAAAAAGTATCTCGATGAAGATAGGGGACAATTGCTGCTGAAATAATATAGAAGGCTCGTATCAGAAACGTGAGACGGACGCGCGCACGTAGGACGCTTTGGCCACCGCCAGTGCACACTAGGCTAGCGAGCGAAACACGCGTATTGATATTCGCGGAAAAGGGGATCCACAAATTTACAATTTTCAAATATAAAAAAGCAATTTATAATAAATTGCGCTTTTGAAATATCTCCAAGGATTTTTTACTCATACTTTTATAATATATAACGTGGGATATATTTTTACATTACAATGCCGGTCGAAACAAAAATTAGCTTTTCTGGTAAGTTTTCACGAACATTTTTGTTTAAACGTTCATATTTTTTGGTTTTAATATTTACGTTGTCCCATAAAAAAGTGTTTATATAAAATAAAGAATATAATTCTTGTGTTTATACTATATAGTTATCGAGTGTTTATACTATATAGTTATCGAGCTTGTTTTCGGTTTGTTAATCGCTACGCCGTGAATTATACATATATTCTATTTTTATCATTTGTTTAGTGTATGTCGTAATAAAATTATATTTGCACTTTGCTCATATACCTACCTACTGATACCTATATATACTGTGAAATGCAGATCCTAAAGAGTCAATTCCTTATTTCATAACTTGTTAGTGATGCTTAGTACTAGAAGTGCTAATGAATGTGAAGTAGTAACATAGATATTATACTTACAGCATTGTTTTTCAGTAATGGTAACTACATTAACATACATATTACTAACCTCAGGTAGGTTAGTAGCACTAAAATTCGTTAATGTCTTTTAATTTGTTTCAATAATAAATATATTCGAATTTAATAATAAACTCTCCATTTTTTTAATTGCAATTGAAATAATCTTCAATGAAACTCTATAAACATATGTAATAATATATTTATGATCACAGTATAAACAGATCATAAATCCTTATGTATTAATTGCCAATTACGTTTATTCTTGCATAACGATGCAAGATCACACATAATTTTGCCAGTTGTGTGCATATTTTTTTATGTACAAATAAAGCCACGTAAAGTGTAATAACTCATCATTATTGTCTAAAAACAATACGAATATGACGTGTAACACTTATACTTATAATAACTTTTCCAACATATCTCTCAGTTCGATATTTTATAGTTCAATCTAGTGAAAAATATTGCTTAAAAAATTTTCTTTATCAAATTGACATTGCTATTGAAAAATATTCCCACGGTTAAGGATGTTGAAGTTTTTATATAGTACTAAGTAATATGAACTAGTATATAAAAACAAAATTATTACGTTATACACTAATGTATTATGTAATGCTTGATCATATCACCCCTCGTCTCGAAACATTTTATTTATTAATAACATCAACTATGGCTATAGATGTTGATTTATTTAGGTGCGCTAGCAAACCTCCCTTGCGACTCTCCTTTGAACAATACCGTGCGCCCCTTAACGCCCTCGTGACTTCGAGTATTTAAAATTAAAACTTTTAAAGCCTTATTGATTATACCCACTTACTAATTAAAACCTTACGTATGTATGGTACAATTTTCTTATTTAGTATTAATTACTTTAGGTTGTTCTTGTTATCAGTAGTCCATTATTGTAAGAGGCTTACCCTGACCCCTGTACCCATGCAGCTAACATTAGTGGTATTAAAATAACTTAACCTTCTTTGGTGTTCTATCACGACTGTGACATGCCACATTACCGTAACCGCATCTAATCCTTATCAGATTTAAACTGTGGATGAACAATAATGAATAGTAAACGAATGGTTTCAACTGTAATCTTTGCATTATTTAGTTAAGTTTACGTTTCTGCATGGTAACATTGTGAATGTTTAACTTGAGCACCGAATATGTATTTGAGGGTTTAGTAAGGGCTGAATTTATGTATATATTTTGACAATATATGTTACAAGTATCCAAGTTTGTATATAAAAAAAACATTGAATGTAATAAACATAAAAATTGGAACCCTACACCATGATATCGTTTACACGATATCCATTAGTAATTATAATCTATATCTACACGATGACAATTTTACAACCCGTGATTAGACGCTATGGTTGTGCACGGTTGGTTGGTTATAATGTTTATTTTCAATTTGTACAAGTACATAAAACAAGCATGTTATCAATATAATTTTGTTTCTTTCGTAAAGTATCTTAAAAATAAAGCGGATAAATTTGGCTTAAGTGACCTAAGCCTTGGAGTTTAGATCGTAATATTTGAAGCCGTCCTTTAATCCGTCGTGATTTACTCATTTTTTTCCTATAAAGAAAAAAATATATAAATAATTCACGAAGTAATACATGTCGCACACGTTCCAGTCTTAACCTAGGATAAATATTTACATCCGACGTCTTTATTTTCCCTATCTTTATCGGAGATGCGCTAGTCGCCTCGAAATTGCTCGATTACTTGACATGGCATTGTTGTCGTTCATCCGTGGCAAAACTGTAGAGCAGGTGTAACCTGCACAAGTTTTACGTGACTGACTTGTGTGATGTGTGGTTTTATCACCGGTACCATCAGTACATCGTAATTACGTATGTAACGAGGTGTAATCTTAAGGCTAGCAATGGTTCTATATAGTTACATAACTATTTGACAACATTTATTGTTTGCTATTTTTCGTTATGTTAATAAATTAGTTTAAGTAACCTTGGACAAAAGTTTTGAATTTCACACGACTACAATGTACATAGATACATCGATTCTCCCGAAGCGTGTCAGTCTAAACCAAATGTCACGGTGATCATTGACCAATCAATTTTCAAATAAAACATCTTTTTAACATAGATAATTATTGCAAATTATAAGGAACGTCAATAAATAATTGTTGTGAATGCAAACACTCGAAACATTTGCATCATTTTCTTTTAATCGATATCGATTGTTGTCAATAAATGATATGCGTATCAGATAATATTTATAGAATAAAAGAAATGGTAACGATTATAATCTACCCATTAGTCACGAAAGCCCTTACCCAATGCAGCTTTAATTGTATGTAATTAATCATCCATATATATTATGTTGCACGTGAATATATTAAATCTTTTTGTGCTCGGCGCCATGTGAGTCGGCAGTAAACCTGTTTCTCCTGATTGGAGCTTGATGTCGTAAATGGCAGAGCATTACGATTAAAAATCTCACAAGCTATTCTCGTAAATGTCCTTAAGGGGTAATACTTAAAATATATTTTAATATATTTATATACGCATCATTGTTTCGCGACACAAAAGTCAGATATAGTTTATTTCAAATATAAAGTATGATAAGTATGATATAAAGCGTAAGGCTTTGTGAGAATGCAATGCGCATATACGGGTATGCAGTTGCTGCATTACATTAAAATTGACTATCACACGGGAGTGTGTTCTTATAGCTGTGCTCCCATGGGAAATCATTGTTATAATGACGGCTTGCTCATGCGTAATTACTATCACTTTATTTTTATTGTAATTTTATACGGTTTATTTAGTTTATCAAGTAAGTAACTTTTAACAAACTCATAGTTTGAGTTTTCATTATCTGGAATATCGCCAAACATAAGGTTTTCCTATGTTAAACGTCTATCCAACACGTTATATACTTTTATGTTATTTATAATAGCTAGCGGCGACGCCATAGCGTCTAGACTCTAGACTTTATTGAATATTCCCTGTGACCCGCCCATCCACTGCATTCTATTTCCGCATTTATTATCAGGCGCACATACCATACTTATGTAATTAGCTAACCACGGGTATCTGCCTGTTGCCCTATATTTAGCAAATACATTTTTCATTTACATTTGTCATGGCTTTGTTACATATTCAACCACTATCAGTATTAGCAGCAAATTACATTTAAAGTCATATAATTTGAAAGTTAATTGCCCATATTGGTCAAATTACATGATTTATCATTCTATTTTAAGCAAAGTTTCATTGCGGTTCGTAGATAGATACTAATATTATGAAGCTGAGTTAAAGTGAACTGAGGGAGAGTTTATTTGGTTAATGACCGTGTCAGGAACTATTGGTTCAAATTAAAATTTTTTTTTGTCTTGCATAGTCCTTTGATCTAAAAAGGTGTATTATGTTACGTAAATCGTTTCAATGTAACCCACTCCACTCTATGGTAAAGGCTACCTCGGGTGATTAAAATGTATCATGTTATATATATATCATTAAAATTAGTAAGTGGAAGTAAATAAAGAGTTTTAGGCGCTAATTTAGTAAGTAGGTATTCTTTATAACAATTTAAAGGTTAACTCAAAGAGTAGGTGCATGTTCCATATAACAATAACCATATTCTTTAGTTGAAATTGTCATATTATACCAAAACGTGTAAATTACGGAGGCGTTCAAATAAATTACGTAAACCGATCTCTATATTTGAATATTATAAGTAACTGTTTATTGTGAGACATTTTCATACATATAGACAGACATAGGCGATTTAAGTAGCAATTTACGATCCGCTACTGCGAATAAATACCTGAGAATACCTTTATTTGATTATAACATATTAGTTTTGAGTTCATTGGCTTCTACAAACTTAATTTTATTTGCTAATAAGTATTATTTTAGAAAATATTTTTTGTAGCTTGTGAATATTAATGAAATATCAGTGTCCATTAATATACATATTAATATCAATTCAAAGAAAAAGAAATCTTATCAAAACTATTTAGCAGATGTTATTTCTACGCAACTTTTGAGTGATGGTACCATGATGATATGATAGTAAATAAAGTAAATACTAAGAATAAGTCAAACAATCTATGAATAATTTGATATTTTATTGAACATCTCTCCTGTAATAAAAATATAAAAACAGTCTATATAGTATCCCTCTACCAACACTTTTAAATATAAAAACTGTGTAATGAAGCCGGCACACAAAGCTAATCCAAATTTTATGTGACGCTCACTGTATTTGCGACGAAGGTGGTACATTCAGGTGCCACAGTGTAAATTGCTTTATTGACTAAACACTTACGTCAGTGTCTCTTCAAGACGCATTTACAAGTTCAAGGTAGACGATTAGGAAACTCCGGTTTCTTATTTAAAAACTTATTTGTTTACTGTAGCAGCTTAAGATGTTCTTAAAGACTCAAATATCACGTCTCTCTTGTCGCCGTCTGATCATAGTTATGTAACTTGTGTTCTACGTATGGAACGGACGTCGTTGTGTTTTATTATAATAAGTAAGCGTTTAAATATGATATTACTTTTTTACTTAATATCAATGATTGCATGCAACAAAAGCTACCAATATCATAAATGAGGAAAGAGAATAACAGTGTCTCATGACTTAGTTGTTTACAGTAAATATGTCAGTATTTAGTACTCTCCCATAACAGGAGCTAATACCAGTTTCTACAAAGTATGTTGAAACAGCAATAATGTCGTCATGTCTGTATATACCCTCTTTTGTGATACTGTATACCGATTACATATAGAGGCCCGCGTCTTTCCTATTTAAGAACATATCCCGTCGTATGAAGCAAGTACTGAGTCACCATGTTTACTTACACAAGTAAACAACATAGTAATCTCGGACACAGGGTTTACCGAAATCTGATAAAAATTATCAACATTGTACCTTTTAAGAATTTACTGTTTCTAAATATAATATAAAATTTGTTAGGCAACAAATACTAAGTAGATACCGTATATATTACGCTGCCACGTTTGACAATACCGATATCTAGAAGCAAATGGATTTCCCAGATTTACCCAAACACGTTTCGGTTTTAATGTTATGCTCTTTAAAATGCTTTCATGCAAAAAGTCAAGGCTTAGTTCCCGTCTAACTTGAACCTGCATTTATCATTGCCTTAGATAATAATCTAGGCGGTAACTCGCAGGCGTGAGACTGAAACAAAGACGACTTAACGCTTATCTACAACTTCGTGACTGTTATATTTCTCAGATGCCATATTCTATATAAAGCACTCCTTCGCAGAACATGGTAGACAAATCATAGCATAACAACTATATAAAGTTATGTCATACGTGATATTTCAATTAAGCAAACAGTCTAAGACAAATCTTGCAAAATGTTTATATATATTTTTGTAAACTTTTTGTATTAAAAATTTGTATCAATTGCATCCCTAATTAGAAGATCAGTTCGATGTTAAGAACCAATGTAATCTAGGTAAAGGAAGCAGACATCGCTCGTTCACATTTTCTATTTTGCCATTCGATCACTTGAACTACTCAAGCAGAGAATTTCGCTACGAGTGCCGATCTCTCGGCTTCCATTTCCTTTTTCCTTATTTCGTCAAGTTGCCTTACATTCACACTTTACGTAAGACAAAACTTGGAAAATATTTGTAAATTAGCATAGTAATTATAATTACATAAATTATTTTTAATATGTCAACATTTTTGTATACTTTTTTCTATTTAGCATGCATGTCGCTGTGTTAGCACGACTCATTAGAGTCCATTATCGTAGCCGGGGCGATCATGTTTAGATTGTCAATCACCACACACTCCATACTTGTTCCTTAAGGGCGTAGTAAATTATTATTGAATTATTCAAATGCTATTATGATATACAGTTAACCGCTAACATTTAACACGTCGATAGATTGACCTTAATCTGCGATGCAGCTTATATAATTATATCAATTAAAAATAAAACTAGTATTATAATTAGAATAGTTGCATCTTAAATTTACTTCTTATGCTAGATGACGTTACTATGAATTGCATAACGTCGTAATATCATACAAAATAATGTTACTTATATATGCTTAAGTTATACGCTGTTTTCTATGGATCATTAAAAAATGAATTATTTATATGTAATATTATGTCTTGTGGTCTTATATTTATTTTTTATATAAAAAAATATTTGTCATCAACAAGTAAAAATATTTTTTGTTTAAGTTGACTTTCAACGCCCGAAAATAAGCATTAAATAATCAATCAAATTAAGGATCAATCACGTACATAATTTATCATATAATTCATTCCAAAACACGACTTCTTACACTATATTTGCATGTCCTAGATCCAATTTGACAAAAACATGCTTCTATATTATTTGTAATATTTTAATATATTTATCAGTTATCAGTAATTAGTAGGATTATAGGATCGCGGTAGCCGTATAGCGGCCAACTCGGCACAATGTATTTTAGATTGCTGTTAGTAGGTCTAGTGCTAAATTAATTAGTCCGAAACACTTCCTTGGAAAAAAACTGCAGTGTAAGAAATTCAATTTAAAAATATATAGGTAGTGATTGTTGTGTTGTTAGTTTAAATTATTTAAGCATTATAGTCTATGAGAATCCATTTAACGCGGTTTTATTCTCTGAAGTGTAATTGCCATTGAAAATTGCATTTGCCGTGCAGCTTGTACTGCATCAATTGTCGTCAATCCCACATGCAGATGTATGATCACGAGAACGAACCGCGTAATTGTCCTTAATTGACAAAATTAATGTCTACTCAACGAGAAAGTAGAAGTGACATATGTATTATGGACTTGTGAGAGAAATACTATGATATATCTGCCATTAGTTATAATATATATTATAATATAGTTAAAATTATATGAAAACGATTTAATTAAAAATATATTGACATTATTTAATTAATAAGAGTGTAGCCAACAATTTGCGTAATGTGGAGTGCGGTGCGCAGATCAGCTTCATTACATAAATTGAACTAGGGGACTGAAATATTAGAAAATAGCACAGGCCTCAATTCTAGTTGTAGTCACAACAACGTTGACGTCATGTCATTCAAATTTTTATTTGCCTACTCGTAATACCTGACTGATTTCACATATTGAGTATCTATTACTTCTTTATGCGCATACCTATTTTAAAAACTTGTAAACAAGGCTATTTGATATTTCGCACAGATCTGTTTCAATTTTTTTTCTACATGACGAATTGCTTATTACCATAACAATACGGCTTGTTTAAATATAATATATATACATGTCATGCGGAATGTTCATAAAATAATGTTGACAAACCTACATATATGCTAGATAAGTTGAAGCAAAACAATTAAAAGTATATTTATTCGCATACCATATTCCTTATGTTCAATAATATTTATTCTACACTAAAAAGTAGATAAAACTTTATTAATTATCAGTTTTATCGATTGACCTTGCAGTAAATATTTTTACCAACTTTTACCTATACGGCCTTGGACGATGTGTCTATAGTTCGTTAATATAGAAAAATATTGTGGCATTTATTGGTTCGTATGTTAACTTCGATTATATGCACTTTGTTCGAAGGAATTTTCTAGAAAACGTAAAAGAAGGCAATTTGTGACATAACAGATATTATTCATTGTGATGAATGGCCTCCAGTTAATGTATCATTATTATTAATAGAAAAATATTTTATTCAACCTTGAACTTCAAGGAAAATTATGGTTGATGTTACAATCTTTATTTGCTTTATGTTGTAGTTTATCTTCAAGCATAGTAAATGAAACAATATAAATAAATATGTTTTGTTTTTTTAATACTCATTACAAGAAATGGGAGGCAATAATATTCATATTTACAAAGAGAGCATCATATTTCCCATCTGACAGAGATTTTCTACTTATGGTTTTTCTTCCGCATAACTTACGCTAGTGCATGTGGGTAGTTAGGGAGTGCGATGAGCCTCGCCAGCTTTACATCAGAGTTATGACTATCAGGCCCACGCTCTATGACAAGGCCGGCCCGTTGCGCAGTTGTCACAGATGATTAATCAGACTTCGGGCGATCAGTGCCGGACATACGCACGTCAATACCAGTCAAGTTATCTCGATATTCTTCAACGAACATTTAAGCATATAAATGTATCCTGTCAGCGATTGAAGCAAGTACTTATTTCGCCATTTCTAATGGATATTAACAAAAATTCCGCTTAATATTGCGTCATCGGACTTGATTTTAACAACATATTTTATTTTAGATTGATAAAATATTTTTTTTAATATTTATACGAGTCTATACTTAAAATGTTTAAATATTTTGCTCTTGTGGTTCGTTTGCGTTAAAATTACTTCTTGACCTAAGTAACCGCCCGGTTTGGGCTACGAGAGGAAAATATTATTCAAAATATGATTAACTTTACTCTGCCTTTATTGCCAACAATGTTTAAAGTTGATTTTTCACATATCCATGATCTTGCTTAGTGTTCATTCGTTTTGTTATACTATAGGCAAAGTACTCTATATTAGTGTTTATGATATTTCGTAATTTGTAATGTTATGCATGTTATTTTTTCGTTTTGCTTTATGTGTCTTTGTTTTGTTGTCATAGACGGCAGCTCTACGGACACATTGAGAAAGTTGAGCGACGATTCATCGAGAAAACATTTGTCAGGTGAGTTTCTACTGTGTATAGAGATATATGTACGACAATGAATATAAATATATAAATAAGTGAATGTTATTATCATTGCATGGAAACGTACCAAGCATGAACATGCTTTGTTTTTCGAAACCAAAAATATTACATCACGCCATTTTGTAGTACCTATCTTCATTTGTACATAAATAGTGTTTTGAAATTACATTTTCATTATCACGCTTCTGCATGTCGTTTGTGGATCAGATTTAATCGAAGCCGACGAAGACGAAGTAAGCAGCAGTTTGCCTGAGAGACCACGTTCACGTCGAAAAGCATCTAGTAAGTTATTTACTAATACGTAGTTAAATGTCAATAAAAGACGCGTAATATGAATAAGATAAATAACAAGCATTCACAAATTGTACATAATAAAATATTATATATGGTCGTGGTGGTAGTACATGTTACATTGTATAATAATGCAAAGGTGGAGGAAACAAATATGACTTTTAAGCCTGAGTACTATTATCAGCACACAACAAATAAATTAATATTTTATTTATAGATTCAAACTAACTAAATTAATGTATGAAATTAAATATTTGCATGCGACAAATGCTATAAATTATTGTATGGTGGAAATTTAAAATTATAATTCAGTTTTTGTAACGTTATTATATAATATTAGTAAAGCCATATAACTTTTGCTTGACTACTTGAATCTAAACAATAATAGAAGCCCGCCAACGTAAAGCTTCCATTAATTAATTATATACACAGATAGAAAAACAACTAAGCTTACAATTAGCTCAATTGTCTAAGAACCGGCTATAAATCAATTTTGTCATTATTGTACAATTTAAAAGGAACAAATACAAATGAGATGCAATAACATTGTTCGTTTTTTATCGACATTATTTTGATGTTTATGTTGCTATGATTTATAATTTGTGTGAGGTACATTATGTATTTGGTGTGCAAGCATGGTCGAGTGCTGATAGTAGTGGCTAATGCACGTTTGTGTCACTTGTGTGCGTCGCAGCTAGCAGCAGATCCAGCATTACATCGATGGACGCGTTATGGGAGAAATATCCGAGACGTCTTAGCGAAGCCGGTCTCAGACGCTCGTCAGGTAAGTAATATTTCACCAATTGTTCCATAACAAACCCATATTATCTTATAAACAAACTATAGCGAGAACCGTGTCCGTTCAATTCAAATATTCATACAGTAAGAATGAATAAATTATTTTTAGGCGATGGCCTATTTGGTAGTTACAAATGTTGATTGTCAACATTTTATTATTAAAAATTTAAGTTATGTGGAACTATTAAAGCTTATTGTTATGGAATAATTTAATTTTTCGTTTAACTTCATTTATATATCAATTCGCAATACATTCACTAGACTATATCTCAGTGGGCTTTAAATGTACAGCTTTTTCAAAGGGTGCATCACGTACTTGGTGATTGTACAGCACTTCAATGTAGATTGTTCTCACATCTTCAAATGTCAAATGCAGTTTGTTCTTTGAGTATCGCTAGGGGAAAGCTCACAGGTGCACCTCTCGAGTAACGTTAGAGCGTAGCTATATGCAAAATGGAATGCAAATAGTTCCGTAATGGTCGTTGTACTTACATCAGCCGTATTCAAGTCATGAGTGCATTATAAGTATGTGTAGAGAATAGAGAATGTTAGGGGATATACGCATTCAAGCTACTACAAATGCAATCCTTTTACAGATTGATACTTTCTTTGTATATTTTCTCTCTAGATGTTTTTGATTAGAGATTTTATCTTTAATGTTTAAAATATGTTTTAAAGTAAAATTATACAACAAACCATTTCAGATCACAGTGTTGTTTTAACTGAGGACACAGATAGTTTTATAATTGGTGAACGAGTATGGGTGGGTGGCACTAAACCTGGCCAGATAGCATACATCGGCGAAACGCAATTTGCTCCGGGCGATTGGGCCGGCATTGTGCTTGACGACCCTATAGGTATTATACACAAAGGATTTCTTTATTACTCCAATCAATTATATTTTCTGTATTGTTACTCTTACTTAATAAACAAAAGTGATGAAGTACTGAATTTACTCCACATAGCAATTAAATATTAAATTTTGTTTGTTTTCAGGCAAAAATGACGGGTCAGTAGCTGGAGTTCGCTACTTCCAATGCCCGGAGAAGCGTGGAGTATTTTCTCGCCTCACTAGACTTACTCGAGAGGCCCTCATAATTCATGTACCGCATGATGCTTCACCTATTTCCGACGCCGGAAGTGTATTCGAACGACCGCCTTCGGGCTCCGCAAGACCCAGACGTGCACTCTCTCCAAATGGTAGCATACGAAGCGTTGTCAGCAGTAAGATGAGTAAGAAAATTCTTAATCTTGTATAAATTGTTTAAATGTATTTTTTATTTTATTAATTAATTAAAAACAGTAAGATAATCATGTTCTTAATTTCTCTACGTTTGATATATTTTAACTGACTATAATTAAAAATTAGCGCTATAATATAAAATCATTTTAGATGCTTCCATTTCTACCACAACAAACTGGAGACCTTCGCTTAGGTGACCGAGTTATCGTATCAAGTAGTCGAGGCAGTAAAGCTGGTACTTTACGATACGTTGGAGTTACAGAGTTCGCTTCAGGTGTCTGGGCGGGTGTAGAACTCGATGACCCTCTCGGGAAAAACGATGGGTCTGTCGATGGGAAAAGGTAAATCGTCTCGAAGAGTTCACAATCGATGAACAAAAAACATCGAAACCGATTTGTTTGCATTAAACATTTACTATCATCACTTGTTAATATTTCAGGTATTTCGAATGCGCGCATCGCTTTGGATTATTTGCGCCGATTTCCAAAGTGTCCCGATCGCCGTCGAACCGCAAGCCGGGAACGTGCGCGATCCACAACAACGGCCGCGCCACACCGCTCCGACGCTCGAACTCGCGCGAATCGCTCACTTCCCTCGGAACTTCGATCGCTTCCTCCCGCGTCGGGGTGAGGATGTCGGCTCAGGTAGGCTAGCCCCGCGCGCGCTCCGAGCCGCCCTCCCGGACCTCCCCGCGGCCCCTCGTGCCGCACCGGAGCGCCAGCCTCATAGACAAGACCCTGCTGGTTAAAAATATCGAATTGAATCGTTGCGCCCTGATCGCGTTGCCCCAGCCGCGTGTTTATTACGATATAATATTTAGCGACAAAAAACCAGAACTGAGCGTCGCCTTGCCGAAGTCGTGGCGGTGCTCCTGAGAGCGCTGTGAGTTTTAGTTCTCGGGGCGGACGCAGCAGCGGGGGTCTGTCTATAGCTAGCGGTAGTTTATCGAGTGCTAGCGGGACGGTGTCGCGGGGCAGCGAGGTGGTCCGGTGGGGCGGGCGGCCGGGCGCCGTGACGAGGGCCAGCCGGGGGCCGGCTACGGACCTGTACGTGGAGTTGCCGCCGTCGCGCAATCACTTCTCGGGCTTTGGAAAGAGCTACCACTTCTCTTGCGTGTCCCCCTTCCAGTTCACGTATCCGTACGTCGTCTACATATGAATGGTTCCTATAGATATCGGCTACCTGTTTATATTTAAATCATAGTACAAATATTATTCAGTTCCATATATTCCCTATACTTAATTCATCACTTCACCAGATATACCGATATATAGATTTCCGTCCTCTTCAGACACTATCACGTATTGTTTAAAATTCATCGTAGAGGGTACATGCAAGAGTAATGGTACTTGTAGATATTGCTTTTGTTTGCATGTTTCGATTTTGTTCGGTCTGTAGCTGGCACTCCCTTGGTTTGGCCCATGTGTTAATTTCTTGTTCATTTTATTTTTTTTAATCTTTTCAGTTTTTTTTGTTAATTTTAAAACCTTTTGTGTTACATTTGAAATTTTGCTTTTAAGGTGCTTCTAACGTATTTAGTTGGCATCAGTTTATAAGACTGCAATAGTATGGTTATTATAATTTGTCTGTGATATTACGTTTAAGAGGCCCCTTACGAAGGGTTCGTATCATACAGTAGAATTGTGTGAAGTAACCAGAAGTTTCTTCACACAATTCTAATCTAGATGCTCGCCAACAGTTTAGCATGGTGTTGCAAATGACGGTAATCATTTGCAATATGTAATAATTACTAATACAAGTTACAGAACTGATTTTTGTCTATTATTTTTAGCCCAGTCGAATGTTTTGTGAACTTGACAGTATTAATCATATCGTTTACATTTATTTTGTTATTTTCTTGTTTGCATTTTAGTTGATGCCGCACTGTATACTAATATCAAGTGTCTAATCTGTGTTGAATGTAAACTTAGATCTCATTTTATATTATTCCATTCAGCATAGTTTAAAGTACACAACGTGCATTTGTAAACGTCGGTTTAACTCAAGTTTAAGCGGACGTTTTCAAATGCACACAAGCGGTAGAAATGAGTGCGCTAACATGTGTTGTTTGTTCGCCGCATGCGCACTAACGTCACGTCTCGTCACGTTTCGCACGTCACGTCACGTCACGTCACTACACGTCACGTCGCGCGACAGCGGGCCGGTCCACGCGCGTCCTCCACCCCGGTGTCGGCTAAGAACGCGCTGCAGGTACGGTACCCCACTATCGCGGCGCGGTAGGCGGTTATACGTGTGTCATGTGTCAAAACTATATGGCGTTACTATACTTAAAATTGTTTACAGTAGATGGTTTCAATTTTTTTTAATTTTTAATTTATTTTTTAATATTGAACGTTTCTAATAATTGTTTTAGTTTACTATCAAAAGTTTATATATATTTTATATTAATTTTTCCTTTAGATTCTTCTTACGTTAAAGAAGAGCGCAAAAAGGAAGTATATTCATGTACATTGTTTAATTGGCTTGCGTTTTAAGCATAGTTCCACCATAAGGTTTTGGGTTTTGATGTTTAGCACACGTCTAGACGTAAGATTCCTACCACGCCCCAATAGAGGATTTCTATAATTTGATGACTTATACTGCATCTGCAGCAAAAATATACGAAATCGAAGTGTAATGGTATATTTTTATTATTTTATAATAACTTTGTTGTGTATTTTACTGGTCTTCTATAAATTAATATTGTGAAAATATGTATAGTTCTAATATCAAGTTATAGAAGGTCTGTAGATACTGAATAATGTAAATTCGGTAAATGAACTGAATCGACATTGATTGTGTTTTTGCCTTTTTTGTGTTTAAAAGTGTTTTACTTACATACTAAAGATTAACGTTAATGAGTATTTTTTACAGATGACATAATAAAATAGTTTATGTGAATTATCGCACACTATAGTACAAACTCAGCTTATTAATCATGTTCCAATAGACTTTAAGACATAATTATTCTAATATGATCAATAGAACAAAAGCTTAGCTTTGCGATGGCAACACTGTGATATTGTTTGATTTCCATTTCGTGTTTATTTGCCATGTTGAAAAGAAATTATAAAAATTAATATTTTTACTATATGAAATTTCGTATACTACTTATTTATTATTTATATTTATTAAAAAAATAAAAAATCTTACCAGTGCCTGTAAGTTCTGATAATATTCATATACGTAAGTTCGCACGCTACATTCCTTTGTATTTAAGTTTTTTCTAATATTTTAAATTCTATAATTAAATTACTTAATAATCAAGTCTAATGTAATATTTAGTGTAACTTTACTATAGTATAGATTGTATATTAACGTGGGAGTGACGTTTTACTGATACTGAATGAACACGATTTAATAAAATGTATTGGACGTGTTATTTCTTTCTTCTTTTCACCCTTTTATTATAAAATGTAAATAAAATACTATCTAAACCTAACTGTGTTGTTTTATTACACTAATCGCTGTATATTTGCTTAACGCATGTTAATGAAGGAATGTTGAATTAAATGAGATATCTCGTCTATTTGTACCGTTCAAAAATTGGTAATGGATTTTATTCCTTATGTGGTGGGGACAAGATGTATATTATGCTTTGTAGAAGTACTTTTGACAATCATAATAATTACCTCTGGAAAATTTCAAAGTATTATTATTACAATATAAAAAATTAAAATAGAATTCGTGCTGAAGCCTCTTTAACAAAGCATAGAAATTGTTGTCGACTACGTATTTTTTAAGAGATTTGAGTTCACAAGCTACTGAATAATCTAGATTTCATGGTATTACTATTTATTATTATGTAAAGTACATGCACATAGTACATAATTCATAAACAAGTCCATTTGCTAGAATTGTACAGAGCTTTCAATTATTTAACCTGCATTACATCTACGTTCGTCGACGCAGATCCGAGGGGCAGAGGGGTGGCCTATTGGCAGCCTTCCAAATGCACCCAAAGCTACTTTGAAACATGGTTTATTCTGTCTGCTCTTAAACCGGTTCAAAGTTTATTGGGGAAGCATAAAGTTATTTATTTATGACATGTACAGAGGTGACGGGTTATGGGATCGCTTGTATATCAAATAATGGAATATTATTAACTTTAAACGGAAAAGGTTCATATATAAATATACAAATGTATATTAATCTGGCTTTATATACATGTACAAATTAGTAAAATCAGTCCTTTGATAGTTTCCTTTTGAATTCATTTTTAAAGCAAGAGGTTTGCTTTAAAAATGAATTCACTTTATTTTGTGAGAATCCAAATCGCTCTCGCTAGAGAGCTTACACTTTTTCCTTTCGTAAAAATTTCCATTGCCTGTGAGCTTTCGCTGTTCGTACGGCTATTTCGTAGTTGAAAACGTTTTTCTTGCGGCATTTTTAATTTCGTGGCACAGTTTTTTCATAATTCTAAAAAGGTTGACTTAGTTTTTTCGCTTTTGTTGGTCAAGTGAGATTAAAGTTATATAAGTTGATTAATTAAGTATAGTTAGGTTTAATACTAATAATAAAAACTATGATTTATTTCTAACTTTATTTCTAGTTCTATGAAACATTTTGTTATATTTAGTTATATTTCATAAGTGTTTTATATAACTTTACTTTTAAAATATAAAAGATTTATGATATCGCTCGTGTATAATATATGGCGGGATAGGCAAAACCTAATAGTGACACTGCTCCCTAATGACACTCCAACACCTTATCGTCCGATATTGGTGACAGGAAAAATATACTTTTTAGATGGAACTCGTTCTGATCATAGAAAGACGGGATATTTAAAGTCACTAAAATACCCCGTTTAACATTCATTCTAAATATAAAATTCGAAATTAAAGTACATGGTTAAAATGCTATTCCAATTAAAAACTCATGCTTCTAAACTTAACTTGTATCTACAGAATTATTAATAGTTCCTCCAACGATGTATATTACGAAGAGAGTGGATTTTTTAACGATCATCTTTACCATATTATTCCACTACTTATAAATAGATCTATAAAGAAAATTAGTAAAATGATGTTAACTAAAAACACATAATAGTAGTAGGCGGGTGTTAATGTGATACCATACTGTTTATAAGACCTTTTGCGCGGTCCAACGACTCAATTGTGAATAAGTAAAACCTTAGTATACCTACGCGTTTATAGTCACCTACCTAATTGCTTATTACCATATTTATGACTATGTGCTCATTTGTTTACAATTTCAAAACTAAAATATGGATACGTTCATTACGTCTTTTGAAGACTCGTCAACCTTTGTTTATTCTAATTTATTGCAATTATTTATTTACTGTGAATAAGCTTGTGCACTAAAAAGAAATAATTTTAATGGAATTAATGATTACCAAAATTATGAAATAAACAAATATAAGATATGAGTTATAATTTATATTTAAATTAAAAATCTTTAATACATTTTAATCAACATAGAGAGCGTCGCCTCGAACCCTTCTTAATAATTTACTCTACATATCCGTATATCACGGGGGATAAGTTTGTAAATAAAAATGAAAGACGGTGGTAGATATTTTTATTAATTTGACTGAATAGCTCTCCATTTCAGGTTAGACTAAAAAAAATGATTATTTAAAAATGTATTTACGCGTGAATAGATTTAATAATTAATCAGTTTGTTGAACGTAAATTAAAAAGGCGTTTTACGTAATTAGGAATTAAGGACTAACAGCGAACTGGCGACGAGTTACATCCAACTTGCTACATACTTAGCATAGATAACATAACAGATTCAAAGTAGGTACTTATTCTTCAAACATGCGATATCACTGGTTATTTACATTCAAGGTCGCATGACTAATTTGTGGCAAATACCTACCTGTATTACCTTTTTGACTTATTGAAACACTATATGAAATTTTGTAATAGTTATTTCTAAATGCAAAACTAAGCTTTTAACAAATTTTATAATTATTATCGTATCAGTATGTTTTATAAAATATTATTTGGTATAAACAATCAATATGAATCGATTTACAATGGAACATGATTAATAGGTTTTTCTGGGACATAATAAAAAATAAATGATTTTTAAAGCACTTGTATAGATCTTGTGTTTAATATCTTAAATGTATATTACTAATTTAAACAATATAGGAACTCTTAAGAGAAAAACAGCAGCATGTCGAGCGTCTCATGCGAGAGCAAGAACTGGAAAGGGCAGAGGTTGTCAAAGTTACAATGCAAATGGATCGCGTTGAGACATCACTTGCACAGGCAAAAAAAGAAGCGACACAGGTACTATATTCAAAGTCACATATATATATACAGTACAGTACATATAGCAGTAGATTGATTGATTTGTTATATTATATAAGTTAAGAAAAAATTAAAGGAATAATAAATAAAATAATAATAATTAAATAAAAATAATTTTCTTATATATAACTAACTTATTTCAGGCAAATAATGAAAATGCGAAATTGAAAGCTGAACTTGACAAACTCAACAAAATGCTTGAGGACGAGAGGCAGAAAGTCGAAGACCTCATGTTTAGGAATGAAGAAGAAAATATTAATAAAGAAGATTACAATGTATGTTTTACACATGCCTTTATCATATGCTTGAACATATATAATCCAATCTTTATTAATAATTGATATTTTGTTTTTCAGAAATATAAGGAGGCAATGGAGGTATGTACTTACCTAATATATAAAAATAGTATTTTTTAATTTAAATAAAATGTTTTAACTTTATATAATATTTTTATAAACACATGACGTTAACTTC
Source organism: Dione vanillae (assembly GCA_037178615.1). Lineage (NCBI taxonomy): Eukaryota > Metazoa > Arthropoda > Insecta > Lepidoptera > Nymphalidae > Dione > Dione vanillae. The sequence goes on along the minus strand of JAZFAU010000097.1, from coordinate 1,277,919 downwards.
GTTTTAGAAAGAAAAAGAACTCCGCGAGAAACAAATCCGTGACCTAGAAGCGGAGGTAGCGCTTCAAGCGGCCCGCGCGGACACCACCTCGGCAGCGCTGCGGGCGCTTGAAGACCAGCGCACCAACGAGATGACTGCTCTAGCGGACCAGCACAAGGAGGAATTGGCGGCTGCTCATAGTAAGTACATAAGACATAAGTAATAACCTTGGTAGTATTTTTGTGAAAATTAAACGTAGAATATTGTCAAAACTCACAATTATTAGTTTTAATTTCTTTATAGATACAGTTTATAGGATTTACACAGCTCATTACATTTGTTGTTATTCAAATTCATCTCTTAAATAACATTTTACAAAATTTCGATAACATTAACAGTTGTGATTCACATATACATTTACTAACAATATGAAATCATATTAATTTTCAGCTTTATCTTCAGAACTACAGAAGCTACTGGATGAAGCATACGATCTACTGAAAGAAAAAGAAAGCGAAAAGGATTCTCTTGGTAAAAGTATGTCAGATGAACTCACTAAAGTAAAAGCTGAGTCTGAAAAAGCGTTAAATGAAGCTAGAAGTAAAATGACCATTGCCCAAACCGAATTCGAAACACAATTGTCAGTTCTAAATGCCAAGCTACAGCTAGCTGAATCGAAACTTGAGACTGAGAAACAAAATGTAGAAAGATTAAATAAAGATAGTAGCCAGATAGTTATAGATCTTAATAGTAAATTGACAGCGCTTCAAGCGGCTGTTGATGATAAAACGCTAGAGTTAAATAAAGGTAAGCTTTGTTCTTGTGTAGAATGTTTGTTAAATACTGCTTTAACATATTATGCTATGCTATAAATTATACAAATCGAAAACGTTTTGATTTGTTATTTATTTTTGTAAAGATTAATAATATTAATAATTAATAATATCAATAATTATTTTGTTTAATTTTGTATATATGTATGATAGAAGTTTTTAAATGTAACGATTATCTTTTCAGTTACGGGTGCAAGTAAAGAACACGAAGTTACTCTTAATAAAGAAATTACGAAATTAAAAATGGAACTTAGTGCCAAAGTGTTAGATATCGAGCAACTAGAAGATTTAAAAAGAAAACAAGAAACGTCATGCAAAGAATTACAAGAAGAGATCCATCGAGTTAAAGAAGAATTAACAATCAAAATCAATGAATACGAAAACTTTTTGAGCGAAGCGTCGCAGCAAGAAGAAAAAAATAAATCGGAAATTTTGAAATTACAACAAGAGCTTACTGCTAAAACAAAAGACTATGAGAAATTACTTAATGAGTCGACTATATCTACTAGCAGCAATGATAAAATAATAAATGAATATAAGCAAACTATTCATGAACGCGACAAGGAAATTATTAAGTTAAAAGATGAAATTGAACAGACAACGGCCAGTTTCAATATAAAACATAGTAAAATTGCCGAAGAACATAAAAAAGAAATTGAAGATCGTAATTCTAAAATTGAACAATTGATAAAAGAAATAGAAAATAATAAACAAGTTTTAGATAAAAATAAAGTGGAACTAGATGCTCTAAACACCCAATTCACTATAAATGTCGATGAATTAAATGCTTTGAAAGAAGAAAATAACAAATTAAAACGGTCCTTGAACGAAGTCACTGAAATGAATACAGAACTTAAAGCTAAAGTGGCGGCAATGGAGTTAGAAATAGGGGAGTATAAACGTCAACTTAGTAGTGCACTAGAGAAATGCGAAGAGATCCAAAACTCCAAAGAAAAAGTTGAAGCGGAATACATGAATCTGACTGGTCAAGCCACTGACTCCAATGAACAATTTAATAAATTGTCTCAACATTTAAAAGATACAGAAAAAGAACTGCAAGAATTGAAAGATAAATATAGAGAAGCAACGAACAACTGCGGCAGGATTGAGCAAGAGTTTAAGCAAAAGATATTCAAAATTCAAGAAGAATTTTCCTTAGAGAGAGGGCAACTGGTTAGATCAGTTGATGAAAAAATTGATAAACTAAACATGTCAGACATGAAAACAAAAGAGATTGAATCACTTCTACTTGAAACAAGTAATCGCTTAGCTGAATCTGAAACTCAGAACGACAAATTGCTTGATGAAAATTCTATATTGAAAAATGAAATCGAAAGTTTGAAAGTTAAAGAACAGGAAATAAGTAACGAACATGACGCCATACGTAAGAAATTGGAAGTCAACTATTGACAGGTACAAGGAAGAAATATCATTACTGAGAGCCGAAGGAGCCACTTCTGAAGTCAAGTTAATGGAAAAAGTTGACCAATTGACAGAAGCTCAAAACGATTTAAATAATAAATTAGAGGAAGCTCGAAAACACGAGGACTCTCTTCAGAAGATATTAGATGACATGACGTCACAACTTAACGCTCAGAAAGCACAATACGATAAGGAAATCAATCAATTACAAACTCAATTAACTACTGTAAGTGATGAACTGAAAGCACAGAAATTAGAAGAAACTGAACTTAAAAAAATGTTGGAAGAAAAACAAAATAGCATTAAAGACTTAACACTGAAACTGGAAATGCTAGAAGTAGATCTTAAATCCAATGGCGAAATGATCTTAGAGAAGGATCGTCAGCTCACGCAAATAAATTTAGATTTAAATAAAACTACTGACATAAAAAATAAATTAGAAGAGCAGCTGAATAAAACTAATCTAGAAATGACGACTGTGAGACAGCAATATGAAACACTCTTAAACAATTCTTCAACAGAAGAATCAATTATAAAAGAGCAGCTAAAACAAGTAGAAATATTAAAGACTGAAATGGCAAGTTTAAATAATGAGAAAACAATTTTAGAAGAAAAGTATAATGAAACGTCCAGTGAACTTGTAAGTCTGAAAAATGAGTTGGAAGTAACAAACAAAAAATTAAATGACAATATGTCTAACATAGAACAATTAAAGAAGACAATTGACGAAAAAGAAAAAATAATTAAAACGCAGAGTGAGAAAAATGACAATGATTCGAGTAAAACTGTGCAACAAGAGGAAAACATAAATAAACTTCAAAAAGAGATCCAAGAAAAAAATGCTGTATTAGAACAAAAACAAGTAGAATTAAGTAAATTAAATGAAACGCTCACTGACCAAACTGTTAAAACTCAAGAGGCAATCAAACTTTTAGAGCTTGAAAACGCTGATCTAAAAGCGAAATACACAAATGAAGTTGAATCTCTAAATACAATAATCAAAACATTAGAAACTAATCTAGAACAACAAAACAAGCAATTAGAAGAATTTGAAAAAACAAAAGAAAAAGTAAACGACTTGCAAGAATTATTAGCGAAATCAGATAATGATGTAAAGAAACTAACGGATATAAACAACGCTCAGAAATTAAACTACAGCGATTTGAACTTAAAACTGCAAGAATCTTTCGATCATTATAAAAAAGAAAGTAAATCTGTTAAACACGCTCTTAAAAATGAGATACACGAGTATGAAAAACAATTGCAAGAATCCAAGCAGCGAATCGCTGTAGAGTTGGAAAATCAAAATAAACTGCAAGATAAGCTAAGTGAAAGTGAAAAGAAGATGCTAGAATTGTCGCAGAAACTAGAACTGTTAGCCGTACAGCAAAACAATGAGGAAAGTAAAGATGAGAGGTTAGAGAAGCTTACATTAGAATTGCAAGCAGTCAGACAATCTGGTGCTGAAGCGTTAGCCAATAGCGAAAAGGTCATAGCTAAACTGAAACTTGACGTAGATAATAATATTAAAGATATTACTAGTAAAAATCAATTAATATCGAAATTGCAAGAAGATCTGAAGGTAAATATCTGGAAAAAATCTATTTCAATACTTGTTTGAACTTATAATTTATTTTTAATATAAAAGTAAAATAAAAATATAAATTGTTTCAATATTATTCTCTTACAGAGTCAAAAAGCCAAAGTTGAAATTGCAGAAAGAGAAAAGGTTTTATTACAAAAAGAAATGGCTACAAAAGGACAAGAAATAAGGGATAAGAACGATAACAGTGCTATGGGTTTGCTAGGACAAGGAGATGTTTCACAAAAGTTTGTATAGCTATTGCTTTTATGTTTTTTATCACTAATTGATAAATTAGAATATTTTTATGCGTAACATTTATTTTTTTTAAATATACATATAAAATACTAATTAACGTAAATTTATGCACTAGTAGCTTATATGTAACGTATATGCATGGGCGTAACTAGTTGAGGGAGCGAGCGAGTCGAGCCGTTTCCCATTGGGGGCCCGGCCTTCAGAACTTTAAAATAAACTTTAACTTTAAAATTTAACATACTATAAGTATCTTACGTTTTAAAAAAGAAGAAAGCGCCGCCGAACTTAAGTACTAAATAATTATGACGAATAGCCCACCCTACTCTTACGGCCATGTTTATATGTATACAGACAATGTAATAAAGTTACCTGTTAAGATAGTGTTTAGGCATCAGTAACGTAAAGTGCATATAACACGTATAAAATTAGTTCTCATATAAAAACAGGATAGAGGACAAAGAGATGATAGACGGACAAGTGAGTTTCCTGAACTCAGTGATAGTGGACATGCAGCGCAAGAACGAGCAGCTCATGGCGCGCGTGCACGCGCTGGAGGGCGCCGCCGTCACGCCCGAGCCGCCTCTGACGTATGACTTCAGCTTATTTTCTTTTGTTTTTATCTTATATAACAGTCAAAGTCAAATTTTATTCAAAATAAGTACATGCTTCACTTTTTGAACGTCAAATAGTTTAATTTACCACCGGTTCGTTAAAGTCAATGTCTCGGACCTGCGAAGAACCGGCACAAGAAACTCAGTGGGACTTTATCTTTTTTTTAATTTACCAGATATTTAGAATTTCACAATTCTTATTAATGACAACGATAGTTTTGAAGTAGACTGGAGCGAGCATATCATCCAAGGCGTGTTATCATTTATGAAATTTTTAATATGGTAATAACTTTTAACACACAAACGTCGTTTCACAATTATTTTAAATTGTGATATAGAATAGACTACCCACATATGGAATAATTTTTCATTATTATTTTTTTTTGCTACAGTTTGATTAAAATGCTTCTCAAATCTATGCAAATCTAACAACATATTATTATAATAATCAGTAACGGCCGGAAGCCTCGCGCCGTCGCGCCGCGCCTTTTCTGCGACATCTGCGACGTGTTCGACGCGCACGACACGGACGACTGCCCGCGGCAGGCGCTGGACGCGTCGCCCACTGCCTCCCCCTCCGCGTCGCCCGCGCCCCGCAAGCCCCCGCCGCCGCCGCGCCCCTACTGCGATATCTGTGAACGTACGTAGTGACAACCCTACTACCCCAAAAAACTAGGGCTGGCAACATTAACGTTTAAATAAAGTCGTCTCGCTGCCTCTGCCTATATGCTATATGGAAAAATTGTGAAGTTGCTTTTATTGTTGATGTGGATCGTCGTGGCGCAGTCTGACTGTAAATGATACGGTTAGTGGGTCCGATTCGCATAAGAATTTTTTTTTTGCTATGACACTTAGGCAAAAGCGCGCAAAACGGAGTGCTTTAACACTAGGTTCCTACTGTTCCTTCTGCTTATCCTGCTATGAGCGGGATAAAGCGTGAAGCTGTGTGCGGTTTTATTGTTAGCTACCTTGCCTTGATTGATTGCCTTGATATACAGTCAGTTTGTTTAATATACAGTATTTTCGACACATCTTGCATTTTGGTAGCTGTGGTAAAACATGCAGTTTACAAGTTTTAATAAGGTTTTTTTTATTAAATATTAATGGATATTTATTTATATCACCTTTTTTATCATTTGTTTCAGTATTTGGGCACGCTACTGAGAACTGTGATGAAGAAGAAATTTTTTAATACCTATTTATTTAGTTTAATGTTACCGTTGTTGCTGTTACTTGTTTCTTTTAGGTATTTATTGTTTACCAGCAAGTGGTATTGTTTTATTAGTTAATAAAAACTAGTTATATATTTGTACATAAGGAAAAACCTTTTTAAGTTATTTTAGCACGGTTTTTAATGGGCAATGGAATCTATTCTCTTATACATTGTCTGGACATAATGTGTACTGAGAAGATGACTGAATTTTGCACAAATCAATTTATTTCCATCACAATCATGATTTGAACATTACATTATACTATTAGAATTTATTTTAAAACACCCAAATGAACAGCTAATTATTACGATTTTGTAAAATCAATAAATTGATTTAAGATAATTTGTTGTTTTATTTCTATTTTTTTTTTTTTTTTTTTTTTTTATTTTGTAGGATTATTTGCAATCAGTGCTTCACTTTTAGCAAATATGTTGAGGGCAGTTATCTCTGTGAGTGTGTCCTCCAGCGAGGACATCTTCTCATACTATAATATCTCTATCGGACATCTTTCCTCTTGATACTATAGGATATCTTTCCGATTGAGGCGCTTTATATAACTGCGAGTTAGAAGCTGCTGTGCTAGGGTATTCGGATGGGCTTTCAGCCGTTCTTTGTATTTGTTTAAGGAATATGTGATTTCTTTCTTGACAGTTGGCATTTCAAGATAATCATGGATCTCCAAATTTGTGACATACCATGGAACATTGCTAATTGTTCGCAGTATAATGTTTTGCATTCTTTGTATGCACGAAACAGAGGAGCTGCAAGCGCTGCCCCAGAGTTGAAGACCATACATCCATACTGGTTTGAGGATTGCCTTGTACACCAGGAGCTTATTGTCTATTGACAGTTTGCTGTTGCGACCGAGAAGCCACAAAAGACCCCTGTATTTTATGTTAAGCTCGTCCCTCTTTTTCTTAATGTGCTCACTCCATGTCATACGTCTATCAAGATGTAGACCTAAGTATCGGACGCAGTCTTGATGTGGAAGAGTAGAGTTCTCGAGCTTTACTGGTGGACAGTTGCCTTTGCGAAGGGTGAATGTGATCTGCACAGATTTGGAGGCACTTACTTTGATTCTCCAGTTTTTGAGCCATTTTGATGTTTCGTCAAGTCCTTTCTGTAATATGTTAGTAGCAAGTATGTGATCTCTGTGACTTGCAAGAACGGCTGTGTCATCGGCAAATGTTGCAGTTGTAATGCCATCAGATTCAGGAAGATCAGCTGTGTAGATGGTATACAACACAGGACCCAACACTGAGCCCTGGGGTACACCTGCTTTTATTTCATGTAGACTGGTAATTGTGTCCCCTTCTTTGACAAAAAAGAGCCTATCTGACAAATATGACCTTAGTATCAAGAAGTAGCTGTGTGGGAGGTATGATTTTATTTTACAAAGTAGCCCCTTATGCCATACTCGGTCAAAGGCTTGTTCGATGTCTAGGAACACTGCAGAGCAGTATTATTTTTCCTCTAGAGTTTTCCTGATTTTATCGTAGACCCTATGCACTTGTTCTACGGTGGAGTGATGTTGTCTAAATCCGAATTGATGACAGGGTATAGTATTATTTGCTTCAATAATGCGAAGCATTCGTCTCAGTAGGATTTTTTCAAACATTTTCGAAAGTATCGGAAGTAGACTGATGGGTCTATATGAAGAGACTTCAGATGGTGGTTTACCCTCTTTGTAAATCATTATTATTTGTGATACTTTCCAAATGTCTGGGAAGTGCTGGACTCGCAGGATACCATTATATAGAGTAGTGAGAAAGACTACAGCTTTTTTAGGAAGTTGTCTCACGATTTCTTTTGTTATTAAATCGAATCCTGGTGCTTTTTTATCTTTTAGCTCTCTAGCAACTCTCCACACCTCACGTACGGTTACTGGTTTTGGTGGCATATCCATTTGAAGATCGTTATCAAGGATTTGATCTATCTCCTCGTCAAACGTCTTATTGGCACAATCATTTGGTTGAAAGACCATAGAGAGATGGTTTGCAAACGCATAAGCCTTATCTTGTGGTGTTCTTATCCAGCGGTCGTTATATCTCAATGGAGGTTTCATAGCTTGTGGTTGGTCGTAACGTTTCGTTATTTTCCATAAGGAGTAGGTAGTAGACTCAGTCGCAGTTAAGTTTTCTAGTTTTTCTTGGATTGTGTCGTCATGCCAGTTTTGAAGTAAAGACTTTAAGTCGTTGGAAGCTTTGTCAAAGCATTTTTTATCTTCCGTTAAACCACTCTGATGCCACACTCTTCTTAGGCGTCTCTTTTCCAATACTGCCATCTTTATCTGTAGTGGGTAGTTATAATTCCCAATTTTGTAGTTTTCCGAGTCTTCAGGAGTGCACAGCCAGCAAGCTTCTTGTATCAACATAGTTATGTACTTAGTAGCTTCTTCTATGTCTTCTGGTGTTTTAAGAGCTACGTTCATGTTTATCGAATCTTCAATGTACTCTCTAAAAGAATACCAGTCTGTGTATTTATTGGTCATTCTCTTGTGTTTCGCTGTATCTATCAAGTTAGTGCTAATAGTCAAAAGTACAGGAGTATGAGTAGTGGAACTATCATAACACGACTCTGGTTTCATGTGTAGTTTGGAGAGGCCTTTCATAATGAAAAAATCAATGAGATCAGGTTTTTTCCCTTGGTCTGTTGGCCAGTTAGTAGGTTCACCAGTGGATGTCACTACTAGATGGTTTTGGTCAACACTCAGTTTCAGCTGTTTGCCTCTAGTCGTAGTTAGTCTGGACCCCCACGATGTATGTTTGGCGTTCCAGTCTCCTCCTATGATAAAACGATGTCCTAAGATATCAAAGAAATCAGAGAACATTGAACAATTAATTTTGTATTTCGGTGGACAATAAACTGCTCCTACGTTTATATCACCATTATTATCCTGAACATTAACTATGGTTGCTTGAATATACTCTGTCTCGTAGTTTGGCAATTGATGGTGTTCGATCGATTTTCTTATTATAACCGCACTTCCTGCGTGACTCGTACCATCTGGGTGACATGTAAAGTAACAATGGTAGTTTTTAAAATCTACTATAGAGTTATATTTGCAATGAGCTTCAGAAACAAGAAGAATGTCAAGTTCGTGTTGAACCATGAATAGTTCAGCTTCAAGTTTTTTCGGAGCGAGTCCATCTATGTTCCACGTAGCTATGCGTAGTGATGTCATTTTGTCAGTTTATCGACTAGTTTAGCTATGAGTCCCATAAGGGTATTCATTTGTTGAAGGATGATATCAAACTTTTCAGCCTGTTTTAAAAGAATTTGTTCTAGGGCCTTAGTTTGTACGTCCGTGCTGTGGGTGGCGCTTGTCGTTTCCTCTGAGGTGCGTTTTGTGGATGTCTTCAGGACTTCTGCATAAAACTTTTGTTCTGAATGTTTGGCGGTTGTACTAATTTTATTAATATGTTGTTCTTTTTGTATCGTTGTTCCAGGTATAGGTCTTTTTTGTTTTCTGGCAAGGATTTCCTTGTATACTTGGCATCCCTTGTAATTGGCCGGATGTGGTCCATTGCACAAAGCGCAAAGTGCGGGAGAATTGCGGTCTCGCTTAGGACACTCTGATGTTTTGTGTGACTGCCCACATTTAACACACCTATATGGTCTCATACAATAGTTTTTCGTGTGGCCATATTGCTGGCACCTTTAACATTGAACTATTGTTTTCTTCTTCCTTGGTTCTTCTATAGTTACAGATTGGTGGTATATATATTTCAGGTCTTTAATAGCTTTATTATGGGGTCCAGGGACTAAGTTCACAAAAAAGGTTGATGTTGGTGTCTTATCAGGTCCATATCTGGCGTTGATTATTTCACCAGTAATTTTGTTACCAGTAGACTCTACGTCTTCTTTAATTTTATCCAATGGTGTTGAGTGATGTAAGTTTCTAATCAAAATTCGACAGCACCTGTTGTCTTTTCTATTGAAAGTATGGCCAATTAACTTATTTTCTCTAATTATGGATACAAGTTTTTTATAAACTTCTATATCTAATGCGCTTATTCTAATCTGTGTTTTATTCACAATTTTATATTTGAATTGGTCTTTTTGTACAGATATTTCTAATAGTTCTGTTAGTTTGTTGATGTCTACAATTCCATAAAGAACGATAGGTGGGGGCCTGCTATGCTTGCTTATTGGGACATCATCATTGGCATCTACTGGTAAGGTGTCGAAACGATTAGTTGTTTCAGTTATCTCGGGACCAGACGCAAGCTTCCTCTTTTTATTCCTATTTACAGGTACTTTTTGCCAGGTAGGGGGTTGAGAATCTTCTAACGAGTTTTGATCGTAGAGAGCCTCTTCTGTCTTTTTTTCACCTGATGGTTTTGTTGAAGAGCTTCCAAGAGAGGCTGATCTTGGCCTTTGAAATAGGCCTGGATGGAAGATTTGTTGGACAAGTGGTTTGCTGCCAGTAGCATTTACTTTCACGGGGGCCTGGTCGCCCACTCCCGCGGAGTCTTCGGTAGCCAATTTCTCACTCACAGGCCCGGATACCTGTGAGCGCCGGGGGTTAGCCGGGTCGCATGACATCGCATTCTCTCTAGTATTAGACATTTTCATATTTTTCGAAGCAGGAGAATACTCATGACACTTTCCCAAGGTGCCAGAGCCACTCTTTCAGAGGTGATTTAATTCCTCTTGGCCAGTGGAGGCCAAAAGACAGGTTACTTAACCGCCGCCTGTGGCTCGGCGTGTTGCTCGTTTGGCACCACCCAGGGGATACGTGTAGGGTGTTCCTAGGAAAAGGTGGAGAATCCTACGGACGCGAGCAACTTTCATCCCCCAAGTGGCACAATTTAGATTTGAAATATAAATTTAGGTTAACTTCAAAGTTGTTTTATAAAAATTATGTGGATAAAATATATACCGCATTTAGATAACAACGAATTACAAATTATTTTATCGTTATTGCGATAAAAATATCAATTGAGCCGTTCAGTGCACACATCGATTAACTCCACTTTTTGAAAAATCTTAAATTTTAGTGTCAAAGCACTTGGTATAGTCATAACTTTTTATATTTATAATAACTTTTCTGAATAATAAACATTAGTACCGTAAAATGGCAAATTTTTTTTGGCCATTGAAAAATAAGTAATTTATTTCAGAAACCATTATTTCTATATAAACTAATAGTTTATACTAAAAATGTAACTAAAGAAAACAAACAGAGAAACAAACTTATAGTGAATATAACTTTAAAAATAGATCATATGTATTTTCTTTTGCCTTAAATTGATAATTGACATTTTTTCATAAATAAAAGTACAAAATACATACATATAATGTACATGTTTCATATTTCAGTACTTCAAAGTTTTTAAGATTTACTCTATTTTAAATATATTATTTAATGCTGTTTTATATTCGTCTCGTGTAGTCTTCTTCTAAGTTCGTAAATTTGTTTAAGATTAAGGTTATATTCTACCGCAACGAAGGGACTTATGTATAGAAAATATGAAACTTCAAAATTTTCATTGTTATAAAACAGTATAAAGATATTTAAAAAAAATTCAAGAGAGATCAGCTAAACGACAGTAAAACTATTATTACAAAGTAAACATAAAAATAAGTAATTAAAAAACAGACATACCATTTAAAATATCGATTTACTCGAAAAGTTGCCTTAGTGGCACAATTTAGATTTGAAATATAAATTTAGGTTAACTTCAAAGTTGTTTTATAAAAATTATGTGGATAAAATATATACCGCATTTAGATAACAACGAATTACAAATTATTTTATCGTTATTGCGATAAAAATATCAATTGAGCCGTTCAGTGCACACATCGATTAACTCCACTTTTTGAAAAATCTTAAATTTTAGTGTCAAAGCACTTGGTATAGTCATAACTTTTTATATTTATAATAACTTTTCTGAATAATAAACATTAGTACCGTAAAATGGTAAATTTTTTTTGGCCATTGAAAAATAAGTAATTTATTTCAGAAACCATTTCGATTAACTCCATACTCTAATGTAAAGCGTTTACTGAAACGCTTTATCTGTTCGAGCCTTGCATTGACGCTTATTTGTTTTCAAATTTCTGAAGATGCTCTCTCCCTCACTCTCCGTAATCGTAACTAAATCGCATCGGTAAACAGATAAGAAGAAGCGCAATTCAAACGGTAGTTAGTATAGCAGTGATCAGGCTCTAAATGCGCTGGATAAAGTTGGAAAGGTCTAACCCTATCTCATGCATATGAAATGTGACAATAGTCTGTCTTAATAATAATGAAGACACACGACGAATTTCAAGCCATTAATATAAGAAAATATTTAGTGGATAGATCGCAAAGTTTGAAAAATATAGATCAGCCTATATTGCCTAAAGGTAGAACTATGACAAGGGAAAAATGGAGAGACATGATAGACCTGCTAAAATTCATTCCTCCTGTTAATCACGATTAGCTAATATTTATATTATTATAATAGCTTGTCAACAAATCGAAAGGACGAATCCTCGCAAACAACTCATGAAGAAGACATTATTTAAAATATTGCTGAATCGTCCCAAACAACAATGCCGCTAACATAAAGCTCCTATGAATTAATTTTAAAAATTATATAATAACAGAACTGCCAACATTTATTTTTATGGAAAAGCTGTGATAAAAATGCATAATAACTAATATTTTCTGTAGTAAAAAACTTAAAAATATAAAAATTAAATTTAACTTTATTACTTTAGTTAGAGATAATTCAGTTGCCAAATCGATTAACTCCACCATTCACATAAAAACTGTAACATTATTGACGATTGTTTGTTGGCTATTCTTTCTTATTAATTTTATATACTATTAGATGAAAGCTATATCTGCCATTATGCATTCTACGTTATAAATTTGAATTCATATTATCAGAGGAATTTTAAAAATCAATATATATTACATCATCATGTTTCTCAATTTTTCGTTTTATGGAGTTAATCGATGTGTGCACTGAACGGCTCAATTATAGTAATTATAATAGAAATAAAAATATAACAAAAAGTATCTAGGATATCCCTAATATGGTAGCATTACAAAACTAGGGCACATTAGAAAATTAAAGTGGCTGCTAATTCGTCAATTTATTGTTATTAAAAATAATTCTAAGCCTTCAACTTCTTTTCAGACAAATAATGTCTAATATAAAACTCACATCTGTCTTTTTATATCTTTAAAAATTTCTTATGTGACCGTAACAATCACAAAGAATGACCTCATCTAATTTTTTTAGCTAATTTTCTAAAGAATTTTAATAATACAGAACAATATATTACATAATTTTTTTTTTTAAATTACTTTCTGTTGGTTGTTGATTTTTTTTATTTTTATTCCTAAACAGGATTCTGACTATAGAGAGAGAGGCACATATAAATTTCAACCAATTTTTTTATTCTTTACTTATATTACTTAAAAATATTTATACAAAGTTTTCTTCTGCTTATAATATAAGTTCTCCTGTGCTCATTATAGTAGTCCTGTATTAAAATCTTGTGAAAAAGATTTTGGAGTCACATAATAGATGTAACAGTTGATATGAAAATTTAGTTATTTAGTCCAAACCATCTTTCTTTTCTTTTATTGCTTCCTAAAATAAAAAGTATATAATTAAATATTATATATAAGAATTAATTAAGTAATAAAAGTAATATTGTGAAATATTAATACTCCATTTAACTTCTTTATTCTTTATATATGCAAATAGATTTCAAATAATCATCATTTCACAAAATTTTTAATAAATATATATTTTTAATTTACTTACTTTAAATCTTTCTTCAAATAGTGACAGCTCTGACGTTAAATCTGTGATAGCATTCATAAATGCTTCTTGAGGGGTATAATCCGAAGTGGTTTGAATGCGAAGAACAAATTTATGCTCTAAAGGATGAGGCACTTTGTATCCCGCAAACAATACTTTAGGATCTTTAAGAAGTTGACTAAAAGAAATCATTATTATTATATTATTTTATATTTTTAGCTCCTTAATATATATGTATATATATTGTTTCGTGTTAGGTTTACTTACTGGCGAATCATATTTCCTAGTGTATGATCTTCTTTGTTTACTGTAAAAATAGCAGCATTTGTAACTTTTGTGTCCTCTTCCTTTTGAACTCTGTAAAATAACAAATCGAATATAAAACATGTTTGTAAGATTTTCACATTTATTGTGTTCTAAAAAAATTTATTCTTACTTCTTTTCGCCGTCATAAAGCAGAAATGATTCGAAGGTAGGTGGTGCATTCATTTTGATTAGTAATTAAAAGTACTTTTTCTTGTACTTTCGATGAATAACACGACACAACGTAACCACACAAAATAGACAAGTCAAAATAGATCAAAATATACACAAAATGAAAACGACATTTTGAACGTCAATAAATTGTCACAGATAATTTATGTTGCCACAGATTATTTTAGTTGTTGGATAATACGAAATCTGTGACAAGTTCTTGAATTTTTTATACTCCCTTCCAATCATAGATGATACACTAATACTGGTAATAATCCAATTTTATTCCTTTCATAAGAATTATTTCCTTGCAAATTTTGTTGCAAAATTTTTTTATAGAATTTGATTGAACAAACAAACTCTCTCAAACTTAAACAATATTTGCATATCTAATCGTATAAATATGCTTATTAGAGTTATTAATTTTTACATTAGTCCAGTTTCAAAAGAAATAAGTTTGTCCTGACGCAGATAAAAAATCTTGTTTTAACAGGTCGCAATACTGCTAGTCTCAATGTATGTTAAGATGAAAACCTTATTCTAATTATATCACTTTTTAAAATTTTTTAATCATATCTTTCCCGCCTAATTCCCTTCGTGCAATAAGTTGTACGAGGGTGAATACACTACCATATTGCAACAGCTAATACTGGAGCATAATGTACTAATAACATTTAATGTAAATATATCAAAGTATCATCATTACACAACATGACACAACATTTACATTTGGCGAATAAACTTTATCATTAGCAAGGTTGCCGGAGACAGAGTTAACGGAGCGCCAAACTCTACGTTATGAAAGAAAAACCTAAAATAAACAATTTATAGGGTAACTAGTCTAGTTACCTTTATTTTATCGATATATAAGCTGCTAAAGAGGAGACCGAGCTCCCATGGAAAATTCCTCTAGTTCAATCATTGATTACCATTTCTACATAACTTTTCCGCCTCGTCTGCACCCTTAAGTCTTTATACATGCTCTTCGAGAGAACTGAATAATTTCCTTTGGTATTCATATTTATTTATTTATTAAATAAAATGTATACATCAAATTGGACACGCTGAGTGTAGACTAAATTAAATAAATTTCTGGGGTAAAGCAAGTGTGTTATAAAGTAGAATATTCTTTGGACATATTCTACTATGGAATGTGACAATAAAAACATAAAAACAAGGATAATAACAAACACAGTCACAGCAGAAAACACCGTTTATTTTATAATTATGAGAAAATTTCAGATTGATAACCTACATACAGAATGACTATAAAACCAATCTAACTTGAATTTTCCAATGCGTGTCCAGAACCTCACTGTTTAATAATTCGTTAATACATTATTTTAACCATAATTAATATTCCTTTACAAGATTACAAGAAATTTTCAATAATGAGGGATTATTTAAATATTTAATTTTTTATACAATATAAACAATATAAACAAAATACTAAGAACAATTCTAAACTATTTTAACAATTTTGACTAAACTAAACATGTATAAAACAACGAGATTTAAGTTGTATTTATTTTTTGTTTTCACTTTATCGTGACATCGCTCAACGTGAAGCAATATCGTTAGAATAAAAGAATAAAGCGCGAATTCGAGAATCGTGAAGACAATTTACACTACGAATTGATGTCTAGCGACACTACTGTCAGACGTCGAGGTTTATGACCAAGAGTCCTCATCTTATTTATATAGACAAAAAGTTAGCATCGCATACTATACAATTCCTCGATGGAAATTGGCAATAATTCCAACCAATCAAAGTTTCGATATATAAACGTTGCACCATAGGAGTGATCACGTACGTACGAATCGAAATAGATTTAATAATACAAATATGCTTATATGTACTTGCTGAATGTTCGTTGTCCCATGAGTTACAAAGCAAGAACAATATTTTAGAAGAGTACGATTGCAGTTCTCTCGAAATGGCTATGGCTAAATACATTTACCTACCATAATCGCTTGATGTACAACACAGAGATAGTTCAAAATTTTAGAACATTCGAAGTATATTTCATTTCAAATATTTAAATAATTAAAAATAAACAATAACTAAGAATAAAAAACAGCTCGATAAAGACTGATATTTAGATTACTTTAACACTTACTATCTATTTCTGTTAAGGTAATAAAACGCTATAAGAATTGACACATAAGTATATAAACTATACTAATTGTGTACTTAGGTATACAAAATTAGCAATCCAGTAACAATATGCATACTATTGATTATGAAAATATCTATGTATTACGATATTATCAATTTTTAATAAAACACCATGAAACAGCGCGCGAGAGTCGCCCACGTGGCTCGTTGGCCGCATGTTTGATCTGAAGATCACTAGTATATAATGAGCATTGCAGGTAACAATCCTGCGGTGGATTTATAATGTTTCAAGCCACCGAGCACGTTGGGGAACCCCCGCCGCGGCGGTTAAACACGAGACCTTTACTTGCAGACTGCAGTATACACTAGTAACAGAAGAATATAACTGCGATTACGATTAAGATTATCGGAATAAGAGATCAATGAAAGCTGACTAGATTTGTGTCATGACTACCTCTAAATTTACAAATGAGACATTAACAGGTCCAGCCACGCTGAGACCATCGAGACTTGGAATATATTGTGCGAAAGTACGCGTCTACACCTAACAAAGTCGACGGACGCATCGCGAATTACTTAACAAAGTTATTTGGTGTCAGGTACACAGCCTCTCGGCGAGGCCATTCCATATAGGCTACATACAATGAGTGAATGTATCTAGCGGGGCGAGTGGGGACGCGGGGACGCGTGGGAAAACAGCGGTGGGAAGCGAAAAGTACGAAACAAGCGAGACAATTGACTGGCGAATAGAGACATGCGAGTGACCTCTTTATAATAAAGCTAACGAGAAAAAGGTATCACCTAGTTTCTCTACTATTACGAAGGCAACTAGATGAAACTCTACTCTTAAGGATAAAAATCTAATTATGCTATTAATGTTAAAATTAACATTGCTTCGTTTTCTTATATGCGACTGCACACTAAACGCGAGCCGGCACGAGGCGGGGCGGACCACACTGTGGGTACTTAGTGCCGTTAAATCCTCGAGCCCCCCTTATATATTTAAATGTAACATTATACAAAGGGAATCTCACTATATATTATTTAGTATTCACGCAAATGTATCATATCATAATATTAGGAAAAAGCTAATTACTTTAATATTTTAGTGCTCAAATTGTCTACGACGAGTTCTGTTTATGGGATTGGCTCCATATATGTTCTCGTACAGCTGAAGACTCTGTAGATCATTTTAATTATTAAAAAATTTATCCTAGCTAAGACTGCTACATTATGTATTACTGTACAACGAAGAGCGTCTTAAATGTAACGAAAATCAAAGACTCTCCCGCTCTGTAATTTGATTGATAGCGTCGACCGACTGTACTGTAGTCACTATATTGAATTCTTACTGATAATAAATGTTACACTCACGATAACAATTAATTTATAATAATTATTATTATATGTTAAAATTAACTAAACAACAACTGCATCTACTATCACACATTCGAAAGTTTAAAACAATTTTACAAATTGTAGTCGAACATCATTATTGCTACGGCGACGGCACGCGGCGAGATATGCTCCGACGGCGGGGATCGCGTCACCTCTAAATCGAGATATCGAGATCATTTAATTGTCAACACAGTATATATAATTTGTTCGAGACATTGGATACTTTGATACACAACTAATTGTTTTCGACAAAATCTAGATTTTTTGAGATACAGTAAAAAACGATATCAAATTACAATTTGTCGTTAAACATTGAGTCACAACATGTAACTAATCTCCCGCCCTTTCATTATCATCGCGTGCTCAGAGCCATCCGTGTATATAATTAATCCAATATCCAAAATACTCCGCACAAACTTGCGCGTCGGCTCCAGTGGCGGACACACACAGCGACCTGATATCTCTTAAACATCGATATCATTCAAAATTCTTAGGAATCGAACGTTGTACATTTTCTAAAAGATGAAAATTGAGTAATTTGAAAACGTCTACATTAAAAAGTTTCATTCACTTACTGTCTATGTGGGCTAGCTGCGAGTCCACCACCTACCTGTCCGCGCCACGTTACAAGATCAAAATACTGATTGTAATTACTTTAATGACATATTATTAGATATAATGAATATTAATTGTATCACAGGTATGGGCCGACATACCATGGCTGTACTCGCTGAAACACGAAGCCTCCAATCAGCTTAGCCAACTTTGCTTATTATATAAAAATATGACTAATTTCACAGGCAATAATATGTCGTAACGATGTATTACTGGAATGAACTAGGAGCTTACGCATGCGTTATGATATCAGAAGAATGTTTAAACATCATTATGCAAGAACTACGCGAATATATTCTGTACCAACTACATATAATATTTATGGATAACTGTTCATAAACATTTAAATAATTAGTGTTTGGATTTTTGCAACATTTTTAACAATATATTTTTTTCTGTGATTAAGTAATACATTGAACAATGCTATACATGACATAGGTTTTATTATAGCTCATTTTTTTAAATGTTCTCATTTGTGTTAGGAGTTAAAAAGGTTGCAAAGGCCGTTCAGAACGCTTAAAATTAACGTATAAATAGGTTAACTACATTTCGGTATTAGAAACAACATTTAAGGAATAATTAACGGTCAGTGATTACTTGATAGTGACCAAATTCAACAAGACAGTCAACAGCTAGACACTGCCTCTGCGGCGTGTCGATACTAATCAGATGATACAATATAATTTGAACCTTAGTGATAGGAGTTCTAAACACAAATAATAATAGTATGCTAGAGATGAAATCGGCAGACGGGTGTTGGTTGCCACACGGGACGCAGCCACGATATTCGCAAATATTGTTTCTTTGCTTCTGTCCTGTGAAGAGTTAACATTGACTTTAGAGAGTTCATAAATACTATATTGTAATGCGTGTTCGTGTAACATCGTGTACCTATCGTTGTAAGTATTTTTTGTTTAAGGGTATATTGCTAATAAATTTAGGGAATAAAGGATATATTATATAAAAAAAATCCAGGATTACAATACATATTTACACGAAAACATATATTAAACTGTTATCTAGTGTTACACAATCTATCTATGTCTATGTCATTTCAGTCTACAATTACAATAATGTCGGCCGACCGGCTCTATTTCCTATTACGTTCAATTTGTACGATATTACTACGACTAGTCTAGACCGTTCAAAATAACTTGTCGCGTTAATAAAGTTATTTTTACGTAAATCTATATTGAATATATTCAAGACAGTACTGAATAATTACATACTTAATAATTTCAAGACAATAAGAAGTGTACGCTAAGTAACCATTCATAATATTAAAATTGTTGTATATTTGTATTGAAGCGTTGGTAAGTCATGCAGATTTATGCTTAGGTATATAATAAAGTTGTGCTTTGTAGAGTAGAAATTATCATAGCGTGGAAATAAGTGGGTTCATAGAAAATATTACATAAATTGAAAATGTAAACAAATGTAAAACATATAGCAGAATGATGCTGAAGAGAAAATGGAAAGTGCTGGAAGACGGTGAGATAATACATATTTAAACTAGATAGGAATTCTCTGGAAATTGTATTGGGATATAAGTAACAAACAAAATTTGGTTTTAGTTTTTGTAATTTGTTTGTTGTATATGAATTATGCATGTTTCTCCTTTTGCAAATATTGTGTATTCTATAGTGACAATATTCATTAAATTCAATTCTAAAACGTTATAATCTTCCAAATGTTCCCAGCCGATATACACTTCAAGGCTTCCAATAAAATGATATACCAATACAAATAAACAAGAATTTAGCATTGAAACAAGTTCGATATATACACTTTCCACGTTGCACTGTAGATGACATGTAGAAGTAGCGATGACAAATTATATGGAAAAAATTCAACCTACGTATGCGATCTTGTCATTCATTATAATAAATACAAATCTATAAAATAGTCGTAAATAATATGTCACCGGGACGCTCATCCCAGATCGCGGCATGCAAATTTCATATCCGAATCATGAGTCTACATTTCGAGTCCAATCTCAATGGCGGCGAATGCGTTACGATTGTCAAGCGTTGTCACATGAGTACCGAAACCATACATCTACACGATGACGTAAAAAGTTCTAACTATCGTCACTACGAAAGCCTGTGTGTCGGCGTCGCACCTGCCCCGAATCGTTTAGGCGAAAAATTTACTATACACGTAGCCGGTCGCAATGAGCCCGAGGACGAGGAGGCACAGCATTATCATAATCTTCTTCTGCAGAAGGGACAAAGACAAGGCATTAGTATGTGGAGCGGCGGCGGGCGCGGGAGCCGTGGCTCGCGCGCCCGCCTGGCGTTACCTGCGGCGGGCGGGCGCGGCGGGGCGCTGCGGCGGCTCACACGAAGTACGACGACACGTAGCTCACGACCACGATGCCGAGTATGAGCAGACACACTAGGATCATGATCTTCTTCTGTCGTTCCGAGTTGCCGACATGCAACAGTACGCTTTATACGAGCCCACGGCAGCGCCGCGGCGTCGCTTCTTATGATTAGTAACAACGATGGCTTCGGCATTCGACCGAACGTGTGTGTGTGCGTCATTTGGCCTCGTAGGGTTGGGTGAAATAAAAAAGTAAATAAATCCAAATAAAATAAATAAATGTAATTCCAAAACTTCTAAACATGATATTATTTACATTTTAATCAACAGAGCTAATATAAATATGTAAACTCGCTGAGGGTAGTAGTAGTAGTAGTAGTAGTAGCTTAGAATATAAATATGAAGTGTATTTGTAGGGATTAAGTAAACGTCGAAATTAACATTGGTAAATAACCTTTTAAAAGAAACAGAACAATATTGAAACTACATAACTATCTAGCGATCACGTATGTAAATAAATTCATTATAAATCACAGTTAATCAAATGTACCATATATAAAAGCATTTATAACAAACATTACAAAGAACGTGTGCTTATTTTTTGTTGGGAATAATAATAATCTTAGATGGTGTGCATACAATACAACCATTAAATGCAATTAATCGTTTCTACAAAGCAAGTATTCTCGAAATACTGCAGTATAAATTGTGTAATAAATAATAAATTAATATCTATAAAAGATAAAATTAAAATAATAGTGTTAACATAAGTACTTAACAGATCTGCGTTCACAGATATTGAAAAAATGAACATTGCAAATACTAATATGTATGTCATCTTTAATTTTGATTAACACAATTGCTAAACAGATAATGAAAATTATTTAAATCATATTTTTAATTCGAATCAGCATATTAAAATCGATTATAACTTCGATTCAATTATAAAATACACTTATATTGTAACAGTCATAATTAAAAATATTGATAACTAGCTAGTTAATAAAACAACTGCTGAACATTAATAAGATATAACCAACAAAACCAATAAAAATTTACTTAACTATGAATACTGATCTTATAAATAGGTAGATAAAAGTAATGGCGAATATTGTGTTTTCAACGTGAACAAAACAAACAATTATTAACGTATAACAAAATTGATTTATCTTATGATCTGAAATATTAATAATAAAAGAAAAGAAAATTTAAAGCATTGGTTAAAATTGTATTTTTTTAATAAATCAACAAACAAGAGTTATTATTAATTATTTAAATATTTAAGTAAAATATTCTTTAAAACTTGACAGTTTCCTATAACACGATTAAACAATAAGTTATTGTTCGGCTTTACTTTTGTGCTTATATTGACATAGTTGAATATCATTATTACATTTTTACATTCATACACATTCAACATTCTTTATTTATTAAATATTTACATTAAATAAAATGCTTAATAGAACTAAATTTAAAGCACAATAATTTTATTGCACTTAGCATATTGTCTTGGTTTTACACTAGGGATAAATATATAGATACACAATCAAAAGCAATGCTTACTTATTTTTAACTGGCAATACTTATGTACTTTTTTAAATGGTGGGTCCAAAAGTTTTGAATGATATATTAATGTATACAAACCAAAAATGGTAGAAACACCATTTGTTAAGAAGTTTATTTTAAATAAATATTTCAATTCAAATAGGCAAATTTACTTTTTTTTTAGCCAAAAGTTTGAAATTATATTCCTTGGAGGAATTTAAAAAAATGGCAATATAATAATATAGTGTTGTTACCATTTTTAGGGTTTGAAAATCGATATTAATTTTATTTTATATTTATTAAAGTATACATAATAAAAATATAATATTTCGTAATTGTGATTTATTTTTCCAATTTTTTTTACACATCATCATGCTTTGTGCGAGAAGCTTAACAAGCACTATTAGGGTACACAAATGTTTTGAAAGTATAAAAAAAATATAATATAATTATAATTCAAGATACTAATGGATCATAATATATATTATCTTTAGATATATTCCAAATATTGTATGTACCCAAAAGTCAAACATGTATGTATCTTCGTGTACATATACATCTAGTGATAAGCTTTTGTTATGAATATCAGTATTTGCACCAATAAATAGTCCTATCGCATTTGAGGCCCGATGACGTCACTAGCCGTCCTCGAAGTCTATCACAGTACTAGCGCGAGCACTATTATTAATATAATAATAATCAGCGTAACAAACAGGCATATTATGAGGAAGATTTTTTTCTGCAATGATAAAAAGAAAAAAAAAGAAATAAAATATCTATGTGTAAACTAAAATCTATATAGGTAAATAAGTTTAAGATGTTACTATTTTATTGATAAATGTGTAATAATATATTAAACAAAACTTTTATATGACTGACTGACTTGAGCAACTGTTATTTAATATATTTACCAATTAAACTTTATCTAACATTTTAGTTTTCAAATTTAAATAAAAGCAAGTTTTACATTCTACAAAGCAATTATATAAATATTTTAAAACTTAACGAAGAGATTGTGTTTAAATCAACACAATATCTTTTAAACTTCATTTTGAATTCATCTCTTAACAAAAATATTGAAGCAATATCTCATGACAGTTAGTACATTGCTGTTCAAAGCACATTTATACATAAATTACATACACATATATATAATCTGTAATCACCAATGAATGAGACCAAAATTAATGACCCAAATAATTAACGATTATATATTAAGTTTTTTTGTATTTACGGGTAAAATGCTGTGACTTTACTTGTTACGGCAATTTTATCTCATTCTTTAAATGATTTACTTTAGCGAATGGCTGTAAAATGCAATATATACAAACGTAAAATGCAAATGGCACATGCTGATCAAGCGAAACTAAAATTAAAGCATTTATATACATAAAATATAATAATAGCATACCTAATATTTTACTGTGTATTGAATATAAAAAATAAAATCCTAAATATCTAACGTCAAAAAAATAATGTTACGTTGCATCACTGTTTCTAAATAAAAAATCTTGTATTATATTGCTTTTTTAAGTTGTTTGAAGTACGTTACCGGCAATTGTACATAACTTATATTTTGACGTGAGAAAACGTACAAAAATTAAAATGGCTCATGCAAAAGAAACGAATCTAACCTAACAAAATATTACCTAGCTTATATAAAATACTCAATATATATAAATGAATGAGTCCCACTTCCTATCCGTACATATCCTGACATACGTTTACAACATCGCTTTACCTTCCTAGCCTTGGTAAAGTAGTCGAAGGCGGTCAACAGCTCGGTGCGCCCCGTCTCCACGTAGTCGGTGGTGGCGGTGACGTGGTGCTCGATGCGGTCGACGAGCTCGCCCTGCTCGCGCTAAGGGACGGCGCTGGGGGGACGCGGGACTGTTTGCGGCCGATTGGTTCATACGATTGTTTAGTCCCAGTTATTCCGCATTTCCTTGTTAGTTATGACCAGTGACCAGTGTTCCAGTACAGTTAGTTCGGACGAAACGGACGATTGTTATCGGTTACGCATAGTGTTACACAGTATGAGACGGTACAAGTAGAGACAGTATTATATATTATATATAGCACCCATACACCATATACAGAAGGCAAATTACGCACACACCAAAACGCAAGTCAAATAAATTGATATACAGTCAAATAATTAGATTATGTTAAGAAGCCAATTTCCATCAATTGTTAGTCCGAGTTACATGAACAGTTAGTAACACAACAATGAAAGCCAATTTGTGGATGCACATGTGGAGGTTAAATAAAACATAGTGTGAACCAATCACCGAATCGACGCAAAAACAAATGCGGGGGTTTGGAGTTTGAACGTTCACGTTGGAACAATAAAACGGGGAAACGGGTACAAAACGGGGGAGGGTTAAGGAAGAGGGCGAGGACAAACAAAACAAAACGCATTAGCAACCAATGGACCGGCATTTGTATTATCAACTTACCCGTCGAGCTTTGCTCTGATATTTAAGGGCCTTCTTTGTGTCTTGTGTAGCAGTTTGGACATAGTCCACAGCGTGCTCTACATGATACTCAATGCGGTCGATCATCTCACCCTGTATCCATAGGAGCTTATTTAGACACTCAATTTTATTTACTTTTGACTAATTGAACAAACATACTCCACATATATCTGTGAGACATGCTGACCGACAGCAGTAGGCACTGTACAGTAATTGTACAAGGTTGTAAGTTTTATTTTTGGAAATATTAATATTATAATATGTGTTATACAAACATAACATAAGTATGTTTAATTATCTTCATCTGAAAGAGAGAGCACAATAATTTTTGGTAAGCTTATGCTGTATGCTGGTAAATACCTTTACCGTGATATATTCTTAAAAGAAATAGAAAATATTCACTTGTATTATTTCAGACCAGAAATTATGTTAACAAACCCATTGTATAACTCATTGCTATTGAGAAAGATGTTATATAATTATCTTTGACTGGATGTTAACAAATAAAATTGATATATCATAATCAAATAAGTAGTATGTGTGACCTGACTCTCGACGAGCATCGCCATGTCCATGAACATGTCGTGCAATTCACGGATGGAGGTCTCCAGCTTAATGATGTCGGCGTGCCGCGCTTCAATGTCGGCGAGTGTTTGCTTTGCTTGTTGCGTTTCCATGATGATCTGTAATTGTTAATAAGACGTTGTTCTTAAAATATATGAATATGTATCAGAAAAGGTTTAAAATACATATTTAAGAAATAAGGCATATAAAAGGAATTAAAATATATAAGAAATAATTTGCTATGGAGCCTCCTTGGAATGAATATTTCATGTAATATTAGTTTATATTTGTATGTTTTTTTTTTATTTAAGCAGAATTCATATATTATATAGTGTAATGATTAATATATATTATTTTAAAAATATATACATATGTACATAAATTTTACATAATTTTCATTTCATTTAATTTATATGGTCAGTTAGTATTACTGTAAACAAGCAACTATCAAAGTTTCAAATAGGTTCAAATAGAAAAAAGTCAAAAAGTTTGAAATAGTAGAACAAATTCTAGTTTTATAAAAAAGCCTGTAGTATTAAATCAAACTTTCAACGTTGTTAAAAGCGGAACAATGAACAATTCGCCCATTGTTAGTGCTCAACAAAGTCAGCATTTGTACAAAAATATCCTCGTAATGTTTTAGCTGAAATATTTGAGGTAAAATGAAAAATCTTAAAACATTTCTCATCTTAGTAGCAGCCTTGAAAAATGAAATATTGTCGATAAGCAATATCAAGCACCCTCGCGCTGCGATTATCTGGTGAACGCCTAAGTAATCTTTCAATATTTAGTCTGGAATTTTTTTCTTGTCGCTCCTTATGGGTACTACCGAATTTCCAAATATAAAGTTGGTTTTATATTATTTTACATTCTGTTTCAACGTAATTATATGATATTAATTATACAAAATAAAAATAATTATACATGGTATAAAATCTATATATATAAATAATCACATATAACATTATGACCTCCATTTATAACCGAGACTGAATGAAGTATCAGAGATACTAAAAAGATGATCCAATCAAAAATTTGAATTTGCTCCTTTAAAATATATAGAAGCGAAAACTAATAAAAACAAGATATAAAATATATAAGTAAGAAATAGAATATATTAGTAAGAAATATAACGATCTATAAAATATATATAGCTTGTATGAACACAGTTAATTTGATAATGAAGTATATAATATTCCATCCGACCGTCTTGGCGCAGAGACGTAAACGTCTGCCTGTAAAAGCGACGGTTTGAGAATTCGATTCCTCCTAGAGGAAGATGGATTTTCTATTTCCCCTTTTTTTTCGCTCTGGAAACTAGGCAAAGCGCGGCGTTGAGTTCCACCACATAATGCGCAATGCTTTGAAACAAGGCGAAAAGCGGGGACGGAGAAAGCAGGGACTAAGCAACGGAGTGTCTTAACACTAGGTTCATATGGTTCTTCCCTCTGCCTACCCTGCAATATGCAGGATAAAACGTGAAGCTAAAAAAATAAAATAAAAAAACGTATATAATATCAGATTACGTCAGGTTAAAAAAATCATTATCAACTTACCCCCTGAGTAAAGACGGCGGGGTTGTCTTGCTCCAACATGGTTTCCAGTTCTTCATCTGTAGTAGCACGTCCCGTGATCTCGAGTTGTCGGAGTATCCTGTTTTTGCACCGATCTCGGTAGTCCGTCTGAGTGCGATTGTACTCAGTCATCACCTCCACAAATTTGCGCGAGAGGGTCGAATGTTGGGTTCTTCTTATCCTGAGATCAGCCGACGATTTGTTAGAGTGCTCCTCCTGCTCGATGTTCTGCTCTATGTCTGTGGGTAATCCATGACGATGCAAAATTTAGGTTTATTAAATTTTGTCATTACGTGTTACATAATTTACAAAGTTAATTTCAAGGAAGTTAATAAAGGTTTAGTACTTTAAAGGTGTAGTCAGAGTTGGATGACTGTTCACACAATTTTAACGCTGACTCACCATTCTCACATCATTAAGAAGATATTATCATAGAGGGTTCATAGCGCGAACAATTAAATAAAATCTGCGAAACGAGATTTATAGAATGATAGTAAAAGAAATGAGTAGTAGGTACATTTTAGTACCTGCTACCTATACTGAGCTAATATGTAGTAATATATACTCACGTTTTAACTTTCCTCTGACTTTGTTAGCAGTTTTCTTAATATCAGCCATTAGATCTTCTAATTCATGCTTTGTTTCTGAAATTAAACAATTTTAAATAAATATATTAAGTTCATAAAAAATATTTTACCCACTTCGTTTATCAAATTAAATTATAATTAACGTTTGGTAACGTTAATTACATAAAGAATCAGATCAGCACGAAATCAATAGGAAATACAATAACGCTAAAGATTTGGAAAAAGCCGAGATAAAGACAGAAATGTAAATAAACGGTTAATATACTAGAGAATAGAGATCATGGACTTTAATTGTTGAATTTTATTAAAATGAGGAATTAGAAGATGTTTACTTGGCATAATGGTTTAATATGGTATCTGGGCGTTTAATATTTACTCGGGTACTTTTTGCTTTATCCCGTACATAACATAGGGTAGACAGTCGATAGACACTGCGTTAGCTAGGGTAGACACTCCGTTTTTCACTTTCGTTCGAATACAAGGTATTGCGTGTAAAGTGACGAGATTAGGCAGATAGAAGTTAAAAAAACTCATTCTCTCGGGTGGGAATAGAACCTACAAGCATTGCGTTTACAGTCAGACTTTACATCTTACTCCGCCACGACTGCATCTAAATTACGAAAATAATACGTTGTACACTACATGTGCACGATATGCGTAGTTCACCCTATACACTCAGGAATAACTCTGTATAAAACGATGAAAGAGAGGATAGTGCTTCAACATGCAAGTGGTTCATCATCCTAATTTTTTACTAAAAAACAATAAATATTTAGTTTTATTTTACATATAAATGTTAAAGCATCTCATATCTCTAAGAAGCGTAAATGCTCTAAACCAAATATTAAACCCATTCGATGAAGAATTCCATGCAATACGTGCCTAACATCGCAACCAGTGCGGGGGATCATCCGTTCAATATTTCATCACGCCACGGCTAAGTTATGAATATATTTCTGCATAATAAAACACCCACACAATGGCAACGCTATCAGACGGTATTCCTAATTGCCTGTCTGTTGCAGTGTACCCGCTGCGATCAATATGTTGAATCTTCTGATTTGTGACGTTACTTTAATATGTTCAAATACAATGAATGTATAGGAGTTTTACTTCAAAAGTGACGTGCAAAGTTATGCTATTCTTTAGTTTGTCACATCATTTTGCTGTATAAAAATAATAATAATAAAAAATATTTAGTTAATATATGAATGTTATGAATACATCACGAAGTAATTATATGATTTCGTATCATACTACTTATTTACATATTCAATCACAAATGTTAACTGCAGGCTAATTACATATTCCACAAAGCATACATAGATATGTTCTATATGAATCTAGCATATAGCTATAAGTCTATAGCATTAGCAGGCAAGTTGGACTATACATTCCGACAGATGCAACATTGTGGCAACCGGGCCATGATTAATTAATGTTCCCACGAAATTCTGAACATCATAGTGAGGTTTGTTTCGCATCAAACAGTTCATCAATATATTATGGAAATTGTTGAAAGCAGTACAAACAATACAACCATCTACTTAATTCCTGAATTGAGATGACTTTTGTGATACGCAAGAGGGTCTCGACTTTGAAATTTTAATGAGCCACTACTTGTATTAGACATTCATATAATTAATTAACAATACTCTTATTTGCCTTATTATGTTAATATTATTCCAAAAACATAGTAATAACATGCTAAATTTGGTTTTCTTAAGTAGTTCATTTGCGTATAACGATATTTAAACCAATTTGCCATTCGCACAATAAATAAATAATCAATATCATACGTAGCCTTTTCACCGCTGGCAACTTAATATAGTGATACAATTAGCAGTAAAGTATACTTGGCTAGCAATGGTTAGACTGCGAAAAGCGTAGCATACTAGTTATATAACTTTTACTTTGAAATCTGAGCCCGTTCCTAGTCTAGCGATTTATATTTTGTACTTATGTATTGTCATGAATAATTTTCAACATGGCCTCAATTGTTATCAAGTTGTTCATAGCTATAAATTAACTTGCGACTTTGTTTTTCTTCTTTTCATATACTAGGCGTTTTAATATTAATATTATTATTATTTTTAGTGGTTTTAATAATACCATATATATTAGACAATATTTGACTTCATTTAAGTTACTCACAAAACTAAGAATTCATAATATGTCAATCAACGCGCATATATACTTACGCATTTCAAAACATTGATCGACTAGATTTCTCTTCGTTAAAAATACGAATCTTTCTTTACGAATAAGTACGGCATGTTGTTTTTAAATGTAAAATGTATAAAAAATCTATAACATATACTTAACTTAGTTTACCCTCTTAGGGTTAGAAGCGTGAAGACTTAACATCGTATAAAACTTGCACAATTAGGTCACCTATTAAAAACTTGCTTACACCGCTATATATTTGTAGGACATAAGTGCTTTATTTGTAAGGGAGTGTAATTTGAATTTGTTTGACTTTGAACGTGCGTGTTTCTTTTAATTAGTGAACTAAGTAAAATATATAAATAGAACGTAATTTATTAGTAATATTTATTTTTGAAATTTCTCAATTGCATTAAAATGAAAGCTCGTTTCAAGGTTCAAGTACGTATATATAAACGAGTATATAGAGATACATACGAGTAGTATAAATCTCTTGTACTAAGAAAGAGTAAGAAAAATATAAATCTCTACTTTAGTTATATGTAAGGATTTCGTCTGCTATGACTATTACGAAATGCATTGAAAAAGCTACCTTAATTAACTAAATTAATATATATATATATATATATATATATATATATATATATATATATATATATATATATATATATATATATATATATATATATATATATATATATATATATATATATATATATATATATATATATATATATATATATATATATATATATATATATATATATATATATATATATCTCTACTTAAATATAAATCTCTACTTTAGTTATATGTAAGGATTTCGTCTGCTATGACTATTACGAAATGCATTGAAAAAGCTACCTTAATTAACTAAATTAATATATATATATATATATATATATATATATATATATATATATATATATATATATATATATATATATATATATATATATATATATATATATATATAAAATATTTGTTAAACAGGTCGAGTAGTACTCGCGTATCGATTGTTCCGCACTAATTTAACGATTGCAGGTTAATAAAAAATCAACTTATGAAAAGTTACAAAATTCTGGTATAAGTTTTTGCTAAGGTTTTGTTTTCCTTTTTAAATATGGAACCCTAAAAAGAAAAAGATAACAATAAGTAAAGTTTATAGTATATACTTTATATAAAAACAAAATGCATTATATTGTAAAATATTAAAGATTTTCTTATTAAATATTACAAAGCATTGCCTAGGGCGAGCGCTTTCGACTTTGTTCATGAAAATCGACATAAAAAGTCGAGGTTGCTGCAGGTCGCAGTTCTCCTCACCTCGCTAATCGATATTTCAACCTTGTATATGCTACGCCAATAATATATTACAGATTATATTCCATTTCTATATATTTGCGCGACCATTCAATACTTTAAATATGTATAGCAAAATAAATTCACGTCTACCATTAATAGGCTTATGTAATCCTGTTAGTGACTTATACAAGTTTTAGCATATAATAGACATATAAACTGAACCTTCAAATAGGATCGGCGGAATGTTTAATTTAATTTTAGAAATGAACGTGTTTAATATTATATATAATAATTTACATTAGATAATGATAGGACTGAGAATACTCAGAAATATATGTTCATATATTTGTGGGTGTATATGGAATATGACCTAAGGTTTGGTATTATTTAATTGTGACAGTTGCATGGTTGCATAATCAAACAAAGAAATTTCCTTTATTAAGAGTCACGTTTACATTAAAAATATAGATAGATCCTTTTATGGTAAACCATTAATATTGGATGAATTAATTTGTTCACACAAGATATTCATGTTTTAAAACTGGCAAACCTTTTATTTCAAGAATTAATAAGCTCTATATTTTTCAAAGTAAAAATCTAAAAAAAAAATGATATTACATACTTTCAACCGCTATTTAGTTACCTTGGGGATGGATTTTATAACGTAATCTTTGCAGTAAATATATTAATATTGTCATTTGCATAAATGTTTAGTTCTAAACTAAAGAAGTACATATTTAATTATATACAGTTGTACAAAATAATAAATTACACAAAAGTTACAAAGATTAATAAACTGAATACGCTGTACTTTTTATCTAAAATGTAGGTCACACACATCATGTGAGTGAGCCCTCTTCCCGTAATTATGCCGCGCGAGTAAGCTACGGAATGAAACTTTAACATAATATGAAATGTATACACAAAATTAAGGGATTAGTATATAAATTTATACTTTTGTCCTAAATCTCGTAACTGTTTCTTAAGCCATTTCTATTTCTTTTAAATAAGATTGTCGACAGTGGTATTTGAAGTCAGAAGTATATGTGTTAAAAAAAAATTGAAGACAACTTTAAAGCCAAAAAATAATAACTACAATAGATACTAGAAATATTAACTACATATTAATAGGATTGTATGACACAGAAATAATTACTGAACATAACTTAGTTTCAGAACTGTCATTGCTGCAAAATAATGATATTGAAAATGAGCATATTTATTGACCCGAGTGTGAAGAGTACTACCATGAACATTGAAATAATGAATGAATGATGACACAATTAAAGCCAGGTCAATTCGTTTATAACCAGTTATTCCAGCGTTAATTTGATCAACCTGAAATATATTGTGTTGCACTATGCCTAATTATTGGATTGCTACAATCAGCGGAACAAAAAATTAATAATATATTCCTAAGAAAAATTTAATTATATAATCTGATTTGGGAATACATGAAGAATCGAAGTATATCTTTTTAAAATAAATTGTTTTGGTTACCTTTATCAATATAAAAATTAGTACTGCCAACAATATACAAAACAAACACATGTGTTGGATTGCTTACATTTGTTATGCAAGTACGTATGCAAATCTACCGTATAAATCAATCAGACTAGATCAACAAAGCTATCAAATATCGTACAATTTTAAGACACCATGGTTCTATATATAGTAAAACAATTTCTATGAATCTACTTTTTGTTTTTCTACTATTGTTATGTAATTTAGGTTCTAAATAAGTTTAACTCAAGTATAGTAATATTTTATTTATAAAAGCCATAAACGCAGTGAAATGAAATCAGTTGGAAAGATAAAAGAAGAATTCATATCACATCACATGAAACAAAGCCAACTCGCAGTTAATTCAGAAAATCCGGATTCAGGTCATGAAACGAGGGATAAAGTATTTATTGGTAGCGGAGCCTACGGACGCTCGAGTCGGATGTGGGAATAACCTGATATCCCCCGAGACCCTGCATCTACTTTCCAATGTCTAATGAATTTAACTAAGGCGATGTGAGATCGTATGATATCTTTGTTAATTTTGCAAATATTAAAGTAGTAGTGCGAAGATTTTTTATTTAAACTACTTAAGTAAGTAAGCTAAGTAACCATTGTATAAATAGTAAAATATTAATATTAATTCAGTATATGAATCTAGATCAAATAGTAAACGATAAGATAATATCATCATTATTTTTATTTTATGCAACAAAATAGTCAGGACCGTCGTGGCGCAGAGGCGTAAGCGTCTGCCTGTAAACGCGACGGTTTGAGATTCCCACTCGGAGAAGATGGATTTTTCTATTTCCATTTTCTTCGCTCTGGAAACTAGGCAAAGCGCGGCGTTGAGTTCCGCCACTCTACACGCAATGCCTCGAATAAGGCGGAAAGCGGGGGCGGAGAAAGACACCTTAACACTAGGTTCATATGGTTCCTGCAGTTCCCTCTGCCTACTCTGCAATATGCGGGATAAAAGCGTGACGCTATAAAAAAATAGTCAATATTTAATTAAGTATGGCTTTTATCATAGTTTCAGTGACACCAGACGAGATACACCCACATACTATGTAAACACTCGTCAATCCCTCTATTGGATGACTAGTAAATTCAGCCCTTTCATCCCACGCAACGTGCAACGTAATCCAATGACGCCCGCAGACAGCTTTATAAATTATTTTTAGAAACAATTTACTGCCATAGGCCACCTTCCCACACTATAAAGTTCACAATTATAGGATTTTATTAAAACGACGATCCAGAGCTTCAATATTACTTTTTAAAAGTTATTTTTAAACTCCAATCAGTTGGTGAATTTATAAACTGTGTGTTGTGAATGT
The DNA here is from genome assembly GCA_037178615.1 of Dione vanillae. Lineage (NCBI taxonomy): Eukaryota > Metazoa > Arthropoda > Insecta > Lepidoptera > Nymphalidae > Dione > Dione vanillae. Next base: position 1,244,259 of record JAZFAU010000097.1, on the reverse strand, counting down.
TTACATAAATATGTTAAATATTAATACATACTTTCATCTGATTGCGGCGCTGATAAAATGGCACTGTGCTTCTTCTTTACTTCTTCGACGTTCGCCTGTATCTTGTCTATCATTTCTCGTATTTCTTCCACCTAAAAACATTTTATTAATATTAGTTTTTGGAACTTACTTAATAATTTAAAATTTAATTTTATTATAAATATTTAAAAATGAGGACCATCGTGGCGCCGAGGCGTAAACGTCTACCGACGCGACGGTTTGTGGGTTCGAATCCCACTCGGGGAAAATGGATTTTTCTATTTCCATTTTTTTTGCTCTGGAAATTAGGCAAAGTACGGCGTTGAGTTCCGCCACTCAACACGCAATGAACGGACAAAGCAGGGTGTCTTTTTTTTATTCATTGGTCAATACGTAACAAATACATTTTACTTTAAAAATTTAAGTACCACGAAAACCTCGAGGGTTTATCTGGGTACAGAGAGTCATTTTGTTAATTTAGTTTGTTTTTCTAAAAAAACATTTTTTAAAACGTGATTCGATTTTCGTGGTGCTTTTATACATTTCTTGCAGTTCTTTGGGCAGTTCGTTTACATATTCAGGTTATAAATAGTCATCAGTTCTCTTTCCATACTTATTATTAGTTTTTGGTAAGTGGTATTTATTGTTTGAATCAAGTTGACGTAAGCCTATAGGTCTAAATTTTTCATTAAGCAAGGTTGTATTATTAATTTGGGTTAAAATTGAAAATTTAACTTTGTCATATATATTCATAACATTACAATGCCGAAAGAGCTGATTATAGTTGTTCTTATAATTATTAAGTATGTGTTTAGGTACAATTGTTTTTAACTATCTTAACTGTAAATTATAAATATATTCTAAATTTGATTTGGAGGATCTGCCGTAACTACTAACACCATAATCGATAACCGAGTCAGCTAAGGCCACGTAAAATATATATATATATATATATATATATATATATATATATATATATATATATATATATATATATATATATATATATATATATATATATATATATATATATATATATATATATATATATATATATATATATATATATATATATATATATATATATATATATATATATATATATATATATATATATATATATATATATATATATATATATATATGTATATATATATATAGTATTACTTCAAAGCTAAAGCTTAGCTTAAGCTTTAAGCTTCTTAACACTAGAGTTCCTATAGTTCCTGCATTTTCCTCTGCCTCCCCTGCCAAGTTCGGAATAAAGCTTGAAGATATAAAACAATTAATAATAATCTATATAATAATAAAATAGTGTGCAGTCTTAGTTCTTCTTGCAGAAGATGTCCAGACACTCACAGAATTTGAACTGAGTGAGAAACACTCACAAAATATGAATTTCTGATTTTTAATAATTTTGTCTCTTTTTTATAAGAAATACGAAATAAAAGTTTATAAGAAGTAAGAAAATGACTTTATATTAAAAGTTGCGCGTGATGGGCATTTACATTGATATATAAAAATCCTAGGTCTGGAACACTAGATGATGAACCACAATATTCACTTAAGCCATGTAAAATATAGCTATAAAAACAATAAACATAAAACATAATCTAAAAATCCTAATAATTAATAAGTTATACTGTTAAAAATTTATGATTTTAATGTGTTGATTCTACACTAAGGATAGAAAAAAATACTTAAATAATTATTAATACTTAATTGCATAAAGCAAATGAGAATTATGACGCGGCGTAATGTATGACGAAGAGCGCTTGGACGGTTTGCAGGAGGCGTGAGTTCGAATTCCGCTGCGTTCAAATCTTTATATATTTTCTTTGAATCTAAGTAATATTGTTTTTTCAATAATTTATAAAGATACAATCAGAACCAATAGGATAGAGATAATATTTAATTACATCAGAATTACATTGAAGTGTAAATAAAAAATCTTATCTAAATTGCTTTTATGATATCGCAACCTAACATCATTACTTAAATTATAGTGTACACACTTATGTATAACATATATAAATACTTTTTCTTAGTTATCTAAATTATCCTTTCATGCTATAACTGTGGTTGGTTTATTTCAGAAAATATTTTATAGCAGTATTCAATCTCGATCATTGAAAATGTATTGGTATTGTCAAGATCAAGCAAACAATGGTTAGAGTAAATTGCCAACCCCATTTGTCTATTGTACTCATACTCGTGACTAGAATTATTCGTTTCCAAACAGGAAGGAAATTAGTTGAATTGTGGCTGAAAGCAACAACCGATAGGAGGGCTGTTTGGACTATCTAGACATTAATTCGGTTAAGGGAACAGTTGGCAACGTGCCAACCGCAAAGTAAGCGGCTACTACATGCTAAGGTAAAATGCATCTCCGTTAAGTTTTCACGCGAATACATTTTAAGATTACTTAAAAGTTACAGTTATAATTAAAGTCTTAGCAATCGTTACATCTTCTAGATTTTTAAATATTCTTAATGGTATGATTGTTATAACAAAGCTTCAAGAAAAAAATTAAAATAAAAACGAAAAAATCTTCTCTATTTTTTATTTTAATTGTTATTTATGTCGATGTGCTCTACAATAAAATGAATCAATAGTATTTGTTCCGCTAATGTTCTATAAAACCTGCTTAATTATCAATTAATACAGCAAAAAAGAATTAGCGAATTTGTTCCGTTCCTTCACATCTGATGGGATGATCAACGGAAATAGATAGAAATGTTACACAAATTGAGATGATTTTATAAACAATGTATTAGCCAAATATTTATTCACTTGCATTTATTATTTAGTTTCTATTTTTATTATCTATATCAATTATTTTTTCTTTCATTTTATATCTTTTGTGGTCGTCTTTGCCGTCTTCGAATAATGTGTAATCTTGTGTAATCGGACAAAATAGAGTGAAGTTCAGGGCCAGGACCCGGTCGATACGAAGAGTGAAATTCGTAGGCCGCTGGTACTCATGAGTCACAAATTAATGAGATTATAGAGATAACTTATCGCCCGCCAGCGCCTCTTGATAACGCAAGCCTAATGCTTCCACACATACGTACGTTATGTTTTAAATAACGTTCTATTAATTTACATGTTCATTTAAAGTTATTTATAAGTTAGTATAAAATATGGCCGATACCTTTTGTACAAACACTTCCCCGTTTATTATATGAAACAATTTGTAATACTTCATACTAAGAAAATACTCTTAAATCTGCTGTCTTGCTATCTGGTGCCATGTAGTAATATTGCTGTAGAACTAAATAGGATGAACATTAATATTCTTCTAGCATAATAAATATTTTTTAACATCCAATAATATGTGTAACGTCATAGCTAGGTTATGTAGCCGGCGTCTGGACGGCGTCGTTCTACATTTGTGGGCGTCCCATTGTCGTGTCGTTGGTCGTTGTCGTGTCGAGTAGCTTCAAAAGTTAATACAGCCTTAGTGCGTTTTGTTTGAATCTTACAATACATGCAATATGCAAATTAACGTTGTTTGAATATTTTACTACAAAAGTGTTTAAGTGTTGGTATAATAATTAGCTGTTAGTAGTTATAATTAGATGTTTAGGTCATTTATTTTTAGGTTTTTTAGATTCAGACATAAAATTATATAACGATATAATGAATTTTATTGGAATAATTACGGATAAGAATAAAAGGTTTGAAAGTGTTCGTATTTTTTTCAAATATATAATTTCCCATGGCACGATGTGTTAACAGATGGATAGATAGATCCCTTTACATTTATTGGTCGACTACTGAACTGGCACAGTAGATTTATTAAAGTAAACCTTCGTTCGTGACGCGGGAAAATTGGTTTTAAGATTTACTAGTGGGTATATTGTGTAATATAGTCACGCAGGATGTAAGGTTATTAGTCATTTATAAACATGCTTTTGCTTAAAATGTTTTTAATATCAATTTTAATACAAGGACGCTTCCGTAACACTGCTAGCTGATAGAACAAGAGATCCAGTTCTTAATTATTTGATTCTGTTATTTTATTAACTTATTTATTATATACATATATGTAATTTAATTTTTAGTTATCACATAAAATGTACATAACAGCCACTTAAAGCGATATAATTATCACAAAACCTACTAATTATCTCGACAATACTGCTCATTAAAATGATGTTTATATACTAGGTTAGGTAGGTTTATGTACTTGACACTAAGCTTACCCTGTCTACCTGTAATTTTCATAAGAGGGTAAGCAGAGAAAGCCATCAAGGAAAGACAGAAAGTGTCAAGACATCAAGATTTAAGATACGTTTGAGATATTATGGTTTGTGTAATGGAATTCAATACCTAGCGCGAATAACAAGTAGAAATACTTATATATATTATAATATACATGATTGTAAATGAAGATTATTATACCGGAGGGGAGGATTGAAGTTATTATACAGTTAGACATTTGTGCCAAATGGCCTTAAGATAAGTAACATCGACTACAAAAAGTACTCTCTTTCGACAAATGATAAAAATAATTTAAGTGCACCGACAAGTGTACAGAGTAAAATTAATAACTAAGCCAATTAGTGTGCATTAATTTTCCTGTTCGTACCCATTACCTTGTCAATTGAATTAATAGAGCTAAAAGGTTTACTATTTTATGAGTCCATAATATATCTTTTAAAAATATTATTTACTCACCAAAAATTCGAAACTAATTCTCATGTACATAATATATAAGAAGCTGTAATGTAAATTGTTTTATTTATTTAGACAACATTTATAATATAAATTATATGAGTTTATTACTACATACACGACTGTATTATCGCTATAGCGGACATACATATGTAGGTACCTACATACATAGTACATTTTGACCACTGCTGTAAATAAAAAATAACGCGATAAGAGGGTTGAAGCAGTCAGTTGCTAGTCAGTCTGTGTTAATAGGTATAACCTAAATAAGTCATACAAATAAATTATTTTAAGGCTATATAACACTTTATATTTATTACTCAAAAATACCAGAAACAACACATATATAGTTAAATATAGAATTTATTTTTGTTATATTACTTAATGTCACTGAACGCTTAACAGAAATTATAGAAAAAATGTTCGATTAACCGAAATAGTAATTAAACGCACAAGAAGCGAACATATGTCTAAAGCATCTCTTCCCAGCAACTGTAAGGTATAGGTCATAAAAGGGAGTAAAAAGGTTCGAGTGTGTATGATCATTATTTATAAGAAATGTATACAACAAATACATACTAATGTTCAAATAATACTATAGGTGGTAAAATTATTCAAATTTATGCAATATTGAAGCAGAGTAAATTGTTATTTGTTTTAATGTGTATATTGCGACAACTATACCTAGAGTGTTTAATTCGGGTAAACCTAACGGAACAAAGGTTTCCATGATTAGTGTTGATCTCAGGCTTCAGCAGCTTTAGCAGCTTTGCTCTAGCCAGTTGTAACTAATTTTATATATCGTCTCTCTCAGTTTTGAAGTTTTTGGAGTTTCAAGCTGTACATAAATATTTATGCTTTATAAGTATAAACATAATTTTTTTATGGAGATTTATCCCATTCCACTCAAATAGACTGAGCTCAAAAATCTCGACAACAAAGTTATACACTATAACTAAGTTATACACTATATTTATAGCAAGTAAATACACTTACGATGATTTTTATTTCACCATTTTTAAGGCAACAAAGAATGTTTCTATTATAGTTTCAGAATGTTAAAATAACTCAACAGACATAAATTACGGTACAACTTGAGTAAGAAAGGTTATTGTCAATTTATTTTTGGAGAAATGATGTGATGCCCAGCGGATATTAGTTTCTCGTTCTTAATATTTCTATTGGTAAAAAAATAGTACTTTCAATTTATACGTGAGACTACACATCGCACAAGATTACTTATCAAACTGCTTGTACGTGTTAATTAGCTGTTGTAGCATGTGTTTGGGAATATAAATAACATTGTGCCAGACATTTTCGTACGTTATCGTTACATTGGGTAACAAAACTACGGTTGTTATTGTACTTTAGAGTAGCTTATGTTTATGTGCCTGCTTTGAAAATACATTTAGCGTACCTACTAAGAAAATTAGTTTATGTACAGCAAAATAATTAGTAGGCTTCCATCGTCTGAGAGAATTTACATGGCAATCCTAACTTATACTCTGCATAATTTAATATTTCAACTCATTTTGGTATTATTAAATTGTAATTTATGAGTTCATCATTTGTTCATGCAATCATTTTTATAGATAAATTTTCGGTGTTGTAGAATAATGGGAGAAATTTACGTAAAAACCTTTTTAATTATAAAAATACATAGTCTTCACAGAGACTACTGCAATAAATACTAAATAACCAATCGAACACCACAATAAAGGCGTTGCAACGTTTAAACTGTCGTTGCAATCTAGAAAAGCGTTAAACAAATTGCAAAACAAAACGTAAGCGTACAGTGAGTTTCGAACAATAGTTTGCATAGTTATTGTTCTGATAACATATGGAATGGCGAAAACTCAACTGTTGTTGCAGTTGATCTACTTTGCTCACGTCATACATAAGAATAATTTTCAAGTAGGTATACATAGTACATATTATCTATTGTACAATTATAATATGAAATACTGGAACACAATACGGGAATTCACTTGAAAATATCAATAGAATTATTTATATAAGCTAATTTTAATATTGTACATAATTGTGACGATCGTCGTGGCGCAGAGGCGTAAGCGTCTGCCTGTAAACGCGACGGTTTGAAGGTTCGATTCCCACTTCGTTCTGGAAACGTGGTTGAGTTCTGCCACTCAACACGCAATGCCTCGAAAAAGGCGGAAAGCGGAGACAGAGAAAGCAGGGGCTAAGCAACGGAATGTCTTAACACTAGGTTCATATGGTTCTTGTTGTTCCCTCTGCCAACCCTGCTATATGCGGGATAACGCGTGAAGCTAACATAATTGTGAAACGTTTCTAGATGTGTGTATTTTTTAGCTCTAAGAACACTAGCTTATCGTAAAATATACTACACATTATGCTAATTCTGTAACTCGAAATAAGATATTTCGTTGATCATAACACTTAATGATTCACTATTACTCTCCAAACTTTCTATATAACAAAATTAGTAGGCAAAAATATGTATTGGAGAATGTGTGTACTTTTAGTCATTTTATCAAGGTCAAATACCCTGTATTAATCTAGGCTATCCGTTCAATTTATTAAATCTTTTATGTGACCAGAGCATAGCTTCAGCGATTAAATTAATCTTTAGAGACACTTGACTCTCGCTGTCAACTCCGAAAGCACCCAGAAGAGGGACAAAAGCCTTTACTAGAATGATGGTAAAAAAGTAAGTCTACTTTACAATAATGTAGAAAAAAGGCAATCTCTTAAAAAAATTGTGCACAATTTTAAATATTATGAGCCTTACATAATCTGATGTAATAAACAGTATAGCGCTTTGGCTTTAATCAACCCAGTGTTCAGCTCTCAAAGTTGTTTTAAAATTGTATTTTATGTGTTTACGTAACATTATTATTTCATTGTTGTACTATATAAAAATGCATGCTATAGGGCACATGAAAACGGATTGTTTTCAAAATTTTTAAATATTTATTATTTTATTTGTTATGATTTTATTATTTTCAGAGGTCTTATAATATCAGCGTCTGACTACGTATGTAGCGTATGTGCGATGGTTGCTGGGGTTTATGTTCCAATCGGAAGCTAACTAAGCCCGGTGACGAGTTCCGTTTTAACGTAATTTCTCGCAAACTTGACAGAAAGATGGACGAAGTATCTTAACTTTAGATTTCATAAAAATTAGATTTTAATTTAAGATTAAATTTCTATTTATAAGATTTAAAAATTATTTTATTAATTAAGCAATCACTAAAATTACAAGTAAAGACATAATGGTAAGTATTACTTTCTTTAAAAAAAATAGTTGTGTGCACTCATTTCGAAGATAAAAATCGAAAAATTTGTACGAAAAAATCCCATAATATGGACGTACTTGAGTGGTTATTATATTTTTAAACAACAGATTCAATATCAAATATATAAGATATTTGATCTACAGCTTCAAGAGTGTAAAATGGAATCGAATGAAAATTTAATATTTCAGCACATCAAGGCAATAGGTACGTCTCCTAAAGCACATTAAGACATCCATAAACGTTAAAAATAAAAAATAAAACGTTGTTTTATATTTTAGCAACATATGAATAAGTATATCTACTTGGGAAAAGGCAGCTATTTTGAAATCATAAACAGGCACTTCTGCACAGACAAATTCTGCTTCCACAATCACTTTATGATTTGATGTGGTTTAAATGGAAAATTAAATATATTCCCTATATTAAACATATTATATGTTAATGAATTTCAATACTATATGAGGGAAATGCATGAAAAACATAATATGATAAACGTACCTCACTGAAGAATTCGTCCATGAAGCCTCCCTCAACGGGGACGTTGACATCGTCCGGCCCGACATCATCATCGTCGCTTTGCGCCTGCAAAAGAAATTATTATTAAACATTGATTTACCAAATAAGCAAGTTGTCAAATTGATACTAGCGAGTATCGTGGTTCATATGTAACGAGCACGAGATCAAAATTGAATCCACTTAGACGAGGCGAGCAGGGCATTATTCAATTTATACGGGTTGCCCGTGTCCCCACAAAGGCCTTTCTAATCTATACCTCGGATATACTGGAATAATGTGAAGCTAAACTAATTTAGCTACTTATAAATATGTAAATTGAGATGTCCATTTATCATTCTATTCACTAAGTTTTAAAGAAGATCAAACGAGAGGCTTTAGCTTCTTGAGAAAAAAAATATATTTCAAGGAAAATTATGCTTAGATACGTACGTTATTTATTGTTATATGAATCATTAATATTAAATATATCAAGCTAATAGAATTAACGAAATTTAATGTCAGATACTTTAACAATTTACAAAATAGGCAAATTAACTACTAAGTACTTTTAGTAATTTTTAGGGTCTTTTATGTAAAAAGATAAAAACGGAAACACTTGGATTACTTCATTGACAGTCTGTTTATCTAACGCATATGTTCAAAATCACGTGGAGGAAAATTAAGCTATAAATAACATCAAAAATTTAGGACAACAACCTCAAGCACAGAAATCAACGACACTTAACTGCTAAGTCAACGGAATCAAAAGATATGAAAGATTATTTCTTTTCCGTTTTGAAAAAAAATCGCCAAAATTGATTGGTAAATATACCAATCAAGTAGACTCTTATTACTTGTATGTCAAAATTGATAAGTTTGACACAGAAAGAAAGCTTTACAAGCAAACGTATGTGTAGTTCTTTTTTATATGAGTGAATACGACCGCAAATTTTAAGTTTTTATAAATTGCATTTGTCGTTAATCCTGTTAATCATAAAACGGTACGAAACCCTCGCTAGAACTACTTGCACGTGGTTGATATTTTCTACTTTGCTTACTAGGCAGCGAAATATCATTACTTTTTTAAACCAACCAGGAAATCCAACAATTGGCGAGCACACACGTTCTAATTACGCTTCAAGGGCAGCAATTTAACCCCTGAATTTTCTAATTTCTTGATATAGCTGAACAGGTATTTCTCACTACATAAAATTTATAAGATTTTTGTAAGTTAAGTAACTTAAATTATTTAAATATTTATATTATTTAAATCGATTTCTCAAATGATGATAGTACGTAACATATATATTAATATAAAAGTATTACTGCAGCATATAAATTAATCCAGGTCAAGGAGTTCTATCGTACCCTACTGTGACAATATATTATACCACTTGAAAAACTACAGGGGATTGTTCCGACACTGTGCTAAATTTAGTTATAATCAAGAAACTACATGAAAATGAAACGCCTACAAAGTATTGATTTTTCATTAAACTAATAAAGAAGGTACATATTTGTTAAGCTCTACGTAGGTTAAAAACGTAAAGTAGGTATTCATTTAAGAATAGTATAGGTACATGATTAAACAATTTAATACAAAAATATTGATATCAATATAATTTACTGTTGTAGAACGGTATTCATAAATACTGTTGCAAATACATTAATAGAGAATACTAACAATAAACGTGTTTTAATAAGATTTATTATGTCATTTATTCTACGTAAAAACTAATAATGTAATAAAGTATTAGATTTTTTTGCTTATATGCGTAACGAGGCCATGGCCTGTAAGCTCGACGGTTCTAGGCTCGATGCCCATTCGAAATTATTTATTTTCATTTTTCTGCTTTAGCAAGACAAAAGCGCGGCATTGAATTCTGCAACCCAACTTACATATAGTATAATATTATCTATTATTATACATAAGCTATATTTTTAATTTCTTTTTTGTTAATTTATAAAAATTAGTAATAAACTCTAAAAAAATACAAATTAAACTGTGAAAATAAAAAATATCGACAGTTTTATTTTTATCTCAACTGAATAGGATGGTATTACGACCTTATGAAGGATGGGCTTCGATATTCAATAGTCGACAGTCGGCAACACGTGTTGCTCTGTAACAGGGTGACATGTGTCATATTGCGTACACATATATGAAAATTGCGGAAATCCGGTAGGAAGCGTAATAAAGCAAACTATACTTGTGCCCTTTACGGTAAGGCTTTCATTAATAGTTTACATTAAAATTATGATTAATAAGATATTATAAAGTAATAAATGTTAAGACACCTACTATTTAACATAAGATACTTTAAATTTTTTCAAGAATAATATGATGCCTATATAAAGAAAATTTAGCAAGATTAAAATAGGGCAAATATTTCATAATAAAAAGGGAGGGTTCTTTTTCCAATTATTTTTCCTTAAAGCTCTAGTATATTCATTTGGTCGAACAAGTGCCTACTTCAAACCTCCCTTTCAAAATCCATGAGTGGCTGAAATTTTATAAGATGGAAACACGATCGAAGGCAGAAACAAAGAGTTGGGTATATAAACGTTCTTTATATATGTTACTTGATGATTAAAGATATAATGAAGGAAACTTCTAAAGTAATTAAAATTTATCAAAAATAATCGTTTATACATCTATGAATACGAGCATGAAGAAAATAAATTACATTCTTATAATGTAACAAAAAAAATAAAATAATTTATACGTAAAAATTGATACTAATAAGCACAAACACGAAATATACTATAAAATAAAGGAAGGATAAAATAATAGTTAATTAAGCCTATTTATTCTGCAACACTTTTCGTGCCCGAGGCGTGGCAGCAACACAATCGGGAGTCTTGACACGTATTTCAATCGAGGAGCGGGTCGGTCAGCGTGCCAGCCCGAGCGCTTAAGCTTTTCTTACTACATTTCCCTTCCAGCAAGTACAACGGCAGTTCGATATTGTTTTAAATTATTTTTATGCTTAAATGAAACGGCTATTTAGCATTTAAGTTAAAGTAGCTTTTGGAATTTCAATATAAAAATGTAATATATATTATGTTACAAAGCAGTTTCCTATATTGTTACTGAATGACAAAAGCAATAAAGCTGGTAAACAACATAAAAATGTAAGAAGATTTAAGAAAAGAAAATATTATGTCAATGTTGCATCCATTCTCGATACAAAGTTAGTAAATTTTTACGATATCAACTTATAAGATAAGCGCTCTTATCCACACAAACACGAAAATGTATAATACATTGTAACAAGTACGTAATATAAACCTGCAGTAAAGTCGCATTCTATAAATAAGAATACCTAAAGTTATATTATTTACAGGTTATTTTTTTAGTTGAACAAATATACTATAAGTATGCCGTAAATAGCTCTTAGAGATTACATATTATTATAATGTTTCAATTTAATGAAATTGTACTTAATCTTATTGTGGGATTATACAATATGAAAAAAGTAACTTAGTGTTCTATGGATTCACCATGTGTCAGTGACTTACGACACGGGTGCAAGTTTAAGAGCTCCCTTGAAATTTCGTACTTTATGCTCACCTCCAGTCGACCTCTTCTTAAAAAATCACTTAAGCAAATTCCGCAACGATAGCAGTAACAATCTCGATTAATGCAATTTAATTTAAAATGTCGATGATTAAATGTGATAATGTCACGGTCTCTGTTAGATGAGTGGGACGTAGACCCGCTTGATATCTATTTTTAGAATATCAGTTAATCGTATTTGGTTAGTTGTATGTATTTTAATTTATAATATGATGCTTATTGTTAAAACGTTAACCATGGCTACCGCAACTTAAGCACTCTATCTTCTTCAACTAACTCGGTATCTAATAATATCTGGTGATCAAATAAATTAAACGTACAACTTGGAACATTCATTGCTTAGTTTGTGAATGTGATTTTATTAAAATTATCATATTAATAATACCTTAATGTTTGTTTAAAAAGCCAAAGTAGACATTATTAATCTTAATTGGACAAATTACTTGAACTTAAATTAAACCATTACAATAAAATGAACAACGAGCGACCGGGCCACGTTGAAAGCCGGATTCAGTTTAAAAACCAAACATTTGCGCCAATTAAGCGTGATATACAACGCGACGATTTAACGGTATCCGCTCGTGCGTTAATTAATGTTTTAATATATTATGAGGATTCAGCCTAACCGGGTTCCATGAAAATCTGCTAATATATTAATATTTTATAATTGTTATTTGTCATTTGCTTTTGTATTCCATATATATCCATAGATTGCTATCAAAATTTCCAAAATCATTACATTAATTTAAAAAAGTTACTTATTTAGAATTCAATCAAAAATATTAAAACTTTTTTAAGATACTAATATAAACGTACTTTATCAAAAATACTTTAGACTTAGATATTTTAAAGAATTTCTATAGTAGTTTCTAAGTAGCTTAGCATTGCCAGAGAAGAAAGCTATTCGAAATGCCATCACACAACGAGCGATACGACCTTCACCTTTAACAACCCTTTGCCTTTGTCTAGGACTTCTGCCAGAATTTATTGCAAATATAACTTAGTTAATTTAAGGTGAAATTTACAAAAACTTAGGCAAATGATACTCATTGTCCAAATTACAGGTATATCTATATATCTTCTACAGTCAATCTACTTAAATTTTTTTTTTTTTTTTTTTTAGCTTCACGCTTTATCCCGCACATGGCAGGGTAGGCAGAGGGAACTGCAGGAACTATATAAGAACCTAGTGTTAAGACACTCCGTTACTTAGTCCCTGCTTACTCCGTCCCCACTTTCCGCCGTTTTCGAGGCATTGCGTGTTGAGTGGCGGAACTCAACGCCGCGCTTTGCCTTAGATGCCAGAGCGAAGAAAATGGAAATAGAAAAATCCATCTTCTCCGACTGGGGATCGAACCCAGTAACCGTCGCGTTACAGGCAGACGTTGCGCCTCTGCGCCACGACGGTCCTCTACTTAAATATTCTTGGACATAATATAATAAAATGCATAATATATACATTTTTATATGACGGTATGGTGAATAATACAAATAAAAAGGTAGAATCGATAAAAGCAAATCGACCTTCGGTTTATTGCATCATTAATTAGAAAGTATGTAGTAGTGCTAGGTAGCTACAGCTGATCAACGTTATTATTTGATCGATGCTATATATTTGACGTTTTGTTTTAACCTACTGAACGGATAATATTAATAAATATAATTTATTAAAATGAAAATTGAAAAACTTTATAAGTACTTTCCCATTATTGTTTTCTAGAAGTTGTTAAATAAAAGTAAAATAATAGATGTACAAAATAAAAACTGTTCCAGATAAAATATACAAAAGACGTAAATGGGATTACTGGTATCTGGGTCAGTTAGAGCTAGTCTTTAAATTCAGCAAATAATTACACTGCTCCATTGCCATGAGAAGGATTCAGTGTTGATGAATGTTTACCCAAAAATCTAATTAATTATTTAAATTCAACAGGAATCCATGAATATCATTTTCAACACAATCATATATAGTGATTACATACAGAAATATAATTGACCATACTCCTAATTCAGTAATACTACAGTCTACATTGTATATAGTAGAATTGTATTTAAAGACCATATCTATAATAATATATATATTAAAGTTACGTAAACTTACCTATATAATACAAAGTTATAACAATATATTTCATTTTAATATTCGATAGAATAGTAGGCAGTAGCTCATTAAAACTTGACTTGAATATAATGTCAAATAAGATGTGTGATTTATCATTTTCTTGCTTTCTACGAAGTCTTAGCTGTATATACTCATATAAAGACATGTTTTACGTTTACTATCAAAGCTATCTCCTTTTGTGTTTCCACTTACGTGATACTAAGTTCTTTGCTGTTAAACGGAAACGGTTAACCCGTACATAGTTGGTTTTGTTCTTTTTACAATTTTGTCCTTCATTCCGAGTAGGTGCTACGAAGTATGTTGTTTGATTGATGTTTTGTAGTATTTGTTATTTTATTTATAGTGCGCTTAAACACTTATGTCCCATTTAAAATAACATTTATATATAGTATGCTTCCACTATCCGCTACTCTGTAAGCGATTATTTACGCAATGAGAAAGCAGACTAAATTGTTTCTGCCATACTCGTAAGACTGAAAATTCCACAAATCTCTAACCGAGCTCTCGTCGTAGCTTTTCACGTCTGTCCAACTACCATAAACACAACATAGCTTCAAATTCAAATATAAAGTATATTTATATCATAAGCATTTGTGATATAACAATCTCACTTTATAAGTAAAACTAAAAAAATCAAATATTCTTGCAAGATTATAATTGTTCGTGGAAAACAGTATTTTTCAAGCAAATGCAAAGTTTCTAGCGATATTTTGTTGTTTCAACCTTGTTGCTAATACTACTGAACTAGAAAGAATTTCACGTAGTACGTAGTAAAGCTAATAGTATAATCATTATTTTATATGTTTTATTAAGTTTCAATTTATAAAATATACTTATTACTTGTAATTTGTTTTTGAACACGACAAGAGATGTTTGAACTCTTGTTCATTAGCGCCGTATGGAAAAAATATATTAAATGCTTTAGAAGGTATATAGTACTCATCCATATTTCTACAAATCAGATAGTTCGGTAATGAGTGACATTTTAATGTACTCTTTATAATTTTAATAATTTCTGCTATCGTAATAAATTTCTTATCTTAAATTTAGTCGATAAATAAATCTATAATCTAAACTTTTTATTTCGAAATAATTTATTTCAATAATGTAATTTATCTTGTTCCAAATCAAGTGCTCACGTTCCTATAAAATCTTTCAATTTTACCGATATATATCTTGTCTATATTTTGGGATAGCGTATAGTATCGAGTGGGAATTGAATTGAACCGATTTAACAAGGTTCCCGCCAGTTTATCACTAGTGACAAATGACGCAGGTGGCGTCGTCTCAATCCGATACATATTTTACAATTCGTCGACCGATAACCGTAAACAACGATTGCTGGTTATCTAATCAACGATACGAAATTCAGTCGAAGTCAATGTGAAATAACTATAATAGAACCTTTTTTTCATAAACCTCTTACGAAAAATATAACGCTATCAATCAGTATAAACTTGATTAGACAAAATTAAAGTGCTATATTGAATTATCTCTTTATTATGTTTTATTCAAATACAATGGTATGGAATGGCTATTTTATTCAATACCATATTATACGTATGACTTTGCCCGCGTGGTCTAGTAGATTAAGATATGTAAGAGAGATCAGAATATATGTAGGCCCTATTGGAATTTTATTATTCAATATATTTAATAATTTAGTTCGCCGCAATAGTAAAATGTGCCCGTGCAATATTAGTATATAAAATTGTAGGATACCTAGAATATTTAATTCCCATGTCGTTCTAAAACATTAAAAGATAGCGCGATTAGATAATTTAAATGATAAGCAAATCTAGCACGTCTGTGTTGCATTGCACATGCCACTCATTTTTAAACTATGCTGTTAATGTATTTATTTTAAAACATATTTTATGAGTTTATTTTAGTTTCTTTACTTAAGTGACAGAGTATGCAGAGGATAAGTGTTAAGACAATTGCTGTCCGCTCCCTGCTTTCTGTGTGAATTCGCGACATTGCGTGCAATCCGATATTGCGGCTTGACTAAACGGAGAAATGAAAACAATTTATTCCCCTGAAGAAGGTGTAGAATCTAGAACTGTCGATTATACTTTGTTAAATACACCCCGTGTTTACCTATTTTTTTTATTTAAATAACATATATGTCATTATTTTTAACATAACTTATTCAAACGCTTTTATTGCTTACATTTAAACAAACATTTAAAATAAGAAATTGCTCTCAAGATCTTTAAAAATGTCTCAATCAGATCTCTCAAAGTAACTAATCGCCTCGATAATTGAATTAAGGGGACACAAAATCACCGCCTCTGAGACTAGCAAGATATAATTTCAAAAATCTTTATCTAACTAGAGCAAAATGGCGCTGAGGTTTCATTTGTGCCAAAATGGCACGCAATCTCGAAATGCGGACTTGCGGAAATACATGACGTCCACCGTCCAATACACGGGAAATATCTAGTGATGAATTTTCTGTAAATT
This sequence comes from Dione vanillae, assembly GCA_037178615.1. Classification (NCBI taxonomy): domain Eukaryota; kingdom Metazoa; phylum Arthropoda; class Insecta; order Lepidoptera; family Nymphalidae; genus Dione; species Dione vanillae. The sequence continues at coordinate 1,227,620 of JAZFAU010000097.1, read as the reverse complement.
GAATTTCGCTTTACGTGGACTTTATGAGCGTAAATATAGAATTTACAAAATGCTTTTTCATAAAATACCATTACTGAAGAAAAACTCGTAAAATAAACCTTAATAATATATATAATGCATTAAACAGATATAATAATTTTTCGTATTATCTTGGATAACAAGTAACTTAATGTACCACCTAGTACCTACATATTTTAAACGATCTCCTGTTAAGTACTTTAATTTAACTTTTTAACTCAGTCAATCAAAACATTCAATAAAATAAACAAAAAATATTTTTCATAGTAGTCAAAAATATATCGGTTAAGTACGAGTTGTACTCGTACATCGAGAATCCTAATTTCATGATTGTAGGTCAAGAGAAAGCATAACGTATAAAAGTTGACAAATTTACTTTAGTTGAATCATTTTGTATGAAATGAAATATAGATATAAATTTCTAGTGGATTTTTTCTGTGATCCACTTATTTTTGTTTAGTTAAAGGGATACAGTACCTTACGAGACATATTTGTATATCATACATACCAAATCAACTGGCAGCATTATGACTATGACATGCGAAAAGAACTAAACATTAACAATAGTATATTTGATTGCATTGATTAAAGGCACCTGTGCTTTAAGGTAATGCAAATCTGTATATTTAAGGTAGAAATCCCAAAAAAGAATTAACTACAATATCATACTTAAATACACAACGAATGTAACCTTGTTTATAAATTATCACATATCTAAGTAGATCAAACAGATACAGATAGTTAAATACATATGGTATGTAGTTTTGCATAAAATGTGCATTTAAATAACATTCGATTGTTTAATGACACAATCAATACCAATAAATTCATAAATCAATTTGGCGTATAGCAACAGAACTGACGACCTCGGGGAAACCCGTCGAGGCCTGATTTGGATGACTGCCAGAAGTGTTAACACAAATATTGTGCTAAGTTGGACATTGTGCATGGGTTAGTACTAAGGCTAATGTCTATATGGACCAAGTAACCTACTTGAGCGCCATTTATTTATTTTAAATAGCTCGTTTCTACAATTTTGGCAAGTTACTACAGTTACATTTTAAGCCAAATTTAGCCTCTGTTGCGTTAAGTCACATAAAAATTTAATTTAAATGATTATGAGTAAACCAAATTAACGTGAATCATTCGTCTACTGAGTTAATACAGCAAAATTGAGTCATAGATTACTCACTTTGATTATATTTTAAAGTTTTTAAGCTTTATCACAGAAATATTTTAAGATTTCTTATATTGTAAAGACAATTTTTTTTTATTTTATACCTGTAATTATTTTATGCAAGAAGTAACTATTAAGTTGGTAATAATGGCGCAATGGGAATTTTGTAACATCAATCATAAAAACCAATTTGCTTCGTAGGAAGTAGTTCCAATTTCATCAATTTTAATACCCAAGTGGGTTTCAGGAACTCTTATCGCTCGTTAGTTACCAATACCGTTGACGTTTTTTGTTTTTTAAATAACTTTTCAAGGGCAATGGCGTAAAACGATTGAATTCAACAAAATAATTCTAAATAAAGATTGCACAGCTAAACAACAATAATAAAATCTACAAATTTCAAGCCGTATTCTTAAGCAAGTAAGTAACGAATGATAAGCATATAACGAAATTAAAAAAGTGGTATTTTTAACACTAACATTACACTTTTACGTTTTATCTCTCTCACGCCTGCTATCAAAGTGATGCCAAATTTAAAACATTACGATGTCGCACCTTATATCTTACAACTATACAGACTTTACATAACGGTTGTGCGAGGATTCTGTGTCATCATTTTATCCATAAAAATAAGGAAAAGAGTCGATTTATTCACTTCTACAACAATTATTATAAAATTACAGTAAAACTAGTTCTAATTTTATAACTATTACTACTACATTGTGGTAGAAAAATATACAAGGAAATATGCAAGTTCATTTTTCTGATATTTTAAAACGTTTCAGATTAGATTTTTGCTAATTGAAGGTTTTACGTGATTTCAGTTACCAGAAGTCCTAATCCATATATAAACAATAAATAACAGGTAGTAACTCAGAAGAGGTAAGAGACAACTAAAAATAGAAACGACGTATGACGTGAATCAGCTGATGTAAAGTGCATGACGTTGAGGCTGTGGCGACAATAGGGCTATTCAGTGTTCCGTATATAACGTACCCCTCTATATCCTACTCTAATCTAGTACTCGGTTTAACTGTTATGTGATTTCATCGTGCGGGGACTGCCACAGATTATAAATATTTTAGAGTGTTTTGCAGTGAAACTTGTAATATAACTGTGTTTAAGTACATTTAAGTATAAGTAATAGTTGTTGTAGTTAAAACGTTATTTTAATCAACGCTTATAAAGATCTAATATAAATTGCTCGAAATTAAAGACTTCTTAAGAACTTCGTGATATAATATTATATTTAATTAAATATAGATATCATAGTTATAAAATTATATCGAAATCTAATGTGCCAACCAAGTTATATAGAAAAAAAAGCGAAGCAAACTTTTTTCGTAACTGTAATTGCTCATTAATTTGGGTGAAGTCGACGAGAATTTAATTTAGTTAGGTTACGGAGTCCATATTTTGGGGTTTTCATATAAAATTATTATAATGTAACGAGGTCCCAACTTTGTTACCAGCTGTTACTGATTTTAATAAACGTGATTTTATTTCACATTACATACCTACTGTACGTATTGAAGAGTGGCGGAATGTGGGTGGTAAATATTGTTTTACTGATGTCTGAGTCATTACTAGCTTAGTTTATTCAAATAAATTTTACTACTACGAATTCTTAAGGATCACATGAATTAGTTAGTTGAAAATGATTTTTTTATATTAAATATATACTTCTTTAAAATATTACTACAATGCTCTCTATACCTAGTTACGTCACATTTGGCAAGTAGGCGTTTATGCAGAAACCTGTTAGTAAAAACAATGAATGCGTTAGTTACGCTTAGTAAAGTAGTTACTAATGAACAAACTATTATTAAAGTAAGATCGATGATGCATATGTGATGGGCAGATTGTGACTCAACTTTTAATGAAGGCCGTGCACCGGATGCAGCCATCGTCAGCTGATAAACGTATCAACCAGCGTACGAGCATGGTTCGCAAATGAAGAGTCTGTGCCCTTCGAATTCCATTTAGCAAATTAAGACTATTTAATTTATGATTGTTAATGTCTTTGCCACACATTTTTACAATATATATTTTTTTGTATTCTCGCATTTAATGCTTTGAAAATCAAAAGGATATCTTTGCAATATTTGTTAAATTTTTATAGAACTTTAAAGTTTGATGGCAGAATAATAAGTTGCACTTAGCCTTATATAACTGACAAACCAAAGACATATTTGAATACAAACTTATCCCTAAGCTCTTTACAGCCAATTTATACTATAAATTGATTTTTTTTTTAAGTTTATTTCTTTTTTGAAAGTTTATTAGATATTTATATTATAAATTGATTAAAAACTAAAAACAATATCAAGTAAGTTAATTAAAATAAAAAAAATGGTAGTAAAATCAGTATCTACATTTTTTTTTAAAGTATGTATGTGTCTATTGGGGTCTCATTCATAGATAGATTGGGACCCTTGAATTAAGACACATTCAAATAGAAATAGAAATGAAAAAATATATTATTAAATAATAGATTTATACTATAGATATTTATTATGAATACTAATATTTTTATGACTTTAAGATAAAATGTGTAATCAGTTGTTTTATCACTTATATAGTCATCTCTACAGATAAAATACAGTAAATGATAAATAAAAATAACAGAAATAAAAATCTTTCAGATTTGCTAAACATGAAATATTTAAATATAGTAATTTTATGAATACGCAATTATTTCATTTGGTAACTTCTTGGTAGTATGTCTCTTTATAATTTAAAATCTCATATAGAAATATAAGTTCTTTGAACATCATTATTTAAAAAAATCATATTAAATATAATTGTGTTTCACTTTAATATGTTATAATGGTCAAAGAGAAGAATTTTTGAAATGTATGGATATTTCTTAAACATGAAAATTAAAAATATAAAATTATAGAACAGACACAATTTAATATTGAACTAAAGCCAAATAAATTATTCAATTTAATCAAATATAATAAAGGTATATGAAAACATAACAAATTTGATTGTATATAAATTCAATGTACTATTTTAAATGATTAAAGACACCTTGATTTACATTAAATAAATATATGTAGCATACTACATTAATTTCTATTGTCTATTATGATTCTTATTATAATTATCTTATGATATTAACATTTAAATTACTTAAATTAATATGAAATATTGGGTTTTTGAATTATGTAATTTACTGTTATGTTGTATGGATATACATATATTATTGCTTATTACTTTAATGAAATTAATTACCTTAATAAGTATTATAATGAATTAATCTACCTATAGTCTGATGAGTGGGTATTTAAAAAAATATGTCTTTGAAATCAAATAGTATAAAAATTAATAATATACGTTATTATACTTATGAGTGGATGATCCATAATAGGCCACACAGAAGTACACCAACTTGACCGACATAGAGTGTTAATTGGGGTAATTATTCGCGAACTCATTTGTTAATATCACCTTGCAATGTTCTTAGTAAACAATAGCTATTTCCGATAACTTATTTTGGCTAAAGAAGGCCTGTGGAACGCTGTCTCATTCCAATGACAGAGTACGGACCGACCACTATCATTCAGCATTGAAGTCACGGGTGGGGCGAACAAAAAATGAAAAGCTAGTGTCTTACATAAAAGTTTAGGGAGAAATAAGGGTCTAAATACTTTTCTTTGGGGCACGATATGAGCCTACTAGGGCTATAGAAATAAGTATCTTTCTGGTTTTCGAGGTCATCATATAACCAATGTTATAATCGGGAGATGAACAGTAAAGGGGAGGCTTACCGCTTGGAGCGCCGCTAACCTGTCCTTCGTCATCCTTAATAGAAAATCACACACCAAATAAAGGTTTTATCTCGTTACACAATCCCATTCACAGATATTTTCCTAACAAACGTCACTATACTAAAGGACACGAACACTAGTTCACTTCACTCAAAAAATCGATACAACGAACGAACGAATCTTCCATCCATCAGTCTACTAAGACAAATATACCAAAGTTGTAGATGGCGTAACTGACTCTGAAGTATATGACGTCATTACTGCGGAAGTCGGTAAAGCAGTTAGTCTAAATATCGTTGTAATATTTATTTTAATTATAAATTATTAAAGATTATTATATTTAAAATTCTGTAGCTTAAAATAACGTTTATATTTTTATAATTTTACTGTAAATATAAAAAATCCAAGAAAGTTCCAGAAAAAAATTACTAAATGCTAAAATAGTAACTTTTTTGACTACTGCAGTCATTGCGCCTGTCGATGTCAAGCAAATCTTCCGTTTAGTTAAGTGACGCCATTGTGAGCCGTAACGACTTTTTAGAGCACGGAGATTAATCTCTAATTTCTTGAATAATCTTGGTAAATTGTGTTTTTATTTATAGTAATTATATTATAGGGACATTATACATTGATGTTATTAATATATTTTTAGTGTAATATGTGTAGTTCTTGTGTATTTTGCGTTAAACTTCGGTACCATTGAGCTAAATTCCTATGATGATAGTTAAGCGCCATTCGGCTAAAACTTAAAACAATTTTAACTTGTCAGTGAAAAATAATTGTAGAATATATTTATTTCCCAAGTAAAAATAATGTTTAAAATGATAATTTACAATTGGTTCGATTCGCTTGTAAACAAAGACTTATGTTGTACTTATATGGTGCGTCATGTCTCGAAATATATAACGTTTTTTCTTAATAATGTGTCTTGTTGCAGGATAAGATTAATAAATTACAGTAAAAATGGCAGATGATATGCCCACATTTAAATGTGTGTTGGTTGGAGATGGCGGTACTGGTAAAACCACATTTGTGAAACGACATTTAACTGGAGAGTTCGAGAAAAGATACGTAGCTACTCTCGGCGTTGAAGTACATCCGCTAGTATTCCACACAAATAGAGGACCTATTAGGTTTAATGTTTGGGATACAGCAGGCCAAGAGAAATTTGGAGGACTCCGAGATGGTTATTACATTCAAGGTCAATGTGCAATCATCATGTTTGATGTAACCTCTCGCGTCACCTACAAAAATGTTCCTAACTGGCACAGGGATTTAGTGCGTGTTTGTGAAGGAATCCCAATCGTTCTTTGTGGTAACAAAGTAGATATCAAGGACAGAAAAGTCAAAGCTAAAACTATTGTATTCCATAGAAAAAAGAATCTTCAGGTAACTATTTACATTACATTAATTAATTGATTGTAAAAGTTTTATATTTACTATAGATAGGAGTTATTTATTTCTTTTATTTATAATTTCAGTACTATGACATCTCTGCTAAGTCAAATTATAATTTTGAGAAGCCATTCTTGTGGCTTGCGAGAAAGTTGATTGGTGATGGCAACTTAGAATTTGTTGCTATGCCTGCTCTTGTACCTCCTGAAGTCAACATGGATCCAAGATGGCAAAACCAAATTGAAAAGGAACTTAAAGAGGCACAAGATACTGCTCTACCAGAAGAAGATGAAGACTTGTAAATATAGTAAAATGATAATAAAATTCCAGTGCCCTCTTCAAAATGTGATCAAAAAGCTCGTTCAGCTAACATTGAAATGGTTTTCAATATTTCATTCCATTAAATTTTGCGATTGGATAAAAAGCGCTTTAATTTTGAATACTTCATATTTTTTTGCTTTAACCAGTGCATGTAAAGTATGTTAGGCATCATTAACTTAACTAAACAATTTATGTCCTTAGTCCAATGTAATAAATCATACCATAATTCATAACTAAAATAAAATATTTCATGTCATTTTTTAATGAAGTATGTTGTCATATTTTGTGATACATTGATAATTGGACTGTTTATACATGTTAATGTTTCCTTGTATTTTGTTTTATTTATAGTATTATTTTTATAAAGAAAACTGTTAGTCAAAAAGTATAGTGTAAGTTCTAGAATAATATCTTTTTTATAAAACAATTGTTACTCAGTACACATGAATGTGCATTAAAACACTATTTTCAAACAGTTTTCTTTGTAAATGTCGCAAACGACATATTATTGTTCATTAAGTGTGATTTATTTCAAAAATCTATGTTTGATACATGTAAGGGCTGACAATATTTCACTCAAAAATTGTGGTGATACTTTTTGAATAAAGTTAAAATATTACATTATCTTTTATTATACCCATCTTTACAATCTACATTATACAAGCTAAATAGATGTTTTAAGTAAAGATTAATTTTATGAAGTAAAAAGTTCTTAAAGTAAAAATTAATCTTACATAAACAGATTAGCTGATATTATATTGCTTAAGACTTCATATTTTTATATGTATCAAGACTTGGTAATTACTGAATAAATAAAAAAAGATTTAGGCATATTTAATGTTATATTTTTGATCCTGTACTCATTTCTATGAAACTGCATGCTTGCAGTTGAGTTAAATTTGGCAATATGATACCTATGTGCCATGCACAAGTACTATTCTACTTTTATTTTCTTAGACCTTGGTATGAAAGGTAAAATCATAACTTAATAAGACTTGGATATTCCAGTCTATCAAAATGATAAAAAAAATCTCTTATTCTAAACTGCATAATCCATTAACAATTATTGTGATTTGTTGTTTTAACTATAGTATATCCCCTAGACCAGTATACCTGTTTGTTGTCTAAGTCTTTCCACTGAGCTGCTCTTTTCCAATGATGTCCAGCTGTGTTAGGGTCTTTTTCACCTTCACCAACTAGTTTCTGACATGCTATCCAATATATTTATACTTTAACCTTCTTCAATAACTTATCCAATAGCTTTATGAGGAAATTTTGTATTTTAAATTTGTCAAATAGTTCCAAAATGTGGGCATGCCAGCATTCAGTTTATATTATTTATTATATTTCTAAAAAATTATTTAGGTAATATTTGCAAATAAGAGTAAAAAGATTTAACAATATATCAAATATTTTTTTGTCTATTACGGTTTATTTAAATTTGTTTCTTTTTATTTAAAAAAAAAATTATTTAAGATGTCATAATAAAAGAAGTGTTGTTTTCTACTTTTTTATTTTCATATTATTTAAATGCGTAAATATAACTACAATGCTAATACTTAAATTAACAACAACAGCCACTTCACTTCTTAGCCATTGCCTTTTCTCTTGCCTTCTTTCCTTCCAAAAGCTTCAGCCTGTCATCTTCAGAAAGGTTTTTGTTAATTTTAGTTATAACACCAGTTCCCAATGTCATATCACCAAGTCGGAGGGTGAACCTCTGTCCAGGTTCACAGACCATAGGCTTCAGGAGTTTTAGCTGTAGACTGAAATACAGTTTAAAATAATTTCAACAGTCATAACAATACTACAAGTCATACACAGATGTATAAAAATGTTGTAAACTTACGTTGTATCTTCCCCAGGCATAACCATTTCCTTATCAGGAATAGTAACTTGTGTAGCACAATCCCATGTCATAGAGAACATTTGCAATTGAATGAATGATGTGAATGGTTTTGAGCGACCTCCCTCATCCTTACTGAGAATATATACCGCTGCATCAAAGCTATCATGAGCTTTTACAGTACCAGGTTTTGCCATTACCATACCACGCTTGATTTGTTCTCTTTTAATAGCTCTCACTAAAGCCCCAAGTTGATCTCCTGCTTGTGCCTCTTCTAATGTTTTATGGAACATTTCAACTCCAGTTACTGTAGTTTTCATCACTTTGCCATGTCCAACTATTTCAACTTCAGTACCCTTCTTTAATACACCTATAATAAAATAACAATTATATCTTAACTTATCATCAAATAGTTTAGGCTGGTATATATAGTTTTTATAAATACCTCGGTACAAACGGCCAGTAACTACTGTACCACGTCCAGGAATAGAGTGAACAGATTCAACAGGCAAGAGGAATGGCTTGTCTAATTCTCTGACTGGAGTGGGGATGAATGTGTCAACTTCCTCAAGTAGCTTTGTAATGGCTTCAGCACCAATCTCTGGGTTCTTTCCTTCCAAGGCACTTAAAGCTGAACCTGTAAGTAAAGATTTATTATATAAATATGAGCATCTACAATGTGATAAAATAAATATTTATTTGATTTTTAATACAAACAACTTTTTAAATAACTTATCTTTAATCACTTATCTTAAATTTTGTACCTTTAATAACTGGTATTTTATCACCATCATAACCCATTTCACTCATAAGCTCACGGATTTCCATTTCTACAAGTTCCACCATTTCTTGATCAGCAGCATCAACTTTATTGATGAAAACAACAACATGTTCTATCCCAATTTGCTTGGCAAGAATTAAATGCTCCCTAGTTTGAGGCATAACTCCATCTGTTGCTGCTACTACTAATATTGCACCATCCATTTGTGCTGTTCCAGTAATCATGTTCTAAAAAATATATATCTAATTGTATTTTAAAAAAAATAAATATTTAATACAGTTTTATACTCACAGTAATTTTACTGTAAAAGTTTGTTACTTTTTGTTGTTAAGTAAGAATTCATTTACTTATAGTTCAAACAAACCTTAATATAGTCAGCATGTCCAGGGCAGTCTGTGTGTCCGTAATGCCTCTTTTCCGTCTGATATTCCACATGAGCCACATTGATGGTGATACCTCTAGCTTTTTCTTCTGGTGCATTATCAATGTCAGAGTAACCTTTTTTCTGTGCCAAGTTGACATCAGCCAATACTGAAAATACATTAATTATAATGAATGCATCAAAATTATTTTCATAAATAATACGAGACAGAGACAAATTAGTTTTAATGCACTATATTTGACAAAACTTGATGATTAATTTAACCATCAAATATTTACCTTTAGTTATAGCAGCAGTTAACGTTGTTTTTCCGTGATCGACGTGACCAATTGTTCCAACGTTACAATGTGGTTTGTTACGTTCGAATATTTGCTTCTCAGCATAATTTCTTCGCAATATAATACTTAATGGAGTTAAAGTTGGTAGACTAGACCTTAAGTGTGCACTGTGACTTTGTTTCAATACTAATTTAAGAGCTGGAATTAATAAAAATACCTATCTATAATTAAACCAAAACAAAGCAAAACATTACGCACTAAGTGTAATAATGAGAATATAATTGTTTTACATAATAATGAGAGGTTATAATTAAATGAATTTAGCTATATTATGAAAGTAAATTAAATAATAAATTATAAATAATTTATCTTTTCTTATCAAAATATAATTTGGACATTATGAATTGGTAGGATTTTTTATAATAAAAATATAATATTAGATATTACCTGGGTTAACCAAATTTTTAGCAAAAGATATAGTTGCCATTGTTGTAGGCAAACCACACCAGTGGCTGTATAAAGTTTGATAAAATAAATTCACTGTATACACTGTTTTTAAGCAGGATAGAACTTTTATTACAAAATTATTAAAAACCACACCGGAAAAATTATTATAGATTGACTTTATCTGAAACCTAGTTACCACAGATATTTTCTACATTGTCATTAAATTCATATCTGAAATATAATCTGTATTCCAGAAACACTTTATTCATTAAGGAACTTTAAGTTATTGAGAATAATTTCTTACTTACTTAATGTTGTTGTTATTGATGAAAATCGTTTATTTTGTTATTCGAAGCAATTTATAGGTAAAAATATTAATTAAATTATTCGAAAATTTCGTTTACAACTTAATTCTTTTCTTTTAGGAAATCTCAAGAAATAAGTATATAAATTATTGAGACATTTAGTTTATTATTGTATTGACAAAACTCATGTATTTAATTTTATTAAATCTTTACCAAAATATAAGATATGAAAGAAATATATTTTATTTATTTAAGAAACTCATTAAATATATTATTATTTTATATTAAAACAAAGTTCAATTTATTTTATAAATATGTTTTTCTTATTCTTTTCCAGAATGATCATATTTGCGCTTATTATAATTTTGACTGTGACTTATGTCTTCATCAGAATCTGAAAGTTCTTCTGGAAGATCGACATTAAATTTTCTTTTAAAATGTTCCTGATATTTCTTGTAATATTTTCTGCTCAATTTTTTAGGACTGGCTATACTTCCCTTGTACCTAGCGATGAAACTGTATTTTTTCAAGCGAGCTTCTAGCGAAAGCTTTTCAGCGTCATTTGCTTGCGTAATAGAAACTTCTAGACGTTTTCTATATTTTTTATTCTTTAAAGCAGATTTTACGAGACCTTTATTCTGAGAGTAGGGTCTTAGTTGTGATGGAGTAAGCCAGGCTCTAGTTACTTCGAACTCATCGAAAAAAACTACGTTATAATGAGTCTATAATAAAAAAATAAGTTAATAATGGATTTAAGTTATATTAAGGTATTTGTTTGTGATTTTGAAATATGTACCTGATTTTTTTTCAAGTGTATATAATTTACACGTTCCTAAATCAAAAACTTACATTTTATAAAATTTTATACATCTGTCTTTCTGTTTGCCTGGGCTGCTAAGTAGGGAGGAAACGAGGGTGACAAGGGTGTCCCTTGCGGGACTCGAACGTTACCTTGCTGCCAGTGAGATTTTTAGTAGAAGCAACTTTTAATACTGTTTTTTTAGCTTCACGCTTTATCCCGCACATGGCAGGGTAGGCAGAGGAAATCGCGGGAACCATAGGAACCTAGTGTTAAGACACTCCGTACTCTGCTTTCCGCCTTTTTTGAGGCATTGCGTGTTTTTGAGACACTCCACGAGTGGGAATCGAACCCACAAACCGTTGCGTTTACAGGCAGCCACAACAGCGCCACAACGGTCACACTGTTGGTCGCGGAATACCACAAAATCACGTACAAATACCCAACGTCTAGTTAACACATTGCATATAAAATGTGACGAAAAATATGTACTCAAAAACACTCACAGGTATATCAGAAAAGCCGTCAAGCCAATAATATTGTTCAGTGTCTGGACAATCGTCTACCATAGCTGGCCACCACGGCCATCCACCCAGTCTTGCCAACACAACGGAACCAGCTGCACATTCGCCGTATACTAGATCTTCTATTTCTCTTATTGGAATTGGGATTTCGGGGATTGAACATTTATTTAGGGTTGCGTCTGGTGATTTATAGAATGGCAAAGTAAATTATTTAAAACAAGCGTAAAGATCGATAACTTTAATTTTTATTTTATATAGTGTACATTGTTTATATAGAAAAAAAATCACAGTTAACGCTTACTCAACAATAACAATTGAAATTGTGTGTGATATTTAATTTAATTTTTTTTTAAAATTAAGATACTTACCAGGGTGCATGTTACAATACCATTTCTTGGGAAGTTCATGACTGTCCAGTACATCGGGAAGATATCGCCAGCGATCACATTCGTCGCACTGAACCCAAAGCCCTTTAGAGCGTTTCTTTTGTAACCATTGAAGTTTTTCACGTTGAGTTAAATCAGATGGCGTCTGACTGAGATTATTTCTATACGTACTGTTAAATATATGTAAATATAAAACATTTTATGCAGCACTCAAATAATCATTAATACTATTAAGATATTATTTATTATTTCAGTGTTGTGTAAAATTATTTTAATAATTATTATTCTATAACATTTGTTTGTACCTGTTTTTAGAGTCCAGATTATCGTCACCAGCAAATCTTATGTTTCTTTGTTTATCGTTTTGACCAGTAGTAGACTAAAAATTTTTAATTACTTTAAAATAACTTTAATAAATTAATAATAATATATAGTGTCGGTTCATTTAATAAATGTTTGAAATGTAAAATAAAATTATGTAATAGTACTTAATACGCTAATAATGGTAAAGCATCATATACATTAAATGAGGATAAAAATACAAATAATTACCGATGGCTGGTGGGCTTCCTCTTCCGGTTCGCACGCCGATTCAGTAGGTAAATTTGCCTTCTTCATTTTAATGAATTTATAATTATATATTTTATCCTGTTCCGGACAGAAAATTGGCAATTCAATGAGAAGTTCTAACAATAATTGCCCTCCAACGTTCAATTTAGTCCCGCGTAAATTCAACTTTCCCGCGAAAAATCTATCCACAGACTATGCATATAAAGGTCATGCGTAAACTACGGAAAAAGTATTATATATACCCTACCAAAGTTTACTTAAAAGTGTACAAAATGATCTTTATATTGCAATTGACTAATGATTATCTTATATGTAAAAATTTAAGAGTAAGCTGTATCTTTATATCGTTGAAATTTCTGATAGTTAGAGTATACTTACTATTTAAAATATATATTTCTATATTAAAATATAATATTTCTATTTACATAAAATTTTCATTTTTACTATAATAAAATACACATTTTATTTTTATCATCATATTTATTATATTACGTAATACTAATTAGCATGACATAGTAAAATCCAGTTTAAAATTATTGAAGTCAAAATTAATACTTTTATATATTATAATTATTAAACTAAAATATCAATTATAAATTTAATCATACAGTGAAATAAAATAACTTTTTGTATATTGTTTTATATAAAATTATTTATATAAAATTAATTTTATAATTTAGAAAGGAAGTACGCATCGTATTTATCTAGCTGGCTGCCGGCTAGGGAGCTGGTCGCCATATTGGTGGCTGATTGATACGATTAGTTTTCTATCATAGTTTTCGTCGTTATCGGCGAAAGGGAGTATATTTTACTCCCTTATTGTGTTTAAAGTTTTACTCAGTGTATTTATCAATCATCAAAGAATTTTATTTAGGAGGGATATATTTTCTCTTTGTTTTGTATTATAAACATGGCTTTTTAAAATGTCGGTCCTGAAGGTAAAATCTTCGTCTCCTTGCGGAGTATCCCGCTTAATTGTTTTTGTGGATGTTGGAAGATTCCAGAATGGACAAAAAATCTGTAAATCGTTCTACTATACAACAGTCGAGGGCCGTTGCCATCGACTGTAAGAAAAATACGGGTGAGTGTGCACCTCAAAAGGTCATTAGTCACTTTATTTCCACGTAATTATGTTATGTACTCAATTCTTATTTACCTTTTATATAATATGAAAATATTATTATATATTATCTCAATATATTACATTAAAAGATAGACTATAAATATTGTGTTTATATGTTTACAAAGTAATATGTACACTAAACTTATAGCACATGATCATACAATACTAATGTATGTTATTACGGTGCGTTTGTATAGAATTGACGCATAAACCTTGGCCACGAAATAACAAGAAACGTGAAGGATCTGGCAGCTTACCCAAAAACGAACCTTTTCGCAAGAATGGACCACCACAAAGGGGTAGAGGTCAATTGGATAAGCGCCCGCGCACTCGTGGTACCACCAATTTCACTATGGGTGGAGCGCAGAACACCGGGTAAATATAAGTTATATATGTAATTATAAACTCCTTATAGTTTTGTCTTGTCAATGTTACTTAGATTAAAAACAAATTTATTTAATGGATAAACTCTGAAAATCAAATATATATTAATATAAATATAAAAAAAAACTGTAGCCTTTTTAGTTACTAACAATATACTTATTGTCTAAATATATTGTGTTTATATCTTTAGGCTAGAAGATGAAGATGAGCCTGAAATAGGCTCAGTATTTACTCCTGGAAGCAAAAAGCAAAACTTGAACCATTTGCTGAATTTCATGTATCCTTCCCGAGGCAATACAGAACGGAGAGGTCAAGCTCCAAGACGTCAAGTTCAACAATGGGTCTCCTACAAAAATGAACATGATCTCTACCTGAGAGCTTAGTAAGACTATTGTACTATTAACAATATTATGTTTACTTTTTCTCTATTTAAATTAAAATTGGATGTTCAATTGATCTGAACATTATATAAAGCTGAGAAAGTCTTAAATGATATATAGATTTATTAAATTAAAATTCTATAATTTATTACTGTTCAGACCATTGATACAGCAGAATAGTCAAATTGTATATAAAGTGGTTGTGGTTTTAATCATCACTAAGGTGGATGGTGAATTACATACTTTAAATATTTTATACCATTGCTTCTGTAAGTTTATAAGTAAATTTTACACAACATGTCACATATATTTCAAATTTAGACAAAATATGAATTTCTCATAAAGTGCAAGTGAGATACATCTACTACTGTGTAATGTATTCTACTAATTATTTTTAGCTGCCAGTTTGTGGTTAAAGATGATGGAGATTATAAAGTGAACTTAATGGACCCTGACTTGCCTCTAAAATGGGAGCAAATTGAAGAAATTGTAAGCTTGACATATAATATGGCTGAACTGTATATATCATTATAAAATGTTGAATTATACTATTAATTAAATTCTTATCCTTTTTAAAATTTCAGGTTGTAAGAAGCACTGGCAGATCTGAATGCCCCATATGCCTAGGTCCACCAGTTGCAGGGCGTGTAGGCCACTGTGGACATGTTTACTGCTGGGCATGTATTTTACACTACTCTGCAGCTCATGAGAAGCAACCTCCGCCATGTCCAGTTTGTGCTATGTCCTTACAAGTCACTGATATGAAACCTACTCGGATGGTGCAGTGGGAATCTCCTGCAGATGAAGTACATGCATTGTTTTATATTTTATTATTATTATGTATTGTTAACAATTAGACACATTTTTTTAATTACTACAAATTTTATTGTTATTACTACATAATTATAATTGTTAGTCAATTTTTACTATTCTCTTTGTTATTTCTGAAGTTGTTTTTTATATTGACGACTTAAATCTTTTAAAGTATACTATTTCATTAGTAATTAATTATACATTTATACTAAAAAAATAAATTGCTCAATTTTGCTAAATTTCAAGGTGACAATGCGGCTAGTTCGTCGTCTACGCGGCTCTACTGTGGTGGAATTGGCGCCGCCTCGTGGTCAACTTAAGGATGTTGAAAATTCTATTCTGCCTTTAGATGCCCTTGATGTGTCCCCATATGCAAAACTGTTCTCAGCAACTAAACAACAGGTACACTTATAAACATTCCATTTATTGAGACAAAGGTATAAAGATAATGGATGAATATTCATATTTTTCAACCAATTTAAAATTATTGTCCTAATATAATAATAGAAAAAATTAATAACTAGGTATCCTATTTTTATAGTGTATTATAACTTTTGTAATATTAAATTTTCATTGTAATACACCATACTAACTTTTTATTTTATGTTTTACGTATTTTATTTCTAGGTGATGGATATAGTGGAAAGAGACAGGAAGCAAATTGAAACACAAATCTTAGCTGAATTTGATACTTCTGAAATTGTTTACTTGGAACAAGCATTAGAAATGCTTAAATTAAAAGAGGAAAAACTCAAAGGTCAATATGAAAAGCCTAAAATTGTATCTGAAAACATAGAACAAAATGAGCCACTGACTGTAATTGAGAAGAAAGAGGTGAATGATGTCAAACTTGATTGGTTTGATGTAACAGATGAGGGTGCTGCTTGTGTGGAAGCAATTGATAATAAAATGGAATCTTTAAATATAGATGTGCAAACTAATTTAAATCCAGATGCAAAGGCTTTTGGTTATGAACATGAGGACAATGTAGTAGAAGAATTTCCTCTAATAGAAAATCCTACTGTGGAAATTGACCCATCTGATGAATCTATTTTTACAGATATTGACAAACAAAATCAAGCAAAATATTTCTATTTCTACCAATGTAGGTTGTCTTAGACTTGCTTAATATATAAAAATATATTAGTAATAAATTTATTATTTACATATTTGTATTATTTTAGCTGAAGATGGCCAGCAAGTATTTTTAAATAGCTTGAATATTCGCATACTAAATGCGTCGTGGGGGGCCATCGCGGCTGCTCCAAACATAATTTGTGGACGAGTACTGCATCGGGAAACCTACTCTCTTAATGAACAAGTAATATTTTTTTTTCATTAAGGTGATTTATATTATTAAGGAGATGCCTTATAAAAGTATATATTTTTTTGTTGTAGACTAGAAAACATACACCATATACTGCACATTTGCCATTGCATTGTTCATTTGATATTGTGGAGCTAGAGTTGAGGCCACCTTATGTTACTGATGAGGCACTTGGAAGCTTTGCAGGTACATATTTTGATATTCCCAATTTCATCTTTTTGTTCTTACACATTTTTTTTTTTAGCAGTATATTTTGAGAACTTTAATTATGTTAAAACTCTACATAAGGAATAAGATTTTGTATGTATCAGAGTAATTTATTATGAATTCACTTAACTAACTTATTTTGTAATGCAAAGGACTCAACATCTGCCTGTGAATGTGATGGATTATGAGTTTAATAGACTCTTGAGGCAATTCTTGCTTCTTATAAAGACATGGATTATTCAATTAAATTTTCTGTGGTCTGGCAATAAGGCAAGCATTTGATTGAGATTTCTCACTCTGACCTACTATGAGAAGGAAAAAGCGTAAAGCTTATATAATATATAAATATTTCGATGCCATTATTAGTATTTACATACTTTTGAATAATCATTCTCATAAAACATTTATTTTTATTAATAAAATGAATATGTATCCATAGCTGAACTAGACCGTCGCGCTCGACTCAGAGCTAAGCAAGAACGAGATGAGCGTCGTCGAGAACGCGCATACCGTCGGCAAATGGAAGGACCACCAAGACCTGACTTTTCTTCTGAGCTCCTGTTTCCTCCAGCATCATCTATTTATGGCAGTCCACCACTTGTTGAGGTTTCTTTACCAAATGAAAGCCCATCTTCAAGTGCGATTTCACCTGTTCCAGAACAGTCTAGCCCTCAAACAAGTAGTGCTTCTCCATCTGGATTGTCATTCGCTAAAGTAAGCAATATAAACATTAAAATATCTTAAGCAATAATGCATATATAGAATACATTTAATTAATACACTGTAATGGATAAATTAAGTTTAGATTATATGATATATATAGTATATATAAATTTTTTTCAAGTTAATATTAGTTTTTTTTATAAATTTTCAGATGGCTAGCACCAGCGGAACTTGGCGTGTTCGTAAAACCGCCGGCCCGCCGCCTCCGCCGCCGTCCAACGAAGATGAAATATCCGCCCCTCGCGCCCTCGTCCTTAGCGATGCTATAGAAGCGGCTCTTTTGGCTACCAGCCCCACTACCACCCAACCATCTGGCAAAAAGAACAAAAAGACTAAGCAAAAAGTACTTTTTGCCACTGGAATGCATCGCGCCACATAATGTATATGTTACTTACTACAAAATGAATTAATTTGTTATAGAGCAAAGAATATATTTTCTTTTCATCTTTCATTAAAAAGTTCATTTTATTTTAAATATTATCAAGCTTTTTTAGTATCGCGTTTAAAATGACAAAAATAACTGTTATATTGTATTTTGCTTGTTAAATAGGTTAAAAATTATGTATTACAGAGTATGTATTCTACATAGTAGTTGCCTTCTCTTCATTACTATTGTAAACGGGTTAAAGAATAAAGTAATTGTGACATTTATGTCGTGTTTTTATTGTTAATATCAAAAAATGAAGTAAGAAAGAAGCATATTTCAAGGTTTAGATGATTTTTGCATACATGCATGCATGCATGAATTTTGCATATATTTATGAGCATAATGACGAATCTTCGATCTTTAAATACGCATAAGAACAATCAATCAATCATTGAACTAACCTTGGTAGTATAATCTAAGTTTAAGTCGTAGTATGTACTAGTAAATAACGTCAATGTTTAACTTTTTACAATTTATAACGTAAATGAAAATAAATTAGGTTTTTTCTTTCTCCAAATAAATAACCTCCAATTATAATCAATTCTAATGAGTTTCTGGCTTGTTTTTTATAGTGATATTTTTTGACCAAAGTAGAATTTAGATACTAATATTGAAATGTCTCGGATGACATACACTCACCATTCAATATAATTTTTATTTTGACATTGAATATGGGTGTAAGTATTGTAATGGGTTATTTTTGATGTACGTGTACGGTTCATATAGTTACTGCGGTCGTGTTTATTAAGTAAGTTTATTAAGTATCTTTATTATACAAACACCTTTTCCCAAATTTTTAAATATACGTTGTAGGACGTTGTCGGGCATATTATATACCTGTATATAAAACGTCCGACAATCAATGAAAAAACATATGTTTTAGATATATTTTATGTATGACGAAATCTTAATTTTTATGAAAGCTTTATAAGTTATATATTTATTCTTATTTTTATTATCAACTTATATTTTTAATTATATAATAATAACAATTACAAATTAGATTCTCATAGTCCGTTTAGCTGTGCTTCGCCTTGAAAGTTAAAACCGTAATTTGTCATACTTGTCAGCTGAGTAAACTGACAAACTGTCATAATAGACCATTTTCGGAAGTTTACGTATTTAACATAAAATTTCATATCAAGTTTTTGTTTTATGTGTAAAATTGTTTGAAATATATTGTTTACAACACTTCCTATTATTAATAATTATGATTTCATCTAAAAAAGAGTATTTATTTGAGCCATTTAAAGTAACTGAGGTTAAATATCGTGGTTCTACATATCCTCGTCCTAGAAGTGGACACAGAATTTCTTGTGATGATGTTAACATATATTGTTTTGGTGGCTACAATCCATACTTACCATTTAACACAATTCAAAGAAACAATCCGACATGGACGCCAGCCAAACCGCTTTTTAAAGAACTTTGGAGTTACTCAATAGCAACAAGAAAATGGAAACAACATGAAATAATTGAGAATATGCCTGAAGAATTAGCTTCAAACGCAATGTGTATGAATGGAAGATATTTAATGGTACTTACATTTTTATTTATTAAATAATATAAATACATGTTATCAGACTTCTATTACTTAAGAAACCATAATTTTGAGTTTTTATTTAAAGCTTCTGTTATAATTTTATTTATTATTGAAAATAATTTCGTTTCTTTTTCAGATATTTGGTGGCACTGGTGCCCCTTTTGGTACAAAATGTAGCAATGATGTCATAGCTTGGCATACATGTAGTGAAGATGCAAGGCTTCAAATTTTAGATGCAACTGGACCTAGGCCTCCTGGACAGTATGGACAGTCAATATTGTGCTATGATGGACACTTCTATACTGTTGGTGGTACAAATGGATTTGCATACAACTGTGATATTTATAGGTTAGTATGATTTGGGTACCACAATAATATCATTTTAAAAGTTAGTATGATTATACATGTAAAGAAAATTGTTTGATTTTTTATAGATTAGATCTGAGGACAATGGTTTGGGAGCCAGTTTTCATTGGGACTGGCCAAGAAGGTGAACCTCTCGGTAGATATCGCCATGAAGTAGTTAGAGTTGGTAGTAAGCTTTATATTGTAGGGGGTGGGACAGGAGATTGGGCCTTTGAGCTCATGGAAATCCCTATGTATGACCTAGAAACTAACCAATGGACAAAGTTAATACCAAAGGCCGATGATACTTTGAGAGAAGCGGCAGCTCCTCTTGCAAGAAAATGTCATAGTGCAGTGCAAGTAGAGACTCCACATGGTGTTCAAGTGTTTGTTGCTGGTGGGACTGATGGGCAAGGTGTTTTTGATGATATTTGGAAATTAAATATAACTGACATGCAGTGGCATTTAATGCAAAAGACTATTCTTCCTCATCCATTGTATTTCCATTCATCAACAGTGACATCTTATGGGTGCATGTATGTGTTTGGTGGTATTGAACCCAAAGACAATGAAACTAGGAGAAATAATAATCTATATAAAGTCTGGCTTTGTATACCCCAGTTAAGTGAAATATGTTGGGATGCTTTGCTTAGTTTTCATCCTAATTTAGACCAAGTTAAAAGGTCTTCTCTTTTAGATGTGGGTATACCAAGGCATTTAGTTGACAGGTTACATCCTAAATAGAAATTATGAAGCAGTAATTGTGACTGTCATGAGAACATAGTAATTTATTTTAACAATTTTGTATATGTAATATGAGTACATACTTCAAAAAGAAGCATTTACTGTTTTAAGTTTTATTTGTAATCAAGAAATGAAAGTGATTATTATATATTTTTTCCATATATTTTTAATGAAGGTCCATGATTGTTTTCAATATTTTCTATGACAATAACTAGTTACACTTTATTATTTGGTAATTGTGTCTAAACTTTATATTGTGTTACAATAGTAAATACTAATATATTTTTTTTTACTGTGCATAATATGTCAATAGAATGCATAATAATAAATAAATGTGTGATATTTTTATTTCAAACCAACCTTATTTTTATTTATATTGCTGAGATATATTATTTATCTTAAATGAAAATTTAAGATACATGATATTTTAGAATTAGAATATATATGTATTCTCAATTTAGCATCTACCTGTAAATGTGATGGTTTGTGGCTTCAATTCCCATGAGGAGAAGATTGAATATTTCATTCTTTGATATGGCAATTAGGCAAATGTGGTACTCTGCCACTCAACACGCAATGCCTCGAAAGGGCGAAAGCAGAGAACGGAATGTCTTATCACCAGGTTACCAGGGTTCCTGCGGTTTTCTCTGCGTGCTCCGCGGGATAAATCGTGTAGTTATAAAATTTGTATATACAGACATATACAATATAATAATTCGTCGTTTTAAGTTTTATTGTATTAAATATTTGAACATATACTATGATATCTTTTCATAAAATTTTCAGACTTAGTTCTAGAAAAAATAATTATTTGGACAAGAGCTACAACTCATGTCTGGGAGCTCCTCTCAAAAAAGACGTTTTGCGGTGACCACTATAGCTTTGAACTGGATCCTCAGAAATTAAAACCAAACAGATTTCATTAACGTAATGTAACGTAGGTATCTAGTAATTGATCTAGGCGTTTTCTAGAACAAAAGAAATCGATTTTCGGCTAAAATATCAACCCTAATTGTTTATAAAAAAATTATTAGTAGGTGTAGGTAAGATAAAATGTTCGATTAATTACTAAAAAATATACAATATATACTTCCAACCGCTCTGAAACGCCTTTTAAAATTTGCGTGTAACTACGAAAATGTTCACCGGAACGATATTAAATTTTCTTAAATATACATTCATTTAGGAATACACACAGTAAATTTTATTAAGAAAATAAAATAAAAAATCGTTCTTTTTATAATTCTAAGTGTATACAACCGCTTAAATTATATTACCTGAATTATAAATAAAAATATCATGATTTGTACAAAAAGGATGTTACAACTCAATTATTAAATAAATTCTTAAAAATAAGTGGCTTAATGTTTTCTTTATTATAATCGTACGAAGTACTCAAAAGAGTACGCAGTAGGGAAAGTATTCTGGTTTTGTTTCTAGTGAATATTTATTTATATCGTACCTATAATATTTAATTATTATTGTATAATTAAAAAATACAAATAAAAAATTATATCAATGTAAAGAATTTAGTATGACAATGATATATTCAACATATTTGATATTTCGTTATGGTACACAGTGGTAAACTAGTTCATCGAGTAAAGTTAAAAACGTAAATTTAATAAAAGGCAATTAAATACCTTTAACGTTTGCTATTTTAGGATATTGGCACCCGGCTTTGCCTCGCTGCCAGAAAAGCAATGAAAAAACGTTCTATCCAAGTGTGTAGTAATATTGTTGTATATTCACATTTCAAGTACCTAAATGATGAGCTACTATTTGGGAATTTATAGTTATCTATTAGAAAAAAAACTAAAAGTACCACATTTTGAAACAACTTAAACTTTCTTTTTTTCAGTGAAACATTAAAAAGAAAGCATCCATTATTTTTATAAAACGTAATAAATCTGGATTCACTGTCAAGGGTAAACGTGGTAACGGCAACAAGTGTGCGTCGGCGTAGGGCGTGCATCCCAGTCGCTGTGGTTTCGCGCCAATTCACGGCCGCAGTGGAGAAACACACGCCGGTCGGGCGGGACACTCGCGATCTCGCGATCCTATACGACAATGGTTTATCGAAACTTGTTCCACATGTAAAATTTGAACTGCTCATATTTATTTATGCAAAAAAGACAATGCTAACATTATATAAAAAATGTCGAAGTGATTTAAAAAATAATTATGGCTGTACCTGCTTTAATCATCGGCTGTTTCGAAATATAGAAAGTGTGAAAAGTGAATAATTTGATTGATATGAGCGAGGAAGCGGTGACAGCGACGGCGACGGCAACGGCCGCGGTGGGCCCCGCGCCGCACCGTTCGCCTACACCCGAATTGCACGCCACATACACATCTTTAGAAATTTTAGTAGCTCTTGTGGCAGTTGTAGGTAATTCCATGGTCATACATGTGTTCCGTCGCGACAGAAGATTGCGGCGTAGAACAAACTACTACATTGTTTCATTGGCTATCGCCGACTTATTGGTTGGATTGCTTGGAATTCCGTTTGCGATACTGGCATCCGTGGGGCTGCCAAGGAAACCTCTACGCATGCTTGTTCACAACCTCGCTGTTAGTGATGTTGTGCACAATAAGCATTTTCTGCCTCGTAGCTGTTTCCGTAGACCGCTATTGGGCGATTCTCCATCCTATGTGCTACTCACGCAATGTTCGGACGAAAACAGCTATTCGTAAGTATTTTATGACATATTATTTATTGTTGTATTAATATATAATTATATTTATAGAAATATTAAAATATTATCATATTCTTGACGTAAATCAATGTTTGTATCAGTTATTAAAACACCAAAAAGTAACGCATAAAAAATTAAACATTCATCTATCTTAATTCGTAATTATAACATACCGTCGTAGGTACTTACTCGATTTATTATACCAGTTAAAGATCAAAAGTCAGATCTGTAAAATAATAAAAGCTGCTAAAATCCCAAGACATACAATTGCAAATCAAACGAAATTATTATTTATTCTGCACCGGCTGCAATCACAAGCAAAATTATGGAGAAAAAAATAATAGTGATAAAATTTTACATTATTAATATTCAACCGTGTTAAGTAACTGATAGTTTGTACGAGAGGTCAGTACTTAACGTTTATCACCGTCGTTATTTGTGCACAATGGCCACCAACACCTTACATGTTCGATAATTGTTTCTATAATGGTTCTAGAATGATTTGTTGTAAATGCCGTCAGCACATTATTTAATTTGTCTGTTCGATTGACTATTGTTTATTTTAATTCCATTAAACATCTCAAAAGCGTGGGCCCGTACATCTCATTCATACGATACATTATGTAGCTGCCTATTAGCGGAGATTCACGCAACGATTCAGCTTTAAATCATAATTTTATATCTCGTTACAATTGTTGGATTAAACGAGGTTAAATATATTAATAAAGTAAACAAATATCAATTTTTAAGGAAAAATTTATAACGTACTAAATTTTGTTATTTTAACATAACTTTCAAGAATATGTTTCATGATATTTTAATATAAGTTTTTCAGTGAGAATCGGAGCTGCAATCGAATTCATTGTACAAGAACTTAATAATGTATTTATAATTATAAAAAAGGTGGACTAGTGAACAGAGATTTTTTCAACTAACCTGTGAAACTGGATGAAAGCGAAGAAAAATAAAAATAAAATTAGTTGCTTATTAAGCATAGGTTCATAACCTATGCTTATTATGACTTATATGACTGATATAAATTAATGTATACATATATCCCATATACATATACAATAATTATATACGTATACATAAACTTATACATACGTGATTAATAACAATTCTTGTATTATAAGTAATTAAAATACAACAATTATTTAATGAGGAGTGCCATCCGATTTTACAATGCGATTATCTTATAATACTTCTTACTCTGCTAAGAGGATTTTGTTAATATCAAATGAAAGAAGAGGCCAATTTTGATGACGATATTAGACAATTGTTTTTGAGCTCTTTTTGAAAGATTATAAGGTTCATACGTTAAATTTTCAAGTTCCTTGGTCTTCTAATCCATTTTTACCGAAAAATGTAAATTATTCCGAATTAGATATTTCTAAAAATAATTATATATTATATCTGTAATTAGCTTTTTACCCAAAATTTTATAATTTACTTCAAAATGGAATATGTTTTTTTATAAGTAAAAATTTCATTAGTATTTACATTGTTTTTTGTATTAAATAGTAAAATATATGAGTGTGTGCGATAATAATAACAAAACTAGTACTAAGACCTAACACTCAGTTCCCCTGGTCTGTCTAACTTTCGTCAGATTTGCAAGACAAGCTTGGCTTACCAGATAAATAAAAATAATTTATATGTTCCCTAAGTTGATCGGTGTAAAATTGACAACTTAGAAAACAATCCAAGACATGTTTAGAATTACAAGATATTCCAAATACTAATAAAATTGAAATCAAAGAGGATCCTAGCAATATTATGCTTCGGTGTACCTAAGTGATATTACAGACGTCTATAGAATGAACACATAAAAGAAAAAATAAAATTAACTTAAACAATACTCTCACAAAGAATGATGTGGTGACGGACTACATACACCTATTTGTATGTCGAATGACTTGACATATAAAACTCGAAGCTTATTCTATCGTGCGAGAAAATTGCCAAAACTCAATGAGTAACAAACAACAATAAATATAACTGCGTCCAAAAGATGGAACTCCACAAATATTTATAAAAAATGAGGATAGTCTTAACAATATAAAAGAACAAATCTGACTATGTTTAGTGAAGTGTATTTTTTTAATGGATCGTTTGTCTCTAAATATCTTAATATCTTATAGTAGTGCAGGGTGCGTAATACAGCACCGCGGCGCCCCCTGTGACGCGTAGCAACGTCTTGGACCATCATGGACAATACATACAACAAATACATGACAGAAGTGGTCAGCCAGTGGCAGTGGCAGTAGCTAACAAACGCAAACGCGAGCGCCCTATAGGCGTTCTTTTTCGACTATTTTGTTTTAATTCGAAATAAACCTTACGTCACGTTTGTGGCAAAGTTACAACCGCTTGGAGTCAGGCCTGGGGGCCGCCAGGTTTCCATTGCACGCGGGTGCTACACGAGCGAGAGCTGCCACTGATCTTATAAACAATCTTGATTATTTTAAATAAATCAATACTATTTATAAGATCAGGGTCAACTGTAATGAGAATGATAAGTGAGTTTATATACGAACTAAACTACGTTATATACCAAAAAGTTTAACCTGAGGTGCACCAGATGAGTGATGAAAACAATACTTCATATGAGGCCGAACCTGGGCTGAACGCTGATACCTAATATACTGATAATAGGCAGGGCTGTAAGAAGAGTACTCTCAAAACCAGGTGACACGACAAATGGGTCTATTTAGTTATTAAAGCGCAAACTGAATCTTCTGGCGTATGGACAATATTAGTTGAATTAATGATAATTAATTGTTATCTGAAACTGTAGTCATTGGAAGAAATAAGGTTATGATTGTCTTGCGGTCACGTTGATATTTACTATTTTTCATATTATATAATTTTTATTAATATTTAATTACTGTTATACGTTTAAAAAATATGTCTGAATGTATTATGTATTGAGATTTTTGAACTATATCTAGCGAGATATCTACAAACTAGTACATCAACATATCTATGATTTGTAAATTTCTGTCGTTCTTCTGAAAGTTGAATTATCAACATCATCATCGAGAAAAAATTTATCTTCTCGAGCGACGTCTTTTTCATATAATTCCCTTACTTCTTCAATGTTCTTAATTAAAAATTACAAAATATTGTACCAGTAAGAAATCATACGTTACGTTTATTTCTTTGTTGTGCCTATATATGTCTAATATATCAAACAACATATATGTGTAGTATTAAAATTCGATTTTATTGCAACAGTGTCTTAACGTGATTAATTGTACTTAACGTGATTAATAACTGATTTTCAATAAAAATAACTTTATAAATAACTGAACCGAATTCCTCAAAAAATTATGACAACATGATAAATGTTTTATTGTCTATGGAATTTGAGAGAAGCTTTAAATTTTAAATAAATCTTAGAATTTGAAATTCGATGTAACATCTAACAAGCTATAAATTATTGAATAATAATGGTTGTTGAAAAACATTATATTGTAAGGCACAGCGTGATTTATGACTTTAAATTAAATATATTGTACTTTATTTTAAATTTTCAAAAAATGTATTTTTATAAAAAAGTCATATAAATGCTTAGTTGTAGATTCATTTATAAAAACCTTTTTTTAAACTAATTTTTTAACTCTTCTAAAAATTTTAAAAGTATACACAATACTTAAAGAAAACATATAAAAATTTGAACGCAGCGGGACTCGAACCCGCGCCCTCCTGCGAACCGTGCAGGCGCTCTCACCACTGAGCCATGCGTTCTACATCACGCCGCGTTGAAATTCTTATATGCTTTTATACAACTTATATCGTTGTTAGCATCTCTGTAGGGAGATTTTTACAAATTTCCGCTACCCAAAGACCATTACAAAGAACAATCGTTTGGCGAGAGAGAATGCTATTTTTATTAAATATTTTTGATGATTTTTAAAGTGTTAATCCACACTGAGGATAGAAAAAATACTTAAAGAAAACATATAAAAATTTGAACGCAGCGGGACTCGAACCCGCGCCCTCCTGCGAACCGTGCAGGCGCTCTCACCACTGAGCCATGCGTTCTACATCACGCCGCGTTGAAATTCTTATATGCTTTTATACAACTTATATCGTTGTTAGCAAAATCGTTGTAAAAATCTCCCTACAGAGATGCTAACAACGATATAAGTTGTATAAAAGCATATAAGAATTTCAACGCGGCGTGATGTAGAACGCATGGCTCAGTGGTGAGAGCGCCTGCACGGTTCGCAGGAGGGCGCGGGTTCGAGTCCCGCTGCGTTCAAATTTTTATATGTTTTCTTTAAGTATTTTTTCTATCCTCAGTGTGGATTAACACTTTAAAAATCATCAAAAGTATACACAATATTTGAAACTCATACCTTAAAAATTTATTTAGTGCCAGTGGCATTTATCGTTGATATCTTTTAAGGAAAATAGCATGAAGATAAATAAATAAACATTTTCTTGCTTTTTCATCCATCATCGAATCAGGTGTGGGACAAAAATATGATTTGATACCTTTTTCCTAAAATTTTCAAAGAAAACTAACAGAAATGAAGAAAAAAACACTAGAATGTCTTTGATCTATGCGTAGCTTTATGTCAGTTAGATCGGACGTATTGAACAAGACGAAATTATATTAAGCTTTTAATAGAATTCCAACAAATTTTTGCTATTGAAATAATTGCATCAGTTTTCCATCAGAAAATTCTTTTGTACGGGCAATTCGCAGACGGGGCAGCTTTTACCTATCGTAGAAAAAAATGGAGGGATACTGATCTTGGAAATGCAGCCTTTTTTGCAAACTTTTTTCATAATATGTTTATTTTGTTAATTAAATTTTTTTTTTTTAGCTTCACGCTTTATCCCGCACATGGCAGGGTAGGCAGAGGGAACTGCAGGAACCATATGAACCTAGTGTTAAGACACTCCGTTACTTAGTCCCTGCTTACTCCGTCCCCACTTTCCGCCGTTTTCGAGGCATTGCGTGTTGAGTGGCGGAATTCAACGCCGCGCTTTGCCTTAGTTGCCAGAGCGAAGAAAATGGAAATAGAAAATCCATCTTCCCCGACTGGGGATCGAACCCAGAAACCGTCGCGTTAGCCGCGTTACAGGCAGACGTTGTGCCTCTGCGCCACGACGGTCCTCAACTTTAACAAGTTAACTAAATAAGACTACTATTTATAATAATAAATAGAATACTATTATATTTATATGAGCTTAATGATTTTATTTCAAAATGACGACAAGATTGTTTTCAATAAGTACAAGTAGAAAAACGTAGACAATATTTAAGAATAAAAATCAGTAAAATAAAACTTATACCAGAATAACAAATTAAAAAAAGAATATAGTTGTTTCTCTTTAATCATAAGATTGCCTCAGGGCTGCAATCTCAACTTTACTAGCGATCGACTCGCGGCTTCACTCGCTTAATTAAATTGTGCTTGGAGATTGAAAAATTAGCTTAAAATCTTATGTTAAAATTTACTCTTTTTTATTTTATGGGTGTAATTTATCAAAGTAAAGAGGATGATGACGATGATTATCAGTTCTTCTTCGTTTTGATACTACTTGTAATGCACTAATTTTCAAGAATTTGACACGTATATACTATAATATACGAACACAATGTTAAAAGTAATTAGTTGCCCGCTTTTCACCCAGATATAGTCCACCCGTCTTATGTAGTCGTACTAGTGGTTGCAAACTTTTAGATAGACGCTGTAAGACCTTAGAAACTTTTAAAAAAGGTTAGAAGCATATTATCAGTCACTGTAAGTCCGTTTACATATATTTTTTATATGTGTTGATATGTTTTCCATATTACAATACAAACATGTTTATTTATTTACTAACATCTCTCTTTATTAGTATGTATTTTAGTATTAACTTATACTCTTAGCGATATGGCCGCCTTTTTGGACAAATATTATAAAGTTATGTAATTTGGTACACAATAAAGAGTATTGATTGAATGATTAAAAGTTAATTTCCCTGAACAAGGGCCGAATCTAGAACCATCGTGCTTCCAATAAAACGCTGTCCCGTTATATCGAAATGGTTTCATATTCGTGGTAGAATTATATTTTTACTTGTTCATGTTGCTATAGCCTTAGCGACTCTAGTTGAAGCTTACTCCACATTCCTTTCAAACAGCTCGTGTAGGATATATAGAACATATTTAAGTTATATCCACGTACTGTATATATTTCTTGCTTCTGTTATATTGTACAAGGTCTAGAATATAGTCTGAATAAATGTGTCTTACATTTGATGCTTATAAATATTTTAAGTCACATCTTATCTTGTAAAATATTCTTTACTAAAAAATATAAATCTGAATTCTGATTCCAATTGAAAAACTCTTTTTATTTTTAATATTATACCTATCAGGAACTGGTCATCATAACGTCAAAACGTTATATATTTTAATATAGTCTACTGTATTTAAGACCGAAAGAAAATGTTTTAATTTTAGTCATTTCTCTTTGATGATAGAGGTAAAGCTTACTGTGTTTCTATTATCAAAGAGAAATAACTAGAGTTAGGAGTAGAGGTAGGGGTAGGCGTAGTAGTACGGGTAGGGGGTATTATCTTGTATATTATATTTTTCTTATTTACCACTTACACATTACATCACAAGATTAAATTGAGTTGTAAGCTAGAAAACACCGCCTTTACCACGCCCTGCTTTACGGATGTCATTAAAAGGATTACGTACGTGTGTTTTGACGTGACCGACCTTTGTTAATTATCACCAAATAGCCACTTAACTGAGTGATAATAACTTATGACTATACCTACTGTCAATTTCCTTATAAGAAGAAAATATTTCTTTCTTAGAATAAGTTACTCTAACTCAGAATTTATTCATAAAGATTAATGTTGTAATAAAAAGTTGAAATAAATATGTAAATACGTTCGACGTCGTTGTTTTATCTTTTTTAAGCTATAATTTTGTAATTTTATTATAATGAGCGTTTAATTTCTTATTTGTAATAAAACAAATATTTAAATGCGTGCGAATTAAACCTACAAAACAATTGGTTATAACCACACGTGATTATAGCTCTATATTATAAGTGGAAATTTAGTCAACATAGACACAAAATGAACCTTATCCTCAAAAATCTTAACCTCAAACTAAAATTATGTGCAAAATAAGAACCTTAAATTTTATTTAGAAAAAGTAACCACTTTTAATACAATACGAAAAACAAGAATATTTGATCTGTTATGGCTTATGCTGTTCGCATTGAAGTGTGATATGAACGTGGCAAAGCCACAAGGTTTTATTCCAAAATAAAATTTAACAAGCGAAAGTCTCAGTTTACTTTTAAAAAAGGCGTTAACTGTCAGTATAGACACTTCGTTAGAGCAAAATGATCGATTTTTGGCATGTAGTTATTTTGATCTTAATAAACATTGTTCATAGTATACGTGTATTATATATAAAAACTTAAATGCATTGAGATTTCAAAGTTTTTTGTGATAACATTTTTGTCAGTAGAAATTTTACTATTTAAGAATATTATATTTTCTCATTTTCATTATAAGTCATAAGGATTCTACCGCTATAAATTGATTGAGAAGTCGTTCACGTTGTTACATATAACGAAGAGATGGCTTTATGAGTCTTCGAGCGCAATGAATGAGTTCTATCTATTTATAGGCAATATATGTATGTAGCCTATTATATCTGACCATATATATGTACATACAGTAATAACCTGTACTTTTTACCTATACATACTTATACCTTAATATATATTTATATATGATTTTATATGTTAAAAAATACTTTTTTGAGCTGTCAATTGTGAAGTGTGTCGTTAAAAAGTTTTTCTAACCCTCAAATTTATGGAGGTAAAAGTTTGTATTTACTTATTAAAAAATTTATATCATAATAATATTAAGACAAAGCACACACAAAAATCGAGTGGATAGGTCTTTAGACTAATATTTTTATTAATTTCGGATATTTTGTCTTGACCTTATTATGTTCGGTCCAATTAGAAACAGCAGTGTTTTATATGATTAGTAAATTGTTTCGTTGCCATACCAATATTAGGAACGTGCCAGGAAGTTGCGCTGACAGATTTAGGCAGCCATACACATGTTAGATATAAAGTACTCATATTGTTGCACAATGTGCGTTAGGCTTACAATATAAGAGATTTATTATTAATATTTTTACTTATTTTAGAAATTTGATATAAAACTGATGCAGAGCGAAGAACATGGAAATAGAAAGATTATCTTCACCGTGTATTAATTGAACCCTCAAACCGCCGTGTTTACAGGCAGACGTTTAAGTTTTTTTTTCTTAAGTTTCAAGTAATTGCAGAATATTATATAGACGAAGACGAAGGTATCGTCCAAGCTCTGCTGATCCTTTAGATCCAGCTGGGAAAAAGTATCTTTACGCACGATTTCGTCCTCATATTGGATATGTCCTCTTCCTCGTTTATATCTCGTAATGGGCCTAGACCAGAAAAAAATATTTTTGATCTCTGCTATCTGCTGTCATGACGTGATCTGCCTAATTCTATAGTTCTTCTAATTTCAGCACGTGGGTAAGAGCGTCGATTACTTAAGAAGTCAATCTTATTTTAGAGTCATAGTTTTAAATGTTTTTTTTTTATATATAAATATGCATGTAGTAGGCACGAAATATAAGTGCACATGACCTGGAGAATGAAACATTCAATTACCATCTGTTACGTAGACGTTCTTACAAATCGTCGTGTAATGATTCAACACAGCTCAAGGACCGCGGGCTCGTCTGGCCACAATACTCAGGAAATAGTTCATCTGATAGCTCGCAGGAAGTTTGCGCTTTGTGGAGGCGTGCGACGATGACTTGATACTATAGAATTAGACTCGACAGATTTGCTCTTCTTCTTTATCAATAGTACCTTACTCGTGTCACGCAATCATAGGGTAATTGAATTGACTATAGTAGCTGTGGCTGACTATCTTGTTCTAAGGTTTGTTATGATGGATAAAATATAGATAAAAAATGTTTCTTATTACTTTGTTTATCAAATCAAATACAAATAAAAAATCATATATAAAAAAATATAAGATAATTAATTTACAGAAAACTTACTTTAATACATACATATTGCATATAAAATACTTTTGTATTTTTTTTAAAGATATTTTATATATGAAATACCATATAAATGTACTGTATTAAAAATATACTTCAACGAGATAAATTTGATGTTAGGTATACTAAATTCGAAGGATCGAAAGAAAAGGAAAAAGGTGTATGAATGGTTTACCGCCACAACTCACTGGATAAATAATTATTCATCTATAGCATCTATTTAAAGATTCCTGCGTTTATGTCTGGTATGCGGGGACGATCCCCTTTTTAATAGCGACGGAATTAACCATTTACGTATGTAATCTGTAGTAAGAGGTATGCATTAGTATCGTGATGAGTAGATTATAATATCGGTCAAGTGCGAGTAGTCCTCTCGCGTCGAGGATTCTATACCTTTTTCATGATTGTAGGGTTACGATTGAGAAAAATTATAAACATTAACAAACTTTGAATAAAATAAATTTTGTTTAAAAATACACATATAAAACTATAATGGTTTCATTCTGTGGTGAATTTATAAATTATAAATTTTGAGATTTCCTCTATCCTATATATGTATACTGTACAATCTCACTTTCAGTCGAATTTAAAAGTCAACCTTAGAATAGACCTCTCGAGAGTAGAACCTTAAGTTTGCGGTCGTGTGAACTCATTTTGTATGAAAAGTCATCTTAACTTTTGAATTGACTTAGAATTTTATTTTTTTTTAATTTTTTTTGTAGCTTCACGCTTTATCCCGTACATGGCAGGGTAGGCACAGGGAACCGCAAGAACCGTGGGAACCTAGTGTTAAGACAATCCGTTGCTTAATCTCTGCTTTCTCCGTCACGGCTTTCCGCCGTTTTCGAGGCATTACGTGTTGAGTGGCGGAACGCCGCGCTTTGCCTAATTTACCAGAGCGAAGAAAATGAAAATAGAAAAATCCATCTTCCCCGACTGGTAATCGAACCCAAAAACCGTCCCGTTTCAGGCAGACGTTGCGTCTTTGCGTCACGACGGTCGTCAATTTTTTTTTCTGCATCTCTTAAGGTCATTTGATAATAATTTCAGCTTCATTTTTCCTCTTAATTTAAAAAAGTCTTTACAGCCGAACAGCAAAATGCTCCTATAAGAGCTGCATTTTTTGCCTTTTAAAGTACGAGTATGAAGCCAATATTATTTATATTTTTCCATAGGCATATAAAGCTAAATTTGTGATCACTTATCATTGATTAATGAGATAAATTTACTTTTCATATAACTTTATATAATCACTTATTGTCTTCTTTATTTTTAAATAGCATTGAGTAGTACTAAGAGTTAAGATTAATATTTTTTTAATCATCATATGTACACATGTCTTCCTTATACGTAAGTTTTAATTTTTCGTACATTCATGGTTCCCTCCATTCATTTAACGAGGGCGCCGCCCTGGCGCCAGCTCCCCGGCGCCAAGCCGCCTTGTCCTGAACGACCGCAGTTGCGTGTCGGGACCCGCCCTTGCTGCACAATGAACATTTTCCATGTCGTATTTTTCATAGTTTTACTTAAAATTGTGAGTGCCAAAATCAACGGAGGACCAAGAGGTCGTTTCGACAATATTCAATCGAAACCGAATCATCATCATGTTAGTGCCCATCACGCACATTACTCATATCATCCTCCAACAGCCATACATTTCATGTGTCGCCACTGCGCCAATTTTGTCACGTACCCTGTATACCACGGATTGCCACCCACGTACGTATATAAATATCGAGAACACGGTGGCAGATTTGCTGATTTGCTAACAGGGCTGGCTTTGTTCAATTTGGGAAGAGCTGCAGCCGATCATTGGCAGTATACACATTTCTATTCACTGCGTTCAGACGAAAAATGTTCAATGCAAGTTATTGATCGGAAGCATTTTGAAGAAGTAACTTTTCCTTGTTTCCTCATGTCCTCTTTTATGGAGAGGTCGCCTGAGAGCTTTTTACCCGATCCCAACGCTTTGGATATAACTTCGTCGCAGATAGATGTGAAACCATACTTGCATCCTAATGAGTCCATCTTAAAGGTGACAAGAGAGCAAGAGTGCATACTTTGGCATAATATGACATTAAACAAAGAAAGAAATATAATACCATGTGCTTTGCTAAAGGAGTATTCAGAGACAATGAAACCCTCTGGAATACCTGTGTACGTGTGGCTGCCTTCAACCTTTAGCGCTAGTTACAACAATCTACATGTTCTGTTACTGCTGCTGTAAAAGACGAGTGAAGAAGGAAGAAACACCTTTTAATGATAACACAGTAATAGGTTACTGCACACATCATTACTAATATTTTAACAGTGGTCTTTATCACATGAAGTGTTTTTGATAGATTAAAGTGTAAGATTTTAGTGCGTTAAATATTGAACATTCTAAAGTTAAACACTATATATATATATATATATATATATATATATATATATATATATATATATATATATATATATATATATATATATATATATATATATATATATATATATATATATATATATATATATATATATATATATATATATATATATATATATATATATATATATATATATATATATATATATATATATATATATATATATATATATATATATATATATATTTGGTTGTTTGGTAACAATTTGCGACTAACAAAAATCAGATTGTTAACTAACAGATTAAGTATCGGCATAATTTGTTCTCGCTAGTTTGAAAAGTTAGCCTTTGGTCCTAGGTGTTAAGGTTGAAAATTTTGAAAGCCCAACACATATTATTGATTGTATTCTGGTGAAATTTGATGAGAAAGCGCACGTGTATAAAATTAAGGGTAGATAACGTGTGCTGTATCTTAGTGGAAAACATAGTTTAATTATTTATTAAGTAATACATTGTTAACTGTAAGCAACTGATATTAAATATAAGCCAAAAGAAAACTTAAGACTGCTTACAACTTAAACTTTTTGTTTATTAAGATTACTCAATTTTTTATAACTATTATATGATAATTTCTTTATCGTGGCGCAACGGCACAGCGTTTGACTGCACGGCGACGATTGTGGGTTCGATCACACTTGGGGGAATGAATTATTTTCATTTTTTAGTTCTGATTAAAGACAAACGGCCTTATTCATAAAAAAGTGTTATAGAACGTTTTAAGTATACTTTAGTTAACACGCTCTTTTGGCTTATAGAACGTTCGATAAATGTTTGTATTCATAAACGCTCTATAAGCCTTCTATAACTAAAGTGTCACTAATTTGATTTAAACGTTCACAATGTTGCCACTATACTGAAGTCGGTCGACTTGTTGCCGAAAATACCAGTAAATCCACAGATGATAAGTGACAAACGCATTGACATAGTATGACCACAGATAATAACGTACAAAAATATATTGTTGGATCTGGCTTGACATTTACCGGCTTCATTTACGTCGTTGTTATCACAAAAAACACGAATGTTTATTTTATTTTAGTTTATAACTTATTTTATTTTTAAAAAATTAAATCATAAGAAGTAAAACGACAAAGAATTGAAAATTGTTTAGACGTGGACAAGTATTACCTATGTTCTGTGCACCTTTCTTATGTAGAATTTATTATTAATAAACTTGTTAATAACTAAGTATAGTTAATAAATATCGAACAAAATGTCAATTGTTATATTGTTTTGTTTACGAAACTGAAATTGACAGTCTTGATGACAAGCGACTCGACGACGTCATATCAATGCTCCTATTAGTATGAGCTATAATCAGCTGTTATATGAATCGGCCATCTTTGGACGTTAAAACACTCTTATAGTAGGGTTCTCGGTTCTATAACTTTATGATAGGTTTATAGAACTGATTGGCACTAAAATGCTGTTATGAATAACGTTTTTTGACAACTGTACTATATCGAGTCTTTAAGCGTGCTATAACTTTTTATGAATAAGGCCGAAAGACTACAATGTATAATCTTTATACAAATATATTGTATTACTCATGTGTTCTTTATTTGCTTGTGACTATTTTAAAATATGTGAGTAGATAATAAGTTATGTACCTAGTAATTGCTTTTGAATTTTTTTATTAATAAAATGAGAATATAATTAATGTGTCTTTATTTATTAAAATCTTTAATTTTTATCATATTATTACCATACAAATATTTTTTGTTAGACAAAATCTTTTTCTATAATAGAATTTGAATAGAAGCGAAACGATGTTGTAATAACTTATTTTATTGTCACATACCATTCTTTTTTATAATTTTAAACATAATTTAGTGATATTTTATTTTGTTATTCACTTTAAGCACATTTGACAACTATACCATTAATAATTATATTATAAAAGGACTATTGTGGCACAGAGGCACAGTTTCTGCCTGGAAAAAGTGACGGTTTCTGTGTTCGATTCCCACTCAACGAGAATAGATTATTTTGTTTCATATCGATTCGGCATTAGGTATTAACCACTCAATACCTCTAAAGAGGAAAGTGTTTTAACACCAAGTTACTTCTACCTAACCTGCTATATTCGAAAAACAACGTGAAGTTAAAAACAAAAGGAAAAATTATAAGGTCGCTTATACAGTTGTCGTCGCCCATATACATATAAATTAGTCAGCGATGGCCTATTTTATTGTTAAAAGTGTCAATTAATTACAACTGTAATAACTATTACGATATATGAACATTTACTGAGTATAGAAGTGCGTGATTATTACTCATCAGTTGTTTTTGTGTGGCTTTGCGTTGTCTCCCGACACAATGAAACTTGATCGCTTAATGAAATACGAAAGCATCATTACGTTTACTCTGACGTCAGAGAGTCCGCAAACTAATGATAAAGTAATAAAAGATATAAACTTCTGGTGTACAAGTAAATTGTTTGTTTATGAAACAAACCATTTACTTGTATACCTAGTTTTCGACTAATATTAAAGTTCTCTGAAATTGACATATCTTAAAAAATCGAACTATATACAGTGTGTATACGTACTCACTCACGGAGGTTTCTACGATAATTTCATGAAAAATATAACTAAAATAAAAATATTAATTAAAAACACTAGTTTTATAAGAAATTGCATGGGTATTTTCTTCGTCTAATATATTTCCGTTTACAAAAATTTCGCATTCCATCACATTATGAAATTACATTATCCATTATATTTTATAATATCATATTTAAATATTTTTATTTTATATTTATCTACTTACTTACTTAACGTATAAAAAACGATGAAGTTTATTTTTTCATTTAAAGCGTTCATCACGGATAAGCAAAGAGAGTGTGATTATTTTTTAATTTAGTTACCTTATAGTTGGAATAAATTATATTTTGGTCCATGGTATATAAACATGTTTAATTAGTTAAACTTTTTACTTCTATTATAGAAGATTGTTAAATAGTGTGTATCAGTTACAATGTCCAACATATATTCTAATAAGCCTTGGCTAATTATCATAATTCCACGAGAAAACGAGGTGTCGTCGTAACAAGGCAAGACTTGTGTTGTAATAAATTTTAATTAAGAAAAATTTACAAGTCAGGCAGAATGGCGCAATAAAATTATAGCGAAATGGGTAAATTGGAAACTGTTGTTGAACAGAACAGGGTCACCATTATTTATATTATTATTTAAAATATATATTATGCCAATGAATAATTGCAAACTACACAGTTAATTATATAAATAATATCTTATAACTAAATTGCATATATTTTAGCATTTTGTCAATGTCACACATATATATTTATTTATTTGTAACTTTTTCACTTAAACTCAATAAGGTGATCACATGTGTACGTCAGATAGAGCAAACGGAGGAGTGTCAGAGGAGCCCAATTCGATAATAAATATCGAATTGAGTCCCTTTGAAACCTACACACTCCACGATTCAAAACTAAAGTTACGAGGGTTCCAAGCGCGGCCTGGTGAGAAGAGCCCACAATAAACTCAACCAGGTTTCCCTAAACCGTTGTGATCACTTCACAAACGTCATTCTAACTTAAAATGGCATTTAGTTGTTACAGTTGTAATTAATTGACACTTTAACAATAAAATAGACCATCGCTGACTAATTTGTATACATGTAAGCGACGGCAACGGCATAAGTGACCTTAAATTTTTCCTTTTGTTTTTAATTTCACGTTGTATTTCACACACAGTAAGTTAGGTGGTAGTAACTAGGTACTAAAACACTTGGTTTCCCGCTTTTCATCTTTAGAGATATCGCGTGCTTTTAAATCACTAAGTTAATCACGGAAAATATTAGGGTCGTTCAAATTATTATATAAATCTAAAATCTGATTTGAGTTGATGCACCTCCATCCGAACAGGTTTACGCTGTTGTGCCTAACACGCTGAAATAAGCCTCCTTCAAGGATATTCATCGATTATGACTCTAAATGGCCTCAATTACAATGGGCTATTGGTACGACTGATATAATTTTGTAATTAGCTTTACTATGGTTATAGTAATTGACTATCCTTCTATATAAAGACAGCCTGTTGGTAGAAAGAGGAACGAGAGCTAAATGTCTAAACAATAATTTCTTCCTCCATGTACCCTGTACGTGTGAAACACCGTGTGAAACTATACTCAAAAATTACATTTTTTTTCATATCTACTCTGAATTTTTTATATGCTCGTCAAATATCTTAATTATACGCCAATGACAAGTACCCTATACGTTTAGATTACGCAGCGAATTTCTTCCAAATTCCGTCAAAACTTGTATCGTTTGACAGCCTTCAGACCTGGGTATTTGATATTAATTTCTACTTCACTTGACAGATGATTAACAGAGTGAGGTTTCAGTTTTCCATTTAATACATGGGTGACGGGACATTGAAAAGACCAATATAAGCGTTGAGTCAACTAGAAGCTGCTTTAGTTCAATACATTTATAAACATTACGGCTTTTTATACTATAACCAGAAAGCACAGGTTCGAATTCATTAAAAAATTATATTTATATATTATTATTTACTATTTATTAAACTAAATTTATGATTTGAAATTTCTCATTACTTTCTATTAATTGATTATATTTATTAATTACTACTAATTTATTTTGTTGACCAATTCATGAATTCATATACATTTATATTATAATTTATATATTTACTATCAACTTTAGATAGTTTTAAATAAGATGAATATATAATTTATTTACATATTATATTACATATTACAAACAAAATTTTAATTTTAAAAGTAATATGGATGAAGTCTGACTTATTATTTCTTAAGTTTATATGGGAAGGTTCTTAGTCTCGGACAACATTTATTCCAGGTTAATTCGTGTGTTATACATAAAACTACACTGTCAATATATATAAATAGATTATTATTAAAAAACAATCACATATTTTTTTGGACCGAAGTCTTCAAAAGATGCTTTTAGATGATGATTAGAAGATGCTTTTTTTAAATGCTTTTTCATTTTCTTCCAAAAATAATGTAATGTTAAAATTATAAAATTATATCTGTTATTTATTTATTTATTTATTTATCATTTGTTGCACACAATACAAGGAGTAAACATATACAAAAGGCGGGCTTAACGCTACAAAGCATTCTCTACCAGCCAACCTGTCATGTGGGAAATAAAAGTTGAGGTGTGCCAAACTAATTTCTTAGGAATTAAGTATATTAATGATTTATATACAAAATAAATAAATATGAACATACATATTTATACACATGCAGATACATATACACACATACATATATACATATACAAGATAAATAGTCATAAATAATACACACACATATATATATATATATATATATATATATATATATATATATATATATATATATATATATATATATATATATATATATATATATATATATATATATATATATATATATATATATATATATAAGCTACATAATCATAAAATAAAATTATTAAATACTTAATAAACAATAAATAACACAATTCAAGTATGTGCAACTGTTATGAAACAGAAAAAAACAAATGTTTTACTTGACGTTTGAAAGACTTCCTGGAGGGAGCTTTCTTGATTATATCTGTTATCCGTTTTCCGTCTGAATTAAAGGTAATATTTATAATTATAATTACACACAAAATAAGATTTCAAATTTTCATTAATAGCCTTGGCCGAAAGAAATTACATTAAAGGGAAAAAAATTTACGATTGTAATTTCAACTTTGGCAGCCATCCAATGGAATAAGAGAGGTATTTTTGTGGCTAAGCTATAGAAACCAGAATGTTAATTGGGTATGTAAATTTTTGCCGACTTATGGCTTGCTTGTAAAATCGATAAATACAATAAAATCAAGTTCTTCTCATTAAAAATGTACGATATCGATATTCTTTAAAGTGACCGAAATTAAAATAGCATCGAAATATTACATATACAACATATTTTTTTAGTTAGTTATTGTAGATTGTGTTAATCTACAATAAATTAAAGCTTTTGAATTTATGGTTAATTAAGGTAATTCAAGAATTTGGAAGGTGTTTCTCACAAACTATAGTATATTATTTGGCTTTCTGTGCTAACTTACTAAATTACAAGACATTTCATAAAATTGAATTTATTTTAGTAACCAATATTGAAATTAAATTACTTAATTACTAGGAAAATTAAATTACTGCTTAATTAACAGTTAAAATGTATTAATGTGATAAATTTATTGGTATTTCTTAATCACGTGTAAAAGTCAAGTGTATTGATTTTGTAATATTCAATCTGAAAGATAATATTCCCGTGTTTATATGTTGCTTTATATCCTCCTCTATCTTCCAATAAAAGTTCTATAAAGCAGACAGACAAGATAACTGTGTAAATAACTATTTGAATAACAAAGTTATTTTGTCATCACACTTCAATAATTTATATATGGTCCATAGGGACTTTTGAACTCTTTTTAAATTAAGAAATGTGACATATGTTTATATATTGAAGTAACTTTGAGCATTCATATTTAAGAGTGGTATTATAATTTATACGTTACAGACAAGTTGTATATTTATTACATTATTGTCGACTCCATGCAAGGTGTTAGCACTTTAACGCCGAATCATCTTAAACTGTGTTTCTAAAGCAGAAGGGCCTTTACTCTGTATTAGGCAAATGAGCTTCAGATCCGACAGGAGTAATTAGCAATCTACAGTCTTTTTTTACCTTTACGTTATATATGTATGTCATGTTCTTTGTCAGTTTAGTATTCATCGCGCTGAATTGCAAAAAAAAAATTAACAATACATTGATCGTTAAGCTCTATAGATAATATCGGATCGGAACCGATTCTGTTCAAACAAACAATTTATCATTTTTACAAAAATAATACAGATAAGTTACTATTACCATACTATATGACTGTTATTACATAATTTTATATCCGTTGTTCACTTTATGACACTAAACTTAATGTCTCGTATATCCTACTTATCTTACTCACTGTTCTGTAAACAATAACATTATACTCTATAAAATGTACATACATAAATGTTTATGTATGTACTTTAAACTGATACAGCTATAGAAAATTTCTGCTTTAAAAATAAATTACTTTAATTCTTCAGTAACCAGTAAACTTGAGGTGTTGAGGCAAAATTATAGAAAAAGTGGGGAACGACATGTCTTAAAACTAATTATATAGGGTTTTCCAATAGGGACGCTTGAACTTTGACAGCTGATTGCGGCCATGTTCGCTGACTGGGCATTAGCGCAGGACTGCGCTACGTGCCACACAACACATGCTACGATGGAAGTTCTGCACGAGCAATTTCTGGACATGGTCATCTCGCGCGGAGGCGACGTGAACTGGCCACCGAGATCGTGCGATTTGACCCGCTGGACTTTTTCTTGTGGGGTTTTCTTAAGTCGCAGGTCTATGCCAACAAGCCGCAAACCACCGATGCCCTCAAAGTCAACATACGCCACGCCATCGATCAAATACAGCCCGATTTGTGCGTCAGAGTCATCCAAAATTGGACCTTTCGTGTGCGCGCCACCAACCGAAGCCGTGGCGGTCATTTGAATGATGTCGTTTTCCATACATAATGGGGTCGATAGACCTTCCAAATAAAAAAAAATTCGCAAATATCTCTCCTACATGTATTTTTTTTGGATTTCAAAGATCAAGCGCCCTTAATGGAAAACCCATTACGTATTCTATGTCATCCATAAATTATAATGTTCCAAATAAGAGGATACTTGGGTAAAGTAGAGTTGGAAGATACCTAATGGAAGCGGAAAGGACGAAGACATATACTGACGGTGTCTTTGTTAAGTTTTTGACAGGGTGACACATCGGTGGTGACACTGATTTTATTATATGGCAGTGAAACTTAGTTATTGAAGAAGAATGAAAGATTTGAATGAAAGATGAATGCTGTGGAGATGTGATCCTTTCCTAGGGTATGTGGAGACAGTTTATATGAATCAATCTACAATAAAGAGATACAAAGAATGGTAGGTACTACCGAGGTTATTACAGTCAAAGTAAAGAGCAGCGTGCTCAGGTAGTTTGGCCACGTTGAGAGAATGAGTGATGAAAAAATATATGAAATAAGTGTAAGTAGTAAGAGAGGTAGAGGATGAATTTCGAACACAGTATCGATACTGGAGGAAGTATATATGAGGTTGAGGACTGTGGACGACTGTAGCATTTGCCGCTCTGTTTTCTCTGGCTCTCCCGCTAGGAATAAAGGGTAATAAGAGTAATAACAAATATATATATATATATATATATATATATATATATACGTTAAGTTTGTTTTGCTTTTCAAAAAAAATATTTTCATAAATGAATATTCATTTAATTAACCTTTGGAAAAGTTGTTATTACGCAAGCATTCTTCACCGACAAAATATAATAACATCTGTATATCTACATATTATATATATCTGAAATTAATAGAGCGCCACAGCTGCTACAACTTTCCTGATGTTACTTATAAAAGTAGATCACTTAAAGTTTAGTGAATAAATATCAACGGCGGTTTTTGGATTAAGTACTTAATAGAAAAGAATTAGAATTGAGAAGAAAAAAATAACAGGCATACAGAAGTTATAGAAAAATATAGGTCTAATGCGTGTAGTATTCACGCACCGAGAGTTCCATACTAAATTTTGTACCGGATCCTAGAGCAACGGGTAATAATTAAAAATTCTAAAAATTAACAAACGTAACTTTGGTGCTGTACACATCCTTTCTGTATTAAATTAACTGCAAATTTTAATTTTAATTTGGTTATAATTTATAATATTGTGATTTTTCCTTTAGTTGATTTGTAAATCTTTGCTGAATATCATAATTATCTTAATATTATAAGTGAACAGGAATTGCCCTATTGGTTTGCATTAAGCGACAACTTTTGTACAAAATACGGCGAAAAAGCGGGCAAAGTCGTTCGCATGTTTTAATTATGTTGACTTACGTTAAATTATATTTTTTCTGCGCTTCGTGCTTTCTCTTTTCTGTGCAAGGTACTTTAGATTTAAATATTTTTATAATCTTATAATTATATTAGTATAAGCTTCATACTTACATTTATCTGGAGTAATTCTATATAGAGTTGAGTGAGAAAATTGACACAGTAAAATGATCCTGAAAGGGTTCCGATTTAACCTTGGGTTCCGTAATAATAATGTTAAATTATTTTTATTTTTGCTTCAACTTCCTACCGTTTCGCATATGTTGCAGGGTAGACATAGTAAAGTAATGTTAAGATATTGCGTTTGCTCATTTTCGCCCAATTTCGAGAGCTTTATCTTATTAATAGAACAAATAAATGATATAATTAATTCTCTCCATGTAAGTCGCTGCGCTGCGACAGTCTCACGACGATGTTTTTAATCCTAGCAATAATAATTTATCAAGTGAAGTAG
The DNA here is from genome assembly GCA_037178615.1 of Dione vanillae. Lineage (NCBI taxonomy): Eukaryota > Metazoa > Arthropoda > Insecta > Lepidoptera > Nymphalidae > Dione > Dione vanillae. The sequence continues at coordinate 1,182,937 of JAZFAU010000097.1, read as the reverse complement.
CACAGTGCTTTAAGATTATTTACAGCTTGTTTTATCTATAAACATTTATTCACAATTAATCTTTAATATTATAGGAGGCTCCGATCCTTGTGGGTTTGATATTATCATTTTCTCAACATATGAAGAAAAGGGAAGGAACAACAGCATAAATCGCCGCCAACCCTAGTCAACCCTTCTTTAATTGAAGGCAATTGAGAGAGGAATGCCAGAAGTAGAAATCTCTTATGCGAGCTCTATGTGCCTGATGAGGCATAACAGAATCATATCATCATCATTATCACTTTAAAGACAAAGCGCAGAGTCGATTTCCACTCACGAGGCAATGTTCCGGGTTTAGAGGAAAGCGACGTATATAGTGTTTTCAATGTAAAGGCCAAAAAAGTTGTTTTACGATATTGAAAGTCAATTTCTCTAGAAATTGTTTTACGTTTACCTTTATATTTAGTCTCAACACAGAAGCAGCGTTGATAATTAATATATGGTAGTACGTGACATTTTAGTTTACTCAGTACGTGTGTGTTATTCGCAAATGATCTTCATTTATAAACCAAATAACGTTCGATAATTACTTTTCCCATTTACAATACCTTAGAATTAATATATAATAATTTGATATTTAAATACATACATATTTTTTTTTGGTATGAGCACCTACAAAAAAGAGAATAAAATATTTAGGTCCAAGCTTGTAACCTCCAAATATTGTAAAAGCTATTCTAAAACTCAGAAAAAATATTAATATTTACTGGGATCATTACAATTATATATTTGAATGAAGGTTATTAACATTTGATTTCAAAAATATGGAAAGCATTGGATATTTTCAAAACAATATAACACGTGACCTAAACAACCTTTTAACAATAATTACGCCGGAAACCTATAAAGGCTACAGTCTGAATAACAATTGTTACTTTGATGAAATGTAATAAATATTGTTATGTTATAATATTTTGCATTATTTGGGATGCTTTTCGCTTTTCGCTCACTTATACAATGACCGATGTCCTACAAAATAAATGAAAAACATGGTAATATTAATGACAAAATTAAATCTATATTCAGCCGACATACAAAAAGAATACTAATTAAGATATCTAATAAAACATTAAATTTATGTACATTAACTATTTCTTAATATAATAGTGTGATTAGTGACATACCAAAAAAATAATAAAAACGTCTTTTTATATACATATATTATGCAAGAAACACATATATTGTGAAAACGATGTGATTTAATAAAAGAGTGGTTGGAAAAGATATAAATTTGAGAAATTGTGGAATTGCAATATGATGTCAAAGCTATAAAATTACAAAACGAACTCGATTCGATTTAATTAAACAGATGAAGCCGCGAGCGGGTCTTATATGTATAATATCGTTTTTTGTTATTGTTGAAAATAATCTCGAATCTCAATAAAAAAGGCAACAGTCCGTAGAATGGCAAGGATCACAGCGAAGTTGCGGGCGTTCACTAGTTTTCAATAAAATCTATAGTCCGTGAAGAATTGTCTAGGATACTGGATATTCATCTCTGATAAGAATGCCTTTGTGTGATTTTTTTGTTATTGGATATATTTGTTGTTCTTATAGATTTCGTAAAAGAAATAATTTTTAATATAAGAAATTTATAGGGTAAGATATAAAAAGCATTGAAAATTAAATACAACATCAGGTGTAATATAAACAAGCATTAGTGAACAATTGTTTAATATGTTGAAATCCTTATGTCCAGCTTAACTTTTTAGAAATGAATAACCGTTAAAGGTGAATTTAAAGCTTAGATTTAATGTTTCTAAACGATATGCTATTTTTGATAAATAAATGTTACTTAAAGTTATGAAGTAAGTCTAAATAAGAAATATTGAACATGTTCTCGTTACTTATGATCACTTTAGTTTGATGCACAAATTGATATTTTTATTGCAACTAAACCTTGAGAGTTGCTAGCGAAGTAACTTGGCGTGTTCTTTTATTAGTTTCCCGAAGGACTTGAAAGGTTCTTGCTTGTTACGAAAGTCGTATGTTACATTTTTTGTTTGTGATGAGAATATGACAATTTATACCAGCTTATGTTTACTATTATTAAAAATATATTCATAAAGGTTATTTGTAAATTGAAAAATACGCATGAATTAGTAAGCAATTTATATTTGTTTACTACGAACAAGGAAAGATGCCAAAAAATATATGAGAAATGTCATCTTGATCAAACATCGTTAATGTGTTTAAGCCATAAAGCTGTCACTGAGCAAGAATCACAGCGACTTGTAAATATGCCTGCCCTATTTTTTATGCTGGATCTCATGTTATTAAAAACTTTATCAAAGTATGTCAATTTTAGGTAGATGAATATATCACACACATTACTCTTACAGTAGACCATTTTTTATGTCAAAAATGTTATTTATAATATAATAATATTTTTCTTTTGACGATTTAATAATACCGTTAATAATAAAAAACCGTAGTAGTGTAGCCCAAACCAGGCCACGTCATATTGCGTCACAGCTTGTAAGTTTTAGGTGACTCGTGAAAAAGATATTTTTCCTCGCTGTAGTAACAAAACCAAAAGCGGCATTGGCTAGCATATCGGTCAACTTCGAATTTTTTGATTGTTGTTTTGTTTGAAATAAACTAGAAAAATAAATTGATGATGGTATTTTTTCGTGATAGTAGAAAGATTCAATTTTTCGATTTCCATAACTCTAGTTTAACGAGAAATTCGCTCTAGGGTTTGATTACGCGACAAATTTCATACATACATGGCAAAACTGAAGCGAGAATTTTTGACTGTGTTACCTTAGAACTAGAATTTTTCTATTCTGTAAGGATATATAGACCACTAAGAGAGCCACTACAATATTACGTAAAATTATATCCATTTTAGTGTACTCGCGATCACAGACTGCTAAAAAGTGTACAAAACGTCGGTTTTATTTATTATAAACTTATATTAAAGCGTGAAGCTAAACTTATATTACATTTAACTTACATTGATAATTTTATTTGACCAATGTATTGGAAGTATTGCCTCAATCAATGAAAAAATAAAAAAGTGTTATAATATTCTAAGGTCACGCGCGTGGTGTCCAGTCGAAATAACTCATTCCATACATCAAACAATGTTGATTTAGGGCCGAATGTTTCTTGTGAAAAGCAATTTGAGCGGTATATTTTTGATATCGGCGTTTTTGCAAATCAAATTTAACTATTACTTTACTAAAGTTGTCGCCCACGACATTGTTTGCGCAGACTGCTAATTCTGCCGGTTACAGAGTTATTATTATTTGGTTTACATTTCTTTTTTATTATATGTATAAATAAATTTCGGCTTCATATTCTTCAAAACATTTTGTATCAGGACATATTTTATTAAGACTAATTTATTAAAAATCAGATTAACTAACTATCTTAAATTTAAGACATAGGCCTAGTCCAATAATTTTAGCTACAATTAGCTAAATGGACCAAACAAAGTGGTCACGTAAAAGTATATATGTGGAATAAGTCCACACCACGGTTATAATCTTTCTTTGCGACCTTGGTGATCACGAGGAAGGATTAAAAACGTGGTGTACAAATCATTTTTTTAATTTTGATTCCATCATTTCATTTATAGTTTTACGGCTTACGCTATTACCAATTGTGCTGCGGTGATGTTTCACAACACAACATTACAGTATAATAATTAATTAAGTAATTTATCGACACATAATGTCATAGGTGAAATCAGAAATATCCTTACCGTATGTAGCTTTATTACTTAAAAATTAAAAAACAAATAAGAGTCACTCATTTATATTCCGCTTGAGAATTCCCTCTATTTTTGAAAGAAAATGTGATGGAGGAACATCCACGATTTGATTTGTTTTATTCCGGGGTTCGCACAAAAGTAATATGATTTTCACTGCTCAGTAATCGTATTCTAAATTATCTATAAATGATTTTATGTTATACTGTGGTGTTCATACACCGTGTTTTATGGCTTTTGTACTAAATTGTTTAGAACGTGTCAATGATTTAAAATTGGGCGGAAAATAGAGATTGGAGTGTCTACATTACGTTTTTTTATACTACTGTGCTTAAGGTGAGAATAGCCTAATCTTACAAAAAAGTATATATTTACTAATAAATAATATATAGGTACGTAATGGTCATAGGTATAAGTTTAACTTAACATAGGTAGGCAGGTGAAGCTTTCGGTCGAGCGTCAACACACAGCTTTTCGAGTTATTGTGCATAGATTGGAGCCACTTGTTCTTTGTTGTATATAAGCGGGCTAATCAACGTAAACTTCCTTAATAACTTAGTGGAAATCGAATTCACACTCTTTCCGTTCACTGCTAAACTCACAATGGCTTAGGTATCTCAATATTTATTTGTACAATACTCTTTCATTAAATTAATAAAATAGGTTATAAAAATATATTACGTTGAACACCAGCTGTAAATGTATTAATCTAGTTTATGATACAAGGCCAAGGACATTGCTGATCTTAAGTAGTATTGTAGGTACCACAAAGGCTCGTAGAAAATCAATATTTCACTTAATTTTATTTTAATTGCCTATAGATTGTACTTTTCATTTTCATTCTCTCATATTTCTTAGAAATTTCTTAATTCTTGATTGTAAAAAAATTAGAATAATTGATCGTCGACTTTGATGTCCCTTTCCTTTTGATGTCCGGTGAGACTGCACTGCTCGTATCTCCCCAGCTACGGCTCTGATAGTGTCTTAACACTAAGTTTAGGTGCTCTTTATTTTAATTACCTATACAGCTCCTTAGGAAAAAAGCATGAAGCTGTATTTTCATCCATAATAATTAATACACTTCATTTATACATTGAAATTAATTGTATTTTAATTAATTCGTACAACAAAGGCGGATTCAAGCTAGATATATATTAATAATACAAATAAAATTCTCACCAGCAGTTTCTTTGTTAACGCTTTTAGTGTAAATGTCTCAAAGTAATGGTAAATCGTTGTACGCTTACATTAATTATTATATAAAATCGTATATTAAAGTTACACATAACATTTTTTTTTATTTATTCACGACAACTAGCTCATCTATATATAACTTGTTTTAAGCTTTGCATTTTAATTAAGTAGGGTAATCATTTTTACCTAGAGACAATAAAAACCATATTTTTTCTAATACAGCCTAATTATTTTTTATTATTTATTTATATTTAAAATTTTGTCTAACTGTATTTATGTTAAACTTAAACAAGCAAACAAAACGTTGAATCTTTAAAAGGGTAAATGAAAATCGAGTGGCAAGGATGATAAAGTCTACTAGTCATGGTATCTATCAATATATCATAAATTAATATTCTCTTTTATGTGTACTATATGTATATCTACTTTATCGATGTAGTTTGACCAAAGTTATGTACGAGCATTTTAACTTGTAACGTTTAGTCTTTTAGACAAGACTCATTAATCTAAAGTTTGTGAGTCGAAATCGAATCTCAGTTAAAACACCACTAAGGTTATCAATATAAATAATAGCTTTTCGTGTGGCTTGCTATTTAATTTAGACAGGATAAAAGTTTGTACCAGCGTTTACACATTTCGGTGTCACCATTTTCTTCATTTTTATTATTTATATATATCAATATTACCTTAAATATATCAATAATATCACTTATACAAATAACACATTTTGCCTTAAAAATATTAGATACAGTGTTCTTTTTATTATTAGATATATGGTAACACTAAAAATTAAAAAAAAAACACTAGATGATTTTGATTTACTTATTAACCTCTTTATCTGTGAGGCTTGGAAAAGACAAAGATACCACAGTTAATTTTGAAAAATTAACATTTAATATAGAGCCGCAAACAGGGATACTGATATTGCATTTCAGTCAAAGTTGTGCAGGATGATAAATATCAATTACGACTTTAAAAATAAATTTACATACTCGTAATATTTAAAATTAGGTAAGATTGACCTATAAAATTAAGTTTTCGGAAAATTCAATCATCTGATGTGGAACTATTAGAGAATAAATGGTAACCTAAATCATAGAATTCAAGCAAATGAAAATGCGGGTAACAACGTGCTGTATTTTTTTAATTTTACCGGTGTTTAACTACACTTAAACTTGAACGTACAAACGAAATACTTAAAAAATTTAATACTTTTTTAGCATTGGTATAAATTTTACTATTTGACTGTTTACAACAATTGCTCTGGACTAAATCTGGGATAGCAATAAGACTTTTTGTGTGAACTCTGTTATTTTATATGTTCTGGTTATGAAAAAGCCGCAATATTGTTTTGTCCCTAGCGGCTATTGAGCTCATTGTAGTAAATTCGGCCAAAAGGGGAAATCGATAGATATTGTCGGTTTATTTCGCCTATCTAGCCATTCGCTTTATAAAATGTAGCATAATAAAATTCATTAGACAATATCGAAGTTTTAACTTTTTCTTCTACATCAAATTTATATAATATGATTAACAATGTACCTACATAGTTAAGATTTTCAGAAATCACTTCCTAATTTTATATAATTTAATTAATGTTTATTCAACTATATTTATAAATGTATATTACCAAGTATTTGTAGAACATATCGTGGTAAAGTGGGATGGTGTATAAAAACATCACGATTAATGGTTTCATTTCCCACTCGAGATCAACTCGACACTACAATTACATGAATAATTGTCATTTCCTCGCTTTCGTCATTCTCGAAAAGGGTTAGGGCAGACAGGGCCCCTTTAAAATAAAATATGAAGCTAAAAAATTGTGATAGCAATAATATGTAAATAATATGCTTAACACCACACAATTTCGGACAATAAGGCTCTCGTTACCTACATTTTATTACTATGTTACTTCCTTTATCTTACCTAAGTAAGTGACTTTGCTGTCGGATCGTAATCCGAGCGTTACCTTATAACCACGACCTTGCGCCCTTCCACGGTCATGATCCTGTTACGTCAGCACTCTTTCCCTCGGGGCTTTTGCCTACTTGGAGACTGTATATTTTAAGGTTTTGTTTTTTTTTTGGTTAATTGTAATGCGTTTGGTGAAAACAGTGATTCAGCATTAAACCCCTCGTACCCACCACCACACCAACATGTACAATTTTACCACTAAATATGGATTTGTATATAAAAAAAAAGAAATAAAAAAATATAACATTTTTGAATTCAGATAAATATATCCTTTTAAAACTACATAGTGTAATTTAACCTTTAAATGGCACCCTCTCTACAAAGAAATGCAAAGGAAAAATTATGAATAGACTATCTAAGTATATGTAGGTATTAGCGATACGTAAGTGCTCACATCCGTAAAATGGCACTGAATATTGAAAATCTTTAGCCTATCTACACTACTTTTCATATAATATTGTGTATGCATATGCAGAGAGATAGATGCCTAGAGAGTATGAAGAGTTGTTTATTTTTACATCAATTATTTAGCTGATTTTTGACCAATTACTTCTGAGTACAGATTCAAATTTATAATTACTCATTCAAGTAGCGATCTCAGAATCACACTTATGCATTTCTGACATGTCTATTGTGTTTTATGTTTATTATAAGTGACGTAGAGTAAGAAAGATCTGGTAAAAAACCTAAAATTTATTTTATCATTTTTTGGGTTCTCCATCTTAACAGATTTTTACCCACAAAACCTATTTTTAAGAATGTGTGAAGTTAACAAGGCAACACAATCAAAAGATAGGAGCGATTACTTCGTTTGTTTTTGTCGGTAGGAATTTGGGAAGTAGTTCAAATTGAGTGCATTTAAAGTAAAACATCTGAAAATTGAGACTTATAAATTCTAACCGTCGTGGTGCAGATGCGTAGGCGTATGTTTGTAAACGCGACGGTTTGAGGGTTCGATTCCCACTCGGGGAAGATGGATTTTTCTATTTCCATTTTCTTCGCTCTGGAAACTAGGCAAAGCAGTGGCGTTAAAAACTAAGCATCGGAGTGTCTTAACACCAGGTTTATGTGGTTCCTGCAGTTCCCTCTGCCTACCCCTCCATTTGCGGGATAAAGCGTGAAGCTAAACTTCTATCGCAAAAAATACCGTTACAAATTTATAAGTTGTATTTCAATGTATACAAAATTGGTACATATAAACGCAAGTTAAAAACGTACGTTAAACGTTAAAATATTACGTTTTATGACGTTATTTATTTTTTATCTTTACGCTTTATCCCGTACGTAGTAGAGTAGGCAAAGGGAACCGCAGGAATCATAGGAATTCGTTCCCCGATTTCCGCCTTTTTAAGGCATTGTATGTTGAGTGGCGGAACTCAACGCCGCGCTTTGCCTACTTTCCGGAGCGAAGCAAAAGAAAGTAAAAATTATCTTCCCCGTGAGAATCGAACCCATAAACCGTCGCACTTACAGGCCGACGCTACGCCTCTGCGCCATGACAGTTCTCTATTATTATGACGATCTCTATTTATTTTTATTTGTTTTACCAAAAATCTGATACGGATGCGCTAATATTCCTCGAACTCGTCCGACATTTTCTTGTAACATAGAAACACACATAGGCGACAGTCGTAAAAAATAATTTTATTATTTTTAATAAAAATCACAGTGTATTCTCGTTGACGCTAACATTTGCTATACGTAAGAAAGCTTTTATAAACTAGTATTAGGTGCGTTGCCAATAAGGCAGATGTTCATATAAATTATATAGACGACTACCGTCATATATTTAATTAGAGAGATAAAATTAAGATGTCACAAATTTTGAAATTGTTGAGATTTATTTTAGTTTAGGTGGTCTTTTATAGTTCTATACATGGGGTTCCTGATAATTGAATTTTAAATATAAATGGAAAGTGTTTTCACATCTGTTCATATTTGTTATGGCAGGATTTCTTTTTTTTTAAGAGTCTATACATCCACTGGTATGGTTGCCCTTGCCCTTTTTTATTTTGTTTTTGTCAATCTGACGATTATGATATAATTGACAACTTAGAGTACTTAATCTACTTAACTAAGAAAGGGTGATAATCCCTACTGACAGTTCTTTTTCTTTTTTTTTAACATTTATTTTGTATGTAACATATAATTTCTATTATCTAATCTTTAACTAATTATGGCAGCATTTTATTATTCAGTTTTGCCAGTCCTTAAAATAAGTGAATACCTAGATCGTGAATTTATAATCATCCCAATGGTCATTTATTTATACTGTCCTACTGTACCAACAAAAAACGCCTGTGTAAATTCAATCTGCCAAGCACACTGGGCGTAGTAGTTGATAAAAAACGCACAGAATTTTCTCTCAGAGTTTAGCTAAAGTGACATTTTAATAATAAATATTCTTTATTGCATAAAATAAAAATATGATAGACAGAAACATAGAAATATCATTGGCAAAGTTGGACTTATCTCTATCTTTCTCCCAGCCAACCTGTGAAAGTTCGTAAAAGTAGAATGTACGAGAAGACAGAAAAATGCAATATAAGGTTTAAAAAATAATAATAAAAAAAATCAATACATAAGGCATAAAAATATACATACATACACACACAGAAGTAAATAGACATATACTTATATAATACATATATTCATATATATACATACACACATACATATAAACACATAAAAAATATAATATAAACGAAACATAGTTAAAATGAGATTTCAGATACTTTTAAGTTCATTAAGTAGTGTTTTTTCAATAATGACTTAAATGAAACAATTGATTGACTCTCTTGAATGATCTTAGGGAGTTTATTCCAAAGTAGTGGAGCCTGTACGGATATGGACTTTTGGAGAAATTTAGTATTGCTCTTAAGTATATCTAGCACTCGTAAAATACCAGACCTCCTCGAGCGTGCAGGGGAGGAAAGAATTTTAACACAGGAACGTAGGTAAGGAGGGAAATTTTGGTAGTTGTAATCAACTACCTCAAGGTAGTTGTAATTACTTAAAGAAAACATATAAAAATTTTTTGAACGCAGCGGGACTCGAACCCGCGCCCACCTGCGAACCGTGCAGGTTCGCAGGAGGGCGCGGGTTCGAGTCCCGCTGCGTTCAAATTTTTATGTTTTCTTTAAGTATTTTTTCTATCCTCAGTGTGGATTAACACTTTAAAAATCATCAAAAATAGTTGTAATTAACTAACAAGATAATTCTTAAACAGAAGAGAAAGGATATGCATATCACGGCGAAAACGAATAGGGAGCCAATTAAGCTGAGCACGAAAATAGGATACGTGGTCATACTTACGAAGACCGTAAATGAATCGTATAGCGAGATTTTAAAACGCTCTAATCTGTTAATTTGCTTCTCAGTCACATCCAAATAGCAGACATCGGCATAGTCGAGAATTGGGAGGAGGAGACATTGCACTAGCATTACTTTTGTTTTATGGGGGAGGAAAAATTGGAGATAATTAATATTGCTCAATGAAATTTTTAATCATGAATTTGATTAAAAAGCTTTGAAAAAAAACTTATTACACTAACCAACATTTGATAAAAAGTCCAAAAAGGCGGCATTTCAATATTACTTTTAATTGATTGTGATTATGCGACAGGTGTGCCAGTCTTTAAAATGTATAATAGAAAAGTAAAAAAATATAGATAAAACTTTCTTACAAATACGTCTACTAAATTTAAAACTTAAATAAAGAGAAAAAATTGAATATAATAATATATAATAATGTATATAATAAAAAATCATTTCGAGCTTATATCTGTTCATTTCATACAAAATAAGTCCGTACTGTTTGTCGCAAGTTCGCAAGTTTAAGTTTGCTAGTATTGTTAAGTTGTAATTAAAATAATGCAAGTATTTAAAATAATTCATGTATATAAACCATTAAAAAACAAAATATTTGTTAATCTCTTCTGCATTTCTTCTCAATCATATCCTTAAGACTTAGGGACGATTCTAGAATGGCCTGTGTTTATCGCCACCCTCCGAGCTCTACGGTCTTGTGCCAAGACTACATCTCCATCATTATGTAGAGTAAACATCAAAAACCTGTTAGTAGCGTTAGATCTTACGAAAGTTTTAAAATTATATAACTTTAAATAATTTTAAAACTTACAAAAGCTCTAAAACTTAATTCATTAGTTAAATACCCTCAGAACCTAGTTATAATTAAACAGAAACCGAATAATTACTCTCAATGACCATGAACCTTGTGTTTGTAATTTAATTTCATTCTATTAAGTTACAACTGTGTCTATAACGCCCGTGTGTAGATTTTTATCTGTAAAGCAATTACTTTACTTAATGGTGGTCGAATGTGATACAATTAGTACTTACAAGCAGAACGAGGTAGATTCCTAGAATACTTTGTACAGCAATAATTAGTTAATCGATAGACAATCACTTCATTGTGTAATTTCTAGTAACTTGAACAAGGCGTAGTTTTACTAATTCTGTTTGAAGAAATTAATTTGCTGTTGAATTATCGTTAAATTTACCATATACTGGAATACTGACACTAATAGAATTGTATGAGTACGGATTTACAGTTACGTTCTGTTTTTTGGTTAATGGTTTTTTTTATTTTTGCATCTTGAAGAACAATTTTCACAATCCATAAATTGTAATCCACGTTTCATTGTTAAAAAAAATCAATTTTTATATTTTTAATACGCAATTTCAGCTTTGCCTTACTTTCTTTTACAATTGACATATACTCTAACTGATATGAAGTTAAAAGAGTAATATTTTGTTTAGTATTTTCATTAAAATATGTTTTCATTAAAATGTAAAAAGCTCTCAAACTCAAAAAATATTGGACAGTTTCAAAAAGTTGTCAATATACTAATATAATAATATTAACAAATTCTATAATTGATTATATTATTTTGACATTTAATGAAAGCTGATTGTGATGTAAATTTAAATAAATGTTACAATTAATAATTATAATGTGATTGTTAATGTAGCAGTGGTGCGATATTGATACCACTCGACAAATATCTCAAAAATTGGGGAAAAGTTCGAAGCTTTTGTTTTAACACTACGTTTCTTCTGTCCCTGTACCCTGCTGTATGTAGACATAAGAACTGTTTAGCTCATTTAATTTTCATTTTTTCATAATTTATCGATAAAATTATTATCGATATATATTTTATTATATGATCAGAAGTCAATACATAAGTAGACGTGTAGGTACATAATATATTCAAAAGGCTTTGTGTATTTTACGTTCACTTCGAGTTAGTATATAACCAACAGTGAATTATAAAGCCTATATATCACCTTGGTACGTGATTGAAATATAAATTTCGTTAATACGAGAAGCCTCTGAAAGAGACATAATAGCAAAGGTAGCGAAAACAAGACTTTGCTTAATGTTTAAACAATAGAAGTATAACGTGACGGTTTAACATTAGTATATTTGTATTTTGTAAACAAGCCTCAACCGTGCCAAGCAATTATTTGAATGTAAAATTAAATGTAAAGGGTTTTTAATAAGAAAAATATTATACAGTTTGCGGGAAAGATTACGTTACGTGACAATTATCTGATGAAGCTTTATTTGCTTCAAGTTTTTTATAGGCGCTAACGTTTCAAAGTCAATCTCAAACTAATAAAGTAGGAGCCCGATTATCCGGCCCTCTATTGTACGGATTTATGATAATGCGGTACTAGTTTACTAGTAATGTTTGATTAAAGTTTCTTGAAAATTGTCATAGTGTAAGTACACAAATATACACAGCTACATACTTAATGGAAAGAGTATATTTTTTGTAAGTACTGTAATTTGTACGAAATGTTCAGTTCATAGATATAACTATGCCTAAAGTCAACAATTATTTATGTGTTTTTAGATAATAGTAAAATCATGAAATACCACATTGCATATTATATTAAAAGTTTTCCTTCTTCCTGTGGTAAACCAATAGTGGTCTACTGATATTACTGGTAATTAGGCATGTATATTTAATATTTATCGTTATTTTTTTCAGTTAAATACTGAATAAATACTAACCTTAAATGGTGTGCATTACTTAATAATAAAGTGTTTTAATAATAAAGTAATGCAGACCGTTTCAAGTAGTAAACATTTAAAATAAAAATGACATATCATATAAAAATGACATATCTTTGTATCAAATATTATAAGTAACGTATAACTTTGCAATATATTTTAATACATTTTAACTAATTGTATGCATTATCAACTTCGCTCATAGCAGTGTAGGCAGAGGGAACTACAGGAAACTAGTGTTATTACACATCGTTTCTCGCTTTTCGCCTTTACGTGGCATTGTGTGTTGAGAATTGAAATGGAAATATAATAATCCATCTACCCCTTGCGGGAATTGAACCTACATACTGTCGTGTTTACAGACAGATGCTTTTCACTTATAATAATGTATGCATATTACCTATATAAGTATTGTGCAAGTAGGCGAGGCCGCAAATGGCGCTTAGTATTCATAAGTATGTACCTATGTATGTTGTACTTAGGACCTATATATATTTATTTTAAAATATAATTCTTTTTGTCTGTTGCGTCTCACACAACAATATTGTACAATACATCATCAACTAGATTTATTAATAATTGAATTTTAATTTCGTCCTCGATAAAGAAAAAGATATTAAGAAGTTCTAAAGGTAAATAAGAGTATTTTTATTTTAGAACAACTGTTCAAACACGTTTTATTTATTTTATTATATAATATTTAAACAGTACTCAGTAGTAAATTGTGTAATAAAAATTCATTTCAATATTTTTCTCAAAATGTTTAAAAAACTTTTATTAACTATAGTGATTTTAGTAATACTAGCGAATGAAATACAAAGTAGGGGACATAGAGGTCACAGAGGAACGCATCATCACAAGAGGCGCCATCCACCTTCAATTCACAATTACCCTTCGTCTATATCGGGATTGTCGGGCTCATCGAACCCGTTGTCACCCTGGAATAAATACCCTTTAACGCCCGGACTACCCGGTCCTTCTTTAGGCAGTAAGTATCCGCCATCTAATGGATTATCTGGTTCTGTGATAAATACCGGCTATCCGTCAAACCTTGGAAGGCCTTATCCGGGCTCTATGTATCCTGGCAATGCGGCAAATCAATTGAATCCACCATATCCAGGTTTCAATGGAAATGATAAACCTTCTTATCCTCCCTCATCTGGTTTGTCTGGATCGAGGATTGAACCATCAGGAAATTACAGCACATGGCCGAATTATAATTCACAAAAATATGGCTACAATAACATCCCTGGATATGGCCCCTATAATAACTATACACAGCCTTTCCATTAAAGCGAATAGTAAATAAACTTGTTTATGACTGAAAATATGACATAATAATTGTACAATGTTTATGTAATCCTAATATTTCTTTTATTTTTTTAGATATAAAATAGTACATTCAAAAGGCATTATTATATAGATAGTTTAAGACATAATCGTGAATGTCGTCACATACTGGTCGGAATGTTTCACTTTACGACACTTATTTTTGTATAATAAAAATAAAAATATCATATTGTGTTTTTTAACGTAACAAAACAATAAATATGGCTGTTATATTTTTAATTTTATTGAAACCACTTTGATGAAGTCAGGCATAAGAAAGAGAAAGTTATTCTTACCTTTATTTGTATGAGCATTGCATTTTTAATACCACTATTTTGCAAATATATATAGATATATTTGATAACAGAAGCTGAATTAATTTTTCATCTTTAGGCAAATAAGAAGACAATAAATTAAATGAAAATTACTTCCATTGTTGTCAAGGCCTTCATGCGCAAAATTCAATTTTGTTTGTCAATATAATTGATGTGGCATGTGGCTTCTTTAAAAAATAAGGTTCATTGTTATTCGGCTTGTTCAACTTTTTTGTATTAATAGTTACTAAAACATGAATTCACGAAACATTTCTTCAGTTTCACGTATAGGTATTTCTGAGTTGTAACTTGTAAGTAGATTTTAAAATTACTCAAGTAGTCATATAGTACTTCTAATAATAATTAATAATTTTCCTGAAGTCATAATTAGTTATAGAAAACAATAAAAGATAATAAATATGGATGTCAGTAAGTAATAAATAATAATGCTTGACGTAAAGTGCTCAGGATAGATGAATGTATTCTTTCACATGTATTCTTTCAAAATAGCACGTATATAGAGACTTATAGATTAACTATTTCAATACTGGCATCCCAGTAAACGAAATAATTAGTTGCACTGCTCATACAAATAAGTTTAGATTAAAAAATACCTTGTAGATATGCTTTTTTTGTAATTAAAAACTAATATTTTAATATTTTTTGTAACTACACTATATAATTATGAGTAAAAAGAACGCAATAAAAATTGTCAATATCATATTAACATTATCGATATTAGATCCACTTCTATTCATATGAAAATTTACGTAATATAATATTTTATCACACTGCACTTCGTAGCTTGTCATTCCTTCACGATTGTACATTATTAGTTTACAGGTTGCATTTTTCGTTACATAAAGTCGTTGATTGGTTACGGGGTCCTTTATAGTTGTTATTTTCCAATCAACAATATCACTGTCGCTTTTGCTGGGCGCTGTGACAATTTCTTGGACATCTGGATCTTCTTTCCAAAGACTAACATTTATTCCATCCTCCATTATTTTTCGTGTATTATAATCGTGGATGTAACGATGAAGAAAAGCTTGCGCCAAATGGCAATATACAGTCAGGGTTTCACTTAACTCCACATCTTCTATCCTGAGCCAGCATTGTTCCGAACGGTCGTTTCTATTTGGCAATTCCAATGGAAAAGGCAGCACAACATAGGGCTTAGGACTTTTTGTCACTTGTGAATGGATGGCAACGAAACACAAAATATTTAAAAAAGTAAATATAAGTAACATTTTAAATGTGCACTTGGTACAACGTCATGATTCGAAATGATAGTCATGGTTTTGTGTTGCGGCAAAAAGTGAAGCGAATATTGCCTTCACAGACAATGATTATGGGATGAGAGGTTGCAATTTACGATCTTTTGTCACAGTTAATAATTCGATATCTGGCACTTTATTACGTGATTTATTTAAATTACTTCATTAGGTAATTTGTTGAAAAAATAATGAGTAATATCGGCAAATGAAAAAGACTAAGAAATCACTAGGTCACTAAGGGCTCTATACAATTTTGGTTACTTTAGCCTTATTCATTTAATAAATATATCATCAACGTCAAGTGATTGTTCGTTATTTAATGTGTAACAAAGATAATATTTATTTATTGATTATTTCATTTACGTAATATTATAAGAATATAATACAATAATTTTGAGCTACGTATAGCGCTAGCGTATGCTTATAGAAACTTTATTTATGAAATTATAAATCTATATTTATAATAAAATTTACACTGATCGTTGTTGGAACATTATTTATAAAACAAAATTTATAAAAGAAGTGTTAATTATTAAAATAATAATAAGCCAGCAGGTCAACTTGTGGTGTCACTCGTCAAAGCTGTTGAAGGTTGGCGACCCCACGGCCCTGAGATCTTCAGAGGAGGAGAGGATTGTAATTTATCCATCGTCTCTGGCTTGCTTTTATTGGCAGGCAGAGTGAAGCTTTAGAGCTATATGCCCGAAGGGTGCTCTATAAGGATTAGTAGGGAAGCCCACTCAGTAGCTTTTCGTGTTAGTGAAATCAGTGCTTACCTCTCGACACTCCTAGCTAAGCACATTAATTTTGTATCTAAGGTTGCCACGGCATTACTTTTAAAGGCGTCGATTAGTTTCATCTAATAACTCAGTACTCAATCCATTCAAACTCCATTAGTATAGTAGTATCAGTTTTCTCGCTACGCATTGTCCGGCGACCATCTCTGGGCATTATCTCGACGTATAGTTACTGAGATGGATACCGGGTGATTTGATGCGGGTAAAATATTTTATATTCTCTAAAAATCTCTACGTGTTGGATTTGCGTCCTCACGTAAACTTTACAAAGTATCAGAATTCAATTGAACCCGAAATACCTAAAAGAAAAACATATTAACAATATTTTTCTGTACAATTGGGTAAAAGAAGTTACAACGAATATTTTATATACAAATAAATTTATTTACATGAATTACTATATCATAGGTTTATAAATTTATTTTCAGATACATATTACTATCAAAGGGCTACATATCAATGTAATAAAACCCAAACAACAATACAACCTAACAGTCCAAAACAAAATCGTTATCGCAACTGGATGGAATTCTCGAAATTAATTAATCGTTCTACGTAAATAAAGTCGCAGTCTCAACTAGTAATTACTTTAATCTATAAACATAACATATTATTTTTCAATAAAATCTGCATAAATATATACATTACATTTAGCAAAGTAGTTGACAGTTCGCAGGATGATAAGCGATTTTTTTATGATTTAGTAAAACGTTCTCTCAATCAAAGCAAACATAATTTGTATTATCTTAAGACTTAAAAAAACCTACACTCTATCATTCCTCTACTATATTATTACTACCTCATATTATTAAGAAACAGTCAACTTTAAGTTCCACCTACACAGAATGTCTCTTAAATTGGACTGAAAAAGAAAAATCGAGTGTTTTTATATTAGAAGTTATCTATGAAACATTATACAGGCACACAGGCGCAGAGGCGCAGCGTTTGCCTGTGAACGCGACAGTTTGTGGATTCGGCTCCCACTCGGGCAGGATGAATTATTTTACCATTATCTTTACTATGGCAACAAAAAGCGCGGCATGGAGTTCCGTCACTTAACACGCAATGCTTTAGGCATTAGGCGTGATAAAGTGTGAAACCAAAGAAAAAAATTATGTGACAATTTGACTAGAATAGTTACGTAATATTTTATGTTTATAATTGTAAATTGATAATTTTGAATGAAATGCCGACTGTTTTTTTTTTCTCTAGCTTCACGCTTTATCCCGCATATTGCAGTCTGCTTTCTCTAGTCCCTACTTTCCGCCTTTCCGCCTACTGTTTTTATTGAATATAATTAGAGTTTCATTTATTTTATTTCGACTGATAGGTTATTTTCATAAAACATAATGGTTACTCGAAATATTTTGCTTCTCAACGCGTGTGGTTCTTACTTAAAATCACTTATGGCTATATATACACTCGTTGATATCAATCAGCGTTTAAATTGAAATAAATGTGTTTGAACTAATAGCTGAATAAAAAATATTATATATTTATATATCTAGGTACCTATTTATATAATAATATGAAGTTGTTATATTTCCAACAACACCTATAAGATAAAAAAAATATTAAGAAAAACATATTACAAACAAATTATGACTAATTTAGTTTTGATAACTTATTTAATTTGTTATTAATA
Source organism: Dione vanillae (assembly GCA_037178615.1). Taxonomy (NCBI): domain Eukaryota; kingdom Metazoa; phylum Arthropoda; class Insecta; order Lepidoptera; family Nymphalidae; genus Dione; species Dione vanillae. Next base: position 1,164,604 of record JAZFAU010000097.1, on the reverse strand, counting down.
TTTCATAACTGTATCTTTACTTAAATTCCAAGAACCAGCGTTTAGCATAAACAGGTTATGACTAATGGGTAAATTGAACCAAAATACTATTAATTCTAATTGTATAGACATGAAAATGTTTATCAAATTATTTTGTAACCTTTGACCTTTTAGTTTATCAATACTGGTTACTGATTCGAGCAGGAAAGTATGTTATGAATCCCAGATGAATGACGTCTTATTGATACAATTAAATACGCACAGCATTCGAAGTAAAATAGTGTGGGAGATCAGACGCGCGTTTAGTGTAATATTAAAATGGCCAACAAAATATGGTTGTGCCTATTGTTATGTTATTTGGTTTTAAATTATTCGGAGTGTAAAAGATTTTCGAGTGGAGGCTCAAGATCTTCAAGTTCAAGTTCCAGTAGATCTTCAAGTTCCAGTAGATCTTCAAGTTCAAGTGGAGGATGGGGTTCTAGTTCTAGACACAGCTATCCCTCATCTTCCGGTTATTCCGGATCATCATCATCATCGAGACACAGTTACCCGTCATCCTCGTCGGGTCTCTCAGGATCATCGTCGTCAAGTTCTAATTCTTGGTCTCCATGGAAAAGTAGTAGTTCAGGATCGGGAAGTTCAAGCTTATATCCGTGGTCAACCGGATTATCTGGTTTGGGTTCTAGTTCGGGAAGTAAATATCCATCATCAACAGGACTGTCAGGTACTGGTAGTAGTAACTCATGGCTGACAGGGTTATCTGGCTCTAGCTCAAATAGTAAATATCCTCCATCAACTGGGTTATCTGGTTCAGGATCCGGTAGTAAATACCCTTCATCTACAGGATTATCGGGAAGTGGCAGTAACTCATGGCTATCAGGGCTATTTGGTTCTAGTTCAAATAGTAAATATCCACCATCTTCTGGGTTATCTGGTTCAGGGTCTGGAAGCAAATATCCTTCATCTACGGGATTATCAGGAACAAGTAGTAGCAACTCATGGCTGTCCAGCTCGGGATCAGGATCAGGAAGTAAATATCCAGCATCAACTGGATTGTCTGGGACAGGCAGTGGTAGTTTATGGTCAACAGGATCAACAGGTTCATCAGGAAGCAAATATTCGCACTCAAATTCAGGAAGTAGCAAGCACAGTTATCCAACTTCATCAACGGGGTTATCAGGATCATATAATCATGATTCGACTATTAATCGCAAACCTTCTTATAGTGTTAACTCGAGACCCTCCAATAGTTACAACACAAACAACGCATACGGGTCAGGATATAATGGAAACAAGCACTATGGATATGGATACACTAACTATTATGCAGCTCCTCAACATGTATATGTAACGGAATATAGAAACTCGAACAGCCGCTTTGGAGATTTGTTAACCGGTCTGACGTTGTATAACATGGGTCGATCACATAGCCACTATCATGATCATTACTATTATGATGATTACTACAGACACAGATATTTTAACACAGAAACTCATCGAAGACCTTACGAGGTACCGAAAGATGAAGCTTATTGTACTTTAAAAATCAAAGAAAATGGTAAAATAGAAGAACTTAAAATACCTTGTGAAATTGTATCTACATTTACCGAAGGAAGTAAAAAGTCTTCTGTAACAGAAACTCAAACAGTATGTGTTTCAAATTACACTGTCGTAAATAACACGCAAGCTACAAAGGCTGTTACTCCAAATAGCATCCCCGCATCGACAAATCATACTAACAATTTACAAAATAATGCTTCAACGTTATTTACAAATATGACTGCTTCATTAACAAATTCAACATTGAACTCATCCAGTGTGTCGGATACAAGCAAACAAGGTATAATAAATTTAAATAGTACAGCAAATAATGCATCTGCAGTCCCATTACCAAATATAACTCTTTCCTCAAATTCAACATTAAATGCTAGTTTAGCAGATACAAACAAAAATGTAAATGTTTCTACAACAATAAAACCTATTTCCGAACCAACTAATAATACAAATAAAATAAATAATCAAACAGTTGCAACTACAAACATTAGTATTATGAACACAACTACGTGCACGACTACAACAGACCCGTTGAGTGTAAAAGGACCTCCTGTAAATACCGCTAATATGGATTGTGAAGTGAATATAATTACTGAAGATAGAACTAGATACAGTACAAAAATTGATTGTCAAAAATTAATGCAGTACTCCAAGATGCCAGAACCGCCTAGAACTGACAGCCCAGTTGTTCCAGAGAAAAGTAAATTGAAATCATGGCTGTCTAACCCACCGTGGTGGATGTCTTTGTTTATTGCTTTGTAATATTGGAATACTATAATAATGACATAGATTAAGGATTTACTTATATTTAATGATATTACAACAAACTACTTTATATTACTTCAAATATTAAGAATATTATTGATAAAATTTAAATTAAATACAAATAATATAAGATGTTTAAGGCGGTCTCATTGTTTAATGAAATAACAATCTCTGTCCGGTAACCTTAAGGCCAAGGTAATAGCAAATTAAGATAAAGATAGGGTTCATAACAAATAATAAGTAATTTTTAGTGTTTAGATTAAAGTAAAATACATAATAAATATAAATAAATATCTATATAAACAATTGTTTCTTTTCACCAAAAAATTTTGCAAATGAAATCTTTGTTAAAACTTGTATTTTCTGAAATTTATAGTTAACGGTAAAAAATAGTTTAAGCTAAACATAAAACATGTTAAGAAATTCTTATAAAGTAGTATGATGACATCAGTATGTTAATAGCTTAAAACTGGTTTATTTTTGTTTTTGTAAATTGTAATTGATTATAAAACCTGGCAGCACTGAGGCAAAATAAATTTATATGGAATCGATATTCACTCGATTGCTAAACAGAATAAAGATATTTCGTAGGAATATCGATTTTAGATTTTAAATTAAATACATAATTTATCGAAAGCACTGTGCTGTTGATCTTTACTGCGTCACCGGGCGGAGAGGGACAAGTGGATCTGACCTAAATTACAAATTTCAATTGAGACACTAATATAATAGTAACTTTATAATTAAAATTAAAATGTTAAAATATTAAATCTATATTTTTTAATATCAAAACCATTAGCCACCCTGATAAGACATCATATTATCATATGCATTTATTGCTGTGGAACAAAATTGCACCCAGCTTGTCTATTAAAATTGACAAATCAAGATAAATCATTTAAACCTATTTTTTAAGATTAATTATATAATGAATTAATATTTATATTTTTGAATAATTTGAATGTTTAAACGTCGATCAAATCGAGTCACAATTCCGAATTAAGCGTAATATTTTATTATTGTTATAATAATAATGTAAAATATCAATCAAGTACAGTTTTTTTGAAATATTTATTAAAATAAAATATTTACACCATACATAAAATTCTTTCATTTCGCACAAAATGTATTCTTCCTTTAAATATATATTCTTGTAGTGAAACAGAATATTTTAGGGCAAAAAAAACTTACTTTCTGGTCGTAATTTTGCGTAAAATTATAGTATATAATACATAAGTAATAAGCTACAAATTACTTGATAGTTAGTGTAAATAGAATTAACGCTAGTGTTGCACAATTTAAAATTTTTATGTAATTTTTAATAATGTTGAGTAGAATTAATATTCGGTTCATTTCTGAATTAAGGTATAGATAGATAAGTACTATCTAAAGCGTTTTAAGAAATATATTGTAAACTATAACATATATGTAATATTTATTATAAAATTGTAAACATTCTTTAATATTTTTAAAGAGTTGACTTTGTAAGCCAGTTAGCGAATTAATACATTAAAAAAATTATAGTTAACTTTAAGCATTACTAAGCCGTGCTGCTTTATTAGCAGGTCATTTAATAGAGATTCTTTATGTTGACTATGGACTTAAATTTTAATTAGCTAGATTTAAAATCGATTCTTTTCCGTAATCGATTTTATTTGACAGCCTTAATATAAGCTAACTGTCAGCTGACACCATTTGTTGATTATTCTGTAGGAGGTTTGCTTTGAATAGCTAGTGTTGTCAGTGTCGTGCGCAAGAGTAGAAACGAAAGGAGCTGTTATTGTTGTGTAATTGTTAATTTACAAATAAGCGACATGCTTCGCTGCACTCGTTTGTTTCTTTGGTTACTTTTAGTGTTGTTAAGTGTTGATGTGATTATATCGAAACGTATTTCTGGTAGACATTCCTATCCAAAATCAGGAGGTCTCTCTGGTGGGGGAAGTCATTCAGGGGGCCTTTCAGGTGGTGGACATGGCTATCCTTCATCAGGAGGCAGCCACGGATATCCGTCTTCAGGAGGTAGTCATGGCTATCCTTCGCCGGGCGGTGGCCATATAAGTCCCTCAAACACTGGCGGTAGCCATGCGTATCCATCATCTGGAGGAAGCCATACTTATCCTTCCAGTAATGCAGGTGGCCATGGATATCCACCTGGTAGAGGTTTATCGGGCAACTCACCAAGTCATTCCACACACACTACAAATGTTCATTACCACTATAATTACAATCCTCCTCAACAAATAAGATATACACCTGCACATGGAGGGCCCCCAGTAAGCTACCCAGTCTATCATGGAACTCCTCCAACTTATGTCTATAAATACCAAGATTCTGGAAGCAAATATGGTACATTACTTGCAGGATTAGCCCTTCTTAATCTTGGAACACTTGGAGTCAGTGCTTATGCTGCAAGTCAGAGTCACAGCCACAGTCACTCTAACTACCAGCCTCAACCTGGTGAAGTATGTAAATTTGGTATAAAGAAAGATAATGGAGATTATGAGGAAACTAGAATAGATTGCAATTTAATAACAAGTTTCATATTTCAAGAAGAAGCTAAACCACATAATACAGGAATGAACACCACTGTAGTTACAACAACAGTGACAAATATAACAACTGTTAATGCCACTGGACCAGATGCGCCTCCACAACCACAACAAAATGTCCTCTATCAAATGTTACCTAATGGCACTTTTGTTCCTGTAAATGCAACAGAAAATAATACAACTACAACACAAAACTCAAATCTTTCACCAGATGCTTCCATGTCATCGTCAGTTACTACAATTACAACTACAAACACAACAACTGTTGCAAACGCATTAGATGTAAAAGGTGCACCAGTAAGTGTGACTCCCGGAATGAAATGTTATGTAATCAGACACACTCCCTCTTCCAACATGAAAAAATCTGTTGACTGTGGATTGTTACAAACATATGCTCAACAATCTCTAAAGAGAAATTCTGCTGCAAAGAATGTACCACATGCATTAATATTAAGTATATTCATGGCAGTAGTTTTTATGTATTAAAGTTATAATAATGAATATATATTAAAAAAAAAAAAACAAAAATTACATACAACTGAGCTATTTTACACTTTGATAATAGAACTGATTAGGAAAAATTATATTTTGAAAATCTCTAAAGGTAATTAAAATTGAAAGAAATTATTGTGCTTATGCTTATGACAGATATATCCGTCCTAGATTAAGATCAAATCTGTGATCTTCACTTTAACCATTGGTAACTATGTAATAAAAAGTAATTTAAACTCTTTTAATAATCCAAATTAGAAATATAAGAAAATGAAAGTGATAATTTGTAGGAATAATGTATTTTTAGTAAATTAAAACTTATAAATGAAACTGTTTTGTATATTTAATATAATATTTTTATTTGTTTATAAAATGTAAGTGTATTTTATATATGAACATTTTTGTAACATGTAATTATTTTTTTGGTCAATATACACTTTAAAACAAATACGTGTATTTTTATTATATATCTATATATTTGGCATTTACTTATTTGTCTATATTTATGTAAAATCATCATTATATATAAAAAAGCAATTTGAAAATAATTAATTTATTGTTTTATAACATGTAATATGTTATAAGCTTATTTCCTTTATATAACTAGAATTTAGATTGTTGTAAACTCTAACCAAGTTGCAATATGCCACAAACTTATTATTGAGCTGAAGCCATAATATGTTCAAATTACTTTGAAGTGGAACATAAATAAATCACTTAATTGTATTAGTTTCTTGGACATGGCACAAAAAATATCATCTGAGTCTTCAAAGAGGAAAAATGTATGTCATAATTTAATTCATGTAGATAAAAAATAGTGAGTAATAAATATAAGCATCATACTCATATGTATAGAATCTTAACTATTTTAGATTACATACTAAGTTACTTATATATACGAATTTTTGGACTTTTGGTGGTTGTTTGTAGGTGCTGAGCTTATCATAATTGTTCTCATGGTCAAATTAATTTGTAGGCCAACTGTTTTGTTACTATCTATTATTTTTTATATGTATTATGATTCATGATTTTAGAACCCATATGAGCAGAACATCAGCGACACCTTTAAACACTTTTTAAATTTAGGCATTGGACCATCTTCATTGTAATTTTTGGAATACTTGCCCCAGTATTGCAGAGAGAAGTTTTGGTGAGAATAGGTCACCCCACTTAACTTTCGTGTCGATAGGGAAAGTAGACCGCCCCTAGATGGATTTCAACATGATGCTAGCTTTGTTTTTAATACATATAACGATAATTATGTTTGTAATTCATTTGAATTGTTAATATTAATATAAATTAATATTTTGTTTGTATTCATACCTTTATACATAAATATTTGATTTGTAATTTAAATAAGTACGTACATGTCTTGGATATGTAATTAATTTGATGTCAGTATTATATACTATAATTTATTGCAATTCAGGTTATATTTATTAAATCACATAAATAATTATGATTAAGAATGAATAATATGTTTACGTCTTCTTGAGCACGATTTAGGATTTTCTTGAGTGCAGAATTATCTATAGTTAGTAAGGCGTGGGTTATATGGCTAAAAAAATCACCTTGTTGCATAAGAACGTATTCAAACGGTTGGGAAAAAAAAATCAAAAATTAAAGAATGGTTAAAACACTTTATACATGAGTTAACAGTAAGAGATAGGTTTAAAATCCTTAACTCTCCTACACGCTCTAAGAAATCTTTTTCCAATGCTAGACGTTCGAAAGAGCATTCCCAAATTCGTTCAAATATCCTTTCCCGTACAGGCTCCACTCCTTTAGAATAAACTCCCCAAGGCTATTTTCAAGAAAGCCAATCAATCTTGCCTTAAGTCGTTATTGAAAAACCATCTACATAATAAACTAAAAATTACTGAAAAGTACCTAATTTAACTGCGTTTGTTTTTATTATATATCTTAATTTTCAATCTTTACATATTTTATAGTGTACACAGTAGTTCTATGTATGTATGTATGTGTATTTTCTACGCTTTATATATTAGTTTTTTGTTTATTTAACTTATTTTTATCTTTATTTAACCTTACATTGCATTTTATGTGTCTTGTCGCTACTTACTGCTTTCACCCACTACACGCTTTCACAGGTTGTCTGGAAGAAATTTTATAGAAACAAGTCCGCCCTTGCTAACTATATATCTGTATTTCAAATATTTTTATAACGCAGTAAAGAATTTTTCTAAGGAGAGACCTTGGTCGACCTTCAAAAACTCGGTATCAATGTATACGGACGGACGGACGGCATAGAAAAAGAATGGTAATGATAGTTTACTAGGTGAAAGATATATGGAGGATGTTGTCGGCCACCGGGTATCCTGTCATAGGTAAAGATTAAAGCTAGTATGAATAATATAAATACTTTGTAATTACAATATTACATTTACTGCTCATAGAAGCACTAATAGTTTACGTATGTCACGACTGTATATTTCTTAGTAATTAAATTTATAAAATGTAATGCGCATAAAATTTATATCGAAAAACTATAAGTCGACAACGGTCGACTGTATAGTAAGAATATTATTATTATGATAAATAATACAATGAAATATTCTATACAGTATAACACTATGAGTTATGGTTTTACAGCTGTAGCTATAATTTGTCGTGGTTATTGTTGCACACAAATAATATATATTGAATACAATATATTTTGAATCTTTATTTAAAAAATGCGTATTTAAGTACTTTATTTGCGAGTCTTTATGAATTCGGTAAAATGTAGAGAAAATCTGAGTACTTGGTCGAGCAAGTTAGATCAAATTTTCATTAGACTACTTATTTTGGAAATTGCAAAATAAGATAGAAACCAAGCTTTGAGACGCGTAAAGGTCGGTAACATCAGTTAATGGGAATTAAACATAAATATACATTAGCCTCGGTTTTTATTTGTTTCCACTACTTAACCTTGAAGAGTAACTCCTGGACCTTTATGGATTCTTGATTTTCTGAATGCCTTTAAACATTGATAAGTTAAATTATAGTTATATTTTTAATAGTAATGGAATAAAATAGAATTAGGGAAGTATGAATGTAGGAAATAAATGAAAATTATTTCAAAGGTCGAGTTGTTTAATATATTTAGCATATAAACAACTCAAGAAGGTAAAAATATAATTGTTTACTTAAATACTGTATCCCAAGTATAAAAGGATGGTTGAGGAAATAAAAATAATACATTTCCTCGAATGAGCATCGAATCCACAACCTATAATCAAAAACTGCCCTATGGCGCTAAAATTACTTCATTTTATTATCGCATTTCAATTTACTTTGGCCTTGCTATCGTTCGTTCGATTGAAAGAAGTAACAGAATTAGAACTTTTTTGCAGTCTATTGTTTCAGAACGTTGCTTATATGTAAATATAACATGTACCTAAACGGAATTGATAAATATTTTAAAATTTATCATGGCTTTAGTATGAGTCATCATAATTGCTCGCGGTCTTTTATATTTGCGGTAATCATCTGTCGTTTCAAACTGCTTTTGTTGGATGTGGTAATTTTTTGCATATATGATATCTGAATTACGTATATATTCCTTTTACGTATATATTAACTATGTTGTGGAGTTGTTGACAATATAGTTAGTTACATTTAGTACATAAATTATAGCTATGCGATTATTGTTGCTACTGTAACTTTACTGATAATTCATAGATGGTCAATTAAGGGTAAATATAGAAAAAAATAAGCACGAGTCATATTTCGCACCAAGGGTTCCGTATCAAGTTCATGATTGGAGATCAACGGAAAATTTACACCGAATCCCCAGGGGATAGGTACTTACTACTCGCATTTGATTTTTGAGTGTATTTTTTATGTTAATTTTTATAAACACTATAAGTCTATGAATTGAATTATTTGCGGTAAAGTTGATTCGTAAAAAAAAAAATCATACATACATGAAATGGTTAATTTTGATACTCACTTTTTAATACCCAATAATTAAAAAAATAATATTCTTCTATTTAATTTCAGTTATAATTTCTGCCTGTTGGGTGGCCGGAGCTGGAGTGGGATTGCTACCATTGTTTGGATGGCACGCCGCTGTCGATTCTGCACCAGGATGCTACTTCGTAGAGGTCATGGACTACAATTATCTTTTATTCCTGTATTTTGCAACGATCGTCACCCCCAGCGTATTATTGGCTGCTTTCTACGCTCACATCTACAGAGTAGTTGTTAAACAGGTAAATATTGATTGCATATTATTTTACCACTCGACATTGAACACGCAATGCCTCAAAAAAGGCGGAAGGCAGGGACTAAGAACGGAGTGTCTTAACACTAGGTTCCTATGGTTCCTGCAGTTCCCTCTGCCTACCCTAATAAACATAAAAAATAGAAATAATTATACTAACAAAGTTAAGTTAAGGAGTTTAATCAGCACGTCAATCTTCTTATAAGCTATGTGAGGCTGTCTGTTGATGTTTACATATAAATGGTACCGCGGCATGTAGAAAACTGTACCTAATAGTATTTTATTTTTATTTTAATAGTATTTTTGTTTAATTTATAACAAAAATAATATAATTAAATTATAACGCTTTGTCGTTATATATCGACAAGTAATTATAATTCCTGATTCAATAAAATAATGAAAATCATGTAAATCTGCGACATTCCGCTTATCTCGTCTCTACGCACGAACGGCGTGGCGAAATAGAGCGGGTCGATGCGTCGGCAGGTATATGTTTACCTTGTGCAGTAGTTTGTAGGTTATTTTTGAATACTAAATAAAACTATAAATGTAAATAGATACTCTCGTGTGTTTTAAATATTTTAGAATTGACTAATCTTTTGCTTTTTAAGTGCAGTCCCCAGATACAATGTAATATACTGTATATATTTATAATATAATAAATATGTTTTATTATTAAATGAATTCGCTTCGTTCAGATGGTTTAAAGATTTTTAAAGTACTTTCCTTTTTCTAGCAGTAGAATAACACTTTAAATATTTATTATTAGTAAATTAGCACTAAAAGCTGTGACAGGTTTCTAAAAAGAAAGTATAGCGATGGTCGCATGGGTACCGACTAATGTTACTTAGCCGTTTCTGATATTAACGAAGCTAGTATTGTTTAATCACGGGCGGAAAAATAAAAATAGTATGTTTCCAAGTTCAAAGTGATTCCATGGAGATCAAAAATACAATACATAAAAAAGTCAGACGATGTCCACTACACTCTCATTTATTAATTTATGCTTTTACCAAAATAAATGATTAAATGAAACTCGTGAGATACATTTTTAATTAAAATTATTCTTGTTATGTAATCTTTGTTTGCTATGTAAATTAAAGTTGAATCTTCTTATTTGTGCATTCGATTGCTCTCGCCCAATTAAAATTATATTTTATAGCTAAATACCTATTAATTTTTGCAAAATATCCGATTTTAATGAGAGATAAGCATATTAATGAGGTACTCTTTAAAATGTAAGCATGCTTATCTGTCATTAAAATGGGAATATACTTCCATAGTGTCTTGCGTCAAATCGAAATCGGATACGGCAAAATTCCGTGAAAGTAGCCAAAGATATTTATTTAAACGTTTAATTAATTCATAAATTTAGAATATTGCTGGAATCTGAACATTTATAAAAATTTAATTGATTTAATTTATAGCAACATTAATATAGTATTTTTTTAATATTAAGCATTTTATGTTATTATTACATATATAATTAGGCAGGGTATGTATGACGATTGCGTATTGCATAGTTATATAAAATTGTCAATATTGACCGTCTTGTGATTTTGCATGTACTTTTGTAAGGCTTTATTGAATATAATAAAACAACAACCTTTGCTTTTGTCGTTTAAACATCAATACATGTAAACATTGACAAGGAAAAATACAAAAAGAACCCATACCACCTATACTTCACGTACATACGTCGACATCCTCCGGACGTACCTTGAATAATTAATAAAGTGATAATTCTGAAATGACGTCCTTTTAACAATTGATTTTTCTTATATATATTATAGTGATTTATACAAATATGTATAAAAATAACATTATTTGTATTATAATCGTAATTTTATTTGGCAGTCGGCAATTTTGAGCCCACTTGTATATGTATTATAAAACAAATTGTGTTATATTTATTATGTAAGTCCATTATATTCTGTTATTACATAACATTTTATTTTATTATATTTACTATATATTATTTTTAGTCAACCGTTAAAACTGTGACGTATCAGTAATTATTTCGTTGACTCACAGCGAAAGTCCCAGAACTGAGGCAATGCGTCACGTCAGTGGCCTACACGCAACGATTTTGTTTACATGGAGATACAATCGTTTGTTTTAGATACAGAAGCATGTATATTATTATGTACACAAAACTAGTTTATACATATAATAAAAAGTATAACAGTAGTTCATTGATATAGATAGTAATTTTACAAAATTTCTTTACAAATGAGTTATTATTGTTAATTTTGTTTTATACTCATTAAGTAATTATTTTTAATATATTTGTTTTAAATTTATTTTCATACATTGTTCAGTTTATTTGCAGTGTTAATGTATTTCGTTTAACGCTATCTATATTATTTACATTTTCAGCTATTATGCGATATATAGCACGAAGCTTTGTGTTACAATTGTGTTACAATTTATGACGCTAGAAAAGAAAATTATTTTTAAATATAGACCTTCCTCCTCCATCGTACTATAAACACCGTTTATCCATTCAGATAATACACATCTGGGTTTTTGACGTCATAAGCTATTTATACATTAGAATTTGCCAATGTCTAAATTACTTGAATTCGTTTGATTTTACGTTTACGTCACCAGACACGCCGACGTCACAGCTTAGGGTTTTTACTTGTCGGTGTAGTTTTTTAAACACAAGTTAAACTTGTTACAGGAATGCATTCTTACTACAGTTTATTTTTTTATAAATGATGTTTAATTGGAAAGTAATTAAATATTCATATAGATTTGAATATACAACTGTTCACATGTAATATTGAAGCAATTAAAAGCTGGGCTAGTCCTCTCAGGAAATATAAATATGTCCATAAAATAATATATATCACTTATAGTAGTAGAAAATTAGTTACTTACTTCCGAATTACGTTTAATTGCAGATGAGCGCAGTGGTGACAGTTGAAGGCGGACAAGGTCGACATGGCACGATGCTACGTGTACTAGGAGCTGCACAGAAGAGAGAAGTCAAAGCAACACAAAACCTCGCTATTATTGTATTCTTTTTCATAGTGTGTTGGATACCTCTATACACTATCAACGCAATTAAGGCTTTTATGCCTGAATTAGACATTCCAAACCCACTAACATATTTTTGCATAATATTTTCGCATCTCAATTCAGCAATCAATCCGCTGTTGTACGCTTATAATTTAAAAGATTTCCGAGCCGCCCTTAAAGGGTTGATTTGCACTATATTTGGGAGGGGAGTTCCATTACCTGCTGCTTACAGACCTCCGGTCCCAGTTCGAAGACCGGCATTGGAAAGATGCAATGCATTAAGAGAAAGACCAAGAATTTATGTAAACTCTCCAGTATGGTTACGGCAACGAGAGGCAGAAATGGCTAATGAAGAAAGAAATAAGGCTATATCATTAGTCAATCCAGACATGGAACCGTTTTTGAACAAAGTTGTCAATGATAATTCAAGTGGTCGACACACTCCAGAAGGTCGTGAAGGAAATAATGGACCATATCTCATCGAGACTAGTCAATGCCAAAGTCCTTATAAAAAAGTTGAGGAGTTCATAAGAAGAGTCCGCAGCGTCAGCTCTGAACACAGCTGACATGAGCCAAGCCGAGTGCCCTCGGCTTATAGTGTGGCATAGTAAAGCTTTAATTTATTTTACACATAGTGTATATAATTTATCATTTTGAAGTTATAATTAGTCCAATATTTCCTATTTCTATTGAAAATATTTTTAGATGTCTAATTTTATGGATAGTAAATAAAATCAATGTGTGAGGCTAATTTTGATGTGTTTGTTAGATGTGGAGATGTGCTTTGAAAATAAAAATGTCGATGTTTTATTGGCTGCTCTTATTTTGATGTCATCTATCCTTTTTAATAAAAGGCTCTTGACACTTTTCGTAAAATATATTAAAGTAAAAAAAGTATCACTGGAGCTTACAAATGATTAATGATCACACGATATCTGTTTCGCGCAGCACTCATATTTTTTGTATGTCCAGATGGTTATAAAAACAGTGTGCTGATATCTAATCTATGTTATTATTTTGCTAAATCTAGGTGACAAGGATTTACGAAACTAGCTGAAATATACTTAGAATGGTTTTTGTTTTGTAAATTAAAATATTGTTTATGGAGAAATATGATATTAAATGAGATGTATAAGGATTCACAAGTCATATTACTTTGTGTACGTTTACGATTAAAAAGTATTTTTTGGCTTAAATATATCGAAATTATATACATATAGAATTATTATTGGAATGGACTTATAGAGCTAGGTTACAAATGCCTAAATATATTTGAAATATGGTTTTAACTACTTTTCTGCACTAAGATTTAATTGAGGAAAAAGGTAGGTTTGGGCTTCAGAATTACAACACCGATTTAAAGAATTCTTCGAACTCGTACCAATATATACACCTCTAACTTTAAGGAATTTTATGAAAAGTTTATTAAAAAAAAACGAGATTCAGATATTTGCGTGGGTTGCATAAATGATTATGCTACGTAAAGATTTTTTTCTCTTTAAAACTTCTAAATAAAAAATCGGGCTACTATTTGTCTATGAGACAAATTTAAAAAAAAATGAAATTATTTTTCAAAATTACAATTTTGGATACGTTGTTCATTTTATACATAATGGCCGTCAAGAAAATGAATATTTCAGAAGATATATGCGTGTACCTATAATACCTAATATTCATATAAAGCATATTGAATTCAAGAGTTACTGATTTAAATTCTTTTTATTTTATATCAAAATACCCATCTATCAAAAAGCAAGAACCGTTTAACAAGAATTACAATTAAATATATAATAAAAAAGAAGCTTGACAACCTATAACATAATTTGTCTGTGTTTTTTAATTCTGCGTGATTTACGCGAAGATTACGGGATAAATTCAAATAATTTCGATTAATTCAATCAAATTATTTGACAATCGAATATCAATTATAAGGAAAATTATCAATTTTATGGAATTAATTACTAATTACCAATTATTATCTTTCTTTTTAAATTGATCATTTTTTAAGGAAAAGATTACATAATAATTTGTTTGTCGACGTCAATAAACCATGAACTAGTGCGGAGCCCTCACCGTACAAGTTCAACTTGTCTTCGTCGATATTTGCAAATGAGATTCAACACCAACTCATTTTCAGTTCGTATCGACTTCGTTCGAAAAGTGTAAAATGAACAATATTGTGACTAACATAATACATAATACCTATTCATTGTTATACGAGGATATTTCTAAATACTGGTTTACTATGAACTTGTATACACACAAACAAGACTATGAAGTGAAAATAATTTGGAATATAAGATTGTGAAAGTGTGTCGATAACAATATTAGGGACATGACAACATTCTTTCATAAAAAATATTTATATGACTTCCTTAAAATTTGATAATTGAAATATGTAGCACACATTTCGATGTTAAGTGTGATTATTAACATTAATTATGTATGATAATATGTGACATAAAATAAAGTAAAAAGTCTAATTTATAATTACAAAAAGCGTGTGTAATGCAGTAGTGCATATATAAACAATTGAAAGACTTTCAATACAGGCTGATTTTTGTTTAAATATATATGAAAAAATTTAATATACCTACATTTTTATATATTTTCTTATTACTTTAGAAAATGAATAAAATTCCGAATCTAGAGAACAGTCATAGCCAAAACCAAGTTAGTTACGTTTTGTTTAAATAGCAGACAATAATAAATGGACATGACCTCGACGGTCATGTGATTAGTATCAGTTTTAGACAATACACGAAAAAAAGCAAAAATTGAACTAAATATTTTACAAAATATGTTTTGCTATAAAGTTAGTTTACTCTTCGTTGTAAATACAAATACATAATAGAAACTAGAAAGTGTGTTAGCATTGCCTTATTTCTAATGGAATCATACTAATTTAACGCCATCTATGCAAACGTCTATAAAATGATTGTCAGTTACTGTTCGTAGTTCGTACTGTCAAGCTTAAATGGTGTGTAAAATATAATACAGATGGAGTTACATAATAAATCTGTTACATATTATTAGTAATTATGAGATATTACACTAAATCTTTTATTGGAAAAGTTATTAATTATATTATTAGTAATTTTTGTATAAATCAGTATTTTTTGTTTAAAAAAATTTTATTATAAATTAAATATTTATTAAATTAAAATAAGAATTGAAAGTGTACGTATTTTTTATAAACTTATGGTGTATTGCGGTGAATTAAATAATATGCTAGTGGAGACTGTTTTAATACCTATTATATTCCAAAAGTATATACGCCAATGTTTGTACCAGCAAATTAAGACGAGATGAACATTAGGAGATTAATAAAGCAATTATAAGCTATAGGGCCGGTTTCACCACTTACAGATAAAATCCCAGATAACAAATATTATCTTTATCTCGCAGATAAACAACTAATCTTGGTTCCGCGGGTTTCCGATAGAAATATCTAACAGACCAAGTTTTATAAACCTTTCTAAAATATGTGCCGATTCAAGTAGATATCACGTTATCTGACAGAAAAAGTTGTAAGTGGTTGTAACGAATATATTTTAAATTTTTATTCAAACATCACTTTATATTTTGCGCCAACTCTCGCCCAGGACATAAGAAAGTTTGATATTTTTTTACGTATTACGCCGCTAGATGGCATTAACAGGTAGAATATAAATAATTATAAAATTAAAATTATATCATTATTTTATATTTTCTTTTATTATATCATTATTTTATATTTTATTTGATGTCATCTATCCTTTTTAATAAAAGACCCTTGACACTTTACGTAAGTGCTTGATAAAAAATATTAAAGTAAAAAAAGTATCACTGGAGCTTACAAATGATATTCTTCTATTCGAACAACTGTTGCAAGTTCAAAGATAACAGAGGGTAAATGAAAACAGCAATAGCAAAATTCAGTAAAGTTAATTAATAATTAGCTTCACGCTTTCGCATATCGCAGGGTAGGCAGAGGGAACTGCAGAAACCTTATGAACCTAGTGTTAAGACACTCCGTTGCTTAGTCTCTGCTTTCTCTGTCTCCGCTTTCCGCCTTATTTGAGGCATTGCGTGTTTAGTGGCGGAACTCAACGCCGCGCTTTGCTTGGTTTCCAGACCGAAGAAAACGAAAATAGAAAAATCCATCTTCCCGAGTGGGAATCGAACCCTCTAACCGTCGCGTTTACAGGCAGACGCTTACGCCTCTGCGTCACGACAGCCCTCAGTACAGTTGCGGTCGTATAATGACAACTGCATAGTAATAAAAAAGTAGCTATGTGATGACAAGCTGACGCAAATTTAAATTATTTCTGTGAGTATACCCACATATTATTTAAGTATAAAACGTTTTATGATCTATATTAAGATATTTTTGTTTTTTTCACCTTCAACTTAAGTTTACAAGGTTATACCTTGTGAATCACTCTTTTCTTTTTTTTTAGTTTTAGGGGTCACATCACTTAAAACTATCACAATCGAAATTGGTCGCTTATTTTTAAAATTACTTACGATACTTTTGTTTTTGTATGATCAAAATATTTTGATTAAAATTTTGATTTCTAAAATACTACTCGTAAATGTAGAATTATGTTAGGAAAGTAAAATATATTTAATGGTTTTGATTTTATTTAATCTGTAATTCGCTGTACTACAACTTTTAAGTGTGAGTGAATTGCACTTGCAATCGCACTTGAAATGTGTTAAATATAAAGTGCTTTAATTATTTTTTATTTCTTAATAAAACAATATATCAAAAGTATATAACATATGATTTTTTTATAAAAAAACATACAAATCTGCAATGATTTTATTTAAAATAAAAACTATTATAATAACTACTTTTTTCATATGAATGTTTTATAAAGTGCCACGAAGGCGAGTTAATTGTAAGTGATGAAAAATTATTCTATATAATTAAAGAATACAGCCTATTATTTGATAATTATTTTTTAATTTCGTATCAAACGTCATAGTTACTGTCTTCACAGATGGAATATTTTTGTTTATTGTGTATTGTTTGTTTAAATCTGTGAAATCTGCAGAAAAAATATAGCTAATAAATCATGCTGCGGAGAACAGATTTATTGTGAACAGAGTCAAGTTTTTTCTGCCTACTGCGATATGATGGATGCAAGAAAACGATACTAAGTCAAATCATCAAACATCGATCTCAAATTATCACATCACATCAGTCTATAACTGGACGTAGACAGCCCCTAGGGTATGCCGTAAGGTACGGTCTTCTATTATTGCCATTCAGTCATTACCTGCCATCATCGGTTCATCTAGCCGGAAGTCGTCCGTCTTACCATTCCATCGGCTCTACAACAGATGGGCTACATTTCCAGACTATGTCACTTTGGTTTTTTGGTCTTCTGTTACTTTCTAGATGGGCGTTGTAAAAAGGTGCTCCAGTATGTGTACTATTAGAAGAAATATGAAAATTATTATAACATTTTAAAATAAATAGTCATGGAATTATTCTAAAAAATTTTTACATTTTGTGCTGGCATGACAAGCACAACTGGATGGACAATTAATTCGTTTTGTAATTATAGCTTGTACCTACTGATCAAACTTATAATTTTTTCTGGCATATTTAATTCATTGCCGTGTTCTGAGTAATTTTTATATTTCATATTTTACATAAACTCGAAGAACATTCTATATAAAGTAAACATTGAAACAAAAATAATGAATTGTTTTGAGAAAATTAAAAAAATTCTCATAGAGACCCAATTTCAGCTGAGGGATAATAGTCTAGAAAATATCATATGGCTGGTTAATCTTGTGCCTTCTAAAGCTGGATTTTCTATTTTAAAAGACAGGATATCTGGTAATGTTTATTAATTAGTTTAAAAGAAAAAAATATGATTATTACTCTTAATTATATTTAATAATTTTGCATTCGCAATGATAATAAGAATAAATTTAAAAGATTCTCGTTTGGTTATAATTTTATAGGCAAACAATATTATTTTACCATGCCAGTGTGACGCAGCGGTACTGTTTGTAAGCATGTAGGCTATGGATTCAATTCCCACTTGGCGATATAAATTATTTATATTTTCTTCTATAGTAACACGACAAACCGCTGTTGAGTTGTCATTTAACGTGAAGTGTCTCGAAACGCAAAGAAAGTTTCATCTACCTACCGGGGTATAACATGAAACTACTACTATATAATTTTGGAATTTATAAACATTACTAATTAGTACGTTAAGATTAAAAATGAAAGGAAATTCTCGAAATGTTTATTTGTAACAAAAACAATAAAGAGAGAAAGATCTGTATTCTTTACTTTATACATGTACGGTTTAATATATTTCTTATTAAGACATAGGCTTCCTTAATGGAAACGTAAATGTTTTGAAACAGTTTTTGTTAATAGCTACATGTTTTATCCCGTAACATAGGAGGATAGGCAGAGAGGGAACCGCAGGAACTGTGGGAACCTAGCGTTAAGACACTTTGTTCCCCGTTTCTTAGCTTTTTTCGAGGCATTGTGTGTTGATCGGCGGAACTCAACACCGCGCTTTGCCTAGTTCCTGGTGCGATAAAAATGGAAATGAAAAAATCCATAAAAAATCGTATGTGCGTATCGTATCAAATATATATTTATCAAACATACATATAATTATATATATGTTGTACAACAATATAAGTTGCTCAAGCGGTATATACCTATATATTGTATACAGGGAATGTTTTTTTCTAGCACCATTTTGGATATTGCATCTATCTCTTCTATTTTACGTATATGGTGTCGGCAGTGTCGTCTATCAGATACAATATGCACAAGGGGCCAGTGACTTTATAAAGAGCTATGTTAATATTTCAATACTAATACTGACTGCTAACAACAGCTATTGGTTCTTGATGAAACGGTAAAATTTGTTTATTTGTACAATAAAATTAAAGATCGAGGACCGTCGTGACGCAGAGGCGCAACGTCTGCCTGTAACGCGACGGTCACTGGGTTCGATCCCCAGTCGGAGAAGATGGATTTTTCTATTTCAGTTTTCTTCGCTCTGGCAAACTAGGCAAAGCGCGGCGTTGAGTTCCGCCAACACGCAATGCCTCGAAAACGGCGGAAAGTGGGGACGGAGAAAGCAGGGGCTAAGCAACGGAGTGTCTTAACACTAGGTTCCCACGGTCCCTGCAGTTCCCTCTGCCTACCTTGCCTTGTGCGGGATAAAGTTTGAAGTAAAAAAAAACATTATAGGTAAAAAATAGTGTTATTATGATATAAATGATATAAGAAAATTTAGTTTTCCTTTATATAAAAAATCTTTAAAAGAAATTTGTTTTATGCATGTTGGCTAAATTTGTACCTATTAACATATCAAAAAATTGAATACAAAAAAAAAATAATTTTGAGTAATTATCAGTGATTTCTAAGTGTTTTTAATTATTACATTTATACAAAATTCAACATGAGTGAGATAATAATATTATCTTTAATATTTTGAGGACATCAATATGCAATTACTACGAACTCGACTTGATCGAAAATTCAAGGATGTAAAATTCGGAAGAAAAATTAGTGACCTATTGGTTTTTTCTTTTTTAATGAACTACAGTAGATGCAATTTTAAGATACTTTTAATACGAAGTAATATTTTTAACTATGATTGTGATTAATTATTAAAAGATAATAAAGCACTCACGAAAAGTTGTATTATTTAAAGACTAAACTTATTTTGCTTATATTTCTAGGCCATTACTCAAAGTAGTCATCGAGCAAGTGACTAGAAATGATAATTTGACAAAGGAATCCGTCTTTTTAAGAAATAAGCACGAAAAGCTATTGTCTATTACAAAAAAGATTATATTCATATTTTATGGATTTAATCTTATTGATGCGTTTTTTATTTATATTCCTCATAGAGCTGACGTTACTAATGATTACTACTCCATGACGCCATGTGTTGGTAAGAATTTGATCAAGGATTTATGTACAAAGTTTTAATGCGAATCATTTGTTTGTTTGGTGCGCGTGCGCATTCTCGTTTAGTCTGTGTTTTATATAAAACCTTTGTACATGTTAAATTTATTCAATTTATTTCCTAATGCTGTCAAATAATTGAAGTTAAATAACAATAAATAAAACTAGATGGTATTTAATATCTATAATTTGATAACATTTACTTTAGTTCTTTAATCATAACGTTCCAAGCGTGCTAGTTTAGCACTTCGCCTATGTCAAGTAGTATGGGGAATACACAACAAAGATGAGAGAAAAAAAAATGAATAGTACTATATTACAAAAATGTTACTTTATTTAAAGTTTAAAGTTATAACATAAAGGAGACGAAGTACTCTGAAAAGATGAGGGATTCTGAAAAGAACACATCACATCACAGGACATCAGAAATATAGAGGATGGATTAACTTAAGACAAGTGAAGAGTATATGGGAAACGGAGAGAAAAACTGATTAGTCCCTCACCTAGATCTAACTATTACTTCGTTTAAAATTTTGATTTATATGTTTACAAAAACATTGTAAATAAACAGGCTAACACAAATAGAATTGATGAAATTTTGTTAAATATATCGATTATATCTTTCCCGTTAAATAAATACTGAGACGTAGAAAGCAGGAATTAAACAACGAAGTGTCTTAACACTCGGTTCCTATGGTTCCTGCAGTTCTCTCTGCCTACCCTGCCATGTGCGGGATGAAGCGTGAAGACATTTAAGTAAATAATAAGAGTTGGTTGATCATATTATAATTTCTAGATATTTATATTAAAATATCTTAATGTTTTGTTTCCAGGGCTGGAACCACTAACAGTGTCACCAAACCGCGAAATTTGCCACGTTATATTATGTATGCAAGAAATAAGTATAATGACGGTGGTACTTAATTATCAAGCACTTCTTCTATTCCTTATATCGCACACAACAGCTATGTATCACATACTCTCAGCAGAAATGTTAGCTTTTAACGAATACAATAATTATGATATTAATACTGTTGTAAAAGAACGCCTACCTTCTCTAATAGAACGACATGCCTTGACTTTGAGTACAATAGAAAATATAAAAGCACTTTACAGTATGCCAATGGGTGTTAATTTTGGTTCAAACGCCGTGTGTATTTGCCTGTTTTTCTACCTTCCTCTACAAGAATGGATCACTTTCACGCCAGTTCTTATATACTGTTTTCTCGTTTTCTTTTTATATTGTTTTCTTTGTCAACGACTTATTAATGCTTCCGAAGTGTTTGTAAATGCTGTGTATAGTTGTGGTTGGGAGAAGTTTACCATAAAAGAGAAGAAGACAGTATTTGTGATGTTGACACAGGCCCAGCAGCCGATATTGCTTTTGGCAGCTGATATTATTCCAGTGAATATATACACCTTTGCAACTACTCTTCGTGCGATGTACCAGTTTATTACTGTAGTCAAATTGTAGTTACCTAACTTAAAAAAGAAGTTGCTTTCATAAAAGAAGCTGTTTGTCGTCACTTCAATAGATCTTTAGCACTAATTTATTATATAAAATATTTGTATTTTTCATTAAATCTTTTTGTTTGTACACACGCACATCTTCGGATCAAATGGACTGTATAATATATTTAAAGGATAGAGAAATATAGTAGATCAGTTGACTTACAAGAAATAATGAAATGCCGTTAATGATTGAATGTGCACCGTGCACAAGCACTTTATAATAACATATAAAATAAAGTGCCCAATGTAACACCGTAATATAGAGCAACTAGAAAAAAATATTTTTCATTGATACAATATTCAAGTTTGGAATATAAATGAAATATGAAAACAGCGCCTTAACAAAAGGTATTCGTGCTGTCATCTAACACTTGTAATACAATCTCGTGAATCTCTCAATGAAATAAGAGGCACAGCAGTCCGTAGGGTGCCAAAGGTCATAAAGTTTGTGCTTAAGACGCTGTGGATGTCAAGTGGACTATAAATTTAGAAAAGTAACCTTTATTATAACGAGAGAAAACAAAGCTGTTCTCCCTGCTGTTTCCCAGAGCGAAGAAATTAATATTTCTTAACTTCCTGCCAGTCAGTCAATCAAATGTATTATCCCAATAAACTACGATGATTTCAAAGACGCATAGATGTGCATCTTAAATAAAAATATATAATAATTTAATATTGCAATAAATAGTATCACGTAAAATGTTTTTTTCATTTAACTGGCCAATGTAAACTTTAACACTGTTTTTTTTTAACTTTTGTAAGTAACTTGCGAGAGTGAAATGATTACAGTGTTGCAAAACATTACAGTACATTTGAAGGTTTCGTTTGCAGCAAAAATAGTGTTATTTTGTTTTGTTAGTGTTATTTCAATTGATTGAGGCCTTGAGTTTTCAATTATATATACATACCGTCACTATTATTTTTGTACATTTTTCAAATATTCTTTACGTATAGTTAGGTTTTAATTAGTTAAGCTAGTAAGTTGTAGGTACCATCATAATTTATGTCTATATTAATAACTAACGACTCGTTTGGATTTGCTCTAACGTAATATACAAGTACGAATCTTTTTAACTATTCTTTTCGATACTTACACTCACTTTGTCTAAAAAATATAAAAAAATATGTTACTAAAAACTACAAGTGGTAAGTTTTATTCAAATGATGACATAGAAATACACGTAGATCATATGTTTTGTGCGTATTCGAATATAGATTTTACGTAACAATACATTGCGATGACATAAACCACTTTACAACAATATTTTAGAGTTATAGTTTTAATGCCTTTATAGTCTTTAAACTACAAGCCTACTCTCTTTTTAAAAAAGGGTTCCTAACTATCTGTATGTATACTTGAAAACTGACATTTTATATGCAACTGAATCTGGTGGTGGTGGTGGTAGTGGTACTGAGTAAATCCCAATTCCAAGGGAATTTCGGTGTAAAACGTAGACTTTGTGTTGTCCACAATTTCCTCTACACTTTTTTTTTTTTTTTTTTTTTTTGTTGACGCAGGGGGAAATCTTCATAGATACCCGACTCCTGGGGGGGAGGCCGGGTTATGTGAGATTGTACTCACTAAAACCCCCTGCGATGGCCGCCACAGCACGAAAAAAACGGAGAGGCTACGGGATCGCTTTCGCAGCACGTCCGCGGCCTCTTCCATGCATTGCTCCGCTCGTGGCTTGCGAAGCCCTTCTCAGGAGGGCGAAGATGGTCTCGCCCTCCCCGCACCCCTCGCTGGTGCGTACACCGGCGGTCCGGGGCCATACCGGACTGCGGTCTTCCTCTCGGCCGTATGAAAACGGATGCGTGAGACCCCCATCTCATGCACCCACGGCCGGAGGGAGTGCCCTATTTATTCCGCCCCGGGCACTGAGGCTTGGAGGCCGTGAAGGCGACCCGCAGGTCGCCTCCGCCGAGCGGGATCTGCCCTCTCCCGAGCCCGCTCCGCAGTCTCCTTCTGGACCATGACGGACTCACAGAAGTTGACTACGGCCTCCCACGCCGAATCCCTGCGTAGCATCGCCGACACGACTGCTCGCAGGGAGAGATTTCGCCCGATTTGCTGGACCAAGACTTGCCTCTCCGCGGTCCACGCAGGACACGCCTCCAGCGTGTGTTGGGCAGTGTCTTGGTCCGCCCCGCAGTGGTGGCAAACCGCCGTCGCCTCGCGTCCGATCCTACACAGGTACTCTCCAAAGCAACCGTGACCGGTCAGTACCTGTGTAAGTCGGAAGGTGACTCGTCGCTTCCTTCGCATCCAGGCCTCGAAGGCCGGCAGGATCGCACTCACGACGCGTTTGTGCGCGTACCGATCTCCGCGGAGACGGGCGTACCACGTCGTGTGTGCCCTTCGCTTCTCCTGCCGCCTGAGCGCTTCGAGGACGCTGGCAGGGTAGGACGCACTTCCGCCGCTTTGACGAAGGGCGCGAGTCTGGTCGTAGACCCTCGCGTCCCTCTCCGCCAAGATGTCCAACGGCGGAAAGCACGCCAAAAGGGTCGCCGCCTCGAAGGATATCCTGCGATATCCCCGCACCATGCGGATGGCCACTCTCCGTTCCTCTACCCCCTTGTGAAAATAATAAAATCTGGTCAACTGTTTCAGAATCTAAACCGGACATATTAAGATATATCTAAACAAATAAACAAAAAAATATATAGATAAATTGTGTTTAAGGAATGTAAATAGCGTCATGTACTTGAAAATCGTAATTATTTTGAAATCACGAGCAGGCTAACACAATTCAAATATCTCTCAACACTTGCTTAGATTGCAGAAATATAATTATTACAAAACTATTTATAATTGGTGCCAGTAGCGGCGCCAGATCATAATTTTATGTGGGCAAGATACATTTTGCGAGGCCCTCTCCACGGGCATAAAGACAAATAAAAATGTTAAAATAAAAAACATATGTCATTTCATTATTAAACTTTTATTCATGCAAAATATAGTCAAACTTACATTACCCGATGAAAAATGTTTTTATCTAATTATGTATTATCATATATGATTATATATAATTAGGTAAAAAAAATTTCAACGGCTAACCTAAAAATATTTAAGATATTAAGACCAACGTTAAAAAACAATTTAATTTAATTATTACAGGAACAGAAATTTTCTACTTTTTATACTGCTGAATTGTTTAATTACGTGCTCGTAATCTAGCTTGGATGCTATATCAGCCTCGATAGACAAAATTGCGACCGCACAAAGTCGTTCCTGTGACATCGTACTCCTTAAATAATTCTTAATGAGTTTTAATTTTGAGAAGCTCCTTTCAGCGGAGGCTGTACTAATTGGTATTGTTAATAATATTCTAATGACGATGTAAATGTTTGGGTATATTTCTTTTAAGTTATTATGTGTAATGTATTGAAGCAACTGTTTTACGTCTGTTATAAAGTTAGGTAAATTAGGGATCATTATTTGTAATTCTTCATATAATTCGTAAGGTTGAAAGTCACTGCTCTCACCCACTCGTAGGACTGTGTGTAAATCTTGACATTTTTTTAATATTTGTTCGTGTGGAATATTTTTTAATTTACTTATATCATACAGAAAACCGAAATTTTCATGATGTTGATTTAAAGCCATAAATCTCAAATCCATATTGGTAATAATTGAATCAAGCATAGTGTTAAAAAAATTTGCTTCATACCGGCTTTTGGGACACTGTATAGGTTGATCCTCGCCCTCATAATCAAAGACCCTTTTCTTTTTCACTACTCTTTTGTTTTTAAATTCGTTCGGCAGATCATAACAGCTTCTGTCAAATTGTTGAGCATCAGACAAGCATTTTTCAAATCCAGTTCGCCGATATTCTTTGATCCAGTCACAAAATGTATGCAAATGTTTAAGGGCAATGCTCAAATGGACTTGTACAGATTGCCATAGTTTGCTTATCACATTAACACGCGATAACAATTCATACCATACATGTAAAGATATTACAAATTCTAAACTAAGCATTTCGTTTAATACTGAATCACAATCACTGAGAGTGTCTGATTGATCTGTTTGATTTTTCAAACTTTCTATGCATCCTACAACATCATCAAATTGAAATAGTATGGACTTAACTGCCTCGATTCTGCTTTCCCATCTCGTATCCGATAAAGGCTTCATGGTAAGTTTTAATTTATCTTTGACCAATTCCCAGCGTTTGCTGGAACCTGAAAACAGCAAATAATTTTTTTGGATAAAACCAAAAAATGTTTTTGCTGACACCGAAGAATTAGCGGCGTCTACCAACAGCAGATTCCAGCTATGACAACCGCAAGGCGTGAAAAATGCCCTAGGATTTATATTTAATATTCGAGTTTTGACTCCACTATTTATGCCTACCATATTTGCGCCATTGTCATATCCTTGGCCACGGCAGTTTTGAATATCTAACCCATACTTTTCTAGCTCGCCTAGTATGGCATTACTTAAATATTCTCCTGTTGTCTCACTTACAGCAAGAAATCCAATAAAATGTTCTTCTATTGTGCCCGTTGATGTATTACAAAATCTTAAGATCACAGACATTTGTTCTACTTTACTACAGTCTCTAGTGCAGTCAAGCAAAAAAGAATAATATTTTGCCTCTTTTAATTTGCGAATCACTTCATCAGTTACCGTTTTTGACATCAGTGTAATCAATTCATTTTGTATGTCGTGACTTAAATAATGATGCGCAAGTTGTTTGTCAGTAATACGTCTCATATGTTCTCGTAAAGTAGGATCAAATTTTGATATCAATCTAAATAAATCAATAAAGTTCCCACTATTCCTGAAGTCACCGTCTGTCTTTATAGTTTCTCTGTGACCTCTGAATGCAAGATTATGAGAGGCTAAGAAGTTAATAATATCGATTAACCTCTCAAACAAATTGTACCAATGTTTTTGAGATTCACGAATAAGCCTTTCGTTTTCTTTGTCTATTGTTTTCTCGTGTTTTATGCCTCTCTCTAATGTTATCCATTGGAACATAAATGCCATATGTTCTTTGGTATTCTCATGTCTTTGTAAAATACTGCTTAAATGTTTCCAGTCACAGCATCCTCCCTGTACCATCTGAGTTTGTGAATTGCCAAAAAGTCTGCATGGAAAACAGAATACTTTATTTTGAGACTTAGAATAAACTAACCAGCGACGATGTTGAATTTCACCATTATTTAGTTTTCTAGAGAAATGAAAATT
Source organism: Dione vanillae (assembly GCA_037178615.1). Lineage (NCBI taxonomy): Eukaryota > Metazoa > Arthropoda > Insecta > Lepidoptera > Nymphalidae > Dione > Dione vanillae. The sequence goes on along the minus strand of JAZFAU010000097.1, from coordinate 1,137,353 downwards.
TGAAAAGTGCCTACGGTCGGATAATCTTCATCATCAATGTTTAATTGTTGTGAGGGACCGTTCTGAACTATATCATGACGCTGAACATCTGATATGGGCAACGACCACATACCTGGATCAAAATTATCAAATACTTGTTTAATTGCGTCTCTCGCATCGCTGCTAGTTGGTGGAGAACAAATTTTCATTTTTTTTTCGTGATCTAGAATATTGCTCTCTGGAAACACAGGAATTTCATCGTCTAAATCTGATTCGTTACATATTGATTTTGTATCAATTTCAGACTGTCGTTCGGTATCAGTATTTAGTGGTTCTCCATCAGTACTTCTCAAATTCATAGGAATCTCAATCGTGGCTGAATATTTTTTAGAAGTCGACGCTGTCGATTCAGATGGTTCTGTCGTACCAGATGCAGTTGGATTAAGAAACTTCATCATACCTGTACTTAACGCCTGGTTTGATATTGCTCTTTCAGCTTTTCTTCTTCGTTTTGCTGATCCGGATTCCCATTTCCTCCCAGCATCTCTATCTCTCTTAGGGCCTAAGCCTGACATGATAAGTAATCTGTGGGCAAAAACAATAATACTTTATAAGACTAGCTCTCGTGGTCCATAAACAAAGCAGACACATGATATATAGAATTCCCCTGCCTCGTGTAACTTTATGTCTGCTGGGTTTAGTTACCTACGTAATACTACTGGATAATTAGTACACTTTACGCTTTTTTCTTATAAAAATAAAGTTTTAAATATTAATTTAAATTTATTGAAAATAAAACCTACATTCCTCGATCAGATAATAAAATAAACATTTGAAGTCAAAAAAAGAAGTATTATGTGTAAATAAAATGATTTCTTACCTTTCACTTAATCCCGGTACAATTATTTTTCTTCAGATCACAAACAATAAATCAATAGTTAGTACAAGACTACGTATCTATTATTTTATAAGTAGTTATAGTTACAAAACAGCGTATTGAAACAGTAAACCACAGATTTAATTTCTTAAATAGAATGTCATATAAAAAAAAGATATTATCACTTATACACGACAAGTCAACCCAAGTAGACTATACGCTTTGCTTTGACGACCAACAGCATGAAAACAAATCGTCAAAAAGTTGCGGTGTCCCGTACACCGGGGCTGTTATTTGACGAAAGGGGAATACCCTATTTAGTTTTGGGCGGCGCCGCGCAGCGGAAATTCTTCGCTAGCGATAGGAACGCAATTTCAGGGGAATACCCTTTTTTAGGCCAGTGGTGACGTGCATTACAGCGGGGATTTCTCACGTGTGATAGCGACGCAAGCACTTTTTTCGGCGCGTTCATGGCTTAGGTTTAAGTAATACATAAATCTCCATGGCGCGAGGCCCCTTGACCGCGAGGCCGTGGGCTGTGGCCCACGTCGCCCACGCCCTACGCCGCCTCTGATTGGTGCAGCTATCTAAAAAGTTTGTATGATTCCAGGATATTAGTGTGAATGAATCTGTAGATTTCTGAGCTAACTGGCTTTCAAGTGTGGTGCCTTATACTTATTTCTAATTTAGTCTAACCTAATAATAATTAATTGTCACTTGTAAAGTAAAAGTATCAAGATAAGTCCTGAAGTAAATAAAAAATCCATGAAAGCAAGTAGATTGTATTATGACCAAGATTATATTATATCTACTATTAGAGTGATTAAAAATTTATGGAAATTTATAATATTGTTCTTCCGATTGTATCTTAGATATACCTTTATTCTTAGACAGGCCTTTCAATGTGTCAATATTACGCTAAATGTTGATACGCTTTTTTCCATTATCTACATATATTTGTTTTGATAAATTGCCGCGTTCCCTCAACGTTTAATGTTTAGTTAATAGACTAAAATTGTGAAAAGTTTTGTAAAATTATTCTCAACGCTAGCTTCTTATGCTTATATTGTAAATTTGTATTTCTGTAATAATATGTGAAAGTATTGTTACTTTACAGATTTTTACGTATAAATCTCAATCGTGTGATCTTTATACTCCATGACATTGGCGTGGTGAATTGTTCAGTTGACACGTTCGAAACGCCTTCATAAAAGACTCAACTAAAGGTTTACGTGCGTAAAATTTAAAACAATATTTTGTCCTGTAACCTTTAATAATTTGTCCACAATGACAAAGCCACAGTAGCGGTTATTACATAAATCACTACAATTTTTATAATTTTAATATTTAAAAGCTTTTAAGAATGTTTTTGGTATGGTGAATAGTTTTATGGGACGCTCCCAAAAAGGGATGTTTTAAAATAAAATTCCTTAGGTCTTTTTAACAGAAGAAAAGTGATATACATGAGTTATTTAGCAGAAACGCTTAAATAAAAATATAGTAGCAAAGCTCGAGTCAGTAGTAAAATCAGTAAGAATCTTTCTAAAAAAAAGCGCAATGTCTACATCAACTTGAATTTCCATTAAGCAACGATATCGAGTGTATACCAGGCAAGAGGGAATACTTGACGCACGAAGTGGAGCAAAACAGACGAAATAGTTGGCAATGTTAAAGAAAAAATATATATTATTGAAATTTATTATTATTAAATATAAATATATGAAGAACTGTACTGTTTTGTTAATTGAATATAAAAATATAGCTGAAGTTTATCTTTGGATTATTCTCGTACATTTAGTATTGGCAGATTGAAATAAAATATACTTAAAATAAAATATTGTTTAAACTCAAATTAGATAGATCATGATAGATATCTGAAATCATAGATTCTGCAACAATTGAGTATTTTATAATATATGCAAGTACAAAGTGACTGTACTTCACAAAAAATACATTAATAGACCTAAAGAGCTTTTTAAGAACCTCATCATTAAAGCATATTTAAAAAAAATTATATTTTAAATTTTGCAAGCCTAATTTTAACTGTAGCGTAAAGTAAAATCAAATGCTCTTCTAAATAAGTATTACATATATAAGTTGATAAACTAAACTGTGTCTTAAGCAGATTGAAATAAACACATATTTTATATGCTTGTCGATACTCTAATATATTGTGAATAAAATCAAGATTGGACCTTTACACGCTAGTAATAAAGTTGAAGCTTGAATAAAAACTTTACAAATGTAGAGAAAAACTACTTTCATTGAAGCCTTCGCGTTTTGCCTTGTTCGGTCAGTATTATTCGGTAAACCATACAAGGCAGGTCATGTTATTGTTAATATTCTAACAAAGGGATCGTGAAACGAAAATGACAGTTTAAAACAATTTAAATTTGTGGTAAAATTATTAACTAAAAATGAAGTACTTGATTTTGTGCACATTTATAATTTTTAATGCTACACATGATGGAAAAGCGTCTTTGGAAAGCTTTTTGCCGAATCGTGATAATATATTATTAGCCGATACCACGAAAAGTACCGGTAAGTTTATATCATAATGTATATTTCTCTAGTTTAGAATATATGAATATAAGGGTGTAATAAAATTAATCTTGGTGGTTAGATTTCAGTAAGCAATTAAAATATATATCTACGTGCTTTAAAATATGTGCGTCACTCTTGTAGTATTGTTTGCAATAATATAGTATGAATATTGTCAAACTCGTTTATTATTTAGTTAGCACAATACAATCACAAACGCGGGATGACATTTAAAATATTTTTTACAATAAATATGATAGGTAACCATTATAATTGCTTAACGATTTATAATTCAATTTCTAGAAATATAAATATTATGAGTATAAATTATATTTAAGAAGTTAAAATAAAATAATTGACCAGAAAATGATATGTTCTGAAATATTTAGTAGCAACGTACTCTAAATAAATATATTTTAGCTGACCCGAGCGTAAAGATTCATAATCTATTTATATTGGACGCAATCGTATAATCGGAGGAAATTACTCAACTAAAAATGTATTTCAGACAAGTCGTGTAACCGTCTTTGTAAATTCAACGTGAAGCCTCGTCAGTGCAACTATGATTTCGAAATTAGACCATCTTTTGACGAAGATGAGATGCCAGTGTTAACCGTCAACGGTATGACACCTGGACCTGCCATACATGTATGTCTTAATGACATCGTGATTGTTAAAGTTAAAAATAAAATTCCTAATCAAGACTTGGCCATACATTGGCATGGCATTGAACAAAAAGGTACTCCTTACATGGATGGGGTGCCAATGGTGACACAGTGCCCTATATCCTATGGTTCTATATACGAATATGCCTTCATAGCTAATTCGCCTGGGACCTTTTTCTACCATTCTGATTCAGGTATGTACTAAATAGATAACAAAATATAAATTATATATAAATTGAAAAAGTATTAAAGAAAAATAAATAAACCTTAAATTTATTGTTTAAATATAATTTAGTTTAATGATTTTCAGTATTACATCAGAGTGATGGGGTCTACGGAACGGTCATAGTCGATCAACCTCAGCCCTTGGAACCACATGTGTCTTTATACGACTTTGATAGAAGTGACGAGCACACTATGATGTTTGCAGCAAAATTTCCTGAACTGATGACAGCCAAATTAGAAGGTGCTAGCCAAATGAAGCCGACCAGCCTTTTAGTTAATGGAGATCAAGTGAACACAAAGTAAATATTATATATAAACAAAAATAAATTATAACTATAATCGCTAACACAAATGTTAATATATATAATTTAAATAGTTTTCTCTGCCGAATCAAAATATTTTATATACTGGTTTTGTAAATATCAAAGGATTTTCTTAAACGTTACATATTTAATTCAATGTATATTTTGAATAAAATCAGTGAGCTTACACGGAGAGGGGCCATAGTCAAAAGGTCAAGGGGAAGTAGAACTTTTGACTTTACTTGACTTTACTACTTTAGCTCTAAGATATTTGATATTAATTTCACTTTGTGAAATACGTGTTCTTGCGAAAAATGGTCTTAACAGACGGAGAACAAAATGATTTTATAAGTTTTTCGTTTTCGATTTGTTTTGAGGTATGGAAATAATTTTTATTAATTAAATATATAACATATATATAGTAGTACATAGTAAAATGTTTTTATTGTTTAGTTCAATCTAATTACATTACATTACATACTTATGACTGACTGACGTTTTAGTGATAAAAGAAAAGAAAATTGTTTAGTATTTTTATGTTTTATTATTAATATTTGTATTATTTTTCAGATTATTCGTAATGCCAGGCTATTCGTACCGATTGCGTCTAATCAACGCAATCGCAATAGAATGTCCTTTGGTAGTACATGTCCGTAAACACCTTATGACTGTCATAGCGACCGATGCGAAACCTGTACAGCCGGTTACAGCCTCCACTATCAAACTTTATCCAGGTACATTCATTATTTAGATATCTAATTATATATAAATTAGTCGGAAATCGATATTTATGTTATTTTTATAATCAACGTTTTTGTTGTATTATAATAATTCATATTTGTTAAATAGTTTTGTAAAATTTTCGAAACTTTGCGCTGTCGTTTCTTTATTTGGTATTTATAGTTCCTATACTAATTTTATTTTAAATTTTAACATATTTATTTTAGTGTTTTACATTTTTAGTCTATGAGTGAACTTTTTTACAAAATATCCAATCGTGAAAAAATAGGAGAAACAGTTAAATAGTCTTTATAAATATTAAAGTTTACATTTTTATAACATCTCTTAAAACTCCAAGATTGAAAACGAGATTGATAAGAGGCTTTCTCGGAAAGTAACACCCACGCAACGAAAGTAATGATTAATGACTTCAACTACACTATAATATTAAGCCACATTACTGTAATTACTAGGTAATCATAGTAAAAAAAATGTATTACGTCGGTAAGCGTTACGTTTGTTGTGTTACAAGACATTAAGGCTAATATGACAATATGGGTGGAAAAATATATTTCAAAACGCCATCGCCATTACTGATATTTGTTAAAATTATGAACTATTATACTGTTAACAGCTTGTCGATCAATAAATATAATAATAGTAAAAAGAAAGATGAGAATAGTTAATTAAATTTAATAATCACAGTTAAAGAAATAAAAATAGTTAATTACTAAATAGGTATCGGAACCACAACGTCGGGCTTACAATTACACTGTACTGATTACAGGCAGCCTTAATAAGTTAAGTGATTTAAGAGAAATCTATGACATATAATTCTAAATATTCATTTTCTACTCTTTTAGATGAAAAGATTGTCTAGCAATTGCTTTATGCTTAATCAAAATGAATTTTGAGCATATTTGAAAAAAATCGGTAAAAGTTTGACTTTAAACGATGTATAATATATAGGAACTTTTGACATTAAGTCAAATGACCTATTACATTTTACATTTGCATTTACCTTTCAGGCTTACGAACAATAAGTATTAATTAATTATCATAGAGAAAATACTATTCCAATTAAATAAATGAAATTAACATTTTTTTACATTTTAATATTAAAAATATTATAATCTGTAACAAACTTTCTCTATCAAGTAATTGGCCATTAAAATCAATTTTAGGTGTATTTTATTGTGATGTAACGATAGTTACGGGTTCGATATTCATTCAAACGTTTTTCCCGTTTTATTAAGACAAAGTGCGGCGTTGATTTCAGCCGCTCAAAGAGAGATTCTCTCTTACTTTCTTGTCATATATTCTACTAAGTAATAAGTGCGTAGCTAAACACGTCACAAGTATAAAGAAAAAAAAATCATAATTATAATAAGTCATGAGTATACAGAGCGATCTATTCGTGTCATTTTCACTATCAACTGAAGTGAGAGGAGAAAGGTCCGTCTGGTTACATTTAAAGTTTAAGGTCAACAAACCGGTCCATGTTTGTTTTCACTTTCCACAACAACCGGTTTTGCTTAGTGGAATGTACTTAGAGGAACCGTTATAATAAAATTACTGCAATTGCATTTTCATTTCTGCATATTTGTTTCAATACACTTTCTCTCGATTACTATTAATGTTATGGAGTTAGGAAAGTTTTACGTTCATAATATAAAAATATGAAAAACCTTTATGGAGTTTTCGAGTCTGATTACGACGGATGATTACGACTCTGTGGTTTGTACTCACTAGATTTAACTCTATTTTATTTAGTTTAGGCTGAGTAAAAGAATAGAAATAGTGTCAAAACGCTCTGTTTATCGCTTTCTGTCTTATTAGAGCGGAAATATATAAATAGTGGTTTTCTTTGAGTGGTAAAAAAAATTCGAAAATATATAAACATACATTACCATTGCACTACTTGCAAAGTACAACGTAAAAAGCTAGATCTAGTTACTATACCCAAATTTGTTGTTAATTGTAGTTATTAGTGTTTTGTGATCGTAAAATAAATACTAAGAAACTGGGGAACTCTTCTCTATAATCCTGCTTATTAACAGTACAACGGAAATATTTAAATAATTACTTAATTCACTACTCAAACTTCGTTCATCTATAATTACTATAATATAAATATTATTGTATATAATATATCTATAATTATTATATTACAAATAATATGGTTAACATTTGTACATTAAGTTACAATCTATAACTGTATCTCTGACTCTATTATAAACACTTAAATTGAGAAAAAAGAACATTAAAAAATTATTTACAAGAAACATAAGATTACATTGAACAATATTACCTCAATCTATTGACTGTATTTTGAAATTTATGTGCGAACTGTTGTGAAAATATATGTTTACTAGGTATATAAAATTACGATACTTGGGTCTTTATAGAAACCATTGAGTCATGAAACTTTACTAAGCACATTTATACTTATATATAAGTAAAATAACCCTTACTACTAAAATGAGTACATAAGAGTAGTATTATTTTTTTTATAGTTGTAATGGAACAGGCGTTTGTCTCCCATCTTACCTGAATGTAATGCAATTGTATAATGAAAGCAAGGAGTTTAGCGTTTTGGGTGTAAATGAAACAATTCTTATGTAAATAAATACATTTGCTAATTATAACAATTAGTAATATATAGTAATAGTAAAAAATATTATATTTAATTATACTTTTAAATTCAGGGCAAATTGCAAGGAAATATTGTTGACAAACTGATGCGTCTACCAAAGTCTGAAAATTTTAAGCATAAACGTCTGTCTATATTGTCTTGTCGTTGTCTTACCATCATACGTAGATTTAAACAACACGATTTTTGTTGCTCTTTTATTTTTGGTATTAGTCTACTAACTAATACGTGTTAATTGCTAGTGAAAAAAAACACATGTGATTTGAAATCGTAGGTAAATTTAGCGTATTCACTTTCAAATCTAGGTTTTATTAAAATGCAATAGAAAGCTTCTGTTCGAATAATTTATAAACATGACGATGTGATTTTATTATCCGTTAGTAAACATGTGACATTTTTATTATTTAATTTAATAAATGTATTCATCTTGACTCGTTTACAGGAGAGCGACATGATGTGGTAATAAGGACTGACCAAAATACTGGAGGATACTGGATTGAAGTCTCCGGGGAGGGGCCGTGCGAAGGAAGAAGAGCTAATGCAATGCTTTTATACTCAGGATTTAATTACACTTCTATGATGGAACAAGGACCAGTAAGTGAACTTTGTCTTACCTTTACGGTATATACGAGTAGGCTGGGCATCACCAGTGTGCATTCAAAAGACAGTTCATTCTTCAATCTCCAGTCAAAATCAGTGTGAAATTCAAAGTCACTTTTAATTTCTCAAAATTGTAAATTGTAAAGAGCTGCAATCTTTTTTATATTGTTATTTTAATTATAAGCTATCGCAATGTTATATCTCTACATCTGGATCCATTCCATTTTCTTGTTTACTGTACTAGATTACAGAAAAGCTTATGTTTGTATTTAATCATTTTTAGCATTTGACATTTTAATTATAACAAAAATATAGTATATATAGTATATATAGTATATGTTGCTATGCTCATTAGACCTGAGTTAACCACTACTAATAAAATAAATGTAAAAATTTAACATTATCGCATATTGAAGTTTGTCTGGATAGAGAATTTGGTGCAAGTGAAAAGAAATTACGTTTCATAACTAATAGACGACCATCTGCTTGTAAATACGAAGGTTTGTGGGTTCGATTCCCACCCAGGGATAATAAATTATTCTAATTTTCTTTGTTCTCCCAACAAGCCAAAGTGCGGTAATGACTTTCCCCACCTATTACACAAAGTATCGAATGAAAAGTTATACGGTTCCGTGTGCCTACCCCGCTTTATTCGCGATATACCGTGAAGGTTAAAAACGTACATCTCTCGGTGGGAAGTGATAGATAGCGTTGTATTTTATTGTTTTAAATAAAGTGAAACAAAAATATTGAAAATTGAGATAATATTTCAATAAGGATTTTTGTTTATAACCTAAAGTTATTAAACTAACTGATAATTACAGAACGTCGACCCGGATATTCATCATGGTGGTAAAGATGTAGTTTCGGGACCGGAATTACAATCACTAAAAGACATACCAGATGCTACAAACGTAAAATCATATTATTTAAGCATAGATAGATCTTATCCAAAGTTCGAGGAAAGCGATGTCGATTTCCGTTACTTAAGCGATGCCATGCCGAAGAAACCTTTCTATCCGGCTGCATTGTGTAAGTTTGTTCATATTAATTATAAACGCATAATTTATGACGACGTCGACGAAAACAGAATATTATATGAGATTACATATTTTCTATATCCAATCATATTTGGCATTGACCTTGGCCTTTGTTGCTTCACATTCACACTTTGATACCATATGTCATGATACAATTTAACCCTAATATATATATATATATATATATATATATATATATATATATATATATATATATATATATATATATATATATATATATATATATATATATATATATATATATATATATATATATATATATATATATATATATATATATATATATATATATATATATATATATATATATATATATATATATATATATATATATATATATATATATATATATATATTCTTTTAATTGCTGAGTTATCTCTGTCAACTACGCTATGCGGGAATAATAATGCATATAATAATTTAAACTTAAAACTTTTCAGCATCCAAAAATGGAGTTGTTCAAGTGAATGGTAAAAGCTTTTTATACCCGAATGCACCATTCCTTCTGAGACCGCGTGAGGTACAGCAGGACATTATGTGCTTTGTTGGACAAGAAGACAAACATAAGGAACCACAGTGTTTACTTACTTTGAAGGCTCAACCTAATGAAGTTATAGAGTTGGTGCTTATTAACGAAGGTAAATTTTACTTAAGTATTTAGTGTGAGAATCATTACATTCTTATGTGACATTGTATCGTCACGTACTTTATCAAATCTGTGTCCCTTTAATTGACAAAAAATAATGCATCATATAGTACTAACTACTGCTGATTGTAAGTAAAAATTTTAAGTGAGGATAATCGAGAGTGATTGAAGTTATTTAACACAATTTTTGTTCATCATTTACCCCGTATACTACTCTATGCGGTCTGCTCTTATAATATGAATAACAATAAAAGTTAACGATTAATTGTGCAGAGGTATATTTTTATATATAAAAATATGTCTACATGTAGTAGACTTAATCTATTCACGGATCGTTGATAATTTCCTATTTACAAAGTGACCCGCTTCTTTCGCTACTCAACATATAATGATTCAGTTAAAAATTTTTCTGTTTTGCTATGTAGGATAAAACATAAGGCCAATAAAAATATTTCATTAAAATTTTAGGACGCGGGAGTAACGATTCCTACACTTTCCACTTGCACGGCTACAGTGCACAGTTACTTGCCACTTGGAAAAATCCAAAGGAAACACCTATTACAAAGGAATATGTTCATAACCTTAATACGGAAGGCAAAATAACTAGGTAAATAATAAATACTAACTTTAGTGAAGTGATACAAGAGTATTAATAATATAAAATTTATACGACTAATTTATAATTTGAATTAATTTCAATAATTGAAAATATTTAAATTCATAATACAATTAATATTTCCTGAATAGACAATATTAAAATTTACCAAGAAATATTAAGTAACAATTTATTTCTATATATATTTCAGGAACTTAAAAAATCCTCCACAGAAAGACACAATATTAGTACCAAATAAAGGATATACCATAATACGACTTCTCCCAACGCTAGGCGGTAGTTGGCTTCTTGAATGCCGATCATGTTCACTCTTGATGCCGACCGCCATCCTTATCAATGTTCCTTTATCTATACCTAAGACTGTTATCGATAAGTTACCAGGCTGCGGCAGTTATAGACCTGCAGATGTTTTGCTTAACTAATTGTTAGTAAGGAGTATTGATTTTAAATTTAAACTTGAAAAAAAAAAATGAATAATTTGACAAAAGCAATTTCTCTCTTTGAGCCTCAGAGCTCAGAAAGAGAAAAAAAGTTCTTTAATATACCTAAGTTTATGTATACTCAAGTAAAAATACACAAATTCTTCTTATTTATTTATATAATAATTACATATATAAATAGAATAAAGACCTTTAGAAACTAAAGATATATTGTTAATGTAACTATTGTAATTTACTACATATTATAAGTTATGTAATAAGATTTTCTATGTATATATAGAATAAGGATCTAGAATGTAATGTTTACATGAAATATCAATACAATAACGAATTTGCTAATAGCCATGTCATACTCATAATCTTTGTTACTACTGTGATGACAAAATATAAAATCTTTTATTTTTATAATTTTTAACTGTCTAATATTAAATAATAATTCATGTATTTTTTTGGTCAAAGCAAATCTTACAATTACAATTATAATAGTATGAAATATTTGATCTTCTAAAAACAATATAATTATTAACCATTATTCCAAATATAAATTTTCTACTTGCTGTCAATTAAAGAATTGTTGAATTAGAAGTAAAAAAATTAATGAATTCATCAATTTTAATAATTAAATTTAAAAAATAGGGTTATATATACAGGGTAGACAGAAGGAACCTAGTGTTAATAAAATCAGTTCCTTACGTTCTGTTTAATTAGAACGCAGCGCGCTTTGTCTTTTTACTAAAAATCAAAGAAACTTATACACATTTACGTCCATTTACGGACATCACACATGGACACTACATGTGAAGTTTATTAAATATTTAAAAGACTACCAGTGGGAACTCTTTAGCTCTGCTTATTTCAGAAGCGGTCGATAAAGCTATTTTTAATACTAGTTAGTTATTTTTTTATAATAATCTAAATAATGTTGTTTTACTAAGGAAAAGTCCCTGTCAGACCTTCACAATATTTGTAAGTTTTTATACCTATTGTACAAAATGTAATAAAAGTAATTTAAAATGGTATAAATTTCATCACTTTTTACTATGTGTATGACAATCTTATTTATATTATTTTATATCACTACAATTAGAGCTAGTTTTAATTATTTTTATAGAAATTTTGATATTTCAATTTCCAACAGTATGTTATTGTTATTGGTGATCTATTAGTTGTCGAGAAAAGTGACAGATGGTGTAATGTGAAAAGCGAATTTTTTAGGATGTATTTTGTAACAAACCTGAATTAATCACGTAATTATTTTTGATTATTTATATTTAACCTTATATTTGTTATAAATATTCGATATCTTTAAAAGTTCATATTTTCTCAAAAGTTTAACATTTCAAGCTTGTAGTGTCTTATAACTTATTTGTAATATATAACATAAACATATTTATAACATAGTATTAAGTAAGATATGTTGCAGTACATAAGAAAAATACTCATATATAATTTATAAATTTGTAAATAAAATAATCTGTTTATTAAAAATAATAATTTACTTAGTAATAAGTATTACAGCTTTGCATGTTCTTCAATAAAATCAATATAACTTGATACTTTGGTATAAACAGTAGGTGCTCCTTTGTAGCCACAAGGGGCCATCCCCCACGAAACAACACCAAATATGACCGGGATCTCTATTTCATTATTTTCGATATTAAGCATTTTATTTTCCCTATTACTTCTTTCTTCAATATACATTTCATCGTATTCTTCATACTGGTCAGTTATTTTATCACGATTGTATATGTTTAAAGGCACTAATTGCATGAGTGGCCCACCTGAGTCCCCACTACACGCTGCTACTCCTCCTGAGAGGGGTCCAGTACAAATGTTCGAATTGTTATCTAGAGGATTGCTTTCTCCACTATCCAAGAGTTCTTCAACAGCATTGTAACATTCTGAAGGAAAGTATTGAAAACTTATTGTAATGTGATATAAAATTCTGTTAAAAATTTACATTAAAACGAAAAAAAGATTTCCTCTTGTTACTGGAGCTAGGAAAATGGAAAAAAATCATTCTCCCTGATTTTCCAAATCCAGAACCGACATATTTGTTGAAAGACAATGTACCGTCTTTGCCGCAGGGGTACGACCGCCTCAATTGTTTAATGTTATTTTTTAAGTGGACAATTGAGTTCTAGCATTCTTGTGACAAATATATACACAAATACTCACTCTCATATGGAATATAAGTGACTTCTACCTCTTGTAACTTGCTAGGAACATCTGGTATGAAGTATGTTGAACGTAAAGCTCCCCAGCCAGCCAAGGTAAGAGAATAATTGGTAACTTCATAGCTATGAGGTAGATGTATTGGTAGTACTTCATCAGTAAAAATGAATGGTTGGCTCATTCGCAGTAGTGCTATATCGTATGGACCTATGCCTCTAAAATAAAAAATTATAATCTATACATTTTTTTTTTGTAAAAATATTTGGTACAGTGTTATGTTGTTAATTACCCGGCATATTTAGGATGCGCAATACGTTCAGCCACAGGGATAATCTGAGCTTTTGGTCCATAGTAGTTGACGTCATGCGTTCCAGCAACTGCGTCAATGGGAAGCCATCTTAACAAAAATGATTCCATAGTACAATGCGCAGCTGTTAAAACCTAGAAATATAGTATGAAATGTAGAATGTATAAAAATACATAATTTAGAATATATGATGTACGTAGCATATATTTGTACGATAAGTATTTCTTTTTTATTTTTTTTAATATATTGAAAAGATGAAAAATTTAATGAAATCATCACAGAAATGTAGCCTAGTAACTTGTCACCAAATACGCCAGAGATAATAAACTATTAAGTAGTAGTAGACATTAGTAAAATAAATTTCATCATAAACATAATAAAGACTTATACAATATAAGTATATATTTCTTTACGGTATAGTTAAAAAAAGCGGTAATATTTGAATAACTGAATATTTTGAAGATTTGGGTGATGATGAGGGTGGCTAAAAAAATATATAAATCGTCGTGGCGTAGAGATCCAGGGTAAGCTTGTAAACGCGATGGCATGTGGGTTCCGTTTCCTGTCGGAAAGATGGAATTTTCATTTCCATTTTCTTTGCTCTGGGAACGTCACTCAACACGCAATGCCTGGGAAAGCAGGGACCGGAGTGTCTTAATACTGGGTTCCCAATGTTTCTACGGTTGCCTCTACCAAGACTGCCATAAGCTATATATGTCATTGTGCTCGATGTAACGTACCCATTTGTCGTTTAATATACTTCCACCACACACGTGCGTTCTGATCCAGAGAAACCTGAGCTGTAAAGAAACGAGGTAAGGGTGGCTGTAAGGCTTGGACTCATGGCCACCTATAAGCTTTCCTTCTCGAAAATTGCGATAAGATGCGGCTGAAATATTCAAAATATAAGTACTTAACTGTAAATGACATTTCTTAAAGGTTTTTTTTATATTGCATGTGCTCCAAATGCAATGCAATGCACATGCAATTCATCATAATGAATATTTAGTGCAGTAATCAAATCTTAACAAGCAATTTATTTAAAGTTTTTGTTTATTTTATTAACTTTCAAAATGTTTACTAAAGTCAACTAGGATAAGCTCTAACAGCTTTAAAAAAGAAGAAGACGATAAGCTCCGTTTTCTCGTATAAGAACGACTGAATTAAAATAATGTCCAATCTTGATTGAGGGTCGAATCCACAAACATCATGTTTTATTGTCAGGCACTGCCCCTTTGTCCCCAAATAAAAAAAACAATATTATTAATATCTTATTAAATTATATAATTGTAATTAGGTTTTCACGATACGTCTGATTTTGCTACCAAACTATGAATAAAACAGAGAAAATATATATTAAATTATAATTTTCGTTTTTAAACCAAAGCCAAAAATCTCACCCGTGTAGGCGTAGTAGCATTGTATAAAGATTAGTACAAGATAAGTAAATAACTTCATAGTTATTATTGTTGTGGCATACATGTGTTGTGTAACATGAAGTTATATAACGTTTGATTAAGATGCGTGCACAATTTATCTTTTCGCATAATTATAGGTATCAGGGGCAGCCAACTGTGCAAGTAGAAAATTTATCTGCTGTTGATAAGTTTTATGTGAAATTGTTAAAAATATGTAAATTATTTTAAAGTTTTAGGATACATTAGAAAATTTAACAGTATTTGATTTTATATCTCAAAAACCTTTTAAAATGCTTATTAAGGTATTAAGTTATAATATGCTTATTTAAGTATTAAGTTTAATTTAGTAGACTGTTTAACTAAGCATTGAAAATATTTTCAGACACTTTGTTCTTCGCATGTATGTTCAGCGGCGGAACTCAATGCCGTTGCCGCTTTGTGTTAAAAACTCAAGAAATGGATGGATAATTTATTTTCACTAAAAATAGATATAAGTTTGACCTCTTACCCATAATTATCATGTTCACAGACGTTATCCCACTGCTCCAAAGAAATAGTTGTGTAACAGCAAGAATCTAAAGTATATCTAGCCAGAGTCTGTATTGCTATAAGTAATTATAAGTAATAGTTTAACTTTATCTTAAACACGTATGTTTATTATCTATTTATGATGTATTATACCCTCAAATACATAAGTTAGACAGCAGTAAAAAAACTTTTTACATTTACATTTATTCCATTACAGGTGTGAAAGACTCACAACTAATTGAAATCTCCTGTCTCAATTAAAATATTTGAAATCTCTCACAGCGTCTACGGGTGATTACAATATGTGAGTAGGTTAAGTATTTAGTGCATTGTGCGTAATAAAGCAGAAAATTTACACTCATAAGAAAAAAAATCATTAATATGATAATTTAATACAACATTGTAAAATGGAAATTGTTTAGAAAAAATATTACTTTGCTTTCTTGCCTTTTTGCTCTTGCTTCCTTTTTCTTGTATTACGTCAAATGTATAAGGGAAATAGATTAGTTATGACGTAAAGTAGCAAATATTGAAATTAATAAATTGGCAGAAAAAGTTTGTAACTTTCGTGCATCAAATGTTATAAGCGGAACACTTATAAGATCGCTTTGTTGACCATCTGTCTGTATGTTTTTCTGTGCATGTATCAACAAAATTCTCGTTCACAACGTGAAAGTATCGAGTTGCAAATAATATCAAATATCCACGTCAATTCATTAAACAATTAACATTTTGGCATTTATGCTTATTTTTCTTTGCTCTTTGGATTAAAATTTTTGCCTATTGTAAACTTACTAAAACACTAGGTAAAAGTACCAAAGTAAATTAAATTTCATAACATACATCAACTTAGGTGTATGTTATGAAATTTTTATATTTAAATTATATGTAGATCCCATTGACCCATAATCGTATTGTGGTATAGAATTGTTTATATGTACTTCCTGTTGACCTATAATCATATAGTGGTACGGAATCCTCGGTGCACGAGTACTATTTGCACTTGACCAATATATTTGTTATTTTCTTTTAGTTCTGATTTTGGTTTTTGTAATTTGCTTATTGTATTTAACATAATTTATCTACCTTACCTTACCTTTTTAACTTAACACTACAAGTAATGTTTTCCAGGCAACCAATACATTTAAGGATATAAACTTTTCAACACAGCAGGTAAAGTTATTGGTAATGTGCCATCTTTGTGGTTTGTGTATAATGTATTTGTGTATTTACTTGGTGGATTATTTACATAAGTAAATAAATACACAGAAATATTGCATGTACCGTGCTGTGGGAAGATGTCGACAAAATGACACATATTCTTATTGTATGTCTTCACACTTTATTCCGTACATGGCAGGGTAGGCAGAGGGAAATGCATTAACCGTGGCAACCTAGTGTTGAGACATTCCATCGCTTTTATTTCAGTTCTTTATTTTATTCTATTACTTGAGACTGAAACTTGAAATGAAAGCTCATATTATGTAACACAGACATAAAATTTTTTAATCTAAGTGAAATAAAACAATATTTAAATTTTATATTTTTATTTATTTTATTTTATTTTTAATATGTTATTTTTTTATTACATTATTAATGTCCGATGTAGAATGATTGATGGCATGCAATAAATCATTGATGTGATATAGACAATTACTTTCTATATTTAACTAAATATATTTATTTAAATCAAAAATATTTGATTTTTTCATCATTCATTGCAAACCAACCACAGTAGCGTATTTTAAAGTAAAAATTAAAATATCACTCTGTGTCCATTTTAAGAAGTCTTTAAAAAATTGAATCTGACGTTGAAAGAACCATTTTTTCAACTGTATCAGTCCATTTTTTATTTTGAATGCTATACATATGTTATATAAGAATTATTATTTATTCATATAGTAATTAAATTATCCGTAATTCAAATTACGGATTTAAGTCACTTAGAGGACTTGAATTTTATAAAAAAAATTACAATAAGTTATTCATATATCATATTATTTATCAATTATATGGTTATTAATATAATCTACATCGAACTTATGTACGTGACTTTGACAATTCATAACATTGACAAAAGATTTGCACACGTGGCCTATATTGTCTCATATCTATTTAAAATATTACGAATAATCATTGAAGCAATGTATATTTAATAGAGACAGACAATGCCATTGTGTACTTGCCTTATTTAATCGGTAATAAAAAAAGTATCTTGTACGTACGTAATAAAAAATTAAAACTATCATCACTAGGTTACATTATACAAGTTTGCTAAACTATTATAATTTATGTACAAATCTACAGCAAGTAACAAAACAAATAGAGGTAAACAGTTTCAACGGATTATCACTTAGGCCCCTTATCAAGAAAAACATATGAATAAATAAATATAAAAAAAAATACATCTGATATCCGCTAAAATAGTTTACGTCAGTTACAAATTATAGGTACAATATTTGTCAATATAAATAAAAAAAATCGGAAAGATGATCAAGCGAATGAATTTATTTTTAAACTATAAACGGGGCTTACAAAATATTCGATAACTTTGGTCTTCTAGTTAAAAAGATTCGATGTTTCATTCATCGTAATATATTTCGTTCGAACGCTGTATCATATTTTTAACAACACAGTAAAATATGGCAGTACTTGTGTCTGTAGTTGAACTTGAGTATAGTTAGTCTATCTATACTATTAGAGATCGTAGTGATCTTGAGTACGCTAAGGTTAAATACACGGATAGCCAACGAACTGTTAGTTATAGTCAAACTGCCAAGCAATCTCTAGCAAATTGCTATAATAATGAAACAATCATTGAAATTAGTTTATTCGTTCGGCGGAATTGATTTTAAATTACCAGATCTTAAGAGTAACTCACAGAATTTAACTTCTGCTATTTTACAGTCATATGTAAATTAGCAATACTTGTTTTAAAAATTCAAATGATTTTTTTATACGATGTTTCAAAATCAGTGTCAGTAATTTATGTTCAACGTCTGGTAGCATTGATTCTAAAGGAACCAGATCTTAAGATACAACATCAGAGTATAAGCTTTGCTTTTTATAGTAATGTAAATTTACAATACTTGTTTTAAAGATTAAAACTTCTTTAAGTTTTAAAGTAAGTTTCAAAATTAGTTTTTTAATTTGTGTTCAGCAAAATGATAACAAATTTTACTGTATAACGGTAATAATAACTGTTCGTTTCCGTGTACCGTATTATTAATGTATAGGGTAATAAGTAGGTGATGTAATTGAAGGTAAATGGTGACCACATCTAGGGAAATTAGGCGGTACTGGTGGTAGATCCCGTTGGGTTCCTATGTGCAATATTAGGTTCATCCCGATGACTATGTGGTAGATGAAGTGACAGTGGAACAACCAATAGCCTGTAATCAACATTTTTTTTTAATATATATTATTATTATATTTTAATATATACTTTGATAAATTTAAATATTTCTATATTATTCTAGAAATAATATAGAATATACATAACATATTATTTCTTAAATAATATATAATTTTGGGTATTCGAATTATTTTTTTCATCGTAAAAAGGAAAAATTAAATAGTCAGTCGGTTATAAATAATAATTCTTAATTAAACTTACCAGGATTGTCAGCTTTTAATCTCAGTACAACGTATCCATTGTTGGGCACTGCGAGAGTATCTTTAAATGGAGGCAAATTATATTGTCTGTGTAACAGACCCTTTCTATCTAGATCTAAGGCATGTTTCAGGTTGATTTTTTTGATATTTTTATCCGGCGATCTGCCCATACCAATTACGTTGTACGACGTTCCATGAAGGTGGAATGGATGTGAAAGATTAGGAGATTGAACTGAAATATTTAATTAAAGTAAGTTAACAAAATTTACTTTTCAAAAATGTTCTATACTTAGAAAAAATCATAAATTTAACTAACCTTCGTCGACTAGAACTATTTCAACTATAGAATTTAATGGCACATCAATCATATGAGTGCATCTGCAATCAACTGCACAATCGGCCGGCCTGTTATCGCCGTTGCAAAACAGTTCTGGCGGGAGTTCATGCATTTGTGATAGAGGCGGCGCTGGAGCAGCTGTGTAGGAGATTTCATCTACTAAACTCAAAACGTGATCTCCTCCAGGAGCAACTGTAATATACATTAATCAATTATATTATTTTTTATATTATATAATACATTTTACAATTAGATTAAATAGGAAAAATATGACAATATCACTATTGTGGCGCCATTAGGTATTTTAATAACCGTTCGTAATAACTATATATTTGATGTATTTTTATCTTAAGTTGCATATTTCTGTCAGTATATTCTTTTATATATGAAAAATTGTATATAATTTGTATAAAATGTTATAAACATATAAAACAACAGCCGAAAGATTCTTTTAATAAGTTTCCTTGATGATCTCACCTAAAAAGTTTCTATAAGTGTTCTCTTTAAATAAATCCTTGGGCTTATAGAAATGGAATCTAAATGGCAGAAATATTTTGACATCGGGTCGTTCTTGAAGGACTGCCTTATCGACGGGCTTGGCAGATTTTAGATTGCTTACACATACCGCGTCATTTCGTTTCACGTCGCAAATTGCGTCCAATGGGTTCATGACCTGCAAACATTTGTGATTTACTCCACGCAACATGAGTGACGGCACATATTACAACAAAAATTAGATATAAAAAGATAATATTATGTTTAATAAAACATTATAAAAATATATATTTAATGTGCTAAGAGTATTAAAAATATAATACAACCTGATACAAGTGTCACTCCAACAATATTCCAATACACACCAGGATACCTTAATATTCCAGATAGGAGGGAAAATGGCTTCATGGTTTCTAGCTACTTGTGCAAGTCCAATATACAGATTACATGGATAGAATAATATTATACACTACAATAAGGAAATTGGCTACTTTCTAAAAACACAAATAAATAAATTAAATTCAATAAATATAATTATACTAGGTAAATAAAATAATGCTATATTTTATAAAATTTATTAGGTAGTATAAAAATTTACAATTTTCTTATAACGTAAATACGATACGATGTAGTTTTTATAAAATCTCATATTAATATTTATTTATATTCAATATTGATAGATATGAACTCGTTTTCCACGATTAATTAATCATAGTAACCGATGTATCATTATTATCTTATCATTAAATTGGTAACTGAATATGGTAACATTTTGTATACTTATTTATACTATTATGGTTTAAAACAGTCTTCATTTTTTGGATTCTGCGTAATCTGTTTGAAACCGACAGTAGTACATTTTAAAATGTGTGTATTTACAAATATTGTAGTTGTATCTAAATATTTACATGTTCTAATATGTGGTTATCATGCAATTTTGGGTTAGTATTTGGAAGGTACCTTAAATATCTAATATAATAATATATAGAGTTCGCCAAAAGTAAGCCACCCCGCAATTAGGTTCTCGAGCGCTGTAGACCATCGACACTCATATTCGTTAGTGAAACATGAAGTTAACGATGTTAATAACATTGAGATGTATAAATAAATAAAAAAATGATTTCCGGCAAGACATTTTGGGATGGCTTAATTTCTAACTCCCAAGTAATATTTAAATATATACACGCAATAAATATCCTTGGTGAAATATTAAATGGCAAGTCGTTAGTTACAGAACAAACACGTTCGTTGTAAATATATTAAAAAATGTAATAAGAAAATGTTGTCGTACAAGTAAAAAGCCTCAATGCAATATTCAGTGACGTGGCACCGATCGTGGTGCCAGAATAAAGCACAAGATAATACAGAAATTCACTCAGCAAATATCACTTTTAAATAAAATCACAAACCAGCATGAACTTCAGTGGAAACATTCGAATATAAAATAAACACATAAGGCAGAGTCGAGCACTTCGATTCCGCCGACACATCACACAAAACAAACATAAAATTACACTTAGTTAACACAAAAATCAACTGCTATACCAATTGTTGTATAAGAGAACTGAAAAGTGTTTCTAGGAACAGATTTAGTTGATTGGAGGAAGATGGTCTCCACAGGTAGGGAAGTTGGGAGGGACGGGAGGAAGGTCTGCGTGAGTACCCACTTGAAGTACAACATTCATGCCGATTACGATATGGAATAAGAAGTGGCAATGGAGAAGCCAGAAACCTGGATTTGTGGCTCTAAAACGAACAATGACGTAACCGTTATTGGGAACGGCAATGGTATCTTTCGCGGGAGGTAAATCGCCCTGTTTCAAATGACGCTCTAATAATCCTCTTCGGTCTAAGTCGAGAGCGTGTTTTAAGTTAATTTTCTTTACGTTCTGGTCTGGCGATCTACCGATACCGATTACATTGTAAGCATATCCGTGCAAATGGAATGGATGAGATAAGTTGGCGATTTGAACTGAAAGTAAAAATAAAACAATCAGTTGCTTGCATTTTAATGAGATTGAATAGTGATTGTAAGATTGTATAACATACCTTCATCAACCAGTACAATTTCTACTACAGCATTAAGAGGGACATCAACTTTGTGTGTGCACATGCAATTTTGCCCACAATCGGCAGGTCTATTATCTCCGTTACAAAATTGATCCGGGTTAATGTCATCATATTGACTGATAAGAGGTGCGGGCGGTGACATATAAGAAATTTCGTCTATTAAACTGATCACATGATCTCCTTGAGGTGCAACTGTGGATGGCAATATTACATGTTCAAATAACCTATATGAAATAATTTTAACATTCGTGAAACCATTGAATGGTGATCTCACTTACCCAAATATCGGTTGTAGGTGTTGGGTTGGAACAACATTTCTGGTCTATAGACAAAGAAACGGAAGGGCAAGAAGATTTTGACATCAGGTCGCTCTTGTAAAATCGCGGGGTCGATATTTCGTGCATTTTTCAATTGGCTGACGCAAATAGCATCGTTTCTAGGAGCATTACATCTTGCGTCCAAAGGATTCATTACCTGAATAGTTAGTGGGTAGAAAGGTACGTGCAATTACTAATAAAACGTGCATCAACTACTTCTACTTAAATCTACTAAGATTATTATATGTGAATATATTATTATATATATATATATATATATAAGAATAAATGCAATAAGAATTTGCATTGGCAGAAATATTTTTGTGTCAGTATATAACAATGAAAGTAATTTTTATGTATGTCTTTTAAATTAAATAAATCAAAAATACTTCTGCTTCTACTCATTGATGCTTACATAGGAAGGTGTAAAGGAGACTACATTACAGCACCAGTTCTACATAATGATATACTGTTCAATTTATAATGATATTTGAGTAATCTAATCATATATTACGGTATTTACAAATCTCGCTTAATAACAGCTTTCTATGCAGTTGCAGACTGGTTAATTAAGAAGATAAAAAGACTCAAATTATCTACATCGACACTGGTGTTTAAGTATAAGAAATAATTTGCAACGAAATAACTTTATCGAGGTTGTCGTGTTTAAAAAATGTAGTATGCAATATCCGGCAATTAATAAGCGAGATATCGTCTCAAATCGATATTTATTTAAATACGGGAAAGGAATTTCATTCATAGTGTGTGGAAAATACAGAAGTTCACCATTTTCATAGGTTTGCAATTTATTTACATGAAATTGTCTTATATCAGAATTATGTCATGTGATATATACACAATGATTTCTACTTACAACTCCTTGAGGAATTCCGACGTCGTAGGTTGGAGGAGTAGATGATGGTTGGTAGGGTCCTCTAGCGTACCTAAGAATACCGAGTTGTTGTGCTCTTTTAATACCACATTCTCCGAGGCCACGTACTTGGATCCAGTACGCACCAGGGATATTATTCGCTTCGATGACAAAATCGTAACGTTCACCTATAAAAAATTTTGTTTTAGAACTTATGTATATGTAGAAGAATTCGATATTTCTGCTGTGAAATATTTATATTTTATTAAGCTTATCTCAATATTACAGTAGTACACTAATAATATTACGGTATTCATTTATTTTTCTTAATTTCTTTATAATTGAGACATTGAATAGAATTTGCTCGATTAATATATATAATTTAATGAAGTAAATGATTTATTTATAGTTATTTCTGACGTATGTTTTAATATGAAAAAGTGCAAAATATTTTTTAATTTTCTTACCAGAGAAAGAAATAATGGTATTGACTTGGACAGGCTGTACAGGTTCACCGTCAGTAGCAATTACTGTTAAGTTGTGACCCTCGAATGTAACTTGCGCGGGACAGACTGATGCGAAAGCGTTAATCATTCTGAATCTGTATCTTCTGCCAGGTGTAATAGTAAATACTTCAAGGGGAGTATTCGTCATAAATCCAGTATTAGGGTCTCTGAACTGTCCTTTGCCGTTGATAAGCACGTTTTCAGGATCTTGGCCAGTATTTACTGCGAGACGGCCTGGGTATCTTTCGGCGGCATCTTCGTGAAGCCAGTCACTGATTAGCATGACGTGAGTCGTTAGATCATAATCGTACAAGTGACTATTGGGATCTTTGGAAGGTGGTTGACGAACTACAATACTTCCGTAGATACCATCTAATTTTTGGAGACCGGTGTGAGCGTGCCAGAAGTGAGTACCAGCATTACCTTGCCATTGATATCTGATAAAAAAATATATCCACGTATAAGAAAATACTTATATTTAGTAAGGATTATTATTTAAAATATTAAATAATTACGTAATGACGTGTGCAAATTACCTGAATGTATTTCCTTGTTGAATAGGACATTGGGTTACAAATGGCACACCATCATAATATTGGGAGCCACGTTGCCAAATTCCGTGCCAGTGAATGGTTACTTCCATACCTTCCATGTGATTTTCTACATCAATTACTACTTTGTCGTTTTCACATACTTGTATAGAAGGACCGGGCAACATTCTGTTAACCGTGAGAATACCACGTTCCACTCCGTCAGCCAATACACATTGGCAGTGTGACCATACAACATTGGTAGCATTTGGTGTACATACTTGACAAGCTCTGTCGACAAAATAAAAATATGAGATGAAAGTTAAGTAATCTGCACAGTTAAGATCGAAGTTTCTTAGTAATGATGGCTAAAGCAAGATATTATGTAAATTACAATTTATTTTTCTTGATTCGCGTTCATTTAAAAATAAATGACTCGAGAGTTTGCATAACTATGGCGACAACTATCAATTACCTACAATGTAAATGTTACATTATAAAGCAAAAATTTTAGTTATATTTTGAATTCAATAATAGTTCCAGTCTTTCTTTTCACTAAATATGTAGCAATCGGAATTTACATAATGTAGTATAATGTTAAATTGATCTTAGCTCTATCTTCTGCCTACGTGCACAAAGGCCAACGTTGCGCAATACACGATTTATCACAGGAAATAGCTATTATAGTATAATGATGCTTTACATATAATAGAAGGGATTTTTTGTGATAAGTGAATATAATTATTTCAGGAAACTAAATTGAATACGCCCTTATATTATTATTAAGATTTCTAATAAGTCAATACTCACGCTCCTAATACTGTGTAGAATTCTAGCGTAAAATGGTAGTAGCATATTCTTGGTGGTTCATTTTCTCTACAAGCTCTTGCGCACTCATCGGGAGCAGATAAAGCTGGGTTCCTTCTCAATTCAGCTGTGGCGCTGCTTGTGAAGTCTAAATGTTTCAGTGAAAGTTTGCCATTGGAGGTCTTTACAAGAGGTGGCAGAGGATTACTTCTGAATGTGCCACTCAACGGACCGCTGCCGCTTGTATGCACGAATGGATTAGCTGATGGACCAACGGTGCTGTCCACTGATCCAAACGAATTAAATGGATCGCTGGCACTCGGATGAGTTTGTACAAGACCATGTGTGGATGCGAAACTGTTACTACTGTCACGGAAAGGTGTCGCTGTGCCTGCTTGCCACCATGATGCTGATGTTGATTGATCATCAAGGGATATCGCTTCTGCAATAGAAAGAAAAATAAAATTTAGATTTTTTTTATACAATAAAAAGTTTAATAATGAATTTTTCTATATTATTGAATTTAAGTAACAAACTAGAAGTATTATCAGTAAAAGTTTTAACGATACAAATTAATTCTCAAACAATGTCATCGTATAACTAGACACACGTAAATTAATGTAGATTTTCATTGTTATCCATTTATAATATCTAATTCAAATTGTACTAATCCACTGAATGGTGTCACGTTTGTTTTGCAACAACATTAGTTAAAGGGACCGAGTCGCATATCTATCCTTAAAGGACTTTTACTTCCTTTATTGCCGTTTATTTCGTGACAGTTGTTCTTGTCGTTCTATATTTTATCGAGCGTCACACTTAATTGAACATTTTGTTAGATACAATCATTTTATTTTATTTCAACAGAATATTTCTCAACGTCGCGTTGTACTGTTTCGCTGCGATGTGTTTTTATTTATAGTTCGGCGTTTAGGATCTACAACCTTGACTTGATTTAACTTTTACTTCCTCAATACTTTTAGGCTAACATTGGTTACTTAAATTATTATAATTATGTATGCATTTGTGATCTTAAGCGTTAGAATTACTTAATAAAAATTAATTTTCTTTTTTTCATTCACTAAGCTTCGAATTCCTATTAATAATTTTGATCTATTAATTAAAAATAATTGACCATTGTGTGGAACGTTGAAGTCGGAAGGAGAGTTTTATAGTGTAATTCCTTAACAATTAACTGCATGTATCAGTAAATAGAGATAATACTCGAATGATTGTAAAATAGCAATTGAATCGTAGTTAAGATTTAATAACGGGCCTTTCAGTAATTTTTATGACTGTAGCAATAAATATAATATAATGGAATTAATACAAGGGTAACAGGGCAATATTACTTAGATTGTTACCAAGAAAGGTAGGTAGATAAGAATTTAATGCAGTTTCATAATTTAATTAATTTTTTACTGATTTTTTTGACAAAAATATTCAATTTGTTGTACACAAATTTTTGAAATATTTATTTAATATTTATCTCTAATGTTAAAATACGACCTATTTTTGGAAATAAATTGAAAGTTACATATTAATTAAGTTTCAAAACTAAACATGTAAAACTAATCGATAAATTTATGCCCTGTGGAAATTTCATATCTTAATTAATTTTTTTGTAATCATCTCTATATTTGCTAATAATTTGATTGCCTTTGATAGGGCAGCGACCTATGATTATCTAAATTAATATATCATACCAACCTACGCCTTCCTATAATCAACATTTATTTTGCATTAAAAAACTACTAAATTATAAATGATCTTTGGACGTTGTGGTTGTAGTGTGTTTTTGTAATAGGCAATTTCTCTTTATACTAAAATACGAACATGATATAAGTTGCATTCAATTGTTTGCAGGCGCGCTCCGTAAATTTGGAACTGTAAAAAACTAATAAAAAAAGAGCAGAAAGTTAAATTATAAGGCATATTTTTTTGAGTATTTAAAAATATATATTTAATTAACAGCAAAAGAGTATCAGTTTAGGAGAATCTGTAATTACACATTATATAGGTATAAGTAAATGTAATATAAAATCTCATTCATTGTAGTGATTTTTATTTATGTCCTGTTATTTTTCAAATACACGTTTTAAATCTAATGAAAATTACTACTTTTAAACATTTTATTCACACTGCTTTCCACTTTTTACCCGAATTTGTCATCTAAACTATGTATTTGTTCTTGTAACGATAAGGTCCACACCATAAGCTGTGAACTACTTCACTACTGTCATAGAGGCCTATCCCCGTTTTATAATATAAACATAGCTTCAAATCACCTAATGTTCGTATGGCTTGTAGCAGTAGCTTAGATAAGGCACGTTAAACAAATGCATAGCTACTAAAGTTATATAACTTAGATTGTTTCATGAACATTATTGTGTAGATCTTAATCAAGTATGATAATAGACGGAACACAAGTTTTCCGTTCCGATTGAATGAAACGAGAACGCCCTGAAGCAGAATAATACTTGTTGAAGAAAATTTGGCTTAAACTTAAAATTACTATCTATTATGGCTTTCTAGAAAGCTCTTTAATATGAAACTTGTTTCTGTATAGACCTGAGCAATATTTTTATAATGGCGTATTTAAATAAAAATAGCTATTGTGGTGCAAAAGGATATAGTGTGTTTTACCATTATCGGGAATAAATTAGAATGTATCTCGAAAATTGGGCCTTAAATGAGAAACGGAATTTGGGCGTATACCGCCATAATATATATATATATATATATATATATATATATATATATATATATATATATATATATATATATATATATATATATATATATATATATATATATATATATATATATATATATATATATATATATATATATATATATATATATATATATATATATATATATATATAGATTTTGATTTAATACATTTTTTTTTGTTACATTCCTAAAAAATATTTATTACTCTTTAAGAATTTCTAAAGTTCTTTCGCAGGGAACATCGTTACCAAATACTAACATGATCAGTAGATAGTTCACTTTTTATTTTATATACATATTTTTGTACGTATATTTTATATATATGTATAAATATATGTTTAATATTTTACGTTTCATACAAACAGAATTCTTTTTAACGCAGCTTTATAACAACCAAGCTTTCGCTGCTGGTGAGGTCTTTCCGCCAATAGCCCTACGTAATCATAATCAAGATTAAATTAACCTCCATTTCTAAATTAACATTAAGGTAGGCGACCTTATTACGGTGATTCTTATTTCACTAAATTATGTTTGTTTTTCTTTGTGTTATTTTTTATTAAAAACTATAAAAAAGATCAAAAATTTATTCGTATATGTATATTATAGAAAATTTTGTATATATAAAGCCTATCTAAATAAACAAATATATATACAATATCTATTGTTAATGGCTATTAAAATTTTTAGTTTAATACTTCTCCAATATTGAGATAATAAGTAGAGTATTATATAACATTATAAAACCAAATTCGTATTTACATTCATGGTCGCTGAATAAATATCTACAGCATAGCATCAATCATTTTTTGATTAGGCGTTGTTATATTAATAACCTGTTGTGTTACAAACTTTCTGTTAATTTCAGTTATTATCGTTTATATAATTCAATACAAAGCGTTTCTTACAAATAATATAATTATTAAATTAAAATTCAAATTATGTATTTGTCTTATAAAGATAATTCATCTAATAATTCAGTGTAATTATATTTGGTTTGTATTTTTCAAAAAAATGCTTGGATTACCTGAAAATACTGATTGGATACGATACCCGTAAGATGGTGTTGCAGCCAATGTGTAAATAAAAAAGAAAGAAACCTTGAACTACATCAGCTAACTTATAAAAAGACATGTCTTTAATGTATGATGTCGTTTCTTTTCCGGACAATAAACGTACAATATTTATTCGAAACTATTATTTTCGCTGAATTTTGAAGATACATATTGAGAATCAAATCAACGCCTCGGTTTGTCTTTTATTTAGAGCAAGTACATTTACTTGGATATATTTTTAATCGGAGTGGGAAAAGAATCAACTAATGTCGCGTTTGGAGTTAAGCCTCTGCGACTACCTGTAAGTGTTAACAATAATATTTCGCTTGTGCATATTTACTATTGTTCGTATTAAACTCAGTACTACCTTGTTATATCCTTCCGCAGACCCTAAGTAGAGACAAAATGGTATGGCACTCTATTATTGATTTATTGTTTATTACATAACTAAAACCAACGCCTAATATATATAGTGTAATAAATTTTAAATATATATGTTTACTTTTCAATTTCAATTAAACTTATTGTTCAATTTCGTGCAAATTGTTCACACAGTGCTTACGATGAATCTACTACCTAAATTTTTTTATATAAAATTGATTACTTGCGTCATTCTTATTTAATGTACATTTTTAATGTAACTACATTTTTATCGACAATTTAGATAACGTAGCTTTTACTTAGGACTAGACAATCGTGTCCATCCAAGCGCGAAGTGAAAGCGGATACTTTAGTGATGCTTAAAACACAAATCGAATTTGCTTACAGCCGCTAGCGAGGTGCAAAGAAAAAGAAGACGTAAATCAATATGTAATTATAGAAGTTAGAAAAAAAATTGTTGCCTCAGTATGAAGACTTTTTGGGTGGGTTTAATTAATTAAATTTTGAAATGTATGTAGTTCTTTAGGAAACATTTTCCTTTTTTCCGTTATTTTCCTTTTTAATATTAAGCTACACTTGATACAACTGCTTATTGACGAAATCAAGTACTAGATACGTAACTATACTAAAATAAAAATGAACAAACGCAATAAATAAAAGTTTAACCAGTAATTTAATATAAGTTTAATATATAACAGCAATAAAATAAAAGCTCAGCTCATAAACTAATCTATCGCTTACAGCTAGTTGACGTTGACACGAAATTAATATGGTGTCAACTCAACAGGCGGGTAAACGAAGCCTTTCGAATCAATTTTGAACAGAATTGCACACATTATTCTAGATCATAATTATACTACTAGAGACTGTCAATTTGTTTTTACTTGCATGTCGTAAAGCAACTTGGAATGTCAAAATAATCAAAAAGGCTTTAAAGGTGATTGCGATTTCACACAAAAAGCAGTTCATTTCTAAAGTTGACGCGAGCGCTCGAGTCTGGTCAAATTTGTTATGGTTAGGGAATTTTCACTAATAAATAATTTGGTTTTTAGTTATTTAATGAAATAACAGCCGCAACATAGTTTCTATTAGAACTTTTTATGAGCTTCGGTACAGAATGTTGTTTTATTCATTTTACTAGGTCCTAATAAAAACGAATAGTTAAAGGAAACTTTAATATAGTAAATATATTATTTTATTTATGATCATTTGAAGCTCATAAAACACAGAGACTGGTTTATCTCCTGGTCCTAATACTTTGTACACTGTTAACTAGGTGTAATAACTGTATTTCAGTTAATTATCATAAACAGTTATACTAATTGATAGTTATCTATTTTATTATACGCATTGTTTTATGATAACATTTTAGTTTTTTTCTTATCTTAGCTAAGTTGGTCCATAATCGGCATAATTCAGCATTAGGTCCGTCAACGTAGATATAGCTTTTTGCTTAGCCTACCCTACGTAACCTACCTACTCTATATGCGTTATAGTAGTTTTAAGTAGTTAGAAAATAAGTTATTTTTTTCCTACATAAACTATCACGTCACTATTAAACCTTAATTGTAATTATATTTACTACACACAACAGAACGGATCTCTAAAATCTGTAATTAACACGTTACACGACATATTTACACCGCAAAACTATTGAGTTTGCGTAACATTGCATTAATGTACCACATTCCCACGTGGGCCTATACACACTATGGGGCTTTAATCTTAATACCGATTAACTATAATCAGCTTATACTAATCCAAGCGTGAAGATTGCCTTAATTTCGCCAGCAGCCTCAATACATATCAAATTTTACAATCATTAAAAAAAACATATTAGTTAGGCGTCCATAAATGGACATAAGATCTAATGATCCATTGACTTTAGATGAATCATTACGCAAAAAGGAGTTCATTTACATTTTTAATAATTCATGGGCAGTTGTATCTCGTTCAATCTTAATACTTTTAATTACAACTGGAACGGCTCCATTGAATGTAGTGTTAAATGGTTACGGCCATTTAATTTTTATATGTCGTTTATTAATATAATTGGTTTATTTTGTAAATATTATTTATTATTACTCTATGAATACGAATGAGGTGTTTTCTTTAAATAAAAGTCTAATGAGAAGTGTACTACGAAATTATGATTCTTTACAAATTCTATATAAAGTATGTATATAGAGATCAAAGAACAAGATTCGTTGAAAATAGTGCAAGTGAATTTATCGTAAACGAGACGATTGTGGGTTTGAATCTAATTCAAGAGGGACAAACTGCACCTTCTTTGAGGTCTTGAAGTCTTAACACGCACATAACACGCAGTGAGTCATGAATTGGACGGAAAGTTGTGAAGTCTTCCTATCATTATGTCTACATATGTACGGGAAATAGTTTGTACTATTTATACCAGTGAATGTGAATGACAATGCAAGTGAAATGTGAGTAGAAAATAAAATTTCTACATCATATTCATAATATCTATGGAACATAATAAAATTGAATTTGAAGCTTTCTTTCAAATTTCATTAGCAATATATTTTTTTGCGTGTTGCATGAAGCGTTGATGGATTTGTCTCGTGTTTCTTGCATATTTAATGGCCGTATTGCAATATTTCTATATTAAACTGCAACGATCATTAACTTACTGTGTAGACGTAAGCTTTGGTTATTAAAAACATAATGTTCCAGACTCCTAACTTTTGAATTTTCTTTCTCTTCTTACTCGGTTATTTTGCTGTAATCTTTATATTTTAATTATTGTATATATTATATTTGAATATATATTATATAATTTAAAGATTATTGTAGTTTCGTTTCTCGTTTAATTTTATTTACATTTAAGTCAACTATTGAGTGATACACTAGTGTTATGTGTAGAGGCTATAAATAATACCTTTCACTTTTTATATCGTGCCTTGTCCAAGTTAAGAACCTATGATAACCGTTACTAAATGCGAACTGATTAGTTTAATGCACGCACAGTAGCACTTTGCTTTTGAAATTTAATAGAAAATATTTTGAGTAGGTGTTTTTTTAACTGACTTTAAGTGCTGTCATAAGTTCTATAATATCTTCTTATATTATAGAGAACGAAATGTCTTGATACTGGGTTTTATTGTTACTACTATAAACATTTATTTATTTACATTTATATGAAAAGCAAGAAACTAGTAACCACATCGAACAAAAAAAAAGATGAGAGCAACGCCAATATATTATACGGAGAAGAGAATTCGAATTCAAAATCAGCTTATATACATGAATGGACACTACAGTTATAGTGCAACAATTAAATGATAAATTAATAATATTTTCTGCACAGTGAGTAAGATTCAGTAGTATCGATTAATCGCAAAATATTGTAAAAATTTATTACAACCTAATTATATATAGGTAAGTGTCAAACCAAGCGGAAAATAATAGACTAATTTATCATGGATCAGTAACTCGCTAACAAGTTATATTTAAAAATAAAACAAATAACAACTTATATAACCTAATGAAGTATGCACAACAACCTGTTACAAGTAAAAATTAGTCTAAATACACTTCAATAACAAAGGCGTGTTCCACGCAACTAAGTGACTTGACCCATTCCTAAAACAAGGTCGATAAATTGCTAGCTATTTGATTGTAATAAAAATCTTGGCTCGAAAATAAAAAAATCAAACACTTATATAGTTTATACTTGAAAATTTATGAAAGGTCAAATTGTCGTCTGTCCGTCTTTTTTCTGTATGGAAGAGGCAGAGAGAAAGAAGGAGAGAGAATAGCAGACTTCCTTTTTTTATTTTATTTTTATATATCAGTTTCTTTTTCTTTAGGTTAATAGGGGCTTAAATTAAGCATGTATATTAAATTAAAGAAACGCCTGAGTGATATTTTTCTAATTTTCTTTATTCCCACGATGTTTCGCAGCAATCTCTAACGAAGTAGTACTAATTAACATAGATCTGACTATTTATGCCACGTCGAAACCTTATGTGGCATCAAAGTTATGGGCTACAGTAATTTTATCTTGAATATCGTTCGTCTAATCGGTTGCGCTGTTCAATATGGTTCTAGATTAATTACGTCTGCGAGTTAAGGTCGTCGTAATTGTATCACTTAGCAGATATATTAAGTGATGAATGTATTATTAATATATATTTTTTAATTTGAACGTTTAAAAATAATATTTTATAGTCTGTAAATATGAAAAATATGAATATAGAACAACACTATGCTAGATATAGTGATGTGCGTAATAGGGGGTAATTTGGCATGTCTACAGTGCGTAATCCCCGTATAATAGCGGTCGCGTTACGATGTTCCTTCCCATCTTATGTTGTGGGACAAGTATAATAACATTATATTTAAAAAATATATTTATGTTAACATATAAGTATATTCTATATATATTATATGTTTTTGATGATAACTTTATGATTGAATATAAACTCTACGTAGTGTATGTATTTTGTTGAATAGATAAATAACTTTTAATACAATATTTTAACGAAAATATTAAAAAGAAGATCAAAATAATCACAACAACCCCAAGCTGACAAAAGTCACATGAGAAAGGATACGCTTATATTTTATGAATTGCTCTACACTTTCTACCACTTTATATAAAATACATATATATGCGCAACAGCAGCTCTATTATCAACAATGGAACAAATGAAACTGCTTGCGATATATGAAAAGGGTTTCGTTGCGTAATTGTGATTAAGCGATTTTCACATTAGATGTTTCTCATAATATTTTAACTTAGTTGACATTTTTTAAGAAAAATATAGTGTTAAGGCACTCCTTTATAATTTAGTTTGATTTCTCTCTTCTAATTTCTCTCACTACAAAAAAATAACGATGACAACACTATGATAATGATCTGAAGCTAAAATCAAGTTGCCTTTCCCAAATTAATGATAGAATATAAAAAACTAATGTCGTGTTCTAACCTTTACTAAATATGAGTATGTCAAAGGTAGTTAAGTATTTTTTCGCAATACAATATAGACATTTATATATATTAGGCAAAAAACTTTAATGGAGGAATCAAAAAAAATGATGATGATAATCCGGCGAGGCTAACACTTTATATGAAATATTGCATCGTCCTTAACCTTAATTCTAGGCACCTTTGTCTATAATTTCTCACCAAACAATGGATAAATTGGGTGCATTATGCGTCGATTGCAATAAGAGCGTTTATCTATACAATGCATGTGATGTTTCTCACGTAAACATGTTATACAAAAGGCAACAGTTTAACCATTTTATTGTATTATCACAATTATTATAACAATCAGGAAAAGGAACAAAAAAAAGAAAATTATGTGTATGTAACCATGAAATTGATTATTATATAAAATATTGTAACAGGGAAACGCTGGGAAATTGAAGCATATAAAATAAAAGTGATCTTTATAATGCGATTAAATGGTAATTCTATTTGCGTGATGTAACATTTAGTTTTTTAGCCTTTCCCGTTGGAATATTGGGAAATTCCTGGACACGCCAAATTTTGGTTATTACGTTGCATACTTTGCGTAATATATTTAGATTATTTTTGTCTTTTAATAAAGTAAAAATATAGGATATATATTTTAAAAATATTATTTTAATATTTGTCCAAAAAAATTGACTTTTTTTCTGGATATATATATTTTAATTGATTTCTCTCATCGATACATCAGAAGAAAACATCGATACTTCTAAATTAGTCACTGAACACCTTGACATCGTAAATTACTTACGCTTTCGGGCGTCATGGTCGTATTTAATAAAAAGACAGGCCATGTTTTGATATAAAATGGTCACAGATGGTTTTGTGCTCGGTATATATTTTTTTATTTTATAAATACAAGTTACAATTTGAACTGTACGATTGTTTTATATATAATATTTCATATAATATGTTATAAATTATATCTTTGGAGGCTTAAGTCAATTGCAAAATTAAAAAATATTTAATTTTAAACTGTTAGACCAGTTCTCATAAATCATGAGATGTCAATTAAAACACATTATCATACCAAATTATCATTTTTATCAGTCCTTATAAAACCAATCAACATTTGATAAGAAGTTTGACACTAAAAGTTATCGCTAGCTTTATGTATTTATACATAGTTAAAGGTCTTATATTTTTTGACAGATGATTATGATATACAGAACAGATGTACAGAACAGGTGAGTGATTATATTTATAAGTGTACGTATTGTAGTATTTATATATTAGTTCGCGATTTTTGCTTTTTTTTACAATACGCTTATTTTTGTCAGATGAAGTCGTCGTGTCACAGAGGTAGCGTCTGGCTGTATGCGAGACGGTTCAATATTGGATCGAATAAGAGAGAGTGTATTATTTTCATTTACTTGCTTTGGTAAAAAAATAGTGCGGCGTTGAGTTCCACCAGTATGTAGATGGAAGGCGTAGAACAGATTTTCCACTTTCTGCTCTCTCTTTTCTATATGAGAGAGAAAATGTAAAGCTACATGCTTATTTTTCACCTTTAAAAACTTATTTAAAGGTGATAAAGTGTTTGTCAATAAAGCTTTAGTTTAAACGAGATAGTTATCAATTATTTTAATAGGCACTAAAAGTAAATGCCATAGTAAATATTAAGCATAGTAAATTGATTCACGAATATCGATATCAAACAACGATAACTGCCAATCGGTCGCCAATGCCTTAATCTGTACCTGTTATTAAAGTCTAGAGAGGTCAGTTCCGGGATTAAATAAATATTACATTAATGAATCATCGTGCTAAGTACTATAGGAGTTAACTTTAAAATGTTGGTTTTAAATGTTTTATATTAAATTGTTCAGTATAATTAAAGAGCTTTAAGTATAGAATTTGAAAGAGAAAATCTATAATTTTTCTTCTAATGATGTATAATGCCAGAGCTTTCATAAAAAATTATAACCTAGCAAATATCATTGCTTTATTTATGGTTTGTTCAACGCGTAGGCGTCAACTACAACTTTAAATTATTGTAATCGTAGTCGTGATAAGTCGATTTCAAATTGATCACAATAATTTATCTTGTCGCTAATCATAAAATAGACCAGAGATTTTTACAAAACAATGGCTTTTAAAAACAGCTAGTATTAAAGAAGTAGATACTCATATTTATATATCTTTCTATAATATAGTAAAATGTATGAAATTAAAATTTATGAACATGCATCTTTTGAGAGTTATTGGAGGAATTTTTTTATATTAAAATTAGCTATGAAGTCTGTAAAGGACGTAAGTATCTTTAATTTTGAAGACTGGAGTATTCAATGTAGAGTCATGATAGACCAACAGTAAAAGAAATGTTAAAAAATCTCCCACGTAACGAACCTTATAGGTACATATGGAACATATCAAGTAACACATCTCTAAGACCAGATTCTTAAGGAAAAATTCATAAAGTAAATTCTCACGTAAAAGAAACGATTATCAACTGATTTATGTGTACAATACAAACAGAAATATATAATTTAAATAAAATTTAGTTTGTCTTAAACTTATTCATAGATAAAATGTCGTAATTTTATAAGACAACATTAAAATTCATACAAGTAGAAAATAAAGCAATACGTAAAATAAAATCAGTTTATTATCTTAAAATTTACGTCACGTGCTACTTTTAATTCAGACTTAGTTTGAAGATTATCTTCATTATTATGCACGTAGCACGTGATAAAACACTACCGATTCATGGAATACGTCGTCATGTATGTATGAGTATATAGATAGTAGTGGACGGTGTGGAACGAAAGTGAAATTAGCATTACAAAGTAGTAAAGGAATGACGGACTGTTTGTGTTTATTAGCTTCAGAGAGATTTAGTCCGTATTTTCAATGGACAACATAATTGTTTTTGGTATACAGTCTATTTTTCAATACTAACGGCCGTTGAAAAATAACCATTTACCTTTATAACAATAGTATATAAGAAAAAATACCTATTGATAATTTTTAGAAAGTAATTTTAACTGCAATGTAATATGCGAATATATCTGAACATGATTTACTTAATTAATTATGTATAAGGAGCATATCATGTATGTGCTGTAAACGAGAGTGAATCGAGGTAAATTTGCATATTTCATATTCGAAGGCTTGTTATTTGAAAGTCAATATTGGCCGTTGTTGTGTTGTCATGTCTCGGGCTTAATGCCGTTGTGTATAAATATCAATGTTTCATATTATTTGCTCTTCATTAAAACATGTTTGCCCGGAAAATTGTCAAACATAAATTTCTAAAATTATAACATTATCTAAAATTTTCTTATAACAATTTTTACTTGAATTTTAAGTATTTGTTATCTGTTAACTAACTGTATAAGAGTTTTTAATAAGAAAAGCTTATTATTTTAAATTATTATTTATGTGAAAAAATCTCCATATAGTAGAGGAGACAACTTCTGCCCAAATTTAAGACAATATGAAGCCAGTAAATTGGACATAATTTATTGAGAATCAAATCAACGACCATCGCATTTATAGTCATACGTTGTTCTACTGCGCCAGTTTGACCTTAATTATCTGAGCGTGTGCATAATACATTGCTACTATGTAATCTGTCTCATTATCATATATTAATAGACAAATGATAGCTTGGCCTTTAATGTGAATTTCTTATATAATATTTAAGATTAGCTAATAACTAGATTTTAACGATTAATTAAAGATGATCATAAAATACTATTAAGTAGTTTTAATCAAATATGATGCTATTACATATATTCATCTATCTACATATATATAATTTGTAATAGGATTAAATGTATATATGTGTAGGTATAGACTTCGACATATATGTACAATGGGTACATATATTTGTTCTGAGTCGAACCATAACGTTAGTCCTTCAAAAAACTTTAACGAGGATATTATCTTCAACATTATTTGCGACAATTTGATAGTAAAACTTAAGATAACCCCCTATTCTACGATGTTGTCATAGAGGAAATTAGATGGCTTGTGGCGACACCATAATATAATGCTCACCCACTGTGTCGGCCGTGGCGTCTTTTCTTTGCACAATTAAAGTACGTACAACATACACGAACTAATCGCACTACTTGACACAATTAATGCTAAAAGCATTAGAATTACGCAAGGAGTAAGTTGATCAACTTATAAACAATCACTTAGTAGTAGAGTAATACACAAATAATATACAATTACATAATTTTTATTCATTTTAATATTTTTATTCAAGTTATAAACGACCATATTAGGTTTTAGTAAAATTAGATAAAAAATGGTTGCCTGTAAAGTGGGTTTTACGGGCGAAAATTTTACGTGACAATGTCTTTTTCTCGGTAGAATATTTATTGATATGAATAATAATTATAGTATAAATTGCACAAATTTTAACTATAGAAAATATATTTTGTTTACTAAAACATTGTACATGTGTCAAGTGATACGCGCGGCGGACCGATCATAGTTCGGTGACAGTTGACACATCGTTACGTTACCATTTTCATATTTGACTCCGAGCCGCACAACCTAATTTAAGACGTTGTCACGTCAATAAATATAAATATAAAATACGTTGGTTTGACTGGCAAGAACTGGTACTACAATTTAAATTATGAGATAAGCAGATTTTATTTAGAAAAAATATGTTTATGGAAGAAAATATAAAGAAATTATTAATAATTATATATAATCGAAATCTAAATAAACATGTTAAGGAGCTTAAAGCTATATACAATATGAAGGACAATGAGTATAAGGTACTTATTCGTGTATGCATGGTAGCTAAAATGTCATTTGATCTCAATGCGGTTATGTTTACATATGTACTCATTTTTGTTTACGATTTGAAATATTTTAACTGTTTATTATTAAAAAAGCAGTGTTTTACTTTGCTTTTTTTTTTCTGAAATAACAAAATAAGTCTAATGATTTCTTCCAGCTCAATTGCAAGCTTTACTAGCGAGTTAATTTTCAAAATATATGTATGTAGTGATTTTACTATTAAGATTGCATTCAATAATCTGTGCTTCTTTTTTTTCATAGAAATCGAAAGTCCAAGCGAATAAATCCGTTAATTTATAAT
Organism: Dione vanillae; assembly: GCA_037178615.1. Classification (NCBI taxonomy): domain Eukaryota; kingdom Metazoa; phylum Arthropoda; class Insecta; order Lepidoptera; family Nymphalidae; genus Dione; species Dione vanillae. The sequence continues at coordinate 1,097,816 of JAZFAU010000097.1, read as the reverse complement.
ATAATTTCAATGCCATCACCAAAATCACATTACGAATTACGATTTCCTTAATAACGCTATTAAAATATTTGTCTATTGTCTAGCTTGAAGGGTAAACAATGCGCTTGTTACACAATATCAAATTATTGTATATGAAATTATTAAGTTGGATATATGAAAAACGAGGTCGTTAGTCTGAGGTCAAATATAAAACAACGTTAATAAAATTACTATCATACTGTAATTGAATAGAGAGCGTTGCTTTATAAAGGACCAGCTTTTATCCGTGGCTTTGTCTGCGTTCTCAAACGGATATATTTGACAAACGTGAAATATCGTTCTTAGAGTTCCGGGAGTAATTCTGACCGCAGATACGGTGGAGAAAATCGAAACTATTAATATTATGCAATATAGAAAATATTATTTACAGTTTTTATATGAAACATGACTTGAGATTAGCACATTTAAAAGAATAACTATTCATCTTTTATTTTTAACCCAAAAATGTGTATATATGTGTATATATTTTTTAAATTATATTAATAATTAAATAGTGGCTAAAGCCCTGCTTTATATACATTATAACTGAAAGCAACAGTAAATTTAGCAAATAGTAACAATTTTTAAAAGCTTATAAATAAGTAATTCTATTGCAAATTGTAAAGTAAATAGACTTAGACACTTTAGCTCGCAATCTAAATCATTATAAAGTAACTTATAACATTAACATGACCATTGCAAAGCTTGTATTACTTGCGGTTACTTTGTCCTAGATTTTAAAGTGGAGGACAATAGTGATTTCGTATGAATAAAGACGAAAATGCAGGGCAAATAGTATGTCGTGCAAGATTCATATCTAAAATGCTAATGTTCAGTGTTTAGAATATGTTTAGGATATGTCGAAATTAATATAGTTTTCTGTCACAAGCTGCTGTCGTTATTATTTATAATGTATTTTGCTGCTTACGTAAACTAACTAATGTAATGCAAAGTTGACTTAATTATACCTGGAAAAGAATTATATAGGTATTTTATTTAATATTAAGATAGAAAAGGCTAAGTAACAAGAAGTATGTTCTAGAAGTCACAGGAAATAATACAATCTATATACAAGTCTATGGTGTTCTAGTGAAAATTATTAGCTGCCTGAGATTAGTTAGTAAAATGTCACACCACTTAACATGTTTAATCTCTTGTTTCTCTATAATTTAAGATTAATTTAAATTTGTTATTCAACTATTATTTAGCTTTGTCCAGAGGTAGGCGGAGATAACAAAGTGTTAAAACACTCCGTTCTCTGTTGTCACCCGAATTCGAAACATACCTATCTATAGGGTATATTTTAAAATACACTGAAACTATTTTCTAGGAGTATAGTTCAACGTCAAAGGTCAACGTCGTAGTGATAGCATTAGTCAAATTTGATTGGTCTGTAACGATCGGTCAGAGATCTTCCAAATTGATTATTAATTTGTGGCTAATCCTGTGTGGCGTAGGTAAAGTTATAATTGATCTGATTGTTACCCGTCTATGAATATGACGCGCCTGTGGCTTTGCATTTGGAATTAATTTTAAATCCTTAGATTATAGATATAATATTATTTAATTGTATTTGGTATAAATAATGCCAGTAATATTTGTTATTCTGTTAAATTGATAATCTAATACTTAAGTCAATTGTTACTTAGCATTATCTACATATTTGACTGGGAAATATTGTCTTCTTATTAATACTTATGTGAATATATTGATGCATTCCTATATTTCTTAGCTTCATGCCCTTTTTTAAGCGATAGACAGAGTACCAATCTTTGTAGTCTTTACACAGTTCTTTCGCCTCGTCAACTGGGAGTACCTATGTATTTTACGTGACCTTCTAGTATCATCGGACTATTTTCTAAAGTCAATCAAGTTTGTCTTTTACTTTTCTTACCAGTGCTTCGTTTAGTTAAATAACCATCTAATCCAATAGCATGATAAGCAAAATTCTTACGTTATTTTTTTAAATGTATATATAATTAATTTATAAATTATTATTTAACACAATTTTCTGCACCACTGAACTTGAACGTATGTTCTTGATTGTATACATAATACGTGGCTTCATCAATCAAACCGGAACATATGTAGCATGCAGCCGAACCGTACTGCCCCATTCTTTTACAACAGCTATTAGTATTTTCGTAACGATGCGTTGCATCAATCTAACAGATTGGTAATAATCTTCTCTTCAATTATAAAGATTGTTGAAGCAATTAATATTACTTAAGTACACGGCGTTTTTAGAGGTAAGGGGAGACCTCGGTTGACTTTCGAAAATACTGATCAAAGATACTGGAGGAAGGTCATGTAAAAAACATTAGGACTTTCCGGAGAGCATGTATGAAGAGGTAAATGACAGTGGACGGGGCGAAAAGGGTATTCAGGGACCGCAGCGTTTAGTGCTCCGTTCTCTCTTACCACCGCGATAGGGATAAAGCGTGAAGTTATGTATGTATGTACAGAGCGTTTTTTAATATAATATTACACATTAGATATATGTAAAGTTTTAATAATCTTTTCTCATGACTAAAATACACACATTTGTTCCTAACTAAATCTACATACACAACACATACAGATAAAAAACATATACTTTAAAGTTAAGAAATGTTAACACGAAGCTTACATTATTGTGTCAGTCATAGAAATTGCCAATACAAGCTCGGAAATTGCTTTTTCTCAGTGTTTTTGTGACTTCCGCTGGCATTTACAAGTTTGCGTTGAAGCATTCACATGTTGCATTTACTTTAATGAACTTTAGATTTTATGTTCAATGGTTTTAGTACTACAGTTTCAATATACATTGCGTGCATTGCATTTAAATAGATATGTACCTTGTTAATCTTAATGGCGGACGTTCCTTCACAGGATATATATTTATTATGTCTGAGTCACCAGATATTAGATGCATTTAGTGCGTTCCCATAACCTTTATAATTGAATTTATATGAAATATTATATGTTTGTATTGCTATTATTATAAAAATAATAGATATTGAAAATATCCTCAGTTTTCATTTAGTTTGCAAATAATATAACAAGAATTTACTTTACTTAAGTGTATAACAGCTTATACGTGTATTATAGGTGAAATTTGATCCCACACAAGCAACTTTGCGAACTCTAAGTACTTGAAGCCTAAGCAACTAAGAAGTTTTAATAAGTTGAGTTAAGATAAATTTATTTTTAGATAACCTTATACTATATTTATTTATATATCGGATATAACTTGTTTTATTTATATTTTTTTTAAACCTTTTCGTTTATTTATTTCAAAGTAGTTATTTAAATTATACATTAAATACATACAATATATACGACGAAAGCTTCTATTATATAACTATCACAACACTGACATAGATATTTGATATGACGTCTTGAATCATAAGTGCTTATTTTCTACTTGCACTTTCAAGCGCAGCACGTGGTTCTCGATAAATGTACTCAACTGGTTTCACTATTTACACTTAAATGGAAATATCTACCTTATTTTTATATCTAGAACGATTTTAACTTTCGCTTAGTTATGATAATTTTTTAAAACATGTTACTTTTTTGCTTCATGATTTAATTTACGTTACTTTTTTGCTTGGTTTTTAAATAATTGTTTTCATATAGAATATATTTTATATAATATTTTAATGTCAAATTTGATTCTTTTCGTACTTCGTACTGTCTCTACTATCTGGCATATCAATATCCTCCCTAGACAATGGTAAACTAAGAGGAAGTACCCTGTATGCGGCAAAAGCGTGAAGCTCAAAAGCTGATGATGACACCAGTCTGACCGAACTCGTAGACGAAAGCCACCCAAAATCTTCCATACGGTTTGTTATATACAGTTAAGTAAACAGACGTACACGTTACGACTTTTAACATACTTAATCTGATGACTTGCATATATAAAAACGGCATATGCCATGTTTTATTATTAGAAAATAGGAAGGAAAGCTGATAGAATTGCGCTTAGGAAACTGTATGCAAATTAAATGATAATGAGACAATATTGGACGAACACACACATAATTTTATAATAATATTTTATATTTGTGGAAGAAATGTGTGTATAATTAAGTAGGTTTTGGTAATAGAAGGAATTTTTGGTAATAGAGTTTGATTAGTAAAATTATTTTACCGTTAATTTTTTTCAGCCAAACATATAACCCTTATAATATACATATGCTTAAATGCTATATGCATATAAGTTGGTTTTAAGTGATTAAATTATAAATTAATATATGGTAATATTGAACAATTTATTACAAAATCTATAACATTTAAAGCACTTGCATGTTGAAACGAATATTCTGTTCCTATATCTACTTATTGTATTGACGTAACACCATAACGTTTTATATAACTGAAGCATGAAAAAATCTCATTGTAAATGTAATAGCTTACAGGCATAATTTATTTAGATTGCCTAATAATCCAAAACAAAAAAAAACAAGCAAAACAGTTCCGCTGTGGAAAAAAATACACGATTCTAATAAGAGAGTATGTATATTAATCAGTGTGTACTTTCTAGTAGCACAACTTAATGGTGGGATAGGTGGTGAAATAAAACTCTTTTGAATTTGAATCTTTTGAAAAGAATACATAATAGAAATAATTAATTGGTTATTATAAGTTAAAGATTTCATTGTTCTAAAGAATAGCTATTCCGTCAAGATTTAGCGATTTAAATATACTTTTACGATTATAAATTTAAAATCAATTATAAATTTAAAAAAATCGTGGCGCAGAGGCGTAAGCGTCTGCCTGTAAACGCGACGGTTTCTGGGTTCGATTCCCACTCGAGGAAGATGGATTTTTCTATTTCCATTTTCTTCGCTCTGGCAACTAGGCAAAGCGCGGCGTTGAGTTCCGCCACTCAACACGCAATGCCTCGAAAAAGGCGGAAAGCGGGAACTGAAAAAGCAGGAACTAAGCAACGGAGTGTCTTAAAACTAGGTTCGTATGGTTCCTGCAGTTCCCTCTGCCTACCCTGCCATGTGCGGGATAAAGCGTGAAGCTATAAAAAAAATTAAAATGTATCTTTTTTGTCTGATTAAGATTTAAAACACTGTTGAGGTCGGCGTTAATATTGAAATGGGATTAAAATTGACAATATTAATTCAGTAAAAAGTTAAAATCAGTAGTTTCTAAGTATGCAGATAGCCATACTATGTGAAATTGGTTAAAAGGTTTTTCTTTAACTAACTAAAGTTACTATTAGTTATTTAATTAATTGCTCGTGCTTATATGTATGTGAAAAGGCTTTTTATCTAAACACAATTCAACCCTGATAGGACGTAACATACTAAATTAATATATAATTTACATCCTGTTCAAAAAATCGTTTTAATATTCATTACAATCAATCAACATAATATTTATAGAAGCAAACATTGCGCAAGATTAATTTTCATATACATGAGATAAGTTAACATCATGTCACTGGCTCATTAATTACGTATAGCATTATGCCTGTCTTCACACGTTCTTGTTGGCACCACATAATATATAACATGTCGATTGCAAAATTTTATATAACTTCATAATCAATATAATAACTCGGAAGTAGATTCTTAATAGTTATTTGTTTTACGGTTATATGTACAGGGTATCACTAAGCAATTAATGCTATCTTTAACGATCACTTAAACGAGTTAAGAGTTGCGAATTTATAATTTTAGTATCTATTTTGGTCATTCGTTCTTTGTGGGTTGAATGTCTTTAGGCTTTTTTAGTCAAATTAGTCACTCAACCAATGAAACAGGGTTTTTGTGGTAATAATATTATTAGTTTATTTTTATGACTTGATTAAATGTCGATTTAAAAGTGGCCCATTCAATATATTTCGTGGAAATTAAAAAAGCACCGACAAGTTAACAATACTGAAAACTAATGACAGCGTAATATTGTTATAACTTTGTAGAATATAAGTAGATAAAAGTTTCTTTTAGAAATTTTAAATAAATTAAAAATATAGCATACTAATCTACAATTTTATCAGAATATAACGAGATTTTTTTATATATTTTATTAATTATAAAATGTATATTATATGTAACAAAATCCAGCACCGTGACCAGAAATTTAACTTTCATTTGAGTAAAAGTGCTTATAATATAGTACATGCGTAAATATCTACATATTTTAAACATAAAAGCAACATCATGTTGAGCGTTTCGAATTCATAATATCATTGTTAACAAGGACAACTTTTCTTTCAAGAACATCATGTTGGAACTAGTTGGATGTTATAAATAGTTTCTTTTCAGTAAAAGCGGTTCGAAGGAAACACACGTCTCCTCCACTCTTGCCAGACGGCCACGACACGTGACATGTTCGTCCGCCGCTATCATTTTCTCCTTACGTACATTGATTTATTGTTGAACGTTCGTAATTTAGTTAATGTGAACTAAATCCTGCTAATATTATAAATGTGAAAGTAATTTATATGTATACTAGCTGTGTCCCGCAACATTGCTAGCGTAAAGTAGGTACAATGAAAAGCAATTCATTTCTTATTCGATCCGAATTTTTAGAAATCTTTCCTTAGCGCTCCCCTACTCTGCCCACAAATCAGATCTTACTAGGCCTCATAATTTCGGCTACGCTGTCTGTCAGTGAGAGATATATGTACCTGTTGCTATGTAATAAAAAAATATAGCTATAAATAAATTTAGACGATATAAATTAACCCAAATAGTCTTTATCTTAAAGAACATAAAATTAAACAAAATCTTTACACGTATTGAATTAGAAGTGTTTCAGGTGCCTGCAACACCTCTGGTGTTACACGAAGTCGTGGGCGTCGGTGATCATTTGCTAGCTTCCTTAGCGCTTGTTTGCCTTGTCTTTCTTATAAAAAACCGATGATAAGATAGTAGCAAAATCACTCATTTCGTACCAACCACTGTTTAATTCAAATTGTACACATTTATGTCAAAGTCAATAATCTGCAATTTACATGTTTATAACTTGAAACATTTGCTAGAAAGCAACTCGACGTATTAAATAACAGAGTATACGATACACGCAATTCTTCTGTCTACTTAATGTCATTATTTGTCTATGTTTATTTGCAATGCAACAGTGAACTATAACGATATTATAATAGGTCGTACCATTTTAAGACACATCGGATATTCTGCAATTGTTTCAACTGTTCGCCTTCTAATTGCCATTGAAGGCTAGAATCTGCGATTAGGTAATGATTTCCTTTAGTAAATTGTGTGATTTATTAGAAATTTTTATTCCTGGTAACTGGATTTGAATGTACAATACACAACCTTAAATTGAAAGCTAATTACTTTGTTTTATTACGTGACCACCTTATAGAGGCTTAATAATAGTTTCTTATATAATTAATTAAAGAGGGACATTCCGCTTATATTGAAGTTTTTTTAAATTAAGTTCAAATAATACATTTTTACAGTACCAGGAGTTCAACTTTATTTTAAAATTTAAAATTTTATGTTAAGGAACGGATTCGATGGAAATCTTGCTGGAAAACACGCTTACGTCAAACGGGGATAAGGACAAACTTACAGCTATTGATTTAACAGTCAGAAAATCCCACTGCGCCACAAGGTACACATATAGTAAAATGTTATAACGTCAGCTCACAAAGTAATTTATTTTATATGTTTGTTATTTATTGCCTCCATATGAAGTAATATGCATATGGGAACTGTTCTTGTAGAATTTATTATAAGGAATTGATCATAGCAACCTTAAACTTTGAATTTTGCATTACATTAAAATATAAATAATAATATAATATTTTTGTTAGTAATTAAAAAATTATAATTGATTAAATTTTTTATGACATAATCGATTAAAGTTTTTTAAGTATATTATTATTATTATCACTAAATTTAAAAATAAAACGATTCATATTATGAAGAGCTAAAGGTTACATTTAAAACTATTTCACAATCTATTGTATCTCAGCTCAGATCATGATTTCACTTGTTATGCTATACATTTTGCAAACAGGTACCTGCAAGTAATTTATTGTATTCTTAACAACTGATTGTATGACAAGGGCGTTGTCGACATCCGTCTACAATATTCTAAATCAATTAGATCCGCTTTAAACACTGTCATAATCGTGTCGTAATTTAAGCTTTATTAAAAGGGGTCAAATTACTAAATTCATTTAGCGTCCTTCTAAAATCGACATAAGTAAAAAGGAATGCAATTGTCACTGGCGGGCCATACCGTGGCGGTTCTTAAGAAATGACCTCGTCGATTCAGATTGTGCGGCTTCGTGGCCCGGAAACTGTAATAATAATATAATGTAATCGACTGACAGTGAACAAAGACTATAATCTAAATGTATTAAATTAATAATTTGCAATAAATTACTAGAGTTTCAAAATAAAATAAAAGTTTAATTATGTTCTTGCTCCTGTGCCGCAAAATACGTTTCTTTTTCGTTTTCTCTACACTTCTTTATCTTTAAAATGAGAAGCGAGATTTGAGAAGTATATAAAATTTTATAATAATTAGTTTTTGTGGTCAATGTATTGAGTACAGATTTTTTACAAATCATTTGTCACGTACATTTATTTGCATTTTCTCTTACCTATTAACTTTTTATCTGCACAGTTATTGTTATATGATTTCTATATTGACTTTGAATTGACAATGCAAATTGAGTGGTTAGTTTAGAAACAAGTTACGCAAACAACAGCTATCGCCAAATGAACTCATGTACTGGATATCAGTACTAAAAATTGCGTAATATTTATCGAGAGCGATTTAGTTAGTCCATTGCGTCGGGGAGAAGTCATTGGCATGATATCAGTGTAACCTAGATCGAGTTATTTCTCAACCTTGTCAACGCTGCTCCAGTAAGAAACCCGTTACGCCACGACAAGAAATGCTCTTGTTCGGCGAAAGTAAAAGTTTTCAGTCTATGCTACGGCAATGGTTTTTTTAATTTAAATATTCTCACATTATAGTTTACACGGTCAAGAGTTTGTGGGAACACTTTTTATTGGTTTAACAATTTACATTTGGACCGTGAGTAGACATTTTTTTTGTGTATTCACAAAATTTATGTTGTCTGCATTGTGATTCACAACAAACAGCGTTTCCCTAAAAAAACACTAATTAGCTTAAATTAGAGATTTAAATTGTAAATTCAAATTTCCGTTCCAATAAATTTACTGTAGAGCAAGTGTTATTAACGAGCCAGCTCAGTTATATTGTATGAAAGTTGCGACATTGATTTATACTAGTCTAGCAAAAAATGTCGCTAAGCACAACAACTTTACAACAGCTTTCGTATACTCATAGAAACGGACGGATGTCCTTTAAAAGGTACTAAGAAGTTGTCTTCATAAACATACGTTAGGTATTTAATAATGTTGCTAACATTTTTTAAATTTATAAAAAAAGTTATAAAGGTGTTGTCACTATGTTTTTTTTTTCATTTTCTTACCAGAACGAGGATATAAAATAATTTAAATATAATTATACCTCTAAGTGAGATCCGAACACTCTACCATTTGGCTTTCTATGATAATCAGCTCCAATATGCCACAACGGCTTCAATTATAGTATTTTCACTGTCTGTAATAATATGTTTTGCACATTCCAAATTGTATGTCTTATTTTATAGTTCATTTATTTCACTTTATTTAAAGCTTTTTTATATTTATTTCATAATGTTTTTAATATATAAATTACATTTTAAACATTTTTGTCAACATGCTTTTTCAGTTAAATTAATTAATTTATTAATATTAAGTAAATATTTAATTATGCATTTAAATACATTAAAAATGTGAGTCAGGGTAAAATCCACCGGTATTCATTCTACCGTTCTGATTACGATTTGGGCTTCGGAAAAAACTTTGCTAGTTAACTATCGAAGCGTATATAATTCTATTCAATCATTTTAAGGCCGATGTTAAGGTTGTCCTTATTGCTTAAACGTTTAAAATTTCAAAGCTGGGTGACCTACCAAACTACAAAACTTTGAAATGTATTGTATGTAATTTCATGTCAACGGAACATAAATGACAAACAAGTTCGTCTATTAAATTATTAAAATATTTACTTTATATGGATTATTGTCGATTTAGTAAATTTCAAACTCCATTAATATTATAATTATTTTTTATTAAAAATTGAGATGCAGATTAACTATAGCGGAAGTACATATGTGCCACAATTCTTCTAATATTAGCACTACGGCAGGTAGCAAAGACTTTGAAGGAAGAAGGAGAATTAATTACTTTTGTTAATTAGTTTTAATAATATATTTCAATTAATTTAGTTATTTAAATTAGTTAAGTCAATCTTGTTATAATATATTATGCTTTATATCTGTACAAGGGAAATATAATCTAATATATATGACATAACATACATAAAATCATTAATATTTTGAACGCAAATTAAATATTAACATAAACGTGGGCTAGAGAAAGTGATCATAATATATGCTCTATGGTCGTAAAATAGCTTTAGTATTACCAAGCGCATTTAGAAGATATATTATTGATAATTGTTTATATAGAAAATTCCACCTGTAAACTATAAACAATAAGGACTAAAATTCTTTACCTCCGGGTTATTGTATTTAGCATGCGGCTAGCATCAATGGCTCGCGAGTTTCCCGGTATCTTTTGATTATTTAACTATGTAACGATTTCATTGCTTTATTACTTGCTTACCTTGTTAGTCCTTTAGTGAGAGGACAGTAATGTATTCGTTATTAATTACCCCGTTTGAGAACACGACAGTTGCTATAGAAACGCACCAGCTGCGTAAATCGTAAATGGATCAAACAATAAATGCCTCGTTGAATTCTTGCATTGAATTATTTATGTCTTGGGTACCTAATTGCAAAATCCTATAGTAATAATTATGGAGTATGAAAACTGTGTATTTAACACTTATGATTGGTCACGATTGGAGAAAAAATAACCACCAAAAATATAGTAGGTAGTGTTGGTCAACACTATTGTGTTTTTTTTGTAAATTTCAAAATTAAATTATTCAGCTGAGACTGTCGTAGCACAGTGCAGAGCTTTATACTCTATTCCGCTCACAGCATGGTAGGCAGTGGGTACCGTAGGAACCTTGTGATAAGAGACTCCAATCCCTACTCTCCGCCTTTCGAGGCTTTGTGTGTTGAGTGAAGGAACTCAACGTTGTACATTGTCTAGTTGCCAAAGTGAAAATGGAAATAAAAAACCTTCACCGTCCCCGAGTGGTAATCGAACCCACAAACCTTCGCGGAATCTATTTCCATCGTGAGAATAAGTTGTCGTCATTTCCTCACTCGGAAGTTGCATAGCGCTACGTTGAATTTCGTCACATAACACGTAATGTTTCGAAAAATAGACGATGCAGGATATCGGGTAAAGCTTTAAAAATGTAAAAGCTAAATTTTAAGTTTCAAATGATAGTCACAATAAATAGAACGTTTCATCCAAACAATTTTTCCATGAAATTGTTATTACAATGTTACTATTTTTAGCTCATACGATTGCAACTAAGAATCTTTTACCTAATTCCTTATAAAGCTCAGTTCCCACGCTACGTGCATAAGTCTCTGAAAAGCCTTGAACACACAGACAAGGTGCGTTTGTTACAAGCCGAGCTAATTGAATACAACCATTACAATATTCTGCAATCAGAAGTCTATGTCAAAAGAAAAGTAACATTTATTAACCATTTATGTATATATATTGTAATAAAATATTAATAAGTATAAATATATATTATGTTGTGAAAGTCTTACTAAGTTCCGTATATTTTTATTTAATGGATGCTAATAAAAACGATACAATATTATTATAAGAAAATTAAAACACTTACTTTTACAGTTTCACACTGATAAATATAACGGTAGTTACATATAAAGCATTATTTTAACGGACATACACATACACAATATTATGTTATGTATTGTTGTAATCGTGCCGTTATATCTCATTTAATGTCGATGACATCGCATCGGGACGATGGCCATTTTGATGCCACGGCCAACGCTCTTGACCTAGGCACCGCTTCGGTGCGTATCTCTAGTGAAAGACCACATCCGATTGCACAAAATCGATTGCGAGCAGATGAATCGATTACAAATCTTTTTATTAGATTTCATATCGAATGTAGAACACAATTTGAGTGTTTGACTCGCTTTCTAAATCATTAGCGTTACGTTTTGAGTTCGTCATTTCATTCGTCTTACATCATTTTGGAAACTAGTGTGACTTAATAATGTTAACAAGGCGTCTAGCTCAAATTCTTCATGCATACATTAAGGTAAGAGAAAAGTATAATGAGTATTATAAAACGAAATATCTACATATGAAAATTGTTCTGCAATGACTCAGGTATATGTATAAAGTACCTAGTTTAGTTATCGATTCAGATCTTAATTTTAATTATATAACGTTCTATTCATCATAGCATTAGAAAATGAAATATTTATTTTGTTTTTTTTTTTTATTTTTTTTTTTATTTAAGAACGTTAGGTGCTTGCAAAACTTTTTATATACGTTACGTTATATACCTTACGTTTTCCTGTTTTCAAGAATGTGTATCATCGTCATCGGCTTGCAACATTTTTTAATGTGACGGCTATCATCGGTATGTCGTAAAAATATATTGAAATACTCGATTTAACATTAATGATTTACTAAACAGTTATTATATCGAATACATAAATGTGACCTCAATTTTTCTCTACTCTTAATTCTTCTTGCACACAACAAGAAGAATTAATTCAATTTCAATCGAAAGTACGATTTCTCTACATTTGTTAGCTCATGAAAAAATGTAAAATCATATTTAAATCGTGCGCTGGCGTTATTTTTATTAATAATAATTGTAACGAGTCACGCTTACAAGGAAGTTGTTCTTTTGTTAACGTCGATTTCTTCCTGCAACGTATCAAATCAATTGAGTTTCTTTAATAAAACATATATGAAATTAAGGCAATGCCATTTGTGCGTAAGTGTTGTCATTATAACCGCTTCTTACATATCTTAATGTATGAATCGTAATGTTGGTAGAAATGTGAAGATAAAGTAATCCCACCACTATTTTTCACATTAAAGCCATCTGTCATCTGTCATTGTGACGTAGAAGCTTCTGTTCATGTGTGTACCTGCTACACGTAATGTATGTATAAAAAAATCGATAGTAATCTAAAATTCGCAGTAACCTGTATAATTATATGTGTTTAAACAGTTTTTCTTCCTCAAAAATGATCGTGTAAAAAGACCAATGAAGCGTCACTGATGGCCAAGGAAAGGGAAATTTTCCAATAAAATGCTATAGTAAAGCGGCGTCTTAGAGAAAGTTTTAAATTATACATCGTAGGTAAACTGGTAACACTAACGGCGACAACTCGCGTTTCGATGGTCGGATGTACAGTATCGATTTAATCGAAAGTGGATTTCCATTACATAACATTTGCATAATATTTTATTTTAACTTTTTTTTTTGCAATTAAAGAAAAATCTTTACTTTGCTATATTTAACAATTAAACTACATAGTAAAAATTAAACAAAATTCTTTTATCATATATAGATCTCACAATTACAAGATCGGTCCATATACGGTCATAATTTAGGTAATAAATAACTCAATCGCAATTCAAATGTTGACTGAAGTATTTCACGTAATTTGTTCCTTTCCAACGGTAACCCAGTTCTCTTACTAAAGTAATTATCACCTATTCAATACTGAATGAATGAAACAATAGTGTTGCAGAAAGGCCCATAGTGCACGCATTTCTAATCCTTACGCAAGCCATCTAGTACTAAATACTATAATCTTGATAAGCCTATGACAGTTAGATTTAGTGTAATTTTATTTTAATCTTAACACTAAAAGAAATAAAGCTTATTATTCACTGAGTACATGTAAGCATTCATAGTAATTTATGTATGTAAGCTCAAGGTTTCATGTAATCTTCAATTTAGGTTTCTTGCGTTTTTAAGTCTTGAATAAATTTTTCTTAAGATTTGTCATAAGCTTAAGTTATTAAAATACTACAAGATTTCATATTGAAATTGATCAAGCAAAAAAACATTAAAAATACACTTGTTCTTAAATTTTTCCACCTTGCATCAATTTTTTTTGCTCAGGAACATCGTTGTTTACCTGCAATGTCTCAATTATTTTATTTTAATTATATACATTATATTACGCTGTATTTATATTTGCAGTATAATTAAGGGCCAGAAGCCTGGCACTCGGTAAGGTACAAGGACGATTATAAGTGACTCGAGTCTGCGTCACATTCTCATATGCCTTGTTTACCTTTAAGGTCATACGAAATGAGGACGAAATTTATTTAATATTTCAATACGTAAATAAATAACTCATCCAAACTATCAAAGGTTATTCTTAATTTCGTTTCAAAGATAGTCAGTTAATATTATTTAGACTGATAATAATATTAGTAATAAGGATAACTTTTTTTGTAGCTTCACGCTTGGCACATGGAAGCACATGGCAGGGTAGGCAGAGGGAACTGCAGGAACCATACGAACCTATTGTTAAGACACTCCGTTGCTTAGTCACTGCTTTCTCCGTCGGGACGGCGGAATTCAACGCCGCGCTTTGCCTAGTTTCCAGAGCGAAGAAAATGAAAATAGAAAAATCCATCTTCCCCGATTGGGAATCGAACCCAAAAACCATCGTATTTACAGGCAGACGCTTACGCTTCTGCGCCACAACGGTCCTCATAAAGATAAAGATAGATAGATAGCTCAATTATATGCATTTCAAACTGTATATATAACCTACAAACTATACATATTATTTAATATATAATATTTACCATATTTAACCATCAATTGTATCAAAAATTCACAATTTTTTTATATATATAACTTTCGTCACATTAATACTAATAAGAGGGTCTTGTCATGATGATAAAACAAGCGTATAGATTGAGTAACAAAATAGATATTTGGGTGAAATTAGAAAAGTCCATGTTGTACATATATACATGTGATTAGAATAAAATATACGATTGAAAAGTGAAAACTAATTTCGATTTCTATTCTAAAATGTATTCATTGCGTGAGATTGAAAAAAGTCTAGTAAAAGTTAGATGTTATCCGGCACTTAATGAATGCTCCAGATTCTATACAAATAATTTGTTGCTGTTATTATGACTGAATTTAAAGTAGCTTTTATCCGCATCGCCGTGGAATGCTTAGGATAGGATTTTGGTTGTATTATGTGAATTAATAAAAGATTTTATTTAATTTCCTTTTTTCTTTAAATATTACGTATTTTCATATTTATTTTAATATTGACAAATAATTCTTTTTTTTTGTTTAGATATTAATTACTTAAAATCATTGTAGGGATTTCATTAATAAGAAATCATTTGTACTATTTTCGTAATAATTAGTTTATGAATAATATTTTATACTAAATAGAAAATTTAAGATTTATATTATTAGTAACTTCAAGTTACACATATTGAAAGGAAGTTTGAACTTATAATTAAATAAATATGTATTGTTTTTATGAAAACGATATATATACCTATATCGTCATATATGTCAAGCTATACCTTGACATATAGTAGAATATTATTTTATTCACTTGAAGATGTGACGTGACATACGTGACGTGATTATATTCATGTCTACAGTGATTTACGAAAGGCTTAGACGAATCGACTAACATCATTCATTAAAATTAATCAACCCGTTTAGCTATCTATACAGCCACATAGCAAACATTATAACTCCAAATATATGTCCTATATATACATAAATAGACTTATAAAAACATAACCCTCCTTTGAGGTACAGCAAATTCTGTGCTACCATTTCAATGTAAATTTGTGTGTATGTATATTTTTTTTTAAATTTAAGAGCATGTTTGTGAAATACCTAATAGCTCTTTTAATGGTAAATAGAACTGGCTAATGGGGTATGTATTGAAAAACTCACACGCTCTATTCCTTATACGATTTTATACATAATTAATAAAAAAATTCTTTGGTTTAATGGTTTTTTATTTGTCATGTATATTTTTGTTTTCTTAATAAATATTTGGACCACAATGTTACGTTATAAGCTTATTTAATCTTTTTAAAGTACTAAAAATACCCAAATAATTTATTAACATTAAAATTTAAAATTATATATAAAAATTTGAATTTCACAACACCAACATATACATATATATATGTTCATAATATAACTGTGGCTTAACATAGTTATGCAAGTCAGAAATATTTGTTCATGGCCGTGGTCCGAGGGCTGTTACCACTTACTTTTATGACCTGCTAATTGCAATTTTTATAACATTACATGTATATAATTGTCTTACATCATATAATAAACAGAACATAAAATATATAGTATATTATTAAGAAATGTTGATACATTATAATTAAGCGGTGTAATGGCTTCCATGTTTAATTAGATCATTATATTCTAAAGAAATACAGACCACCCAAATCGATACAGACTATACGCAGACTAGTGAATTTTTAAACACTATGTTTCAAGTACAAACAGCATAAGATACATATGTATACATATTTTAGTACTAGTAAAATAAAACCAAACCTTCGTGGCAGAGTGACTAGAGTCATACGCGACGGTTCTGTGTTCCCCACTTGGAGGTATAAATTATTTTCATGTCTTTGCTCTGGCAATATTGCAACACGAAGCGTTGAGTTCCATCGTTCTACAGATAACGTTTTAAACATTCGAAAAGTGGCTGTGTTTGAATACCAACCAAATGATGATTGAATGATTTGACGGCTATAGGAAATTTGGAAATTACTTTATATATATATATATATATATATATATATATATATATATATATATATATATATATATATATATATATATATATATATATATATATATATATATATATATATATATATATATATATATATATATATATATATATATATATATATATATATATATATATATATATATATATATATATATATATATATATATATATATATATATATATATATATATATATATATATATATATATATATATATATATATATATATATATATATATATATATATATATATATATATATATATATATATATATATACATATACATATACATATATATATACATATACATATATATATACATATACATATATATCTATGCACATTATGTAAAGCCTAGTAATGTAGCTGCGATATGTGCGAACAATTATTACTTGTGGGAAGGTCGTTCAGTGAAGTCGCTAGTAAAGTGTTACACCAGGAAATGCTATGAAAGTTATATTCCAGTTTATTGTGTTTTAATGTACATATTTGTTAAAGCGGGTTGCATCTCAGTTTGAGTTGCATTTAAAACAATGACTACGCTGTTAAGTATTTTGTTACTTTTGCCCATACCATATAACATTGGGTAATAATGAAATAAACATTGATATTCTGTAATTGATACCAATTTTAATTTTTGATAATTCTAAGGTCATCACTGCACATTGGGACACTTTGATTCTAAGTTGGAAAGTTAATGGTTCGATTTCCAATTGTGAGTACTTCATTTTACTGTCATGCTAAAACGTATAATGTATTGAGATCCTTTCTTCAGTGTTATGAAAACGAAGAACAGAGTATTTTAAAACAAAGTTCTCACCTTCTGAATAAGTAAAGGCTAAAAGGTACATTACTCTGGTCACCGTCAATTCCATTGAGGGACATCGTGTGTGTGTGGTGTATGTCGCTATTACTGTAACACACTTACAACTTTATGCAAATGAAATGCATATATTTCAAGTCATAGAACTAGAAAAAGTAAAGGATTTCTGAAGTTTTAAGTTTAAGTTATATTTTTTATTAAAAAAAAAACATGTACATAAATCTTAAACAATATTTTTAATAAACTTAAATTAAAAAATTAAATACAGATATAAATTGAACTCTTTATTACGTCTAAGTTTGTGATAAAAGCAATCAGTTAGACAAGAAACGGTAAAATAGATTTAAATTACCTTGGAAATGTGAAAGTGACAGTATAATGAAAATAAAGAAAACATAGATTGAAAAGAAGAATGGGCGGATTAGACAGCATCACAAAGTAAATAGTATTACGAAATTAAATAAAAACTGATTTAATATATCATTTGTGCTATAAAATGAGAAAATACTAAATTGACAGCTTTTGATAGATTACTAAATTCGATAGCAGGCATCGTAGCGCAGACAATATTTACGTATTATACAATCATTACTTAACATGTGTAGTTGGGGATTTAATTTGTCTTATTTAATTTGGATCAGGCAAAGAGAATTTAGTGTTAAGACTCTACGTTCTCCGTCTAACGTAATTTTGAAAACTTTAAGTGTTCTTGATATCTTCTTTACTATTGTTGTTTCAATACGCCACGATGACCTCGATAATATATTTAAAATAAGTAAAAGACTCCATGTTTTAAATTATTTCAATGTTTAATTCGCTTATCATGTTGTATAAAATTAATTTAAAATGATATGCCCTCATTCATAACAATATTATCAAAGAAAATGCAAACAATTAGTGCGTGTGATTTCGTTAGGACTTACTTAAATACATATGTATAATTTCTACTATATTACAACGTGTTTTAAATTAATTCAAAACATGTTCATAATATATTATAATTAACGGTATGTCGGTCTTGTTTTATTTTAAACATACGTATATACAGTTAATTATTATTATTTTTAAATATGATGAAATGTTACTAACGATATATATATATATATATATATATATATATATATATATATATATATATATATATATATATATATATATATATATATATATATATATATATATATATATATATATATATATATATATATATATATATATATATATATATATATATATATATATATATATATATATATATATATATATATATATATATATATATATATATATATATATATATATATATATATATATATATATATATATATATATATATATATATATATATATATATATATATATATATATATATATATATATATATATATATATATATATATATATATATATATATATATATATCTTTAGCGTTAGTAAAGCATACTTGCATTAACAATCAGGTTATTTCTTTCTTTCCGCTTTATTCTGAATGAAGGTTACAAATATAAAACAGTTTCACATTTGTATTATGTTAATATCTAAAACCAACCCAGTTAAAAACCGTTAACAACATTACATTATACGTGTTTTTTATGTTAACTTTGGTAAATGAATGTGTATTTTAAAACAAAATTAGCAAATCTAGTTCCCCTTTCTCTTAAGATTATTTATTTAACTAAATAAATGTAACTTAAGAAATATCATTTAGAAATGAATATAGCTTACTGTGAAAAGTTAAAGCGTATTGTCATATATTATGCACTTACCGATGCATGCGATTTGTGCAGCTATATATGTCTATATATTTATATATATATATATATATATATATATATATATATATATATATATATATATATATATATATATATATATATATATATATATATATATATATATATATATATATATATATATATATATATATATATATATATATATATATATATATATATATATATATATATATATATATATATATATATATATATATATATATATATTGTATCGTAAGGAAGTACATGGGCAGTTAAATAAAGTGATGAAGTTATTTAAAAATTAAATTTTTATTTTTGTAAAGAGAACTTTTTATTCATTAAGATTGATTGAAGTGTTTTTATAATGAGGATGCATATGTACAAATTATAGTCACGTAAAAATGTATTTCTTAATAGTCTTCATATATTTTTTTCTGAATTTCGTATCATTAAATAAATATATTGTGTATTATTTGCTAATGCTGTACAATATGCAAGAAAGTCGTTACGCCACGGCTATATAAAATTATATAATTACTTGATATGTATATGTAACAGAATTTAAGCTGAGGTTTCGCCCCCCTTACACAAATGAAAATAATCAAGAGTTGTATATGACAACTGACACATTCTGCGTGCGCGAGGTAAGTCTGGCAACAGGTACATTTGGTTCAATGTAAGGTAACTCATGAACGAGGAAATCGCGTTTGACCAATCAATTTTTTTAATTATTTTAATATTAATAGAATTATATAATAAAATATTAAAAATATATTAATAATATATATTTCATTAATTATTATGTATACAATTTTTTTTATTTTTTTTTTTAAATTCGACGATAGTCTAAAAATGTGTTCTAGTTAAGGCATAATATATAAAAAAAAACAGTTATAAAAACAATAACCGTTAAAAAGTCGTCATATAAACATCATAATAACTCGAGGAATGGAATTTTGATTAGCCTCTGTACTATTTGCACTTAACCTCGACTTAATATAATTTTAACAAGCTACGGTACATTAAATACAAGTAAAGCTAAGCTACGATTTTGAACTTTAAAAATTAAGTTTATGTTTAGTGGAGTACTTCTTTACAATTTGTAGTATTTACAATACAATTGCTTACAAAGAGGGCAATGACAGCGCACCGGTACTTCCATAAAAACCGGACCAAATAATAATCATATGATCACAGAACATGGTTTGTGTATATGTATATGACGTACTATTTATTTGGGTCAAAGGATTATTTACTGCGCCAAGGGCAATAAAACACCGAATCAAAACACACGGTTATTATTATTGGATAAATCGATATTCAGTTAGAGACTCTCGTTTCCGTTTTTTTAACACTTGCAATGTTATGCAATAATTCGTATTCGATAAAGTAATTATTAATCGATTTTCGAGTTTAATAACATAAAAAATATTTGAAAAAAAAAAATACCTTTCTTTCTCTTGGGCATCACTCTCACACCATAGGCAAGTTCAGTCACTAGGCACAAGGACAGAGCCAAAAAACAGTACCTCACACTGCACCCCATTGTTACACAGTCTTACTAAGGTTGCACTTAAAATTTTATTCAGGCACTATACTGTGCATTTGTTACACGTGTTCAAGGGTCCTTAATCCGAGTAAGCGTGCGCGTGCGCACTTAGAACTTAACGGACGCTGTACGGTGCCAACGAGTGGACCGCCCGACAACCCTATATTTTGACTTGTAGCAATTTGGCAGTGCGAATTCCACTTGTATATAAAACCTTTCGCCGGCTCGGGGCGGGCAGTCATTGGTTGAGCCGTGTGCGAGAAGGTGAAGGGAGCTGGTGGAGAAGTGGTACCCCCACGCTTAGGGGAGGGGAGCCAGGGTCGGCAGACACTTTTGCTATCGTCGGCCGCTATGGCTAGCGTTGTTTTAATAATGCTGCATCATAAATATTGAGTTTGTTTATATGTTTTTTAAAGTTTATATTAGAATACATTTTTTGTGCAATTAAAAGAAAACACTATATAATGAAATATTGGCTTAAAATGATTTTGTTAACAATTGAAACAAATATGTTTTTTTTTAAACTTAAACCGTGCCAAAACTCTATATAATTATGACATATTTATGAGTATATTTTAAAATTCATGTAAAGTCACACCAGATCGAGCACTAAAGCTAAAAGCATTTTTAAAAGGTTATACTTTTTACTGCTTTTAGATAAACGAAACATACAAACGAAATTGAATTGAATTGAATTTTTTAGGCTGTTAATGTAGTATATTTTTTTGTATTAAATAATATTTAAATTTCTGAATATTTTATTTTAAAGTAAATATTAAATTAAAAAATAACGAGACAATTTTAAAACAACAATTACTTTATACTTATTGGATTTGTCACTTAATAAATTTAATATTAAAAAAACCCGCTTAATGCTAACATGTTAGATATGGTATATTACCAGTTCGTTCTAGATACGTATCTCACTGTCAAAGGTTCAAGGGCATAGAATACTTATAACTTGGTTAAGAAATTTAAAGATTTACCAACATTGTTCGAATATATTTCTATGAGTATATAATAATTGGATTGCATGGTTCATACTAAATACTACTACATACTAATATGTTACGTTGTAACCGAACATTGCAGAGGAAGCAACCTTGTGTTAGCACCCTCCGTTCTCCGTCTTATCTTTTTTCTATTTCGTATTGTTTTTTAATTTGTAACTAAGCTTGTTTTGAAAATTCTCTTCTTATCTGATTTTTTAAGTAGTTGCTTGATGGTGATGAAAAAACACTTATATAATAATATATATATATATATATATATATATATATATATATATATATATATATATATATAATATATATATATATATATATATATATATATATATATATATATATATATATATATATATATATATATATATATATATATATATATATATATATATATATATATATATATATATATATATATATATATATATATATATATATATATATATATATATATATATATATTAAATTTATTATATTAAAATTATATCTTTATATATATATTTTCAATTTTTTTTCAATGACAAAAAAATTACGGATTTCTTTTTGTTTGGTTGTTCATTATCGTCTTTCATCATTTATTTATTTTTAAATAAATAAAAATTATTGTCACAAATATCATAGAAAAAAAAATGCAAGAGCAACAGAGGATATATAAAAGACAGGATGTTCAAATCTTAGTCATCTTTGATTATTAAAAAATATCGGTCAAGTGCTATGATTATAGGTCAACGGAAAATTCAATTGAAGTATTATATAAATTAAAATTACACAATTTGTATGAAAGATATGTCATACAAAAATTTTGTTTCGTACAAAGTTTGTATCAAATTTTCTAAGATCACATCTAACCTTAAAATGTCTAATTTACAGATTTTTACCTTTGTTTAAAATATAACATAAGCAGGTAAAAGCCCAAGCAACAAGTGATCCTAAAGGAGTTTCGCTTTAGGAACGAATCCCCAAAAACAGCAATACTACTTATTTTAGTAGATAGATAATACTGAAAATATTGTACTAAAAAGCGACGATATTACGAGGCTGAGTTTCTTTCTTGAATAGCAATTTGAATATTTATTAAGTAATTGATTTTCAATCAAATCGTAATTTACATAATATCCATCAATCGTTTATCTTCAATTACTTCAATACATGCATTTTGCGTTTGTAGTGTTCCATATTTAAAGGACTTTTACTAATTACTAATAGAATTTAGAAACTTATTATGTATTAAAAAAAATCATTCTTCAAAATATTACTTAAGTTGTTACTATTATGGGATATTGCCATATAGTATATATATTATATACTTAGGGGATCGAGAATAGAAGTCTTTTCAAGAATTGTACTACACACGAGCATCATACCAGCATAGCTCTAGAACGTCCCCGTTGGTGCGAAACATGACGACGCTTCCATCGCTTTGCGGCTGGCACTTAATACTCTTTGTTTAAGACTGTGAAAAGTAGAGTGTTATAAGATAAACAAACAATTCGTATTAGGTAAAACCAAATACAGAGCTATATTTCTAATGTTCTTGGCTTTTGGTTTGTACATAAGTAAAAGTAATATAAAATTCTGAATAAATTTCTAATGTTTTATTTCCTAATTTAAAAAGTTTCGCAGGTCCGTTTCTGTATTACTAATAATAGCGCTATAGACTGAAATTCATTATACTTTTAAAACATCTAGATTCAAATATATAGTCCAGCGCCTCAATCCTCATAGCAAAGTTGGTAAAGCAAAATTATATAAGTATATTAAATAAAATCATTACAGCCATTAAATTATATTCTGACAAATAAGTGGAATAAAGTTAAAAGAAAAATAAGGCGGAAATTATCTTAACTCTGATGCAATAAGTGGAAGCGGCAAAAGATGCGTGTGCACACGTAATTAATATACCGTTTACACTAACTGGTTTACTGTAAGTTTTAAGAAAATATAATACAGTGGTCTTATTTATTTTACTTTAATTTTTATACATAATCTTGTTTACTTAAGGTGCTGAATGTGAAATAACTAATTAAAATGAGATTTTATAGCTTCACACTATATTCACCATTTATGGCAGGGTAGATAGAGAGAACCAAGTGTTAAGGCACTCCTTTCTCCACACCCCCACTTTCTTCCGGCCAATCATATTCTTACCCGTGTATTTATTTAGTTTACACAAAAAATATGGCAACTTACAGTACAAATAAGGGAAATGTTAGTAACTCTTATTTTATAAACAAAGCTTATATCTGTAGTTCATTTCATACAAAACGCTATCATGTAAATGTATGTAACGACTGCAAATTAAGTGTGTCAACTTTTATAAGTTGTACTTCCGGTTATTTTAAAATCACGAAACGGAGCACTTAGTTGTAGTACGACTATTGCTCGTATTTAATCGATATTTTTTGTATTGGAAATTATACAATTATCTTCCCCTTTTTTGTGATTATTATGATTATATAAAAATATTAACTTAAAATTACATTTAAATTCACACTTTAGTAAGAAGTTTGTTAGTTGATTTTTTTTATTTTAAATATATTAATTTAAAGAAAATATTTTATTTAAAAATTATGTGGACAATTTCTTTAAAATTGTAATGCCTTTATTATACAATATAAAATTATACACTTTCTATAATCATAAAAGTGGAATCGTTTACGTTACGTTTTGATATAAACTGTCTTGCGGCGAATGCGTTTATAATGAAATTACTCGTCTATACCTATTTGCTCTGAGATGTTAAATGATTCTATTTTATAATATAAACGAAAGCGAATATTTTATTGTCCAAGTCTTAATGTATAACTGCTTATTTAGAGCGTGAAATTTTATTAAATTTACTTTGGAAATACAATTAAATGTTTGGTATGTTATTTTAAAAATATTTAAAGAGCCGCCATTGTTGAGTAACTGAAAATTACTCTATGTTACACTTAAATTAATTTGTTTTTTCTATATACTAGGATGGTTTTTTTTTAGGTTCACGCTTTATCCCGCACATGGCAGGGTAGGCAGAGGGAACTGCAGGAACCATACGAACCTAGTGTTAAGACACTCCGTTGCTTAGTCCCTGCATTCTCCGTCCCCGCTTTCCGCCGTTTTTCGAGGCATTGAGTGGCGGAACATAACGCCGCGCTTTTGCCTACTTTCCAAAGCGAAGAAAATGGAAATAGAAAAATCCATCTTCCCCGTGTGGGAATCGAACCCACAAACCGTCGCGTTTACTAGCAGACGCTACGCCTCTGCACCACGACGGTCCTCAAAGAGGTCCTCTCTATATTCCATAGATGTAGATATATATAAAATGGCGGTACTAAACGCCGCGGATTTGTCTTGCCGTGATAGTTCAGAAAACTGCTTATATAGAATATACTACATTTTTATAAGTTTAATTTTTTTTAAGCCAACAATAATCGAAACTCTCGAACTGGAACTCTGAAGCTTTAATATATAATTTTAAATGTTACATATATTTGAGAGCGAAAGTAAGCATGATGCTAATTTGCGCGTCCGCTGTCGTTTACAATCGGAAACGCGTAATAATGGTCCAAAGTAAACTTAAAATTATACTTTTAGTGGATGATGTGTAAATGGAAACTAGCCATTACATAAAGCTATTTAAAATCTTATTTCAACAAGATTGTTTAGTAATTCTTTAAATATTTAAGTACGAAGATAAAACGACAAGCAAAAGTTTTAGAAATTTATTAAAATAAAACTTCAAAAGTGACTCAAATTTATTTAATAAGCGTCACAAAATTAGTTGCAAAAAGGATCAAAATTTTTACAAATACGGCAAAAAGTGAAATTTAAAATAAAAACTCTCCCTAAAACTGATGTAATAAATGTTATATATATAAATATTCAGCTTTACATTTATCAGTTATTATGACTTTTTCATAATCATCACACTTATAATAAAATTAACTTGTAATAAGAGTAAATACTGAATAAGAAGTTTGCAGTACCGAAATAAAAAGCTGCATATTGAAGTACACCATACCCTGTCCAGTCAAAACTAGTGTTTGTTGGGATTTTGTGATCATGAACATAAGGAGTTTCCTTACAACTGGATCAGGCCAGTCTTCCCATGCAGCACTATATAGATCCCAGCTTAGTTCTTCGCTTGTCTAAAAAGATACCACATTTCATAATAAAATTTTTAGTTTTGGAGGTAACGCATTTAAAAAGAAAATCTTTAATGTTAACATGGGCAACTGTGAAGTGTTCGAACGTGGAATTTCCGAATTATATGTGATTGGTTTAGCGATTTATTTATTTTATTTGCTTTTGCACACAGGTAAGTTTGTATGAAGAGTTTTTTTTTATTTTAGCTTAAAGAGAAACAAAAGAAAGGCAAAGATATATACATAAAATTACCTTCATTAAATTGCTAGAAAAATAACAAGGTGTAAACATATGGATGACACCGCTGATAGCAAAAATTGTATATTTTGTATCAACATGCTGACTTAAATATATCTGATAAATATTAAGCGATATAAGAAGAGAAGTTAGCAAAAATACCATCAGTAACCGTCCACCATAAACTTCTTGAAGGTCATGGTAAAAACCTAATGCTTCTTGGTGGTCTCTGATAGCTTCTTTTAATTTATCTTTTAAATCAGCCTTCGACTTTGCTTCATCAAAAGCTTTACAGACTTTATGCGCAAGTAGTTTCAGTTTAAGTCGTAAGTGATTTGTTGCAATACAAAACGAACCGTCAAATCCAGCAAAATTTGGTGATAAGACGATAACATTTACAAAATTGTAAGCAAATAACAATTCATAATAAGGTGTTACGTATTGTATATCTTCTATATATTTCAGTTCCATTTCGTGAATCATATATTTTTTTCCAACGTCACTCTTTAAGCTCTCGTATATATTGCATACACCTGCGTATATCGGAAACTGTGAGCTTAACAAAATCGGAATAATAATCCAAATAGTTTGACCGAGTTTGCCTATTTTGATATAATAATCGTAAATCATTTGATATTCTTCAGGTAAATCGTTACCTTTTAACAAATCATCGGTTATTTTTTCTAAGATTTGAGCAAACTTTTTTGGATTACGATTAGCGTAGTACATTTTTGAAAAGAAGAGCAGAACAAGAACACCTATAGTAATATTCCTCGCAAGATTGTACATATCTCTGGTTTGTATACATTTAAACAAATACAAAAGAAACCAAATGAGCATGCCAGAGTTAAGAAATATCACCACGGCAAATATAATCAATCGTTTCTTGACATTAGTTGGATTTGGGTAGATGAGAGAAAACGCAAGCGCGAAAGTGCAATGCGGAAACGTTTCGTTAAAACATTTGAATTTTTTCACAGATATGTCCATGTTAATTTCCGTGTCCATGTCGCATCGGAGACGACTTGCGGTTATATTTCCTGTAAGCTTGTGACGTGTGAAAACAATCTATTGAAGGCCTCTAATGGGAAAGTTTCATCGACATTAAAGGTAATCACGTCATAAAATTACTAACCATTTCACAGTCATTACAACTAATGAAAGCACCAGATAATTCGTTGTATATAACTCACTAGGGTACAAGTATAGAATAATTTTACGCATATATTTATTTAATGTATAATGATTATTTTTAATGAAAATGTACTGTTTACGCAGCTAACGTGATGGCGCATTGGGAAATATAAATATATGACTGACACAGTCTTTCGCGTTTGGCAATTACAGTATTTAATGCAATTGCCATTTTAACACCACTTTTATATAAACACCCTTAATTTTACGGAGGTAATTTTGACGGAACCTAAGTTGAAAGAGTTTGATTTCAAAATATAATAATACTTACCGGTCTATTTACATTAAATTAAAAGCACATAGAGAAAGGCATTAACCGCGCGACAATTTTTAACATCCGATTGAAAACTGGCGGAATCGAAGTCACAGTCGAAAGTATTTTTTTCAATATGTATTTGCATCCTTTCGGAACCGGAAACAAAGCTACGTAATATCTTTACAATAAACAGGCAACGGAGAATCTTATTACTTAAGCTTAATATTCCTTTAATTTCACAAATCCTTACGCTATCTATAAATATTGTTTCTCTACCTTGTAAACGTTTTTCAGTTACACGCGACATCTTTTATATATAATAACAGAGTAGGTAGGAAACTTGCTCCTGTATCTATTATGGATAAAGCCAAAGTGCTCTTTATAATTTATTTTTCCTTTTTTTTATTCTTTCCTTTTTTTAAGGTGCTTTATTTTCTTTTATTTTTCTTAAGTAATACGTATGTATTACTAGCGTTAGGTGTATACCTAACGCTATTATCTCGGCATGCAAACGAATAACAATTTTTAATATAATTTAGATCCTAAACTAGCGAATTGCAAAATGATCGTACTAATTGAAGTATCAGTCATAGATATAGTTTTATTACATTGGTGATAAGCATGCAACCGGCAGGCAGCAAAGTGAATGTGGTCGGGGCATGTTTTTTAATTATATAAAATTATAAAGCGAAGTGTGTGTGTATTTCGACAGGATATTTATTGCGACATTAAGCAGGTTTCGAATTATGAGGTAAAAAGGGCTGCTCCATTTAGGTATCTTTTTATGCAAAATCATTAACGGTTCTTATACAAACAATAACAACAATTTAAAAGTGATAATATTTTTTAATCTGTGTTTTATTGAATTATAAATATTAATTTGATATAACATTTTGCAAATTTGCTTAAATTTATATATTTATATACAAAAAAATAATTTATTGATAAAATATATTTGATTTGTATTTGTGAACTGACTTTAATCTTTTTTAATGTACCTTGTATTGATTAAAATCGTTGTTTAAGCTTTATAAGACATTTTTTTTGTTATTTACTCTACTTGTGAAGGACACTAGACTTCTTTATTTTACGTGGTAATAAATTTAAAATTTCAAATTATTGACTCTCCCCAATGGGGTTCGGACTCGAATGAAATAAACATAGATAAAATTTACTTAAAATAAGCCAGTTTAATCATTGTTAAAGTATAAATGTTTTCTTTTTTACTTTCCAGATTTACTACGTACATAGAAGATAGTCAAATTCGTAACAAACTTCACTACTAATGCTAGTGATTATATAATAGGTATTTAATTTCTTTTTGTGAAAGAGGCAACAACCGATCCTGTGGTATTTTTAGAGTGCAACAGGTGCATTGTATTTTAAAAGCAAGCAAACAAAACTAATCATTGAGGGTGTAATTAATGATAAACTTATCGTATGCAATTTTCAAGACAAATACATATACGATATTCTGGTCAATGCGATCAAGATAAACACTAGGTAAAAGCATGTATTACACTGTATTTGGCTTTTTAGTGGAACGAAACGAAAATGGAGATTCAATTTACTTCTTATATGGATGTTTAATACGTGGCATTTGTAATGCCTGTATCATTTTAAAAAAGATTTTAAAGACTTTCGTCTGTGTACTGATATTTATGTAAATATTGTCCAAAAAATTAATGTAGGGAAATGATTTGAAACGGAATTGGAATTTAAACTTGATTATTTGTTTTAAACTAATGAAAACTAAAATAAATTAGTCTACATGAAATATGGAAATAGTATTTTTTTAAATATTTGAATATATTATTAATGAAAGAATTAATTACGCTTCAACATGAGTTCTTCTTCATGATAGGCAATTTTCGTAAAGAAATAAGTTGTTTAAGCAGAGGTCAACGTACAGTAGGTTGTGTGCTTCATTCCTACCTTACCACGCATGAAATCAGAAACACTGGGGGACTTGGACGTAATGTGAAAGTCTAAAATTACTTAATTTTTTAAAGTAAATTAAAATTAGCAATTTTAATTTTCATGAAAATATAATATTTAAAGTACAATGAAATGTTGATTTACATTTCGATATCCTTACGAGCAGTCCATGACCTATCGGTTGCTTTGATATTAAATCTGTACAAGGAAAAAATGTATATTACAAGACAACTTAAAATTGACATATGACAGGTCAAACCATCGATTTTAATTATTTTCAATATTTACAGGTATATTATTAATCGTTATATCACATATATTATATCAAAAAAAACATTCCTACCACATATATGTTTATTTTTTGATAGACAAAAGTAAATATAACAAACTAAGGCGGCGCAGTACTGTATGAGTACTGCAACTCTGTTAGAATGACAGCCCGGGAAGTAGTGGTCCTTGTAGCCATTGCAATATATGTGACGACAGAAGTGTTTCGAGAAACGAAGAAATTATAATAATGTATGAAACTCTGCATGGCTACTAGATAGCATAGTTTTTTGTCAGAGATTGCAGTTTTTATAAGATAAAATATTAAAGTGAAGTAGTTAGTTTAGATATTTGGCTCCCAGAAGCTGTGACAGAAGTTTAAATTAGAAGGGCTACAGAGACTACAGTACTCTAATATATTTTATTTATTAGAATAATTTGTCAAATATTATATTTAGTTTAGTCTTTTGAATATCTAATAAAAGGTATTTATCAAAAGATTTAGACTTTATTAACAGGTGATGAAAATGACGAAGTTTAGAACTTGCTTACATAATAGTTAGAAGTTGTTTAAATTTTTAGTAATTGACAGCAATAATGTTATTATTATTACTTTCTTTCCAATACTATGTTATCATAAACGAGATCTATAACAAACGTGATTTTTGTCTTACCAGAAACGTTTACATCAGACTTTTTTAGTTAGCATTATATAATTTTGAATTATATTGATTTCGTTTCAGCGTTGTGTCTGTCGTCGGGTTTTTGGGAGTTCACATTAAAATAATAATAGAATTTTCAATTTTAAGTGAATTTACCACAAATTCTTGAATTACATGCCAAATGAACAAATTGAGAAGTTACCATTGATAATGTTACCATATTATAAATTAATTTATGAAGTTCTGAATTCTATACTTAGTAAGTATAGAATCCATAGCATGTATAAGAGAAAGGAGAACTATATTATTAATATATATCCATTTCTGGTGAATGGTGGACCTTATCTCATAAAATGATCAATATGTCACGCATAAAGTTTTAACTCATGCAATATTTACTTTCATTTTAATGGCAGCTAATGCTTTCTTCATCGAATTTAAGTGCTTAAATGTTTATCTTCAATTGATAAAAAGTTTAGTGAGTGTAATTAATGCTATTAATATAAGACTTACAAAAATAAAATTGAAAAATACTCAGTACAGTATTTTTACTCTAAATATATATAATAAAACAAATTATTTCCAACTGAAAATAAAATATAAAAAATGTGTTATTCAGCACAATCTGAACATATAATAATCAATGAAATAAATAAATCACATTATAAAAAGAACGATCAGCAGATATTTTAAAACCATTAACCGTAAAAAATCATGGTCACATTAAGCACTTTAAAAAACCGATTCAAAAAAAGCTCATATTACCTGTTAAGAAGGCTTCATTCATAAAATGAAAAAAGTTTTGGTTACATTGAGTCTCCATACTGATTATTATCAAAAGACGTATTTGACTTGACGTCATGGTTATTCATTAAGATATGCCGCAAATACCAGCATTTCGTTTCTTAGGTATTACTTTTGTTTAAAAATAAAATAAATTATTAAACGATATACCAAACTCTAAAAATAACAAATAAAAGTAGGTTAATAAATGGACCTTGACAAAAATAAACATACTTATGACGTATTTTCACACGATAGTCAGTTTAAGTTAACAGGAATCTTTCCTTGAAAATTATTTGAATTTTAATCTCATGACTGTTCAATTTGTGATATAAATAACAAATTTAATTTTTATTTAATATTTTATACTCGGCAACAACTGAAGAAGCCCAAGCAAGAAGTGACTCAGATATTTTGGGTTATATAGATTTAACATAAAATCGATTGTAAGAGCTATTTATAAGTATGAAAATATATAGTTTTTAGAAATCTTAGTCAAAGTAATCTAATTTTTTTATGAGTTTGCCATATGACACTCGCTGAAGGAAGTACACCTCCTCCAAGGATAACTGTGGTGATTGATTTCCATTCGCAATTATCGGCTTCCGGCTCCTTGACTTGTCGTCGGTGCACCTTACATAGGGATATACTCTTTAGGCGTCACATCATCTAGTCTGTTGTCGTCACTTGAAGAATCTGTTTTAAATATAATTATCTAATTTATTACAATATACTATAGTATATTGTAATAAATTAGATAAATCCCACAATTGTTCAAGTTCTATTTGCTTCATATTACAGTGCTTTAAATCTATATCTTAATACAGGTCAGTGAAGGAACTGTGGAACTTCATAAATATTTATTTATTTTTAAATAACATTAGCACTCACGCAAGTATACCTATACCTACCTATAGTATATCTTCAAGATACTGATTTATAATAAATATTATAGACTATCTTTCAACAGGACATGATTTAAATTGATTTTTAATTTGCTTAAGTATGCTATAATTATATGAAATGTCAATATAAATGTCGTATTTTTTAAACAATATATAATATCTCTTATCTTACCAAGACCATTTTTGATTTGAGATGCCATTAACTGCTGTTGAAAATGGAAATGCCATCTGTGAAGTTATTGCTTCACGAAAATATGAGTAACTTTGGTAGAAAGTTTTATAAGAAATTTTTTATTACCTAAATTACTATCTAATAAGCATATTACTTTATTTTTTCTAGTAAATATTTAAATATCTTTAATTCTTTAAAATATAAAAAAATCTATGAATAAAAGACGTCGTCTAACTAGACTTGACTAACTCCTTTCCGCCCTTTATTTTAGTTATAAATAAGTACGGTAAATAAGTACTTTTGCAAAATAGGGGATTTCTCTGATTGACATATATGGTACGTGCCTTACGGATCTTAATGGGTGGGTAAATCAATTTAATTAATTATTCAGGAAGTAATAATGCGGTATGAATTTAACAAGTGTGGTTAACAACACAAACCGGATCTTTCGTGTTATTTTTAGTCAGTAAGCTATTGTTTTTTTTATTTGGTTATTTTGATTTTGATTTTTATATACAGGTGATTATTGGTAGCTTTTCCTTTATATTAAAAAAATATTGTTGACTCTGATGAAATGATTGATGATTTTGTTAATATTTTTGTAGTTTGTGTGAGGCCAATTTTAGCAGGTAAATGTAGGTGTGACGTGTGGTGTTAGATCCCGATACCGAGGAAATAAATCTCACGAACGTTCCTCATTTAGATGGAACCCAAAGTGTCTTGACACTCTTTCTTTCTTTCTTTCTGTGGCTGCATATATATCTCATACATTATATGTCGTATACGACATATAGTGTAGTGTGAAGCTAAAAAATAGTTATATTATTCGAATTTTGCTAGTTGCAGAACGCATAAAACTATTTTTCAAAATTGTGATTTGTGCTAAGTCTAAAATGTACTAAATCGCTTAAGCGGCCTCTACTTCATTTGTCCTAACGTTAAAATCTAATCTAATATATTTTAAAAGGTTTTCTAACAGAACTTTGGTCAGACTTGTTCGCATGTTAAAATTTATGAGTTGCATAAAGAGTTATCTGATCAGTCAACCTACACAAAGTGAATTTTGTACTTTATAGATAGAAAACCATGAGTGAAGGTCACTGATTACGAAGTACAAAACAATATGTTTCAATTGTTATTTAGTTAGAGTATTTCAATATACCTTTTATTAAGAACCTACGCAAATTAATATCACAAGGATATATGTAAAAAATAAATAATAGTCTTACCACATACATGTATGTGTCTAATAATTGATCATTTTTAGAATCATATTAAAATTGATCGATTATTACTTGTTTCATTATACTTTATTGTTACGCAAAAATACAATTCATTGTGTAATGTTAAACAGTTGTACATAATTCATTGTATAGATATTGATTGCTGATACTTACATATAAAAATACATTCGTTACTATTTATATATTAAAGATTTAAGAAGATACATAAGAGAATAAGAGTGATCACTCGGTTTTCTCTATCTACCCTGCTATAACCTGCATATAGCATTGAGACATTCCGTTTTCCATTTTACTGCCAATTTTTCTATTTCTATTCTGTTCATTTTGGAAACTAGGCAAAGCGCGGCGTTGAGATCCGCCACTCAACACATAATGCCTCAAAAAAGGCGGAAAGCGGGGACGGAGAAAGCAGGGACTAAGTAACGGAGTGTCTTAACACTAGATTCAAATGGTTCCTGCAGTTCCTTCTACCTACCCTGCAATATGCGGGATAAAGCGTGAAGCTAAAAAAAATTATAATATTTTATAAGCAGTATGCAGCATATTACTATTAGTGTAAACATGGTGAACTCCAGGCCACATGGTGAAGGCAAGTAATAGTTGTAGTTTTTGTTATGTAGTAGTTAACAGCAGAACTTATTACATACTCAATAATTTCTCTAAAGAGAGTGAAAGTGGAAACTTTTTGTCTTACATATAATATAAGAAATATTATATTTTAAGAAACATGTTTCTTTCACTAAAGTTGACAATTAAAGCGATTGAACAGTAAACAGCCGATTAGAACGCGGGCTGCCGATCTTTCCAAACTTACTTTGATAATAACCGATACCGACAGTGTGTCCACCACATTCTGTATTACATTTTCAAGGTAAATATCTTGCCGTTTGATCTCACGCTGCTGATAATTGACCGCGGATACAGATCTGTGTTTCCACTGTCGAAAGTTTATTTAATTTTTAATAACATATTATGAAATGTTTACGTTTACTTTAAAACATATAAGTCAATTAAGATTAAAATCTATCACATTTTATTTAACATTCAAATAACCTTTTTTAAAGAGAAATATTTTTTAATTAAGCTAATATTATTAACATTTTGAAACTTATTTGTTTTATTTTCCTCATAAAATCGTGGCGTATTAACATCAATTTGTGAATTATGAATGTAATAAGCAAAAAATATTAATTATCTTATATACAATGCGTGCCCTAACGCAGGAAGAGTTGATATTAAAACGCG
Source organism: Dione vanillae (assembly GCA_037178615.1). NCBI lineage: Eukaryota > Metazoa > Arthropoda > Insecta > Lepidoptera > Nymphalidae > Dione > Dione vanillae. The sequence goes on along the minus strand of JAZFAU010000097.1, from coordinate 1,062,817 downwards.
TATAAGGGAATTTCAGGTGGAAGTAGTTATTATTGCTGTCTCGAGGTCAAAATACATTAAGTGTTGAGTAAACTACTACTTATGTAGTAGTGTAAAATATTAATTTACAGGGTAGAAAATAAATCGATTAAGTTTGAACTTAATCGATTTTCAAAGTCTTCAAGATTTAAATCTAACATGGCAAGAAATGAAATTTTATCTATCGCTGATCCATAGGATGGTGTGCTGTAGATACAAAATGACAGCTCATAAAGACGTGATATAATGGGAACTGTGGTCTACGAATATTGTGCTCTTGCTTTCGGTAAGGTTACCAATTCAGCGCGATGTATTGCGTGGCGCGAACAATGACGGGAACTAAGGTTACGTTGAACAATTAATTACCGCGCGATTAACGCAGGTTATTTAGGCTTAATGGTTAAATGTCATCAGATTTAATGTTAATATTTAATGGATCGTGAATGTGAAGGTGTATAGAATGCGTGCGCACTTGAAACTAATTTATATGGACATTTAGTAAAAATATAAACAAAATTATTCTATTGCTAGTACAAAATTTAGGTTCGCTTGCTGTTAAAGCTTATCTATAAGCTTTATTTTAACAGCTTATATTTTAAAATAATAATAATAATAATATTATTAAAAAAATCTTTTTTAGAAAAAAATATTAAATGTATTACAATTATGGTTATATATATATATATATATATATATATATATATATATATATATATATATATATATATATATATATATATATATATATATATATATATATATATATATATATATATATATATATATATATATATATATATATATATATATATATATTGTAGATCGGTTATGGGAATAGATAGTAGATAATTTATTTGCATGTTTCTTTAAAATTACCACTCATACTATTTACTATGTTGACAAACTTTACAAAGCCAAAATTCTAGTGTCAAGACACTTTGCTGTCCGTTTCAAAGATTTGTTCTTTGAACCTATATAAAAACGAAGCTACATGGACTATAAAAGTCAAAACTTATTTACACCTAATTCTGTATTTGGCAATGACATTAAGTATAAATTTTAATATATTGATATTGTCAATAAAATTTATGTAAAAATCTATCTTTCTTACTGTTATTGTGCCGTGGAATGTAAACAAGCATATATATTTATTGGATTCCCACGCTTAAGCTGCATATATGTATGTGTCTAGTAGTATTTTATATTGCGTTTACGGTTTAATTAAAATGTAATATCATTTTATAGGAAATAATATTTATATTGATATATCTATATTTTATATGTAATTGCTGAATGTATTATTAAATATTACTGATATATTATAGATATATACATACATATATGTATGGGCTGTAAATCGAAATCTTTTAAACAGGAAAGTGAAATAATTTAATTTTCTTTGTTTTTAGTACGAATAGAATAAAAAGTAATATAATGCTTGCTTGAATTAATCTAATGGAAAAAATAATCAAGTATATTCACCTATTAAAAAACTGTACATATCCTCTTTGAAAATTTCACGATACTAGATTTACTTTCCTCTGTATAATCTACTGTGTTCTCAAAGGTCATTTAAAGTCTTCTTTAAAGTCATTTAAAATCTTCTTCGGCCTCTAGCTTTTTTAGTTTTAGTTTAGCATTTGAGAAGTCTCAGTATAGATTAGTTTATTAAAACCGATGGTAATTTTTTTTTGGCCAAAAAACACTGCAATAGATTCGTGATAGAGCATCAAATAGGCAAAAGGACTTTCTCATTTATTAATAATTTAATTTCTTGTAAATCAAAAGTAGGTAATAAAAAATTATTGAATAATTATTATAACGTAAATTTCTTATAAGTGATACCTATTATATTACACAAATTAAACGAAATATATATTTTACATCGGCAAATGTTACACTACTGTAATCATAGGTCAGTTTAGGGTATGACATTTGTAAATATCACGCTCAATGATAGCTTTGTTACAGTAAAGTTGTGCTTGACCTTTCACCCTTACTTTATTTTAAAAAACTCGAAATCTATAAACTCGATATGCGCACATGGCAATGTAGGCAGAGGAAGCTGCAGGAACCATTTGAACCTAGTGCTAAGACACTCCGTTGCTTAGTCCCTGCTTTCTCCGTCCCCGCTTTCCGCCTTTTTCGAGGCATTGTGTATTGACTGGCGGAATTCAACGCCACGAAATAGAAAAATCGATCTTCGAGTGGCTATCGAACCCACAAACCGTCGCGTTTACACATAGACGCTATATCTCTATGCCACGATAGTACTACTATATGTATGTTATGTACACATATATGTTTGAGGCTTAAGTCGGATATTATCCAAAGTACGTAGAACCTAGTGTTAATACACTCTGTTCTCAGCTTTTAAGTTTTCTTCTGTACCAGGGCACCCGATAAAAAAATAATTTATATCAGTAGTTTGGCAATGACAGGTGCCAACTGTATAGTAAACATAAATATTCTCTGAGCAGCATTTGAATTTACGAACACTATACTTAGTCTAATATAATATATGTCACAATTACCGCGCTAAATAGTATATTTTTACTAAATTTCTTCATTAGGTGTCTAATCTCTTATTTTTTTAAATGTTAGCAGAGATTTATGAGCCATAAACTTTTATTTGAACAAATAATTTCTCATTAATTATTACATGTTACAACATAATATGTCCATCACTATTCAAATTACCTAAAAACAAATATAGATATTTAAAATTAGTAAATTATACAATGTTCGAGGAGTTGAAGAAATCGGAAGCTATTTTCAATTAACCTAAAAACTGTATTCTTAATATTATTTTAGATTTTTGATAATGAAACCAGTTACCAATTACAGTTGAAGACCGTCGTGGCGCACAGTCTACCAGTAATTGCGACGGTTTGTGGGTTCAATTCCTCTTCGGGGAAGATGGATTTTTCTATTTCCATTTTCTTCGTCCTGGAAACTAGGCAAAGCGATGCCTTGAAAAAGGCGGAAAGCAGGGACACTAGGTCCCTGTGGTTCCTAAAGTTCTCTCTATCTACCCTGCCATATGCGGAATAAAGCGTAAAGACATAAAAAGAAAACAAAAAGATACCGGTTACGATTGACACAGCTCACACAAGCATAGTTTAATTTACTACGCAGCAGGGTTGCGCCCACCCACGGATTTCCGTTCAGATTTTATCTTGCTGAAACTTTGTTGGCACTTTGCTCTATATATGTAAACACTATAGAGAATTAGCATAAACATTTAACGTGAATTAAGCTACTGTTCACAATAAAGAATGATCAAATTTTAATATATATATATATATAAAATAATGTTTTTTATAACGATCCTGCACGTAAAATTGCTAGTTGTATTTAATATAAAATAATGAATGTGAAATGGAAGAAAAAAAATAATATTTATTTTTGTGTTTTTTTGTAATATTTATTTTGACACACAGCACGTAATGCCTCGAGCGAAGAACGGAGTGTCTTAACACTATTTTCACCTGCGATAACTAAATTTATCGAGACAAGGAAACTATTTTTATAATGGACAAAAATAATCGGAAATCAACAATTATATACGATATTTCGAGGAATATAAAAAAATATAAATTAATATTTAACTATAATAAATTATTGTATTTTTTAATACCAAAAAAATGATAAATTCATTTTTTTATATACCCATATTAACATCTAACACCTATTCTGAAAGCTATTCATGATCTAAATTACATTCGATTCTAAAAGTATTCTAATTCTCGTTTTTTAGAAATTTCGTTTTACTTTCAATTTGATCGGCGTTAGATATCGATACGTTTTAAATTAGTTTTTCGCAGGCGCGGCGTCATGTAATATTTAAATGCGTCCGGTTACTTATTTGTGATATAACGAAATAATAACTGATAATAATTATGTAGGAGGAAAGTATTTGTTCGAATAATCGCTTCACTACATTTTTAAATTAATTATTAATTAATTAAACAAATCTACTGGTTACTTCACGACCTAGTTACATAAAACGCCTTTACTTAAAGATAATTAGCCTAACGAAATAAAAGATCTCTTTTATTGTCATCATATTTTACTTTTGATTTTTTTTTATTTTTGAGTTTTTATTTGTTGTATAATAAAACTGTTATACAATATGCTTCGACAACAAATTTTAAATTTGTGTGAGTAATTCATAATTATCTAGCATTATACCTATAAGTAATACTGTATCGTGACAAAGGCAGAGATAAACACACGGACAACATTGTGATCATGTGATTTTATTTACTATATATGCTTTATATATTACTATTAAATAAATAAAACAAAAGCTATTGAAATTAATGAAAAAAACACCTAAATTGGCATCAACCAAAAACTTAACTAAATAAAAAATAGGTAACAATTACAACATTACATCTATTTTTAACTACTAACACATTATATAAAATGTACAAATATAAAAAACCATTAGACCTATATTAAAGGAACGTTATTAAAAAGGCGTGATGATGTATTTGTGAAATGATAAACGCAGCGATTTCCTCAGTTGCTCAAGGTAATGTGGAACACATCACGCGAGCTCGCGTGCCGGACACCAGAGTCCGTCTAAACTTACTTTTTAGATAATCTTGCTGATATAATATGTATATCTAGCATATAGTTTAGCACTATCTCTATGTGCTAATGTTCATATATAAATATCTGTATACTAATTTGCTGGGTTTGATAATAGTGGAGATCCTTGAGAAAGGTTATGTCCAACAGTTGGTATAATTAAAGGCTGAAGTTAAATGAAGGACCATCGCGGCGCAGAGGCACAGCGTCTGCCTGTAAACGGAACGGTTTGTGGGTTCGATGCGCACTCCAGGGCGTTGGATTATTTAATTTCTTTTGTCTTCGCTCTGAAAATGATGCAAGTACGCCGTTAAGTTCTGCCACCTAACACACTATATCTCGAGAGGCGGAAAGTGAGAAACGCTATTTTAACACTAGGTTCTGTATACTAATTTGTCGAGTTTGATCGTCGTGAAGATTTTTTAATTATTATTTTAAAGATTGATAACTTATTTCAATAATATGTACACATAAATTAAGATATCTACTCATTTATTAAGGTTCTGTATGCAACGTATTGCGTTTTGTGTCCTGAGATACGTTTCAACTGTACCACAACCTTAACTTACATTTATTTATACTACCTACACATAAAATTTAGAAGACTAGTATATAAACAAAATGACGATTTAAAAAGGTTACATAAAATAAGTAGATATATCTATATAAAAAAATATATATATATATATATATATATATATATATATATATATATATATATATATATATATATATATATATATATATATATATATATATATATATATATATATATATATATATATATATATATATATATATATATATATATATATATATATATATATATATATATATATATATATATATATATATATATATATATATATTAAAAATTTCTTTCCTACTTAGGTAATAAAAGGTTCTATTATCAAGGTGGCGATTTCGCGGCAATAACAACAGTAGCAATTTATTGATGATTGCCCTTAATGCCTTAATGCTGAAGTAAAGAGCCTACATTATTCTGAATCTTTTATAATGTTTTGGCGTTGTAAGTCTAGACTATTTTAGGAAAATGGTGCAGATTTGTGATGTTAAGATAAAATTAGAAATATATTTTGTTTATTTTGTTTTGTTTATGTAAATATTCTATTTCAAATTCATCATTGAATTAAAAAATGTAAGTATTATAATAAAATGGGTGAATTGTCAAATAAAATTGATTGTGTTCATTTAAAAAAATCTAATACCAAGCATACGTAATCGTCACGTAATTATACTTCATATTTTTGATGGTTTTTAAAGTGTTAATCCACACTAAGAATAGAAAAAATACTTAAAGAAAACATATAAAAATTTGAACGCAGCGGGACTCGAACCCGCGCCCTCCTGCGAACCGTGCAGGCGCTCTCACCACTGAGCCATGCGTTCTACATCACGCCGCGTTGAAATTCTTATATGCTTTTATACAACTTATATCGTTGTTAGCATCTCTGTAGGGAGATTTTTACAAATTTCCGCTACCCAAAGACCATTACAAAGAATAATCGTTTGGCGAGAGAGAATGCTATTTTTATTAAATATTTTTGATGGTTTTTAAAGTGTTAATCCACACTAAGAATAGAAAAAATACTTAAAGAAAACATATAAAAATTTGAACGCAGCGGGACTCGAACCCGCGCCCTCCTGCGAATCGTGCAGGCGCTCTCACCACTGAGCCATGCGTTCTACATCACGCCGCGTTGAAATTCTTATATGCTTTTATACAACTTATATCGTTGTTAGCATCTCTGTAGGGAGATTTTTACCAATTTCCGCTACCCAAAGACCATTACAAAGAATAATCGTTTGGCGAGAGAGAATGCTATTTTTATTAAATATTTTTGATGGTTTTTAAAGTGTTAATCCACACTAAGAATAGAAAAAATACTTAAAGAAAACATATAAAAATTTGAACGCAGCGGGACTCGAACCCGCGCCCTCCTGCGAACCGTGCAGGCGCTCTCACCACTGAGCCATGCGTTCTACATCACGCCGCGTTGAAATTCTTATATGCTTTTATACAACTTATATCGTTGTTAGCATCTCTGTAGGGAGATTTTTACAAATTTCCGCTACCCAAAGACCATTACAAAGAATAATCGTTTGGCGAGAGAGAATGCTATTTTTATTAAATATTTTTGATGGTTTTTAAAGTGTTTTTATATGTTTTCTTTAAGTATTTTTTCTATTCTTAGTGTGGATTAACACTTTAAAAACCATCAAAAATATTTAATAAAAATAGCATTCTCTCTCGCCAAACGATTATTCTTTGTAATGGTCTTTGGGTAGCGGAAATTTGTAAAAATCTCCCTACAGAGATGCTAACAACGATATAAGTTGTATAAAAGCATATAAGAATTTCAACGCGGCGTGATGTAGAACGCATGGCTCAGTGGTGAGAGCGCCTGCACGGTTCGCAGGAGGGCGCGGGTTCGAGTCCCGCTGCGTTCAAATTTTTATATGTTTTCTTTAAGTATTTTTTCTATTATACTTCATGTCTGTCATAGTAATAGTAATGTTCAGACTTAGAGTCGACGTGATTTGCTAGTTTTTATTAAAGCTGATGATCGATTATGTTTGATATTTATCAAAAGTTATCAATAATATTTTTTTTTTAGCTTCACGCTTTATCCCGCACATGGCAGGGTAGGCAGAGGGAACTGCAGGGACCGTGGGAACCTAGTGTTAAGACACTCCGTTGCTTAGTCCCTGCTTTCTCCGTCCCCGCTTTCCGCCTTTTTCGAGGCGCTGCGTGTTGAGTGGCGGAACTCAACGCCGCGCTTTGCCTAGTTTGCCAGAGCGAAGAAAATGGAAATAGAAAAATCCATCGAACCCAGAAACCGTCGCGTTACAGGCACACGTTGCGCCTCTGCGCCACGACGGTCCTCATAATTATAATTTTTTTCATATTAATTAATATTTTTTTTTGCTTTTTAAAGATTCCTTAACTTAAAAGATATATGAGGACAGCTATTTTGTTCGTTACTTGGGTATAGTTTCTTAGAATTCAGATAAAACTAAACTTCTAAGTCGTTCTAGCCGCAATAGAATGCCATTAGCCGTGTAATGAAAACTTATACTTCCTTACTTCCGGTAACCTTTAACTATGAAACTTAGTAAGCGTAAAAACTTATAATAAGCATATACAAAGAGAAAACACGAAATATTCGAAATTTATAGGATCATGATAGAAACAGCCATTAAGTTAATTTCATACAAAATTAGAAGGAGAAAATAAAAGTATGAAACGTCCGTAAATAAAACTTTTATAAATTTTACTTTAATTTTCCGTTGACCTACAATTATTACATAGGAATTCATCTATATTTCGAGGTCATCTACAGAAGGTGACAGGTGTCGACCGTTGTACGTTGGCGGGTCGATTTCTAAGGCTCTTTACGCTGCACTAGTGTAAGCAGACGCACTTTTTAACTTGTAATAGGACTAATTTAGACTATGCGACGACTCTGCTGCTGAGTTACCGTAGTGTTGTGGACGGCAACTTCACTCTTGGCTGGTGATCCACCTTAAGATTTTCATATATGACGCACAAGTTGCGGTACAGTCGCGAGGTGAGTAACTATCGAGAGAGATTATGGCGTTAATAAAGAGAAAAACGGACTAAGTCCTGATCTGGCGACGGGGAAAAATCTTGGGGTCACTAGAGGCAGGGTTTCTTTCTTATATGCCTCCGTTAACTGTGAAAAGTAAGCGTGTTTTTCCCATGATATTGGTAGACTGTATTGTGCTCCACTGGCTAACTACGGTCGTAACAACATTACTAGGAAAAGAACAGAGTCACAATGTAGTACTCATGGTCACGATGACTTCGACCTACTTTCCTGTGCTCTCTAAATTTATTATAGTAATTTTTTTTTAGATTTGACAGATAAAGACTTACTTAAACTTAAAAAAAACTGAAGATCGCTATACCAGTGTTATATATAACCATCACCACGATTTTATTATTTACTTTCACTACTTCAATTCTTACTTCTATCAAAAAAACTACAACGAATAATAACTTTTGTTCGCTTTCTATTATTCACCTGTGATCATTGGGAAAAGTTGTATGCATAATTCATTAGCGGCTACAAAGCTATTGTTTATCTTTAGAGTACTTTCGTATGAAATTAAGTCGTATATTTTTATCTATTTGTTTTATTTTGACGAAAATTTTTAAATTAAGTTATAAAAATCCTATAAAGGTATGTTATTACACTACCGGGTACCTGCAACTTTCATTTGGCTTTTACTATTTTTGTTTAATAAATTTCTTTTACTTTACTAAATTTTGTTGGTTACCATCTTCATATTCAAAAATCTTAGGGATCGAGTTAAATATGTAATATAACTTGGCAGAGGTTTGTTGTGAACCAGTTGGTCTTTCAAATTACATAACGTAAGATAGTTTATATCTTTGATTTTCATATGTCAATCAAAATGTATATCCCTTAAATCTTGATATATCTTGATCAATCTTTTAGTGTTGGCGCCTACGTGTGGACCTGCACTACATTTATTTTATAGGACATATTGTCTATGTTACTTACAGTTATCTATATAATTTGTAATCTTTTTGTCTATGAACAATCGTTCTTCTTTTACATTCAAATTTGAATATTCATTCCGCTACTATTTCTTGTCTTAGCAACACCTTAAGTAAAAGTATTTAGTAAACCAAAAGAAGTTTTCTTTTAACCTAGCTAAATACCGAACATTTAGTATTACGTCGTAGTTTCCATATGTTTTAACTAGCACTCGGCTACTGAACTACAATTATTTATTTAACATTCAAAATAATAGCTTTTGTTTTTCAAATTGTAGTCTATTTGTTATTCTGATGTATAAACTATGCGACTGCGAACTTTCATATAAATCCAGTCAGCAGTTTTAACGTGAAACCGGAACAAAGATTTATACTCACAAGCTTGCACGTTTATCATCAGGATTATAAAGCTACTCTTTTAGTTTGTACTAAAAACTTTTAAGGTTTTTTTCAACTTATCTAACGTCATTAAAAAAATTATCACAGGACAGAACACAATTTTAATGTAAAATTCCCTCATCTTTCTAATATATTTGTAGTTTGGACCTAGAGGAGGCGCGCCGACGTGCGCGACCAGTCCCAGGATGTGCTCGCGATGGCTGGTATTTAGGCTTTTGTATTTATTTTTTGCTTCACGCTTTATCCCGCACATGGCAGGGTAGGCAGAGGGAACTGCGGGAACCTAGTGTTAAGACACTCCGATACCTGGAAAACTGTGTCACATAATTCAAATTCTACGTAATATACGTAAAATTTGAATTATGTAATAAATATTATATTAAAAATAATATTTTCTATCGTCCTAAAAATTTCCTAAAAATTTATTTCAGTAAAAAAAACAAATTTATTTAAAAGTTCGAAAACACCTATGAATGTACTATTCTAATAACTTGGATATTACATTTATTTGTTTGTTTCCGATGTAAGTAAATGCTTTAGTTTTTTGTTTTAAAATAACTTTCAACTTATTAGTAGGCATTTTTAGTGTATATAATTTAAGTATCATTTTTATTCAAGTTTTGGCGTTTTAGTTCTTTTTGTGGAACCTGACAAAGCATATCATTGGCTATTTTTAATTAATTCACTTAAAGATGCACAAAGATACTCGTGGTTATTTAACGTGGTTAGTCGAGTTACTTAATTATAATATACGAGAACTAAGAACGTATATTCACTATCGTCATTGGCTTAATTCTATATACCTATATGTTTAATTTGATGGTTTATCATAAGTTGCATTCGTGTGGTGATACCGAAAAAATAATTTGTTAAAAAAATTTACAAATTTATAAACTAACCGATTACAGAAGCAATGAAGTCGCTAAGTATCGTAATGTTAAGCATTACGCCTTCGAAGGAAATCCGCTCAGTGATAACTACCGCACTACTATATTATGTCTCAAGTACTTTGCATTTCTTAAGTATTATGGCACACTGAGAAAAAACAAGCATTATTAGAAAATCTATACAAATTAGAACTTAATGGGATTTGAACCTGCTCCTCTTGGAAATATTTCAAGTGTTTTGATCACTAAGCCTTGTATATAAAACTGTGTCGAAATTATTATTCACTTACTACCACTTATGTTGTTAGTTTGTAACAACGTACATATATGTATTCTTGTTCTTACAAAATATTGAAAGAAATTTAATTTTCGCTTTTACGCGTTTTGTGTAGGCAGCGGTAATGTACAAATACCACTACCTACACTTTCTGCCTTCCAGATACTTTATCAGATACTATATTAGTATAAATGGTCAAATCATTTTAATTAGAGTAAAAGAGGTTATTTGATTTTTAAATAATTTAATATTTGTAGTTTATCACGTAAAAAATAACTGCGTACAACCGTAAAGCAAAATTTGCCATTTTAAATTGCGCTTACCGTGAATCAACGTTTTCATTGTTCAGTCATGGAGTTGGTGAATTAGGTGAATTAGGGACACTTGAATGGCTCACGGAGTCGGACTAGCTCTTCGCCGATATTTTTTTACATATATATTTTTTTATGTAACGTGTATTGTAAATTTTGTCTACTATAGCATATGTTACTCAAAAAATAGTAAGCTCGAAAGCTTGTAGGTATATAAATAATATAGAAAATGTAGAATTTGTAAACCCAATATTTTTCTGTGTGTTCTATATTTGTTAACGCATTTTAACTATACATATTTAGTGGCTAAGTATAATATAGCCACTTTTTAAGTAAAGATCTTTGTTACAAGATTTTTTCTTGATTAAACCATTTCAAACTAGTAACCTCTTGGTAGTTTTAATTTATTATATTTTCATCTGTGTATTTTTATAACATCATACATGCAGACCCAATTGTTTGAAAGCTATAACCATGATATATGCAACTATATCCAAAATGCATTTTAAAAACATTAAAATTGTCATCTGCTTGTCCCCATTCATTGCTGGATAAAATCTTCCAGCGTTTCGCATCTGACCACGGTCATTGTCACCCCACCTAGTTAGAAGACGTCCTGCAATACACTTGTGTAGAACTTATTTACTCCAGCAGTCTTCAGTTCTATGACAAATCATGACTACCTCATTTCAGATCCAATCCTTCATAAATACTTTAAGCATACCTTAAACATACAGAACTATAAATTTAGTAAATTAGATTTGAATTTTTAAACAAATAAAGGGATTAACGTTTTTTCCCATTCATTGGTGTAAATGACGGGAGGGAAGGGAAGACAAGGAGGAAAAATCTTAAGACACATTCAATTTTTCACCATATGACTTTAAGTTACCCAAAAACTATAATAAATTAAAACATATAATAAAAACATTGATATAAAAAATATTATTGTGACATGATCTGACGAATTCATCCAAACAGTTTAGTCCACTGTAAACGCACCAAAACTTATTTCGTACTTGAACGTTGAGTTTTTATACCTGATACCATATAAAGAATTTGTTGTGATTAAGTAAATAATAACGCAACTTTTTTAGAGTTATGTACTAAATATTAAAAAGATTAAAGTTTATTAGGTCGTAGTAGTTGTAGTTTGTTCCAAGGCTCAGCGGCACAAAATCTGACCGGAAGCGGTACGGTCGTAGATTCGAATTCTACTTGGGGGAAAGATGTTTTTCATTTTTTCATTTTCCTCATTCTGCTAAGAAGTTGTATCCAAGTCAAAGTGGGGAACGGAGTGTCTTAACACTAGGCTCTCTTTTCTCTACCCTGTTATAGCTATAAAAACATAAGTTTATTTTTTAATATATACGTAAAAGTTTAAAAGCAAAATAGGTACAGTATAAGAAATTACAAAAATCATACTATTACATTTAAATTAAACGTAAACATTGTTATGAGGTACTAATCAAGTTCGAGATATGTCTGTTGAGTGGCGGAACTCAACGATACGCTGACTTACCAGAAATAATTATTAATTTCTCTAAACATACATTGAACCCATAACGATTGAGTTTACAATCAAACGTTTTCGCACTGAGCCACAGTAGCTTAAAGATAGCAATATTCGCAATTATCTCAAATTGGTATCATCAAATAAGGCGATAAAAACACTTAATACATTAAACACGTAACATATCGTACAGAACCTTGTCTTATATAACGGTTATCTGGCTTGTCATTTCTTAGTTGAAACAAGCGTAAGTATTTTATACCGATGAAGTATTGCTCTAGATTCTCTACAGAGTATTCGTTTTTATTTTCTTAAGTAGAATTAAATATAAAAATACGTTTTTACGATCTTTTACAACTTGAGTTACTTACGGAACTTTAATGTGCTGAAGTTGGTCAATAGTAATGGTTCTTAGACGTTGCGTGAAGTTATTTTTTTTAATTAAGCAATTTTAAAACTTTCTTTAATTAGTTTTAAAGTAATATAATGAGACACATAAACGTTATACATTTTAAAAAGTGCTGTTACACAATATTTAATTATTTTTTTTATATTTCCCTTTAAGCAGTATCTATTATAGCTGGTTGATGGATTTTTAGCTGGTTAAGCTGTGGTACTTAATTAGTAAAGGTGGACTATATTACAAAACTATAATAGCTTAGAAGGAACTGACCTAGCTAGAATTAAGCTCGCTACTTAAAATGTGTCATATATATACGCAAGTTATAGACAAAAGCTTAGCTAAGCTTACGCTTAGTGTACTATACGTTTCTTAAGTAATGAAACCCAGAAACTTAATTAAAATTACATGAAAACTTTGTTTTATGCATAATATAGCACAATCGATATTAAATCAATTAGACATTGTAAATTGTACTAACTGGTAAGGTCACTAACGTTTATGTTAATTCCACCTGTTACAATCGCCAGTGGAGTACCAAATAAATCATGGCTTTAGATTGGAATACAAATAAATGATAAAAAGTAAAGTGGTGTCCCTGACTCTCTTTGAGCTATTAATATACTTTAAGAATACCGTAAACCAAAGTGTTTTTATATTTGTCAGACAAATAAGTATATTTAAGTGACGTATCTCTCCTCTCTCTGTCGGCGTAGGAAGATGAAAAATTCTAAAAGAATTTTGTCCACCAAAAAAAGAAAATAAAAATAAACTAAATTTCAGCCCGTATCTGCCTGCGGATTTTCGAACTCAGAATCAGGCTTTGCACCACGACATAATTTGAGACTACGAAAGATTTTATAAAAAACTAGTGGATGTCCGAAACGTCATGATTTTATATATATTTCAGATTAAAATCTATCATATAATCAGATGAGGACCGTCGTGGCGCAGAGGCGCAACGTGTGCCTGTAACGTGACGGTTTCTGGGTTCGATCCCCAGTCAGAGAAGATGGATTTTTCTATTTCCATTTTCTTCGCTCTGGCAAACTAGGCAAAGCGCGGCGTTGAGTTCCGCCACTCAACATGCAATGCCTCGAAAAAGGGGGCCGGAAAAGGGAAAGCAGGGACTAAGCAACAGTGTTAAGACACTTCTTAACACTAGGTTCCCACGGTCCCTGCAGTTCCCTCTGCCTACCATCCATATGCGAGATAAAGCGTGAAGCTAAAAAAAATATATTTTTATATTCAGATATAAATCTTTCAAATTTCAACATAAATTTTGAAGCGAAAGCTACGTTGACCAAATCAATGAGAAGGTCGATTTGCGACTCAGACACAGACACATTATATATTTTCAAAACGAAAACAAAAAATTTAAATTACTATTTTTATATTAGCTAATATCCTCCCCGTATATTTATGTCAAGGCGAATGGCACTAGATGTGGAATGATTAAATACTTTAAGTTTACTAATGTGATTGTTAATGGCTTTTTTTCTTACTAGATATATAAATTGAACCTACAGTATATTTATTATAATACTGTAATTCGTTAGTATATTTGTAAGTCTTAATTTAAAAAAATAAAAAAGCGTTTTTATATTATAATTAATTTAATTATTGATATAGTTTGTATAAAATAATAACAATTTTTTTTATCAGTTGGATTGTAAACTCGTCGAGTGCTACCTTAAATGGGACTAAGTGATAAACTTAAAAAAGGGTGAAAAATTTACAGCTTGCCAAAATCAAAATAATAATTAATTATTATAATAATAATATTTTGCTAAGTATTTTTTTTTTTAATGTGACAAGTCACAGTACCTGATTGATTTTTGGTGTTTTGCTGATATCATCCAACTTAACACTTTTCTTTTCAAATTCGAGACATTGCGTATTGAGTTGAGATCGACATTGAGTCATGTCACAGTGAATCACCACCCTGGGACCTTGAGGCGAAAGTACTCGCGTCATCATATAGATGGCGCGAGGAAGAGTGGTCACGGGGTTCGAGGCCGGTGCAGCGACTGATTATGCCGCGCTGAGAGGAACTCCGTAGGGTTTTGGTGAAAGAATGAAACGGTAAAGGCTTCTGCACCCTACCGCCGTACCGCCTGTGCCGTATCGGCCGGGAACCACAAGCTCGGTGCCACCACTGTGTCCATTGCGGGGAGGACACGGCGCAACACACTCTCGCCTCTAAGGCGTAGTAAAAAAAGGAGAGGCCCGCATGGACTGAGCCAGCACCAGTGCGGGGCTGCGGAAGAATTTGGATTCCCGTGGCTTCACGTGAACATACGAGGAGACACTGGGGTGGTTTTAGTCGGTAAGAGTCCGGCACGCCCTTCTGCCTTTCCCCAGGCGGAGGTAGTCCATGAGGATTTCCCCCCATAAAAAAAGAATGTCGATGTGGATACCTTAGAATAATAATTTCTAGTGGAAATTGGACCCACAATCATTGTATTCACCGAGCTGCGATGGTTCGAATTCTAATTTAGCATATGAATAACAATTTAAAAAAATACATAAATCTTTAATTAAAAGATCTCAAGATTTATTTACATATAGTATGTATGTATATTTTCTTTTCATTTCACAAGTAGTAATAACCAGTTTATATCATTAGCGCAACCAAATGGACACAAATATCTTTTATCTTGCCAAATAAACATTACGAAATCGAACCAACGAATTGTATTCTCATTTAGATATAATATATCAAAAGCTAAGGATATCATTAGCGTCAATGGTTGATTTAATGCTATTTGCGATTTGTTTCATGAACAATAAGTACTTATTTATACGAATTTTACTATTTATGTATGTATTTTTATTTATGTACGAATTTTACTATTTATGTACGTATTGTTTATAATATTTTAATATGCAAGAAACGTAAAATATATCTTGAGTTAAGCAGAGTATTAAAAAGAATTTTCCCAACAATGTCTCATATTTCCCAGCTTAGATCGACCAAACGTGGTGTGGAGTTGCAGTACTCAACGAAGATCACGACTTGAGAATGAGACGCAAAGTGGTTAAAGGAGTGTCTTAAGATCGGCTTTCCTTTGTATACCGTTATATACGGGATAAACGAAAAAATATTTGTTCTAAAAGACGAATCGAATATCTTAGTGTAAACTTACAGAAAGGCAATATACTAAAAATACATACTACACAAAATGAAATGAAATTTTTCTTGTATTAGGCCCGTGAGTACAGATTTTGACAACAAACGGGTCCGCGTTCGATTCTTAGTTGAAGGAATTAATTAACACAGCATATAACTATTATAGCAGCTAATTAACTAGCTAAGTTGATAATGTTATATTTATTTCATTAGGTCAATCGTAACACTATTAACCTTTATTTTATTATATGATGGCTGCAAGATCACTAGAAGTAAGAGAATAGGAATAGCGAGGTTATATATGATATATAATATCTGTCCAAAATATACCTCATTTGTTTTACAAAGAAGAAGAGATTGTTTTGTTAAGCTCTTCATCAAGTTGTTATATAATATCAAGATAAAAATCAATCATTATTTTTTTTTTTTTTAGCTTCACGCTTTGTCCCGCACATGGCAGGGTAGGTAGAGGGAACTGCAGGAACCATATGAACCTAGTGTTAAGACACTCCGTTACTTAGTCCCTGCTTACTCCGTCCCCACTTTCCGCCGTTTTCGAGGCATTGCGTGTTGAGTGGCGGAACTCAACACCGAATTATTTATTTAAAATTTTCCCTAGATAATTATTTATTATCTAGGGAAAATATGCACCATAACTTTTACTAAAGATCCCTTTTGTTGTATATAACAGTATAGCTAATGCATCGTGGTTATATATCGGAATTTTCAGATTCTTGATTTCATGGAAATGGAAAATGTTTTCCATATTCGATAATTTTTTATTATGGTTATGGCTTATAGCTTAGCTGGACAACTTTCGTTTTGGATAGGGTACACCAGTTTTCACAATAATTTATACTCTCTATCTAACTTAGAACTATCAGCAATACAACAAGGAAAGTTCTATTTAAAGTAGATTCAAATGTGTATATGTTAACAAGCAAACAAATATTTAAAAATCTACTGGTTTTCAATGTTCATATTTAACTAGAATAAACATAATTAAAACTTAACTAAATACTTACTTACTTACTTAGATTAATAAGTTATTTATAGATTTTTTTTATTCTTACGGCAAGTAATATTTAAATATTTCATCGTTTTAATATATAAATTTCATTTTAACGTCATGATGGCATCATGATGCCAAGTGAGAAACCAATATATTATTATTCCTTTCATGTCAGTTACTATTCAGAACATAAATATGATTAATTTACCGAATTAAATTTAAAGAAGAAAGTGAATGAGTGATTGACATATCAAAATATATCTGGAACAGTGATTTGATATAACACTATACATGCATGTTTGAAGCCTTATGTAATATGAAATTATTTGAGTTAGCTATATATTTTGTTAGCTAACTATATGTCTTTGCCAAGATTTCGTATTGAGCGCCATCGTGGCGCAAAGGCTTAGGCTTTGTAAACGCGACGGTTTATAGTTTCGATTCCTAGTCGGGAAAGATAGACAATAGGGAAATTGTTCGCTCTGGCAACTAGGCATCGCGGCGTTGAGTTCCTCCACTTAATACGCAATACCTCGAAAAAGCAGAAAGTGAGGAACGGAGTGTCTTGAAACTAAGATCCAATGGTTCGTGCGGCTCATTTTGCTTACTCTCCCATGTGTGGAATAAAGTGTGTAATTAAAAAAAGTATTTGTATTTTACAATGCAGAAAAAGAGAAAATATAAACAAAGTAATAACCCTCATTTACATATTTAGTGTAATTTTATAGGTTGAAAGTATTATGATAATAATATTTTTATAGGAAGTTCGTGATTGTTGTACAAAGATAATTTTCATTGGTTATAGCAGAAGCTGATAAAAGCTTTTAAATATACAGACTGGTGACTGCTAGGTTATAAAATGATCGCTGAATTTACTTTTAACAACATTTCAATTTATCTATGGACGTGCTAGTCACTTTGTATATATAAGAAAAATTGTAAGGAAATAAATATAAATCCAAAACACGTATCACCTCTGATTAAGTGAAATTCACCAACCAATTATGTCATTTGTCAAAAAATAGTACCTAACTTTCATGTAATCAAGAAAATTGTATACAATTTATTTATTTTATATAACAGGCGTGGCACATTTTTCTCGTAGGTCAGTCAATGGGGTGACACACATACGGTGCGTTCACAAAATCACACGACTTTCTCGTTCACGTAACGATTGCTACACTTAGTCTTAACCGATTCCGCTTTTATATCGGCCTTGATACATTTTTGGGTCTCAAACTGTCCGACATTGAAGCGCGAAATTATATTTAATGAAATAAACTGTAATAGTTTAAAATAAATTTAGTTTTGGTGTTGGGTAAATCTTGAAATTCGTTTTCTTGAAAAATACTCCCGGATCGCTTATTGTGATCGATTATGAACGCCGTCGCAATCCTGAGAAACGTTTGTTCTATTGACATTGAGTAAACGGAACGATAAATGTTATCAAATAATTCTAAAGTAACTTGTTATAAAAGATTTCATAATGAGTATTTTTTATACAATTAGTTTAAATAAATTTATTAGAACCTTCGTTATAGTTAAATTGATGTTTACTATTTTTTTAGTTTAGAATCGTGTATTTCCACTTATTTTCGTAATACTGCAGTGGCATACGCTTTTCCTTGGGTTTGACTTCATTTATTTTACTTAGTCTAGAATAAAATATCTATTTTTTCCCCGAAGTAAAATTGTAACGAATGGCTTAAAAGTATAATGTATTTTTTATGTTTTATTACCCAATAAATTCTGTCGTTTAGCTATTAATTCTAGCAAGTTGCTTTATTAAATAGTAATACTTTGATAACCTTTGTCTTATTTCGCTGTCAGTAGTTATTAGTAAATAGGGTAACCATAATTAGTATATTTTTTTTTACAATTTTAGAAAGGGAAATATTTTACATAATAATATATAATATAATATATTAATAGTATACTGGAAATTAACATATTAAATTAACATAACACAGATAACTAATATATATATTATTAAAAATCTTTAACACTAAAAGTAATGTGATAAAACTTATATAAGAAAATCTGGTATTTTTTAATTTTTTCACGCTACATATATTTAAAAGATGATTATATACTTTAATAATTATAGATTAACAAACATTGAAGAAGAGGCATAAAAATATAAAACGTGTGATATACTATATATTTAATATCTCCGTAATTAACTTAATTGCACATTTAGCTCAGATTGGCGAAATAACATTAACATATTTTGAAAATATACAAACCATCATACATATTTGTAAATAATTCAGAAATATATAATTAAATGTTGCCTATTTCCTGTTATTTCTAAATAACTTATTTATTACAAATTATATTACTTATTTGTATTTTAAATATATTTAATTTCTACCAACGTTTACTAATTAAAAAGTTGAATAACGCTTTATTGCAGAGGTCGAAGTCGTCAAGCCGACCATTATTAACTTTATAGAGATTGGTCATATAAAATTACCCAAATTATTAAGTAACTTGTAATAATGGTGTTCCTACTGCTACGTAAGTTTAATAGAAAGTCAACGGGGCAAGGCCAATTGGAGGTCACCCGGATATTTTTTCAGTTATTATTTTTAAGATATATTGCTGTCTAAAAACGATTTAAATCAACGTAAATGTAATTCACGTTTTAGAACCAAAATGTGGTTATGTAGAGAGAAGGGAGAAGAATCAGTGGAGGCAAGTATAAAAGTGCAATATAAATAATGTAGTGGACATTTGAATCTCCAAGTACCGAACAAGACTCTGAGCTTCTTAACGTTCAATGTGATCTCGCTCGTCTGCCTGAGTTCATAAAATACAATGATTTTTTCTCATTTTTCCTTATTTTTCCAATTTCTATCTTTGTGCAACTAAAGGAGTTATGCCAATAGCACGATAAGATAAATGACATGTTTCGTGCTCGCATTCCAACACCTAACTTTTCCGCTGTTCTACTTTGCATCAATTATTGGCTAAGAAAATAAGGTGCTTTCACATTCGAATGTATACAATTTATATTCAATTTACTTACTAAATACTATTTTCCATAAACTATTTATTAGTGGTAGCATAACTATGCCAATCATGTAAAATTGTAAACTTGCAGGCACGTATGGAACAAAGAAAAAAATAATAAATTGACGTTTTTAATACTATATAGTTATTAAAACAAATAGTGATCGTTAAACTCATCTTTATTATTTATATATAGTCGCTGACATCTGAGTTCACAAATGACCTTACACACCTATTATGTTGTCAGTAGTTCATCTGTTTTTTTGTTAGTTTCGGATAATACTTAATAATAATAATAATAATATAATTAAAAATAATTTTTGGATACATTTAGAATTTAAAGTTCTTTTTATTTTGCTGTTTTTATTTTACTTTATTACGATGAACAGGAAAGTCCTAAAGCTTGTAAATTTTTTAAAAAATATATTTTAGGCTATATATATATATATATATATATATATATATATATATATATATATATATATATATATATATATATATATATATATATATATATATATATATATATATATATATATATATATATATATATATATATATATATATATATATATATATATATATATATATTAATATTTGTCAATTTTAAGCCATGTTCAATATCCCGGAAATGGTCGTACGTTATAATCAATTTCCTCGTAACAAGTTTGAAAACAGCTGGCACTAGATTAATTAATGGATATGCATTACTAATAGCATATAGGCCTAGGTATCAATCACGTATTACAACACCACAATTTGTTAAGACGATGAATATAATATATCAAGTTTAGGAAGTAAAATGGATATTAAAATATTTATATGTCATATTTGTATAATAGATTAGATATAATTGTATAAATATATATTACGTAACATATATATACAAAAATGTAAACCTTCACTGTGATGTAATATATGAAGTTTTATTATAATAGCATATGCGGCGCGTACTTATGAATTTATTCATGTTTATTTCCGTATATAATAAAGAAGCCCTATGTTTTAATAAGCAACGACAATTATTATTTTCCTAAGCGAGATCGACCTCATCATCATCATCTAGTGTGAAAGAAAGAATGTTAGATGGTTTTTATATTACATTACAAAATCAATAATAAAATCAATACAACTGTTTTTCAAGATTTACTTGTAAGCGCTCTTAACTTACCAATTTAACAGGTACAATACTAATAAAACTTACCGCAATAAAATAGATATATGTTTTTACTTTATTACGATGAACAGGAAAGTCCTAAATTTTTCATAATGTTTCATATATATATATATATATATATATATATATATATATATATATATATATATATATATATATATATATATATATATATATATATATATATATATATATATATATATATATATATATATATATATATATATATCGTTTCACGTTTTATCCCGTACATGGCAGGGTAGGTAGAGGGAACTGCAGGAGCCATACGCACCTAGTGTTAAGACACTGCTTGGTCCTTGCTTTTTTCCGTCCCCGCTTTCCGCTTTTTTCGAGGCATTGCGTGTTGAGTGGCGGAACTCAACGGCGCACTTTGCCTAGTTGCCAGAGCGGAGAAAATGGAAATAGAAAAATCCATCTTCCCCGAGCGGGGATCAAACCCACAAACCGTCGCGTTTACGGGCAGACGCTACGCCTCTGCGCCACAATGGTCTTCATATATTTAGTAAGCTACTTAATATTTTTTTTTAATTTTGTATTTAAATAAAAATTTGAAAAAAGTAATGTTAGAATAAATTTAAAATGGTATAAAATTATAATTATATTTATTAGAGAAAATTAACTACAAATATTAAAAAAAGTGAAGTTGGGCCGTATAGTTATATTAATGTATACGAGTATAAGTATAATTTTATAACATTTTAAATTTAGTTCTAAAACTATTATTTTCAAAATTTGATTGAAATCCCAAAATCCCAAAATTATCACCCAACTATGAATGTATTTATTTAAAAACATATTCTTCATAAATTTGCATTTGGCAGCTTTCTTATTATTAGTCATGTGCTTAAAACTATTTGGATAATCTTCAGAATAAATTTACCATTACTTGTTATATTTCGTAATGTAAGAATAATGGTACATCTGCAATTTTCTTAGTCGTTATAAATTATAGCCAAAATGAGACAATCCCATCCCAATATTCCAATATTTAGGAAAATAAATTTTCATAAAACCGCTATGGTAGTTCTGGTTCAATAAATTATAGCAGGTATTCTCTTCTCTTAAAATTGCATTGCTCAAAGCTATGTATTGACACTAAGGCTCTCTTTTAAAAAAAATTGCATTATTTTTATCAGATTTTTCATTTATTTCATCCCAAATTGTTGTTAAGTATTTTTTAAGTGCATTATGAAATAATTTATATCAGTAAAATTATTTCAAAATAAAACAATATTTATGACAGATGTTATTTCCATTATATTTTCGAGTAATCACTAAATGTGATTTACCTACAAGTATACTAATACTTAATAGGTAATATAGGTAATAGTACCTATAAACCGCTAAATAAATACATTAGTATTAGAAATTTACATGTAGTTATAATAGTTTATTAAAATTAGACGATAACACTATATTATTGGTAATCGATGCAATTTACTTGTAATGGTTAATTTTGTACTATTACTTGATTTACTAGAGAAATAATAATATATACGCGTTGATTACTATACTTGTGTTAAAAATATTTCTAGAAAGTAAGCCCATTTCGCACACATTACTTTTTGCTGTCATCAAGCGTCATCTTTTTTTCTTTTCACAGCATTAATAAAGAACTGATAGTATTTTCAAGCTTTTCTTCCAATCAAGTTGCTCTATGACATCCAGATGATAACTAATAATGTGTGTTTGCATGTGCCTTTTATAAGAAGACCACTCCAATCTCTAATTTAAAAACGAGATTTTTCGTCACTCTTGTTGGTTTTTATCAAGAGTTTTTGATGTTCGTTTAATGCCTACTATGAGACTTGACTTCTTGTTCTAACAGAAAAAGTGCGGCTTGAACTTCGATAATCGACACACATTTCTCTTACTTTACGATAGAAAATTAAAGCTGAATTTTTTTTATTACTTTAAAATATATTTCATTATGTTGAATTGATTAAAAAGCTATATTTAATGTGTGTATTATTAATATATCAAATTATATATTTAACCAATGTATCATTTTCGTATAACACTCAAGTGTTAAACTTGGATATACATAACGATTGGCAATTCTCATCCCATGGTCATTAGTCAAGAGTGGCAAAAAAGTACGATAAGTACATGCCACTTAATTCACTCTTTTTCTGTGCACCTCATTAAATGCACCAGAGACCAGATGCTTAGAGATAAAAGTATTTTATTGCACCGACTCCCAAGAAAAGGCACGTCACCGAGCAACCACAAATATGTAAATTACAACACGTTATGCTCTATTACAACAGTGTCACATACATTCGTGAGCTTTATAGTGCTTTAAGTGTAACATACCTAAATACTACGTGACGTCTGACCGCGGGCAGTGTCACACTATTGCTGCACCATTTTCTATCTTATTTCTATAGGATAAAGTTCTGATTAGCTTGTAGTTTCTAGATACCACTTTACGATTTATAATCGTCATAACGGTGGCTTTCCCACGAAATGTCAAAATATGCTCAACTCTATTTATTATGCCAGTAGACTTTTGTCGTATTGTGTGTAAATAATGTGGAATTCGATGTTATCTTCCGTTTCGGATACACAGATCGCTTCAATGTATGGAGTTATTGTATTCAAATGGTAAACGCCCTGTTGACTGTTTGTGAAATATTATACTTGTTTTGGAATTAGTTCGACAGGTTTGTCTAATGTTACGTTTGTTATTGTTTCGAGGGACAATTAATTGGTGTCACCTCGCATACCTATATTATGACTTGTCTTCTTGTTAATTTTCTGTAAACTTTATTATTTCTACGGTTTCGACAAACCATCCCGTTCCTCTAAACAGGAAACGTAATACATCATTTTCAATATTATGTTGTCCATTTGTCAATAATCATTTTAGTTCCTTATAAACACGGATATCTATCATATAATCTAACTTGTAAGTCAGCGCATTCTTATGATGAGAGCACATATAGTTCGTTTGAATTTTGCTATATAATAAAAACCTATATTTTTTATTGATCTGGACCCATGAAACTAAGAAATTTTGTACAAACCAAGAGAAAAGTACACAATTTTCAAATTTATAAGCAATTTATAGAATTTTTTTTATTGCTTCACGCTTTAACCCGCAGGCTAGGCATAGGGAACTGCAGGAACCATACGAACCTAGTGTTAAGACACTCCGTTGCTTAGTCCCTGCTTTTTTTCCGTCCCCGCTTTCCGCCTTTTTGAGGCATTGCGTGTTGAGTGGCGGAACTCAACGCCGCATAGAAAAATTGTATATTAAGCTCAATGATTTTTATATTTCTTATTGTACTCTCAACATGTCAATATGACTTGCACTTCATCGATATTTTATCTAATAGTACAGATTACTTATAATTTCTTTAATATCAACTAATTTTGATGTTAATGTTAAAAACTACAAATTAGAAAATGAGGTAACATTCTATTAATACTAACTTTTCTTTACATTTGAATATTTTCTTAGATAGGTAAAAGAAATTTTTTTTGAGCTTCACGCTTTATCCCGCACATGGTATGGTAGGCAGAGGGAACTGCAGGGACCATGGGAACCTAGTGTTAAGACACTCCGTTGCTTAGTCCCTGCTTTCTCCGTCCCCGCTTTCCGCCTTTTTCGATTCATTGCGTGTTGAGTGGCGGAACTCAACGCCGCGATTTGCCCAGTTTACCCGAGCGAAGAAAAAGGAAATAGAAAAATCCATCTTCCCCGACTGGGGATCGAACACAGAAACCGTCGCGTTATAGGCAGACGTTGAGCCTCTGCGCCACGAAGGTCGTCAAAGAAATCTGATGTGTTGAAATATCTTTTTCTCTATTTTCCGCATTAAAAAGAAGATTTTTTGAATGATGGAACTTAACACTACTTATATAAGTCTATGTTAGTTATAGAAAATTTTTAAGCGTATTTAGTTTCTATCATTTAAACAAACATTTTATGTTTAGAAAGGAGTACAGCGAGATGAAGTAATAGAAGCATTTGATAGCTATATTTAGAAAATTCAAGAGTTTTATTTTATCATCCATTAGGATATAGTTTAAACTTATACTATATAAACAATATCACTTGCCACTTATATTACTTACTTACTTAGGTAATTTTAGGTAGATCATTTAAGATAATGGAGATGACTCGTGGCGCAGGTGCCTGTAAACGCGGCGGTATGTGGGTCCGAATTCTACTCTGAGAGAATGGATTTTTTTATTGCTATTTTCTTCGCTCTAATGTTTAGGCAAGCGCAAATTTGAGTTCCGCTTCCTAATACGCAATGCCTCAAAATAAAGTAGAAAGCAGGGAACGATGTGTCTTTGCCGCTGCTGTGCTGCCAACTCAGCTTAATGCGGGGTAAAGCCATTTATTTTATACATTTGTAATAGTTAAGATAAACACATGTTTCTGAGATCGTAGTGAAGTAAAGTGACAGACTATTTGATTCTGATAACTGCAAAATCAAACAATCCACTTCCGGTAAGACAAAGCATGGCGTTGAGTTTCATCAATAAACACGCCGATGACACGCGAATGACCCGAGTTCGTAGGGGAGTCGAGAAAGGTATTTTCTTGACACGGAGTGTCTCTATCCTGCTGAATTCATGATATAGAAAATGTTGAGTGAAATCTACATCTTTTTAAAATAACAATATTATATCTATGGACGAAGAAGATATCTTTAACAAAAATTGTAAATATTTTCGATCCGACGGGACGTATATATTTAAGACCTAAATTTTTTATTTCAATCGAACTATTGTATTTTTTTATTTAAATATATAGCAAGATTCTCAACTGAAATATAATTTACACCATTTAATTTTTGGTCCAACTAAGTATCAGGTGCATCTATTAAATTTAAATTTTATATTAACATTAACCTTTATTCAACTAAGCGCTTACAATTTTTCCAATTACCTATTAACAAGGTTTATTATATCCAGTCTTAGCCAATACTTCCAGTCTTGTATGAATCTTGTAATTCAAAACAAAATTCCGTGTAAAAAGATATCAGACAAAAGAATTCATTGTACTAATACAAAATTACAATCTTTACAATTATTTACATATGTACGTGATTTTTTATGTAGTAGTTTTCTTTAAATTAGTTTAAGATGAAACATATTACAAATACCCGTAATGAATAACACTGGAACTTTATATATTATATAAGTTTGGCCTTGGGTGATCGTTTTTGATGCTAATATTAACTTGTGGATCGAATTCCAATGTTAAATTGAGTGCCAACATTTTGCAGGAATAGATAAATTTTCTAAACACTTTTACCACTTACTACGTTTTCTTGAAGTTAAGATGAAACAGATTACAAATACCCGATAATAATATAGAAACAGATATAAGAGAAAAAATAAATATATTAAATATAAGATATTCTTTACAATATTATTTATTGATAATAATAAACAAGTGAAATTTTACAGGATTGAAGGATATTGAACTTTGGAGATTGATTTTATTTATTTATGAGAAATCTTGTTGTACATTTGACCCTTTTTCGATAACATCGAATTGAGTAAAAAAGGAATAATAATTATTATTGGTAAATTTCTACAAAATCACATTTGTGCCTTCGTAGAAATTTACCATGTTTTTTATGATCTATACTTATTTATTATAAAATTTATATATAAAGTTCAAGAATTACAGTTAAAAATTTTAAAAATGTATATTTTTGAGTAAATTATTACAAAAGGCTTCTAGCTTAATTCTGACGTACAATATGCAATATTAATAAAAATCCTTTATAAATTAAAACAAATATTGAAACGGATGTATGTTAGTCATACAGATAAAATAAAATGATAACAGTTGAAAATCTTCCATTAGTATTGCTGATATAAGCCATAAGGTTTTACGAGGGGGACGGCGCGTACGCAGTCCCCACTACCAAAAATTACGCGTCCGAGTTATCCGCATTAGGGATAATCGCAGAGGTCAACCCAACCGCAGTGCAATGGAAGGGCCTCGCTCTGGGGGAACCGCCTACTTGATCACGGTATCCCCTACGCCAGGTAAGTATGCTTAGGATGCGTTTTGCATGGGTAGTCATGTTCTGCGAGAAAATCTTGCCAGCGCGATTCAGGAATCGCGAGAAATTCTACAGCGCCATCTAGTATTGGTTATGGAAACTGTTTGTTGTGTAGAGTTGGGCACAGAACTTAAGAAATTGAGTTATACGGTTTAACCGAATAATTATAGCACATTAATATAAATTATTTTAGTATTTGTGTTATAAATACTAACGTTGATGTAGTCCTAATAATAATTATTATCAGATTTAAACAAATATTTTCAAACAATATAAATCATCTACAACCACTTGCGATTATGGATTATATGACTGTATGGGACACGATAAATCTGCCCTGTTTCATATATAATATATTTAGTACTTTTACTAGCGTTCAAGTAATTTTCTCAATGAAAAAAAAAATACATTGAACTTAATTTGAGAACAGAATTTTAAAATGTGATTTATTTTGAATTGATTTTGTCTCTGGTTTTACCAAAAATAACAGGGGAAAATTAGGACATATTACTACGTGTGTTTTAGAGAAACAAGATAGAGATACTAATTAAGAAATAAATAGAAACATTAGTATCTTCCGATAATATATTTAAGATACAAAATTAAATATTGCAGCAATTAAATATTCACAGATGCTTTTAGAATCGTATAGCAAGAGGTTACTGTTTTTTCTTATTTTATTCATATATAATTTTATAATAAAATCTAAATTTCTTAATATGTAGTAAATTAAATGTAGGGTGCGCCATTGAATTACACCACTCAAACTTAATAAACTTTAGTAACATAATTAAATGGCAAGAAGAAGCGCATGAACTATGATATTAACAAATAAACTACAAATAATTAATTATAATAAACTGGATTATTTGGTTTATAAATCATAAAAAATGAGGACGATTTTGATTGACTCTATTTTTATTATGAATGCTTGTAGATTTATAATATGAGATTACCCCTTTAATGAGACAACCGGTCCAAAGAAATAATTAAGCTAATTGATGCTACATACCACCTATATAGCAATTGACCTACTGATAATAATTAATTGGTAAAAAATTATATTAGGTAAATGTTACGTAACTTGTAATACGTAATATTATTTTTACGTACCATATATTATGAAGAATTTATTTAGTATTTTTAAGAAATTATTAATGAAAACTTTATACTAAGAAAAAAATGTAAAATTATAAATTAAAAAACCTAATTGCTAAGTGATACGGACACAAATTAGAACAATTACGTTGTCAGTAATTTGTTCTTAGCGTACGCTGTAAGTGAGGACATACTCAATCTTTGGTAATATTGATGACTGTTGATATAACTTTATGACTTTTGT
Organism: Dione vanillae; assembly: GCA_037178615.1. Lineage (NCBI taxonomy): Eukaryota > Metazoa > Arthropoda > Insecta > Lepidoptera > Nymphalidae > Dione > Dione vanillae. The sequence goes on along the minus strand of JAZFAU010000097.1, from coordinate 1,034,105 downwards.
CACCGATTTGATCTGCGATCATTACTCAAGAAAACTAAGTACATGTCAGTGTAAATGTTTGATAAATATGACACTTCAATTTATAAGATACGATCATTTAATATATCTTGTGAATATATAAGATAGTAACATAGTATTAAAACTAGATTGTTTTATCCTGCATGTGCACATTATTGTAAAGGCATTAGGTAGAGATAGCGTTGTACCACGGCTTGATATTCTCCGCTTACTAGTTGAATTTGGGACATTGCATTGACTGTCGGTGTTTAGCCGCACTTTGTCCTTTCAGTAAAATGAATTAATATTAAATTACGCCAAATGAGGCTAACGAGTACATTTTTATGCATGTTAAGAAATCAGAAATTCGTTTTTACCGTTATATATTTATATAGCTATATTTTAGTATTCTACGTGTAGTAGTTTTGGCTATGGAAGAATTTGATATGTTCTCGTACGTTGGACAGTACGTGTTGAACTTGAACGTTCGACATGTCAATGAAAATTATTGTACTTAAAATCAGGTACTATGAATGAGTGTCATATACACATATTATAACATATATAGTTGATCGCTACCCGTATATGGAGGATACATTAAAAAATATTTACTTTTGGTATATAATTTAGGTAAATTTTAAATATTTAAATTGTAAATTCAATACAACTTAAAACAATTATTTTTTAATTTTTGTCTATTTGTCTGTGTCTTTGTGCATACTAATCTGATGAACAGCTTAAATGATTCAAATGCAAGCATTAACAATATATTATGATAAGCATTAAAAAATAAAAAGTTATATCAATTTCATAATTTTTACACGATAGGACTACTACATAAAAATTGTTTTATACTACAAATTGACTCTCCTATGCATACATATAGCTATAAAATATAATGTTACTAAAAGTTTCTATTAATTAAAATAAACCAGTTTGAAGATAAATATCAGTTTTTTTGGTCAATTTGCTGCATAATATACAATAACTCTTACTCTTGCTTGGCTTATGAGCCACATATATACATAAGTACATGCGTGTAATGAAAGTTGTTGAGGTCATTTTATACCCTTGCCGAAAGCGAAAAATCGACATGTCACGTTCCTACATTCTTATAAGTTATGTTATTTTGATCATTCAATTATTTTTGACCATGAAATTTATGGTGTTAATTATTCGCCGTAGGCTTTATCTTATGGGTACATACGTGTTTGAACACCATTTAATGTCAAGTTCGGTTAGATTCAATCAGAGAAATAATCGAACTCGTTACAGCTAGTTATTTTGTAAATAAAATCTCTTTCCTCAATACTGTATGCTAAAAAAAATAAAAAACTATATATATTTTTATCTAACTGGAAAAAAATGCTACTTATATGAATTCCTTGTTACTTGGTATAATAAGTATGTACATATATACAATATATTTATAGTATACATATATGAAATATTATTTTTTTACTGTACCTAAAGTCATATAATCTCTAAAATATTTATCACAATTTTAACAGTGAAATATTTCGATTTTCGTTCATAAATTAATAAATACTTCAACATAATAATTACGTAAAGTAAGTTTTATCTATTAGTAACGGATGTTACCATATCAACTGACTATATATATATATATATATATATATATATATATATATATATATATATATATATATATATATATATATATATATATATATATATATATATATATATATATATATATATATATATATATATATATATATATATATATATATATATATATATATATATATATATATATATATATATATATATATATATATATATATATATATATATATATATATATATATATATATATATATATATATATATATATATATATATATATATATATATATATATATATATATATATATATATATATATATATATATATATATATATATATATATATATATATATATATATATATATATATATATATATATATATATATATATATATATATATATATATATATATATATATATACACATATATATGTTACAATTAAATTTTATCAGTGAATATCTTAGTATAAACAAGGAAGCCTAATTTATATTTTGTTTTTACAAAAGATTGTGCCATAGAGCTGTGATATTTGATGTTAAACGTATATTAACGTTTTATTGTATATTAACTTAGTCTGTTCGCTGTTGTTGTTTTTGTTTATAAATCACTCTACGTCTAATAAATAGCCAAGTTAAAACTTTTTATATCTTAAAATTAAACCTAACTTGGTTGGTAAACGGATTAATGTATCTTAATTTTAAAGTTATTCCTGAATGAGGCCATGATGGCACAGTAATAAAGCGTCTGGTTGTATAACGCGATGGTTGAGGATTAAATACATGAAATATGCCGAATTCTGCTGAAAATAGAGAAAAGAGAATTTTAACACTAAATTTTCTTTACTCTTTCCTATACTGCTAATTAAGATAAACTTTTTAATAGGTTCTTTGAAATGAAATAGGAAAACATGAGGGAGGTAAACATATTTATTGATATAAAGCATTATGTTATCACACCCAGTTATGAGGTGTCACTGTCGTGTGGTGGAATTGACTTGTCAAATTACACAACACCAAGTAATAGAAAATTTGAAAGTATAGGAAGCTGATTGCGTCTAAGGTCACCTTGGCTTAACCAGTTCTATTTGGTACTGTTGAGTTCCACATCAAACGTAAATTTTAACTTAATATATACTCTATTTTGCATATAGAGAGTTCAGTTTCATTTTTTTACATAAGCATAGTTATCATTCAAAAATGATTTCCAAAAAAAACTTGTCTTTCGTAACTGTCAAGTTTGGAGTTTTTAATTATATCATAAGTATATATTACTAGCTGTTCTGGCATTAAATCGAACTGTCGCCTAATTATTTTTATTTGTTTGTAATTATCGGCTTCTAGATATTTTTTTCGAATACTTTTTACTAAAAACTTTTTATAAAAATATTAAGAAGCTGTACTGACCGTCGTGGCGCAGAGGCGCAGCGTCTGCCTGTAACGCGACGGTTTCTGGGTTCGATCCCCCGTCGGAGAAGATAGATTTTTCTATTTCTATTTTCTTCGCTCTGGCAAACTAGGTAAAGCGCGGCGTTGAGTTCCGCCACTCAACACGCAATGCCTCGAAAATGGCGGAAAGCGGGGACGGATAAAAGCAGGGACTAAGCAACGGAGTGTCTTAACACTAGGTTCGTATGGTTCCTGCAGTTCCCTCTGCCTACCCTGCCCATGTGCGGGATACAGCGTGAAATAAACGAAATTTTTATGTTTTTTAATCTACCCTGATTTGAACCCGCGCCAATTGCCAAGTGATATAAACCCGCGCCTCTTGCACAGTTTGCAAAAATTATATGTTTCTTTAAGTATATAAACAAAGTATATAGATAGGAATCTATAAAATCACATAATGCAATTAGAACTTTATGTTATACATATTAGTATTTTAACGATGTTAATTGCCTAAAAAGGTGTTTAATTAAAACATGTGTAACCTGTTAAATGACAAGAACCTAGGTTTAAATTATTCGGTACTCCATATAAATCATTTGATTGATAGTCCTGTAGGTTATTTAAAAGTTAAATTAACCTTTACGATTTATTGTGGGCTGATGGCATTGATGTGAAGTGTGTGAAATTTGAATGAAACTAAGAAATTACTTTTAAAATATTTTTATCAGAAAAAATAACTGTATTGGGCTATAATTAAGAAATATATAAACCATTAGAACTTACTCTGCTTTTTTTAACATAAATGTCAACTTACTATACTAAAAAAAGATAAATTAACATTTTAAGTTAAATAAGGTAAGAAATAGTAAGTCAATGCTGTAATCATTTCTAAATTAACTTTAAGCTCACAATTAAACTGAGTTTAATCGTGTGTTATTGAAAGCGTAACAGCTCAGTCGGTTTATTCATTTCATTGATTACTAGTAAGCATTCCATATCAATCTCCTTGTATTACTACGCTTTACGAGCACTTAGATATTTCCATGTCGATAGACCTGTGTAATACTCAGTCTAATATCCAAAGGACTCGATACCTAAAAGTAAATTGTGAAACTCTTATCTCGAACCTGTATTTACTTTGTCGTAACTTAGCTAGCCCCAAAAAATCAAAATAACTAAATAGGGTATTAAATAAAACTATGTAGATAAATCATATTAATTAATTAATAACACTAGAGAGAGCATAGAGATCGCAGTGTGTATCATAATTAAATATTTTATAAAATTTCCCTTTATAAAAACACACATATATGTATAGGATAAAACAAAACACTTCCTCAACATCTAATCGTGAAAAAGAAACAGTTTTCTACATTAAATGACGTTTTCCTAACGCAATATTACGACGATTGCATGAAAGTCCACATACATCGAGCATATCCTTATCGTCATGTAATGCAGATGCATTCCAGTGACATCATATTTAGAGTGGCAATTTCTAATCATAGGTTCGTGATCAACATTCAGATGGTAAACGAAAGTCCTAGTTATCACGCGAACGTTATACAAATTGATCTAATTCGAATCGTAGGTGTATTATGTGCTGTGCGTACAGAATGTGGAATGAGCAATGCATCGGAGTAAGCCAACATATGTTAGACCGTTGTTAATACATACTAATATAAGACTAATTGTATGAATGTGAAAGTTGATATGTCCGTCTGTCAACTTTTAATTGCCAGTTTTGTTTATAAATGTGTATTGGTAACTCTAAGAGTTATGTATACTTGTCATATATTACCCAGCAATTAGTGATAAGGGCAGGCCCTGATAAGCCATCGAATGCCTCTAGCGAAATAAGCTTTATATCACAATTTTTCTAAAGCATTACATATAGGCATTTATTCGTTTATGGTTTAATTATACCTATGATTTTGGCCTTTAGTACAATATCATTTAATAATATTATATCAAAATATATTTCAATCAGTCAATCAACTTACTCTCTTTCTCTCATTCAGTCAAGTTTGAGAACATATTCACAACTCATATTATAAAGCTGAAACATTCGTAAATTTTTTGGAGTTGTCCACTTCTGCCAATGCAGTTGGTATTGCAATTTAAAATTTTTCTATTTGTTACTACGTTCATTAGAAAATTGTACTCGAAAACGGGTCATAATTCAACAAAATAAATAATATTTTATATAGATTATCTAAATGATCAAATTGTGATACTATAAAAAACTAATAATTGTCGCCAACTCTCAGATTAAATATTTGAAATATGAATAAATCAATCTTAAGCTCAGTAAAAATGACCTTACAATGTAATTTATTTGGACTTTTATTACTTTATATTAATTTAAAGTTATGCAAACATTTATCTATTAGGAATAGATAAATAGGGGCATATATATATATATATATATATATATATATATATATATATATATATATATATATATATATATATATATATATATATATATATATATATATATATATATATATATATATATATATATATATATATATATATATATATATATATATATATATATATATATATATATATATATATATATATATATATATATATATATATATATATATATATATATATATATATATATATATATATATATATATATATATATATATATATATATATATATATATATATATATATATATATATATATATATATATATATATATATATATATATATATATATATATATATATATATATATATATATATATATATATATATATATATATATATATATATATATATATATATATATATATATATTAATATATCTTTGAAAGTCAAAAGAAACTTAATTATTTTTAAAATATTTTTATAAATATATTTTTTTCATTATTGTATAATGAAAATAAAATGTAATTTGTCATAATTAAAAAATGTAATAACTAAAGCTTAAGTCTGATCATTTGAATTTGTCTTTAAGTTTAAAGTAGTCAGGCAAAATAAGTACGTATTAATTTCTTTGTATGGTACCTGGAGCTACGAAATCTCTGTATATTTTGTATGTACCTATTTTAATATATTTAAAAGCTGTTTGTAAACGGATCTGTTTTAATATGTATTCTTCTATTATGTAACTTTTACCCTTTTATCATCGTACAATCTCTTTCGTGTGTTATCCATACAAGGTGAGTTTGGCCTGTGTTCAACTGTAACTAGCTCTGACTAAAACTGACGTCATGCTTCATCTCACTAGACAGGCAGAAAGAGATACAGCGGTAGGTTTCAGTGAAACAGTATAGACGAGAGATTACTAATATTTTTTTTATTTATGGTCTATGGTTTGTTTCATGCTAGCGTTGAGTTGACGTGATTGTTGTACGTTCAATTCCAAATGAGAAAAATGAATATTTTTCACCGTATTCTTGCTTTGAACAAGATGAGACCTTCTGCCACTTAACCCTTAAGTTTTAAAGATTGTTCGGAAGTTGGGAAATGTCTTAAATTCGTCGGTCTACTATATTTTATTTAGTTTATTTACAAAAATGTTATTTGACAAGTTTTAAATATTTGTCAAGAACTGCTAACTGTTAAAGTTACGTATTCGTGTTTGTAATCGTTCACGTCAGATGTCACTTTGAATGTTGACAGTTTTGACAACTTCCTCATGTATAACGTTATGCCTATGTTAATTGTTAACTGAACTGAACTGCATGTATTTGTATATACTGTTCCTATGGGTTATATATTTCTAGATATGTTATATATTTTTATATAAGTTCGTGTAAAAATATAACTAACTAGCCCATTCCGTAGTTCATGTTCTTATATTATGAATTTTAGTTCAAATATGTTACAGTAAAAATTTTCATATATGTATAAGAATGAGCAAAATAGTAGACTAAGCGACACATAGTCAAAATACACGTAATTTTGTACTAAAATTTCTTTTAATAAAGCAATTTTAAACTCATTCCATAAATATTTTAAAACTAGTAAACTACATACGTAAATAGTTATTCTAAATAAATATGAATAGGTATAAAATAATTAATTGAAATATAATAAATTGTTCCAAAATTATGCATTAACATGGAAATATATGCAAAATAACTTGTTAGGGTTCTGTAATGATATAAAACCGTTACGGTGTGGTTCGTCTGTAATAAATTTAGTGTAGCAATTTAGCTATCCTTTCACCGAGCTGATTTTTGTTTATTTAATAATGTACACTTCTGTTTATCTTTCCGTGTATATATTTGAGTAGAGAAAATTTGAATGTATTACAAATTTAGTTAACATGTCATATTACCTTATTTCCGCGTGTTTCTGGAGACATAGAGTGCTTAGTGGCAGAACTCAACACTGTGATTTTTCTTTTTGACAGAGCAAATAATAATTTCTTCGCAAGGGAATTGAACACATAATCGAAGCGCTTACAGTCATGTTGACGTGACGTGACCCTCGTGTCTCTGCGTGGGATGAGTGGGATGAGGATTGGTGGGATGCGTGAATTAGTACATTCATATTGGCTATATAAAATAAAATTGATAATAAACAAATAAGAAAGGCAAGGAGATTATTGTAAGCTATCTTTAACCTCGTTTTATTAGACAGTGTGAGTTAGGTACGACAAAACATTTAAAAAAAAGTAATGCAGTTTAATTTACTAAAATCATTATCTTAATTATAATTTAAATGCCCTATTTTAATAAACGTAAAGTTTCGCAGACATGCATTTGGCTCGCCAGTTCGGTACCGCTTGGAGTAACGATTTATAGTGCGGCATTGATTTCATCACGCAAGTGTTGAGTGGCGCATATCAATGCAACACCGTTGATTGCAGGAGAGACTGGAGATATGACGACTCTTAAAATTAAAGAGCGAACCAAAAAGAACACATACTTTGTCCATCTGCTGGAACTTTAAAGGCGTAGGTAAAAAAGTATTAAAGATAATTTATTTCCATATTTTTTAAGTTTTAGTGTTAATCCACACTAAGGATACAAATAATATTTAACGAAAACACATACAAATTTGAACGCAGCAAGATTTATTTTTGAAATAGTTTATTTGTTTTTTTATTGTCTTTTTGTTGTTTATTTTTCAGTTTGATATGTTTTTTTTTAGCTTTATCCCGCACATGGCAAGGTAGGGAGAGGGAACTACAAGAACCGTGGGAATCTAGTGTTAAGACACTAGACTACGACGACGACTCTGTTGCTTAGTCCCTGCTTTCTCCGTCACCGCTTTCCGCCTGTTTCGAAGCATTGCGGGTTGAGTGGCAGAACTCAACGCCGCGCTTTGTCTAGTTTGCCAGAGCGAAGAGAATGGAAATAGAAAAATCCATCTTCCCCTACTGGGGATCGAATCCAGAAATCGTCGCGTTACAGGCAGACGTTGCGCCTCGGCGCCACGACGATCCTCAATATTTATTTTGATATGTTCCTAGCAAGAAAACTGGTAACAAGTAGTGGTTTTTTATATTTTATAAATGTATCTGTAAAAGGTATACTGAAAAAAAAATGTAATTAGGTTTTCTCATACTAATTATAGTAAGTAAAAAAAATTGTTTAGCACTTACGACATAAAATCTACTGAATAAAATTAATTTAAAGCTATTTATTATGATAAAATAAAGTTAAAAACATTTGCTTTCATATTGCAACGCCAAGATCAACTTTATCTTTTGTACATATTAATTAACTCTTGATAAAAAAGGTATAACAAACATTTAAAAAATTATGTCACTACTGTCGCCAAATAAAATACAAAGTGAAACTACTGCACTGTAATCACAATCGAACGTTGATCAAACAATCTATGATTCTATCTTCGATTTCAGTTATTGTTTTATTTGTTAAGAATGACTTAATAGTTAATCTGATCAGATTTCCTCTAATAAGTCACGATTATTGTTGAAAGAGAAAATTGCATTATAACTCTGTAAGATCTCTCAGTAAAACAATTTGTTTCTTGATTATTTTATTATAATACTATAGAAATAAAAATTTCATATATATATATATATATATATATATATATATATATATATATATATATATATATATATATATATATATATATATATATATATATATATATATATATATATATATATATATATATATATATATATATATATATATATATATATATATATATATATATATATATATATATATATATATATATATATATATATATATATATATATATATATATATATATATATATATATATATAATGGACAGGCTCATTAGATTAATGTTAGTTAATATAAGTTATTATTGATTAATGAAACTGAAAAAAGTTAAGCCATTAGCTTGAACAAAATCAAATAAAAGTATGCAATAAAGTACTTGCTGCGGGTAAAATGGGAAATTGCTAATAAGAACTGTGTGCATACAATCGCAAATTTAAGTGTGTTAATTTTTTAATGTGAACTTTCTGTTGATATTTTTGACTCTATATATTAAAGAGAACTACATTTACATAACATAAATTATATAAATTACATTCAAAAACATTGAACCAATTTTTTATTTAAATTTTACAATATTTCTACAGAATTATGAAGATTGTGCTTAGAAATAACGCAAAAATACCAACATTCTTCTTTGTAATACTATATACATATATAGAGATAAACTTTATAAAGTTACCTATTAACATATTACAAGTTATGATTTATTACGGTGAATATGCTATATGTAAAACGCTCTCGTTCCCTTTACTAACTTGTTAAGTATTTGGTAACAAAACTACGCCTAAGCTATTTGCAATGTAAACTCAATAAATATGTAATATTATGTAAATATGAGAATAATTAACTTAGCCATTACATAATTTCTTGTGTTCGTATATATAACGTAATTGGACATATTAAAGATATATAACTGAAGATGTTAAAATACTTAAAATATTTCTTTTTTTGGTTCAGTTCTTCAGCTTTACGCTTTACGGCTTCATCCAAAATTCCATTCTCCAATTAATGCTTATATTGAGTTGTGGAATTCAGCTATTTTTTCCTACGATATCCTATATTATCTTAGTAGACTTGTCATTATAAATAACAAAGTTATGAATTTTAAATAAATTGAGCTAGTTACCAAGCTAAGCTAAGCTATTTATATACTAGAATATTTAATTTATGCATAGTATCCAAATGTAAATTTTGTTCATTACATTGTAAGAGGCACATAAAAATAAACCATACTATTTTAAACAAACGGGAATGATATTCGAGTATATGCTAACAATAAAAATAAGTTGTAACAAGTTTGTTCATTTTTGATGACAATGTATGACAGTGGTGCTTGGGCGTATTATATGATCGGCTTTAGATATTAATATATTTCTAACTATAGGAGCTACCTTATAAATTCTTTAATATCTTATTACTTAAAGCAGTGATCGCAAAAAATATATAGTATAGTCGTGAATAATGCTTATAATTTTATCTTGATCTGACATTCTTTGATAAAAAATATAATCGTGCCTCCTTTACTTTACACTGTTACTGTAGATAGTGTTAAGTGAAGAAATCTGATCATTTTATCACCAGTTTTATAAAGTTTATAAAAGGGTTTCCTCACATTGTCTGGCTTATGGTATATTAAAGCGTTGCTAACGCTTATTATTTATATTACACACTTTTGTGCTTTCTTTTAAACCTCGTTAAACTTTTAAGCATATATTTACAAATATTACATTAGCAAATTGCAAAGGAGAAAATAACATCTTATGGAGAAAGCTTTATAGCTGACATATTACGCTAATTAGATCAGAAATGAGTGTATCATACAAACGATACGTTAATTGATTATATAAAAAATATTAAGATTACCTTCCTGTTTCCGATTTTTTGAATCCGGTTTTGATTAGAAGAAATGTACTTTCAAATAATGTCTCCTTATAAGGAAGTTGTTAGTTCTGCATGAAATGGTTACAAAGAAATAATTTAAATTAATCATTAAAAAAATCGTCGTAATAAAAATGCTACGATTCATAAGTTCGATTTCCCTCGGGGAAGAGGGATTTTTTTATTTTTATTTTCTTCGCTCTGGCAACAAGGCAAAACGCGGCGTTGAGTTCCACTACTCAACAAGCAATGGCTTAAAGAATAACAGCGGAAAGCAGGGTATAGTGTCTTAACATTAGGTTCTATCTGCCTGCCTGCAGAATAAAGCGGTGCAGTGACGGTAGCTTCCTTGGTATTCATTTTTTAACAATGTTTAGTATTTTATTATTTGCGTCATTAATTTAATATTAATATTTATTATAAATACAAGTTTGACATCTTGATTTGAAAAGAATATCGACTATGTAAGATAATAGCAGTGATTGAAAGTTGAGATGGATTTAAAAATTTAAATCAGAAAGTTGTGGTTAACTGGTTCGAAATGTACTTTTGAAATTAATTCTATACTTACAAATGAACACGTCAAATTAAATATATGCTCGGAATATTATGTATAATATACATACAAGCATTTATTTACTGCTAGGTTTATTAAGCAACATGTACATGATCCGTAATTTATTTTGGGCTACACGTACTTTCCCTTTTAAGATAGGCTATTATGTGGACAGAATTTTTGGCGACATATATGATTTTTCTCAGAGAAAATTAATTTCTCATCATCCTTTTAATTTTTAACAGAAATCAAGGAAACGTAACGTAAAGACATTGCATATCCCGATTTACAATAAATTATAATAATATTACGTGGCGAAACTAAACGCCGTGGTTTATTACTAATCCAGATAAATGAAAACAATTATAATTTTCATATCAAATTTTCGTATGAAGGTTTTTTAATAAAAATATCAAGAAAGCGAGATAAGGATATGATATCATAATACACATTGAAAAAATACTAATTAAAGTTCTTTATTTGTAAGGCTTACAGCAACGAACACCTACATAAACCTTGGCGTCTAGAATGTACCTAACACGACAGTCCTTGGTCTAATTGCGCGGAAAACAATTGAAAGTTAATGTTATAACAATAACAATAACAATAAATTATTATATTATCGCTTGTCTACACTGTCCTAGCTGACCTAATCGTACACTTTTCACATTGACTGGGATTTAAGCATCTACAAATGTTATTTTGATATTGGGAACGTAATTCATAGCGTTTTTTATTCGGGTTTGTTAAAATATATGTAATGAAATATTGAACACAGATAATGTTGGTTAAATAATAATATTGAAATTTAAAAAATGCTTATTATATTACAAAAAGTTTAAAAAAAATTAGGTACATCGAGAAAGTAAATGACACAAAAATGGTAAAAATATAGATAAAGATAAAAATATATCAAGAGTTGATGAGACTTTGGATAACCTTTCCAAAAACATTAAAGTTTATATGGTATGGAGGAAGATCAAAAAAGATCTAGGGTCTTCACGGGATTATACAAGGACAAGTAATAAGACGTTAAGGACAATGAGCGAGGCTAAAGGGACCGTTCGTAGTGTTCGTAGTGTCATGTAAGTGTAACCTTACCTATCCGGAAATACCAAAACAAGTATGCGGAAACATAGATATTGAAAATATGAATATTAAAAAATAAATTTATGAACATGTATAAAAGTATTATAATTAAAAACATGATTTTTATATATTTTTTTATAAAAAATGTAATAATATTAAATTTTATAAAAACAAAAGTATACGCAATGTAACACTAAGTAGTAAGTCGTATTGAGTTATATCTAGTAAGTGTAGTACTTCCTGTCAAAAGCTTTTAAGTGTAGTTAAATATATGTATGATAAATAAATATACATATTTGCATATAAAATCTGTAGCTTAAGTTCAAAAAATTTTATATCATATAGGACGTTATTTAAAATTAACTAAAATCGACAGCATTTTCCAAAATTAAATCTTGTTTAAAAGTGCTTCTTGTATGAATGTCTTCAATTTTATTAAAATTTTCTTTATATAAAATGCCACTGAAGTGCAGTAGCAAAGGACCTGACTGTTAACCCGAATACTGTAGATTCAGCACTCACTCACAATAAATTACTGTGAAGAAAAGAGATATATCGAATTTGGACGAAAAAAATAAAAAAATATATTCTCTCATAATTACACATTAAAAAAGTGGCCCAATAGTTATTTACTACATCGCACACGTTGTAAGATTATATATTTGTCTTACAAACATTTTGTTTAGAATAAGAACATTACCGGTTGTGCTATTTGGCATTTGTTCCGGTTTACGCAACTATATTGACATGTTATTATAATAATAACTTGTTTTACCATTATCTGTAGAAATAATCCAAAATGTAATATATTTATGTATCCATATAAGTAAGTAGGTATTTTTTTGGCTTCACGCTCCATTCCGAACTTGGTAGGGTGGGCAGAGGGAACCGCGGTAACCATAGGAACTTAGTGTTGAGACTCTTCGTTTCTTGCTTTACGTCTTTATTCAAGAAATTGCGTGTTGAGTGGTGGAACTCAATGCCGCGCTTTGCCTAGTTGCCAGAATGGATAAAATGGAAAAAGTAAAATCCATCTTCCCCGAGTGGGAATCGAATCCACAAATCGTCACGTTTCAAAGGTTACGCTTCTGAGTCACGACAGTATGAGTATTATTTGTTATTTATTCGATTGATTAGACTTTACGTTTTATCCCGCATTAACTCTCTACTTATAGGCGAAAAACGAGTACGGATAAAGCAGGGACTAAGCAGCGGAGTGTCTTAACACTAGGTTCTTATGGTTCCTGCAGTTCCCTCTGCCTACTATGTGCAGGATAAAACGTGAAGATAGAAAAAAACTCTAATTACTAACATTACGTGTTTGTTTTATATTGCCAATCAATCACCTGAGCGAAGATCGAACTAACTGTCTCTCTGACCCATGCTATATACAGGTGAAGCGTGACAAAGACTGCTCCATTATTTACCGTTATTACCTTACCAAATATGTAGGATATTACGTCACAGTCACATTATGCACTAATATGACAAGAAATTAAAAAGTGTAATTAAGGTAGGCTGAGATCACGCTCGTCATTCACATCGCGTAATCTCGTTCACACAATTTAGCTGATTATAACACTAATCGTTCCGCCTAGCACAATAAACTACTTATTATATCATTCACGATGCTTGTCGTTGTGTAAACGTATTTTAAAAATAATATTTTAACTTTATTCCAAATAATATGGGTAACATAAAATAAAAACATTTTAAAATATATGTTTTTTCATCTTATTTCAAGAGTTTTAACGTATAAAAATGAATTGTAGAGCTTATTGTTTTGAATCATATAAACACATATTTGACTCATTTATATAAATGCTTTAGCATACATGGTACAATAACTATTAGTTATCACTAAAAATTGAAGACCTCCGAATAAAAGAATATTTGAAATTCGTTTGTATATCATAACGCTATGTGGCTAGAAGCCGTTCGCCATTAACATAAACGTTCATAATAAAACCTCAATTTTCATCATTAAGACGAAAATAAATACATGCAATGCGCACACAAGAACTAAAATTTAATCGACATTTATATATGTATGTTACCAATAATTACATATATACGTAATCGTTATTTACATATATTATTACATATATTTGTACATTAATTCATTTACACAATCAAATAAATATACAGTAATTAGAGATTATTTCGTAATATGTTGTTTTGTGCAGGCAGTATTTAGTCAGTTTTTTTGTATTCGGTGACCTAATTGACTTTTTCCTTAGCACATTTCAAATAAACAAAAGAAACTTACTATTTTGTCTAAAATTTAGTAAGTAGGTAGCGTAAGTAAACTTATGTGTGCGGAAGGAAGACTCGACAAATCTTTAAATAGTAACACTTAAAATTATAAATGATTCCAATATTTCGTTCAATTACGGATTATATATATATATATTAACAAAAAACAACTGTACTAGGTCAGACCGTTCATTTATTAGTGTAAATTTTTATATAAAATAAAATTTGTTATCTCTGACCTTAAAGCAATCAGCGTTCTATTTATTAGAGAATGGATTACATATTATATCTATGATACAATTCCGCAGTACGAACTATATTGCCAGATTACAATAAGATTACGTCAATTTCAGTTGATATTAGTAGAACTGTTGATATTTGGTTCCCAGCTTATACTGCACATACCGGATAGGCATAAGGAACTTAGTGTTAGGTAAAACACTCTGTCCTAAAGTACGAAAGTCGGGTAATAAGTTAAAACTCAACGCTGCGCTTTGTCTATCGGAATAGAAGAGCGAATAATTGTACTGATAGCTTCACGCTTTATTCCGCAGGTTAGGCAGAGAGAACAAGAGGAACCTAGTTAAGACATTCGCTCCTCGCTCTCCGCCTTCCGAGGCATTGCGTGTTAAGTGGCGAAACTCATCGCTTGCCTAGTTACTAGAGTGAAGAAAATAGAAATGAAATAACCGATTCTCCCTTAGTAGGAATCGAACCCACAAACCATTGCGTTTACAGGTTAACGCTTCGCCTCCGCTTCACGATGGTCTTCACAAATTTGTAACTAGTTATTGTGTATTATTATAAATATTATTAATGTGATAATATAATTATTAATTAAATAATATGTAGTTTATATTATTTATTATGAAATTTTTGATACTTTTTAAAATATACATTATAAGTAATAAACAAAAATTTGTTTAATCAATATATATTCATCAATAAACATACGAATTTTGAACAAAACAGTATACAAGTTTTCAGGTACATATCCCACAGTATGCTGTCGCATTGCGCTTAGACGGCATTTTTTGTATCAATACCATGATTGATGTAAATATGTAATATATATTTACTTATGTTCGGTTAATATTTTTTGTCTCTAAATGATTGCCTGTAAAAGATCACGTGCTGTGACAAGGCCGCCGCAGCAGTATCTGTTTACATTGTAATGATTTGTAACATTTGTTTTCTTTTGTTGTTTTTTATACAATAAACTAATAATAATATTAATTTTATTAGTTCATCATTTACCGTTCTATTGTCACCTTATTTAACACGGGCACAGAAACCTTTGCTTCACGTTTCAAAACTTTTCTGCCCAATAACATTTAAACACAACACGGAAGCCATACAAATTTATTTAAGCTGTGGATGTAGGGTGTTAAGCCCCCAGTACACAATGGCCCGTGATGGGCCACGCTTTGCAATGCACAATTGTAGACCACGATCACTTGGTGTTCACACAATGGCGTATGGCTCATTGCTGCCTGGCAAACCACTTGCGATGGACGTCGAAGTAATTACGGCTGCGGCTATTTATTTGTATACTGTTTACAAGTATTACAGAAGTGTGTACCGTGACAAAGTTGTTAAAATGAAATGGCGAAAAAGGCGATGGTGGATGCTGACCATTATATATATATATACATATATTTATATATATATATATATATATATATATATATATATATATATATATATATATATATATATATATATATATATATATATATATATATATATATATATATATATATATATATATATATATATATATATATATATATATATATATATATATATATATATATATATATATATATATATATATATACATATATATATATAATATATATATATATATATATATATATATATATATATATATATATATATATATATATATATATATATATATATATATATATATATATATATATATATATATATACATATATATATATATATATATATATATATATATATATATATATATATATATATATATATATATATATATATATATATATATATATATATATATATATATATATATATATATATATATATATATATATATATATACATCTATTACACCAATAATATATAAAATATTATACATACTAAATAATTCTGTGTTATCTCAAAATTTAAATAACAACTTATGATATTTCATGTCATTTATAAAAAAGGTTGACTTGAAGGTTATCTATGTACCTAATTATAATGCTGTACTCCCAGATTTGAAATTCATTTGTTTCCTACACTTAAAACTATGAAAACTCAATCCAGTGTGATTCAGATAATGTAATAGACAGGTAATGATATCAGAAACGATCAAAATTTATATTGCAAGAAGGTAGAAGAACTTAGACCACGATAGTAACACCCAATAATTAGATATATTTAGGATGTATGTCAAATTCCTTTGTTTTTTTAATATATAATTTTCTTTTACATCACTCAAAACTAGACTTATATGACTATATATATTTTTTTTCCTTAGGGTCCCTTAAGGAATCATTTGTAAAGGTTGGCAAGTAGTTTATAAAAGTACAATCTGTACTACTAAATAATGTTTTTATAGACTTTCGGAAAAATTGATTGATCTTGTTAGTATGTCATTTTTTCTTAAGATTTTTTATTAGTATTCCGATATATTGTCATTGATGATTGTGATTCAATATAGCTAGAACTGTCTGCTACATTTAAATATTATATATTAATGATCCTGATCAGAGGAATATTTAAATGTTTACAGTTTTTTTTGAGCTTCTCGCTTTATTTCGCTTACAGTATTATTATACAGAGGGAATCGGGTCTCTCCGTGCCTTCTTTTCGCCTTTACGAGGTATTCGTGTAAAGTGGAAAAACTCAACGCACCGTTTTGTCTAATTGCCAGAAGGCGAAAATTAAAACAAAAAATATCCATGTTCCCCGAGTGAGAATTGAACCCACAGACCTTCATAACTCATATTAATGTTGATTATAACTATTGTTTTTAAGTACTTACGACACTTACACACTTACAAACTATACGTAACAAAAATGTGAGGTCACGGCCAACAGAAACAGTAATAGCAAACCAGTTTTTGGAAGGAATTTCTCTACTATCATTGGAAAAATCTGAAATTGACTTTTTCCTCATATAATGTTGATATAAACTGTAAATGTAGAAAACTATGCTTGTTGCCAAAAATATATTTTTTTTGCGATATTAACCAAATTAATAGTAACAAAATTTTATCTTCTATATTTTACTCGGAATAATGCTTGTAACATCAGATTATCATTAATATATAAATTTACTTATATATTTCTAAATATACCATAGGTCATTATTTTCCATAAAGTCATGGTCAAGAATGTTCTGGTCGCAAGCTCACCTACCTGTATTCTTATAGTGGTTAGTTGAACAACATTTGGTACTTTGTTATTGCGTAATTGCAAATCTGAGACAGCAAATTGGACTTCTAGGAGAGCATTGTTAATGTAATGTATAGGTTTGGCATAGAACTTTGAAGGCGACACGGCAATAGCGTACAAATATTCTGTGATATAATGTATAACATTATTTGAAATATATCACTATCACTTTAATGGAACATTCCCAGAATAACTTTAGATATTTGTGTAATTTGAACTAATTTAGTGTTAGTTCGTGCAATCGCAAAATGCTTTGTCTTGTACGAAATATCAAGTACGTTTGTACACAATGAATAAAACAAAAATTACAAAAAAAATTATAATAATAATATATGAGAGAGCTAACTATTTTAGACAAATATATTCATAGATTTTAGATATATATTGAGACGATTATATATATTTTTAATCATTTTATTTTGCCCGTGGCCCATTAATTGAAAATGAGTTATTATACTTTTCTTCACTCTGGTAACAAGAAAAAGCTCAATGTTGAGTTCCAACACACACGCAACTTCCTGATAGGTAGGAGCTGGAGAACGAATTATCATAATACTCATACTCAGCTTGTGTAGGGTAAAATGAAAAGCCTAAAAAACAATAATGACTTTACAAAGTAAGAATACAGTATGAAAGTTATATATTTTTTCTTTTATTCTATTAATCAAAAGCTTTTAAATTTGTTAAATATAACAATTATCAAATATTGTGCTTTTACAGCTCACTGTTTTTGCCCTGTTATTTCGTATATTTACATTTGCGTTAAGAGCTTTTGAATATTAATATTTTATACATCCGGTCTATTTAATCAATTTACAAGGCCATTTTTCGGAGTATGCACGCACATATGTAAACTTTACCTTATACTTTGCTTATGTTTACAAACAGTGGATTAATTTCTTAATTTTATTATAAACTTAGGTTCTAAGTAATTTTTTTTTGGCATCTCTATAGGGAGTTATTTTACATAAGTTTAAAGACACAACAAATCGTAATAGAGACATTATTTCTTATTATATATTTTTATATGAAATTGACACGCTAAATAAAGTGATAACAGTTCGTAATACTTTCTTTTTTTTTCATCTTTACAGTTTCATTAATTATACAATAAAAGAGGAAAATTATAGAAAAAGAAATTCGCGTTCCAACTACCACAATAGTTTGCCACTAGCGGTTATTAGTTGACAAGGCAGTTATTTATTAGAATTCATGCCGCTAGTACAGATTTTATCATTACCGAATTTACATTCTAAAAGTAGAGCTATTTTCCGATCGCTTATATTGTTCGTTTTAGCCTTAGGCTGGTATCAAATGCGAGGGAACAATCTGATATTGAGTGAAGGAAACATAAATCATTGCACTTTGTAACATTTTTAATAAAAAATAAAATATTAACTAAATGTATTTTCTCTATTGTCTTCCCCTTTTGTCTTGTTAAAGCGGTCAAAAGTGTGAATGAGAACTCAAGCTTCTCTATATGACATCACGTAACAAACTTAAGTTGTCAAAATCACGATGGTTGCCCTGACTAAAAAGCTAGGCAACCATCTTTTTATAGTGTACTACTTTAGTATTTTACTTCAGTATTATAAATTAACTGCTAAGATTACAATATAAAATAAAATATAATTTTCATTTTTATTATAGCAAAATAATCAATAAAAAGTGTATTTTAAATATATATTTGGGATATTAAGATTTTAATTTTTTTATTCATTTAATTTTTTACGCATTTCAATAAACCATTCAACAAACTTCTCATCTAGATATTAGATCATAGTCTTTTTTAAATTTCAAGTTGTATTTTACCCAATGACAATGATCTGAAAGCTCTGTGACCAGCTTACAATAATTATTGTGTAACGATAATCCGTTGCAATAAAAGCGTGTAAGGGCACAGGCGCAGTCGATATTAATCACAATTTAATTCTAATTTCAATTGAAATACAAATAGATCTATTTTGTTATACGATTGTTTGTTTCGCTCCGTGATGATTGTGATTATTTGGAATCTTTGTAATATTGCTACTATTGTAAGAATTAACGTGTAGTTGATATTTGTTTTCGAAATATACAATTATTTCGTTAAGATTGGTTAAATTTATGATTATAAGTTATTGCAAATTTTGATTAGTACAAAATAAAGTTATTAAGCACATAATATTAAATAAAGTTATTAAGCGGGGACGGAGAAAGCAGGGACTAAGCAACGGAGTGTCTTAACACTAGGTTCCCACGGTTCCTGCAGTTCCCTCTGCCTACCCTGCAATGTGCAGGATAAAGCGTGAAGCTAGAAGAAAAAAAAAAAAGAAAAATATTTTTATTTCAGTTATGACCCAACGATAAAAGCTCAATCGGCTTTGACAACCACACAGAGAATAGGAAAGATTGTACACTGTCTCTGAGAGAATAAAGCGCTGTGTCAACAGCATCTATTGCTGGTCGGCCTTAGCTTGCAGAAGTCAAGCGAGCTTGGCGCGAATACTATTTGAATGCAACTAACTTGTATAGTTTTAGAATATTTGATAAGTTATTTCTGAGAATATTTAATATTAACAACGTGTATTTTGTCTTTTACGAGCTAAAGAATAAGAGATTAAGTATTTTATTCTGTAAGGAAAAAAAACATTTAAACCCCTTTTACAAATATTGAAAACATTTAAGTTCAAAATACTTTAATTGGGAAATAATTATTATAGTATTTAAAGAATGTTGATAACACCTATCATACTATCGTTGACCACGAAATAACTTACATGGAACAATGCGAGCTTACTTTGCACCTAATTATGAAGCCTTGAACTAAAACACTGAACTGAACTGAGTCCGTGATATAAGAGGCAAGCAGCCAGAAAATTGCCGAGCTTGTCCGCTTCAACGACGATTATAAAGATTTGATAACAAGTTTGCCTCATTAGAAAACCATAATCTATAAATTACACTTATTTTCATTTCATCGATTTATAGTTTAAAATTGATTATGGGAATTACAAGTGTAAATGGAATAAATGATTCATACATTTTTGTTAATAGTTAATACTTTAAGTTGAGGACCGTCGTGGTGCAGAGACGCAACGTCTGCCTGTAACGCGACGGTTTCTGGGTTCGATCCCCAGTCGGAGAAGATGGATTTTTCTATTTCCATTTTCTTCGCTCTGGCAAACTAGGTTAAGCGCGGCGTTGAGTTCCGCCACTCAACACGCAATGCCTCGAAAAAAGGCGGAAAGCGGGTACGGAGAAAGCAGGGACTAAGCAACGGAGTGTCTTAACACAATGTTCTCACGGTCCTTGCAGTTTCCTGTGCGGGATAAAGCGTGAAACTAAGAAATCCATTTGTTATTAGAATTTTATGTATATAAACAATTTGGGTGCTGAGCGCTTAAAGAATGAATGTTAACCCTGGTATATTATGTATGATAAAGGTTAAAGGAAAATGAGTATATATATATATATATATATATATATATATATATATATATATATATATATATATATATATATATATATATATATATATATATATATATATATATATATATATATATATATATATATATATATATATATATATATATATATATATATATATATATATATATAAATATTTGGCAAAGGATATTGAAACATGTCCTCTGCCAAATGAATAAAAAAAAATGATATCATAGGTCTCAGATAGCAAAATCTAGCAGGTAAAGACCTGTTAAACTATCAGCATCTGTATGGAATCTTCTTCTTCTTCCAGGAATCTTAATTCATAAAGGGTTAAAATTTGCCCTTAGAATTAATACTAATAGATTTATAAACAATATTAAGTGTATTCGCTTTATAATTTTCTTTCTATTTTTTTGTTACTTTAAGTAACAAAAAAATAGAAAGAAAATTTGCAAATTAATAATACAAAACAAAGTTGCAAACAGCTACCTGTGTTTATATAATTTAACGTAACTTATATGTAATAAAAACTCGTAAGTATCCATTGAAGTGAAGCGAAGCCGATCATTTGTGACTAAGAAGCAAAAAATGTCTTAATTAAAATGTAACCGTGACTCACACATATAATGTCATATTATATTACACTGCATTAAAGTTATATAGGTTCTATTCAATATAAAGAGAATTAATTTAAATATGTATATTATAAGTCTTGCATAAAGGGAAAAGATAATTTATTATAGTGGTGAGACTCTACGTCCTTTGAATTTCCTTAAATTTTAGAGATATTAACTGTTACTAACTTAGTCAACCACAGTTATTTCAGTTCAGTAACACAGTGCTTTCGAGGCCTAATAACGAACTTGGATTTGGATAATTTGTTAGTCTTTATGAAGAAATTATTCTCTGAAGTATTTCATATTGAAAATTTTATCGTAAATTATCCCTTTTACTTATTTTTATAAAAAACTTCAGCCATTTCCCTTTAAGATATCACATTATAATCAATTTATTTATAATTATAAAATATACATTATTTATTTTTATAACATCCGTCTCCTATAACCACTATTTGCTTTGCAAATATATTATTACACTCGGAACGTTAGACTTGCATCACTGTAACTGCTAACGGAAATATTAATTCAATAATTTCCAAAGCTTGAAGGACTTGGTAAAGGAAGTAGAAGTCAAGTTCGAGCACTCAATGTAGGCGTGACGTAACCTGTAGCATTTACCTACTCTTTCTTAATCATGAAACGTACTATATAATAACACCTTAACTAAAACGTTAATTATATTAAACCTTAATGAATCAAATTAAATGGTCAAATTGCGCAAGATGGAGGATATGGTATATGATTGCGGTATCTCTAATTATTTGGTATTGATTGACATAAAATTATGTAATTACAAATAATTAACACTAATCTTAAAGAAATATATAAGGATAAACATATATAGTGAGGACCGTCGAGGTGCAGAAGCGTAAGCGTCTGCCTGTAATCGTATGGTTCCTGCAGTTCTCTCTGCCTACCCTGCCGTGTGCGGGATAAAGTGTGAAGCTAAAAAAAATACATGCTCAAATTTTCTGCCAAATTGGATTGAAAAAAGAAGATTAAAGTTACGTAAAGTCATAGACGTTACTAGAAAGATTTTCCAGGACGGTTTTTGTCCTAGTGATTTACATAGCTTATTAATATTTAAGTGTAGTTTTCTGTAAATTTCAAATGAAGAAAGTAGTTGTTAAAAAAATTGTCAAGTTTTTTGATTTTGTTTTTGAATTTTGCATAAATATAAAATATTTTGTTACGTCAATTTTGGAAATTATTATTGGATAGAAACGGCCTACTTAACTCCGTCCCATTCCTATATATGCGCAAAATACAGGTGATAAAAGACTATATTAAAATCGCAGTACCTATATCAGTATCATTTATTTAGTACGTGGTCCAGATAAGAACTAACGTTCAAGCATGATCTTATATTCAATCTGCGACCTTCATCGTTTTAGACACCGCCATTCGGCAATAGATGGTAAATAATATTCCAATTCAAAATAATATTCCACCACGTAGAAAAATATTTCTGTTAATAATTTTATATCTATGTTATTTATTAAATGAAATAATAGGAAAATATTTAATTAAATAAATCAAATTTAAATTTAGATTTTTTAAAAACAGCAACAGCACTTTGTCATCGTGGGTTTAACCAGTTGAATAGAATTAAATACGTTATTTCTTCGTAACAAGCGTTTTTTGGAGATCCACCACTCAATCTCCTCTTCCCTTTCTTCTTGCTACCCTACTATATGTGTGAAATAACGATACTATTTTAAACATATATATAAACGGGGTTTAACGAAACGAAATTTTATCATATAGTACATACATACATACCTGTATAAAGTCCTAACTAAGATTAGTCACGAATTTTGAGGTACAGCAAAAGCTAACGCTAATGGATTAGGAACCTAATGAACTATTATTTAGTACTAATTCGGAATTTCAAAGCATTTATTAATGATCACACTGCCCACGTAATGGAAGGCCTTGGTTGTAGATTGATTTAACAGAATTACACCATGAAGTTTCCATAACAATTAGCAGATATTTAAATATAGCTATTATTATGAACGAGTGTCATGTAAGTCACGAACGTAAAGTTACAGATATGAGTTCTTTTTTTTCTGTACAACACATTATATTTCTTCACTTTTAGTACACTTCTAAAGTAAATCCATACTATGGTTTATTCAAATTATAATTTACGACAATACCCGTAATAATATTAAATAGGATGCCATGAATCGTCATGGCTCTTCTTCTTAGGCTGCGCTTATATTTTTCTAGGAGAATTTCATTTTGTCTTGAAAAATAACTTTCTTGTTTTCTTTTATAAATTGTGTCAGCTATTACCCTAATTACTGTGCTAATTGTAAGCTAAGCAAGAAGATTTTGTCGAATTTTTGAGCAAAACCGTGTAGAATTCTATTAGCATTATAATATCCAAAACAAAATTATAATATCCTAAACGAAATTGTATTGTGTGGCAGCTAGTGGCGAGGCTATGGTGGCGCAGTGGGGCACCACCTGTTTGTATATATATCATATAACAGTTTGTCAGTCAACCAGTTAAGTGCGCATCCAGTTGAAGGAATTATTTATTTATAAGTAATAAGGCGTAGAGTTCAACCACTAAGCACTGTATCTCTCCAGTTTTGAGATGAAATGAAAAACTAAACGTCTTACACTACTTTATCTTTTTCTAAGGTGCTATTATGTATTTATATTACTTAAATGAAATATATTGATTGATAGATGAAATATATATTAATTAGATAAGATATTACTTATATGAATTTCATATGAATTTTTAGCCATTTTAATAGTATATATGTATGTATAATTTCTCAATAATTTTAAACTTCAAATAGATTAAAATTGAAAGAACAAAAAGCTATCTTTACCATAAATTTGGATTCAAAATTAATGTAAACATCATTTTCGTAATAAAAATATTTTTTATTAGGAAAATAATAATAATATAAGGATTTGTTAGTTTATCATTTTGTATTAATCTAAAATAGTTCAGCAAAACTTCAGAAGTAACGCTAAGTTAGCACATACAGAATGCGTAATGAATATTTAACTGTGTGAAATTACTGAACGTCATATATTAATAATGTGTAAAAGGTGCTGCTAAAGTGGATTTAAAATAGTCCCTTGAAGAAAATAAATGATTTCTTATGTAATTTATTTCAGCGTTGTTTTTATATCTTGACATTCTTCATACATATTATAGATACATATATGGTCGATTTGAGTCCATGGAATAAAGGAGCTTTTGGATTTAACTCCTACTGTACTCCTAAATGAATTGTTTCCGTTCTCCTCTCTCTATGGTACCACTTAACGTCACTTTTCATTTTAATGATGCAGAAAAAATAAAAAAAAATAGTTTTCCCCAGTAATCGAATTCCCAACCATCGCCATAAACGCTTACAGGTCATCTTTGAGTATTTGTAGGTAAGTAAAACAGATTTACCTATACAAATATATGCTTGAAAAGAATTTATATTGACCTCGTGTCATACAATGTCAGGCGAGCACGTACGCCACTGAGCCATGAAGTTCTCACTTGTAGACAAGTTAACGTAAACTTACCACACCAGTTTTAAAATAACGGTAATCATAAAACAAATTTAAATTTGAGGTAAAATTGCTGCGGTGGTTTAAAAAAATATGTTGTACAAACAGTAATTATTACAACACAGTTAAATATATTGACACTGCCACGATTTTATCAAGGCCTGTGACAACGCCCGGCTTTACACTCACTTTTGGTTAATGACCATATCACGTGGTCACTTTGTAATGACTTATGTACCTGCAAGCGGAACTCGAAGAATTTCGATTTAAGTATTTTTGTGTGTAAAAATTTAATTTTAAACCACTGTTTTAGACTGATTTAAATAAATACTTTACATTTTCATGTTTTTTTATGAGATTGTCTTGGCACAGTGACACAGTATGTGAATATAAGCATGTTTGTTACGTGTTCAATTCCCAATCGTGGTATTAAATTATTTTCATTTCCCCTCCTAAGTCCCTTATTATTGTAGTAATAGTATAAATTTTGTAGTTAAAACTAATATATACATCTAAAAAATGTACTGAAAATTTTATTTTACATTAGCTTACAAATCAGATAGTTATAAATAATGTCTTAATATAATATAAAGCTACTAACGACCCTATAATCTTAGCGTTTTAAGTAGCACTTAAATGTAATTTGGTTTGTAATAAAATCAAAGTATTTGTCTTATTCCAATACATTGTCAGATATAAGATATTTCTCGTTTGCATTGTAAATTGCGTCCAACATACAGGACGCAATGTAAATTTGAAACAAAAAGTATAATAAAAAAAGAAATGTAAGTCTACTATAAAATGTTTTAAGTAAGACAATTTAAGCAGATTATTTGCTTATATTATATTTCTTTTGGAAATCCAACGTTTCGTACACTTTGCAGTAGGAGGGGTTACGTATTTATATACTTATTTAAAATGTATAATAACGCGAAAATCTAACTACTATAAAATATGTTTGTGTTGTGTTGATGTTTATTTAAAAATGACGATACAAGAAACTAAAATACGTGTACATATCTATATAGTTTGGTATTTCTGCTTTTTTTTTTTTTTATATTATCCGGGTAGGCATATGACTCCACTCCACCTGATGGTTAGTGGAAGTGGAGTCCAAACGCGAAGACGACTAGTACTGGCAACAAAAATGAGCTGCAATAGTCACCCTCGCCATGCCGGCCCGCAAGATGCCTCTTCATGCCTCGTTTGAAGGTTATAAGAGGAGGGGAACACGTGTGCTGGTAGAGAGTTCCATTTTTTGGCGGTGTGACAAAGAAAAGAGTTGCCAATTTTTTTTGTGCGCGTTGGGATAGATGTTACAGTTAGGTGGTGACAACGCGCGCCAGCACGCGTGGATCTATGAAGGAAAGGGGAAGCAGGGATTAGAGAGAATAATTCCTCAGAGCACTCGCCGTGATGTAGTCGATAGAAAACGCTTAGCGCCGCTATTTCTCGATGCAAGCGTAAAGGTTCGAGGGTGTTTGTGACCTTTACGTCGCCAATACTGCGGACGGCACGTCGCTGCAACCGATCCAAGGCTTCCATTAAGTACTTAGCGGAGCCATCCCAGAGGTGCGAGCAATATTCAACGCAAGACCGCACCTGTGTTTTGTATAACAGGAGCAGTTGTTGTGGCGTGAAGAACCGCCGTACCTTGTTCAGAATTCCAAGCTTCCGTGAGGCTGTTTTGATAACAGCCTCGATATAATCCCTTGGATTAAGATCACAGCGAACGTCAATACCCAGCACGGCAATTTGCCATTGTATCATTAGCGTAGTGCCACAGAGGGATGGAACAGGGGAAAATGGTGACTTTTTCGTTATGAACGCGCATACCTGCGTTTTCTTGGCATTGAACTCGACAAGATTATCAGAACCCCATTTGGCAATGAGTTCTAGTGTCTTATCGAGTTCAACAACATCGAGTGCTACAAGTACTTTGTCCGTTCTTTCTACGATTATTTAAAGATGGCCTCTAAGCGTTTCTTGCGATTGTGAATTCAGTCTCTGGCGAAAATTATTTTTTTCTCTGTATTTGTAAGAGAAAGAGTGAAGTTAATTCTACTAAAAACTTAGGAGGTACAAAAAAAGTTAATAATAACCTGCCGGTAAAAATATGACTATTGCCAAAGCAGAAAATCGTCGACAATATTTACTTGTATATAACTTTACTTTGAAACTTCAAATACGGTCGTTAGTCGTGTTTTACTCTACTTAATGAAATTAATTAATAATGAATATAAATCACGAGGGCAGTATCAAAGATCGGAGGCCAGCGGTCCACGCCCCTTGTTCTGTAGCTAACTTTTGCTAATCTATGTAGTAGTAATATTGAACTTTATAGTGTAGAGAAACTATAAATTTCAATTACCTGCTAAGAGCTTTATGGAGCATTTAACTTTTTTTAAATCTATTATATATTACAATTAAAGCATAGAATAAGAAAACCTAACTTCATGCTTTATACCGCATAGAGCAGGACAGGCAGATGGTGTTATCAAGACACTTGCTGTCGATTTAAGTGACGTAACTCAACACCGTCCCTTATTTAATTGTGTAAGAAAATAAAAAAATCCATAAGTGGGAATCAGTCTTTCCCACGACCCACAACGACCTTAAATCAAACAAATGCTTCAACTACAAGAAACAAAAATAATCACTGAAAATATTGTTTAATTAAATGAACTTGGCATATTTGTGTGAATTAATTATATATAAAATAAAATAATTCATATTATAACCTTCAAAAATTTTATTAAAAAAATTATAATATTTGCATTATTTGGAAAGTAATTGTGAATTGCTTTTACAAATGACCTCTGTGTTAAAGGTCTAGAAATATTCAAAATATTTGTTTATTTTTATTTCTGGTTTTATTAAAATTTATTGATAATTATAAACCAACAGCATCATAAAAATATTTACTGTTGGCATTTAATTATGAATTCAGTTCATGTTTATCCGATTTTTTTTTCTTTTTCTAGATGTATCCCGTTCTAAATATAGCAGGGTAAACAGAGAGAAACTAATCGAGTCACACTCTGTACTACACTTTTTGCTTGATTCTAA
Source organism: Dione vanillae (assembly GCA_037178615.1). Lineage (NCBI taxonomy): Eukaryota > Metazoa > Arthropoda > Insecta > Lepidoptera > Nymphalidae > Dione > Dione vanillae. The sequence goes on along the minus strand of JAZFAU010000097.1, from coordinate 1,005,281 downwards.
GTAGATTTTAACATATTTATACTAAAACCATATGTACATATATTTTTTTGAAATTTTAGTGGGAATCGAACCAACAAACCGTAGCGTTTACAGACAGACGCTGCGCCTCTGCGCCACGACGGTCCTCAAGTAGGTATGTGATTGAATTAAAAATCATTTATCACAGTCTAAGCATAATATTGCAACATTACGGTAATTTCAATAAAAACAACATATTTTCAATATAATCTAGCCCATTTACCTATGTAAATATATTTTAATAATGGTACAAATTTGTCACTAAATGGTGTTGAAAATATAAATAGTTTTACACTTAATTATCATTATAATATTTAATGCTTTAAAATTAATTATATTCAATCATAATAAGTAATTAGATTAAATAACGTGTATTTATTTTTTACTTTTAATACTTGTCAAAATAATAACGCCTTTATATAGATTTAAACAATAAACCACAGTATTACGAAAAAATAATTCGTTCCTCCAAGTAAGGATTGAGCTAACAATCGTCGTGTTCACGATGGCCTCAATGGTGATATATTAAAACCCGATAATAAGTAAGTATTGGCAAAGTTCACGCAACACATTTCTGTCACACAACCACCTGTCATACGTCTGCCCATCTCCGAGTAAAATAATTTATGATTATAAAAAATTGCGAAGTAAGATATTGTTGTGAATTAAAAACCAGTTTTAAGATATATTGAGCTTTTACAGAAAAATGCCACTTGAAAAATAAACATTATTTTTTGTTCCTTTAATAAGCTCTGTTTCATTAAGCTTACAAAGTTACTTATTTAAAAGTTCATATTTACAAATATTATTTTCTAGAATAAAAATTTATCTGTATATAAATATATTTTATTGAAATTACAAAAACAAATAGCTATAAACACTAATTATACAAAATACAAAACAAAATAGCAAAATTTTGATGACAAAGTAAACAACAGTTTTTAAAGTATTTATCTTACACTTGAAACGCATTTATGTATATTTTGGAATTTACATTGTATCTGTGCATTCAATAGTTTTTAAAAACAATCTAAATTTCTATTACTGCTGGAATTATTTCAATGTTGTAGATCTAATTATACATCAAGTTGCATTTAATTAACTTAAGTTCAACCTACGTATTTCCAACCTCCTAAGTGCTTATATCATATTCAGGAGTGCCACAAAAAGTTACTAGACACACAAATTGTATGGAGATCAGGTGCAAAAATATTTACGATTATTAACTCGTCAACTGTGAGATGTGTGGTAGTTAAGAGTTAAGACTAACGCCTAATAACAGTTTACACAGACGGTAAAATATTATACCCAGGCTTTAAATTTGAAATCATCTATCTGACAATGTAATGGAATAAGACAAATACTTTGAATTTATCACAAACCAAATTACGTTTAAGTGCGGTTTAAAATTGATTATAGGGTCGTTAGCAGCTTTAGATTATATTAAGACATTATTTATAATTATTTGATTTGTGAGGGTTCATATAAAATATAATGTTGTATACAATTTGAAAATATATGTATTTGTTGTTCGTAGGTAAATATGTATATATAGAGCTTCACGCAATAGTGATGTAACGAATGTTATTTTTTTAACATTCACGAATGCTAATGTGAATATTCAGTAATTTTTATAAATTTGGCGCCACTTGCTTACGGCAAGCAAGATAGCACTTTGGATTATCGCATTAAACATTTTTTGCGAATGCAAATGTGAATGTGTAAAAATGTGCGAATATTCGCGAATGCGAATGCGAATGCGAATATTCGCACATCACTATCGCGCAATACCCCACACAAAAAAGGGTAGGCAACAGGGGGTTAGTGCAAAGACACTCCAATTCCCACTTTTCATTTAAATTTTCAAATTATTTGAGCTTAACGGCGCTTTGTCTTCTTAACAGAGCGAGGGAACTAAAACTAAGTCCTTAGTGACGTTTGAAGCCACAACCGTCGCATTTACTAGCTGTACTGTATTTCCATCAAGGGTTGAGTATAGCTGTGTATATTGTAGAATGAGACTCGAACAATAAGAACAATAAAAGGTATAAATAAACATATCACTATAAACAAAAATATTTTTCACACGTATTACTATTCAACGCTAACGAATATCTCGTCTAATAAGTCCATCTTAAGTATGGCACTCAAATCGTTTATTACGATAAATTTGACAGAAACCCATCGTTGATATTTGAAAGTACATTCAACAGTAGTAAAAATATTAAATATGAGTACAGGTCTGTTGACATATGACAGAATGTTTTACTTTTATAAATTATTTATAATGAGAAAATTACATTTATAACTTTAATCTTACTTAATTTTATCGTATACTGTTTAAATTATAATAATCGATGACTTGAAAGACACCGTGTTCCCAATAAAGTCGGTATAATACATACCTAGTTTTTTTAAGTTAAAAATAAATATTCATTTTAGCATAAATTATATTATGCTAGCAGGCATGTAATTCGTTTATGTCCTTAGTTTCAATTAATTTTGCTTGTACTCACAGTTCAATTTTGTTATCCATGTATATATATATATATATATATATATATATATATATATATATATATATATATATATATATATATATATATATATATATATATAATATATATATATATATATATATATATATATATATATATATATATATATATATATATATATATATATATATATATATATATATATATATATATATATATATATATATATATATATATATATATATATATATATATATATATATATATATATATATATATATATATATATATATATATATATATATATATATATATATATATATATATATATATATATATATATATATATATATATATATATATATATATATATATATATATATATATATATATATATTAATTCTACAAACAATTGTTTTTTATAACACACAGGTACATTTTACGTGTTATGCACATGGTACGGCAGCGTGAGGAATACATTGGGTGTCTACATAAAGGCGCAAATTTAGCATCCATATAACGTACCACGTACATACGTACGTATCGGTACGTATACGTATACGATACGTTCCAGTATCTACAGGTGCACTCCCGACACACGTAGAGAGCATCGTAAATGCTTTTGTATGCTTTCATTTCAGAACACATATATTTTCATCGCTTTTTACCTTTTCGTCCCATCCTCCTCTTGCTTATTGTTTGTCCGTCTTCAACTTGCTTGTAACTGGGTTAATTCAATGTGTCATTACTGTCCCCGTCAGATAGATTGTCACCTTTGATCCAGTGCTTAGCTAGTTTCAGACTCGTGAAAATGTTACCAGTGTAAAGAACACAGTGGTTGGTAATCGTGCGGAAAAGTGTTTGTACTATACCAGCTCCTAATGCAAGATTCCGCATGACTCCTTAAGGTTACCTTTATATATATATAAATTTCGAAGCCCAAGACCAGGCCATCCTGAGCAGCCAGCACAAAGTTCTTGAGGCCAAGTGGGTTGCATTTCGATGGCACGTATTGGCGATATTCGCATCGCCCGGAAAAAGGGAACATATGTTTGGAGCATGGTAATGCATGACGTTTTTTTAGAATACGATCTAAGAGAGGTCGTATTTTCCAGTGTTTGATGGAAGCACCTCTTCTTGCGTATGTTTTTCAGATGGCCCTTCCTCTTCATCAGATTCTTCCACCTGCTCAGAATTTTGAAAGTCTTCTGGAGGCATACACTCATCGTCGTCATCGTCTCTTGAGAAATCGAAATCACTTTCGTTCAAAACTCGTTCTATTTTCTCGTCATTCATCTTCAATCTGAAACACCCGAACAAATAAAAAATGCAATGTATAAAATCGAGGTACACATATGTGTAACTAAAAATTTGTCACTTTAAGAAATTATACTTACTGCTACTTGTAACTCACTCACTTTATAATTGTAACCAGTAATATAATCTTTTTTAATATATAAACTTCTTTAAAACAAGATCCATCAGATAGTTTATTACAAAGCTTAATCTTAGCAGGACAGATAAAGAGTTTAGAATCAAGGCGTTCTCCTATTTAAAAAAAAATGGACTGGTTAAAATCATATCTCCATGGTAGGTGTTTCTATGTAGTTGCAAATGGATATGAATCTATAAGATGCAACATAACATCTGGAGTCCCTCAAGGCTCACACCTGGGTCCTTTACTTTTTAATATTTTTATCAACGACCTACCAAAAAGTTTTCATTACTCAACACCTTTCATTTTCGCTGATGACCTTAAACTCCTAAAGGTTATTGAGAAATTTGATGACGCTAATCTCTTACAGGAGGATCTAAATCGATTGTATCATTGGTGTAAGGTGAACGGAATGGTACTCAACACAGAAAAATGTTCTTGTATATCGTTCACTCAGAATAAGCCTGAAGTTAACACCAGTACCCATACGTCGTTGCTAATGTCCCTCTAAAACGCCTTAATACTATCAGGGATCTTGGTGTGATTTTCGATGAGAAGCTTACATTTATTCCACACATAGATAATATAGTCACCAAAGCCTCAAAGATGTTGGGTTTTGTCCTGAGGATCAGCAAAATATTCCGAGAGGTACATACCAAAACAATTTTATATAATAGCTTAGTAAGAAGTATACTAGAGTATGGTAGTGTCATTTGGAGGCCACACTATGCAACACATTGCCTAAGAATAGAGAGGATACAAAGGCGTTTTCTCTTCCATCTGGCATTCTCTCAAAGAAAGGCTAAAGAACTCTCTTCGTACAATGAAAGGCTAGCATTTTTTAATATACATAGCTTGAGCCAAAGAAGAGATTTGTTGGATTTGATGTTTTTATATAAAAGCCTTAACAATATCTATGATAATTCAGATTTAGTATCTAAGATTAAATTTATTGTTTCCTCTCGATATCCACGCAAAATAATTAATCCTCTTACAAGACCTTTTCGAAAAACTATTTTGGGCAATAACTCGCCAATTTCCAGGATGTCTAAAATTTTAAATGATAGTTGTAAACATCTGGACCCTTTCAGGGACTCACTCAAAACATTTCGTTATAAATTTTTATTCAGCGATAAATTAAATAAATAATTTTACATAAACAAAATATAGGTAATGATCTAATTTTTAATGTAATGAACCACCTGTAACCTAATTTTTATACATAGAGACTTTAATAATTTTTACCTATAAGTTAATACGTTTTTAATATATTGTAATAAATGATTTATAAACTTCCTAATATTTGCATGCTGTATCTGCCTTAAAAGATAATGCATTTAGAATTAAGCTACACTGTATTTCTTTCTACTCAATATTGTATTAATGTAATTATCACTGGTGGATCTTAAATAAATAAATAAATAAATAAAATAATGTCAGCAGACTTAGTACTATATATATTTTCTTAAATTTACGTAAAGAAATGAAATATTACTTAGGATCACTCATTTCCATTTAAAATATATTATACACATTTCACTGTAAATTCTTTGATTAAATTAATATCTTGCTCTCAGATTACTTGCTTCATTTACACCAAAAATGTTGTTAGGCTAAGCGCAGGCATGCGAGTAATTAAAGTGCCTGCTGATCACAATCTCAATGAAGCTTAAAAGAGTAAAGCATGCTTCGATAAAATAGGATTAAAATATTTTAAACTGAACACGCAACAAATTAACCTAAATAATATTAATTACTTTATATATAAGTATATATGTTTCTTTCTCTAAATATACATCAATTGTATAGTATATGACAAAATCTTAAAACGACATATAAAACCATAAAAATTTTACTTCTCACGCTCTGTTCTTAACATTTTTCACATTCACCTTCGAAAGTTTCCTAATAACTTATGAAATAGTGAGATCAATTTTCGAGTAATAGTATAGACATTCATTGATATATTTAAATAATTCACAGTTGCGTAGTTGTTTCTGATAAACCTACAATAATTGTGCCATGTACGGCTGCGCTCGCGCAATCCAAAACAAGCGTATTTCACTGGTCTATATAAAGTTGTTTTGTTTTTATTCGTAATGGCTCAGTTTTCAGTAGTTTATAATTTAAATATCATTTGTTCACATAATTTTATGTTTCATAATATGTTTACGTTGAAATAATGTATTGATAGTTTAGTTCTTTTTTATATTATATAAATATTGTATTTGAACCAAAACAAATTATTAAAAATAAAATGTTTGTACTATATTATTTTTAATTTTTATTAAAAAAATCTTCACAACCTAATTTTATTTGAATTTTTTAATATAAGTAATTCTTATATTTCTCCTTGACCTGTTCCGCTGGAAATATTGAAAATATTTTGTTTATATCGAGTAAAAATATAAAAAGAGCAATAGTAAATTATATGAGCACGTACATAAATTTCTTCTTAATTATTATCTCGTTTTATATGAAACAGTTTGCATGTAGTCAAGTTTCGAAGCAGATACAGTTTTTTGTACCAACTTGGACTTATATTTGTGACCCTGATAAATAAATTATAGTTACTTTTATAAACAAATTTGCCAAATTAAAGAATAATAAACATTTCTACGAAATCAAGTAAATTAAGCTATAATTATTTGTTTCTTAAACTTAATTATTTAAAAAAAAACTGATTTCTAGGAAACCTCTCCCTAAAATTTCCACAACGATCGGTCTCGCACTTCTTAAGTCTTAAAAACATATGCATATATATATATATATATATATATATATATATATATATATATATATATATATATATATATATATATATATATATATATATATATATATATATATATATATATATATATATATATATATATATATATATATGTATATGTATATATATATATATATATATATATATATATATATATATATATATATATATATATATATATATATATATATATATATATATATATATATATATATATATATATATATATATATATATATATATATATATATATATATATATATATATATATATATATATATATATATATATATATATATATATATATATATATATATATATATATATATATATATATATATATATATATATATATATATATATATGTATATGTATATATATATATATATATATATACATATACATATATATATACATATACATATACATATATATATATATATTATATATATATATATATATATATATATATATATATATATATATATATATATATATATATATATATATATATATATATATATATATATATATATATATATATATATATATATATATATGTATATGTATATATATATATATATATATATATATATATATATATATATATATATATATATATATATATATATATATATATATATATATATATATATATATATATATATATATATATATATATATATATATATATATATATATATATATATATATATATATATATATATATATATACATATATATATAATATACAATAAACATAAAGCTTATTTTATTTCATATAAATAATTGAATCAACGAAACGACTAACGAATCGATTTCAACATGAATTCTCGATATAAGTGGCACAAAATATTTCTTATCAACATTCATTAATAAAGCAGTTACGATGCGGTTAATAGTCCCAATACAAGGCGATCCATTAGATATGATGAATGGTTTAAACATCGTATACAGTGCTATTAAATATAATAATAATAGTAAATTTCTTCCAAAACTGACTTATATTGATTTGTTTGTAATATTACATGTTTTATTGCTGTACCACGGGTAAAATGCTTTAGAAAATATTAATTATTTCGTGTCTGTTCTTAGGTTGCCTATAAGTATTTATAAAATGAGCATTTGTCCAGAATACGATTGTTAAATTCTAGTGATTTTCTTATCAACCCGGTCAATCCCGGTAATAATTTAACTAAAGTAAATTTTGGGTTTCGTGGTTCATCACAAAATGTTTGATATCTACGAGAAAGACGAGGATTATATAGTAAGATTTCTCTCTCAATCTTGTTAGAATTGAAAAATAGCTTGTAGCTAAAAATAATAAAAGTAATGACTCGTATTTTTGTTTGAAACGATGACGATGACTATTCAATCAAAATATTTATATTAGGCAATATTATAAAGAAAATCAAACAAAATAACTATAGTATGTTAAAATATATAGTATTGAATCTCTTAGACAATATTATGCTACATCATTTAATATTCATTTATGTGCGGCTCCGATAACTTACGACTTAAAAGGCTCGGGATCCCAACGCTACAATTTCTTCCAAATTATACCACAATTTGTCTTAGTTTATACTATATATATGTATGTAGATATCTGTAACAATATTCTTAAAGGCAACAGGCCTTTCTAGTGATTTGTAATTGATACACAGACAGATAACCGCCGGGAGCTGTAATTAAGAGTAAAGATTGATCAGAACTACTGCTAGACGGGTTGTAGCGCGTGGGTGCTTAATTCAAGTTTCGCCTTGCAAGTTATGAAATTGTATTACATAGTTTTTTAGAATTTGTGAAGATATAATGAATAGTTTGTGTAATTAATTTTTATGTAAATATTAACGATTTTTAATGGTTGCCATTGTTTGTCATTCTTCTAAGTAAATAGCGACGCACAGTTAGGTCGAGTGTGAGCCACACTTATTATTATTATGGCATTTTTCATCTTTAAATAATAACTGTAGAATAAGATGGCTGTATATCAATTGCCAGAAATTATTCATCATTTTCGTCAGAACATGGTTCATTTGGAGCTATTTTTTTACTTGCTTTATTTTTTAATCGTATGTAATGTACAAAATAGAAAATTATTTTGCACCTGAAATGCCTTTAAATCAATAACAGTAAAAAATGTGTAAAAATATATATTACTTATATATTTTGTTTTTAAAACTCTTCGATTTTCCACATTTTAATTATATTTAATAATGCCACAACACGAGTACACATAACCATTTTTTTCTATACATCTAGTGTTACTGATAGATTCCAAAGTTCAGTTCACGGTTTTAGTTTTGTGGTTCCAATTTATAAAAAAAAAATAAAAATCAACATATAACGATCAAAATAATAATCCGTCGTGGCGCAGAGGCGCAACGTCTGCCTGTAACGCGACGGTTTCTGGGTTCGATCCCCAGTCGAGGAAGATGAATTTTTCTATTTCCATTTTCTTCGCTCTGGCAAACTAGGCAAAGCGCGGCGTTGAGTTCCGCCACTCAACACGCAATGCCTTGGAAAAAGCGGAAAGTGGAGACGGAGAAAGCAGGGACTGAGCAACGGAGTGTCTTAACACTAAGGTTCCCACGGTCCCTGCAGTTCCCTCTGCCTACCCTGCCATATGCTGTAGGATATAGCGTGCTATATGCATAGGATAAAGCGTGAAGCTAAAAAAAAATATAATAATAATCAGGAGTATAAAATCAGCCTACAGTAGAAGCAGAAACAAAAGGTATAACATCAAAAAATATATATACACATAAGCAGTTCAAATATATCCAAATAATATAAAACAGTTTTGAGCTATTTAAATAACTATAAATTGTAACTTCCTGAAACAGATTGAAGCTATTAAAGTATACTATGCATAAAACGTTAAAAAAATATTCAGCAGTAATTATCTATATTATGAATAACTAATATTTTCATATCGATTTGTTTTAATTGATTTAATTGTAGTATTTGAATGGACCTTGAATGCTTTTAGTTTTATTTTCTATATCACATATAGAATCAACTTGTATCTTTATAGAACCAACTCAATATGTTGAGTGCAATATTGTTACTATATATATATTTTTAGGAATTGTTTTTTTAAGAATTATCTTTAAGTATATTATAAAGAGAAAAAGTTCATTTGTCTGACAGCGAAGAGTTCACATTACTGGACCTATTTGAAGAATTTCTTTACCAATAGAATCCGGAAAACCTAAACAGTATATTGTGTGTACAATATTAGAACTTTATACTCCTTCACGCTGTATTCCGCATGTAGCTGGTTACGGTAGGCTCAAGGAACCTTGTGTTAGTGTTCTCTATTCTCCCCTTTGTGTATTTCGAGTCATTGCGTGTTGAGTGGCGAAACTCAGTGCCTTACTTTGCATTGTTGCTCGTTAACGAGAAGAATCTCCCCAAGTCGTAATTAAACCTATAAACCGACACGATAACCAGCAGACGTTGTGCCTTCTTGTGTTATATCAAAAATTTAGCTAAAATATATTACATAATTGACTCTCTTTCTCTCATACATTGAGTGGCGGAACTCAACGCCGCGCATTGACTAGCAATCGGGCCTAGAAAATAAATTACATAATTTCATCATTTCCCAATCACAAACAGCACTATCCCTCAGCCCAACTGAGTTTAAGTATCAATTATAAATAACTTTTTTCGTTCGTTGCAAAATCTTGCCAACATTCTTCAGAATTTCAGACGCATACATTATGTATCAAATAAGGAAGTAATTTTATATGTAACGTTTATTACTTTACGAGTAAAATTATATATTATATGTCTACATAATATATTCTAATTAAATACACGGAAATATTGTTGTATAACACAACCAAACAATTTATAAATTATTTGTAACAAATATTATACAATAGGCTTATTACTGCATAGAAAGTAAAGTAAACGCTTAGTTGCCACGTCGATTTTATGTGCTCCTATTTATATCTATATGTTTATCTACATATCACAACCAAAGAGATAAGATTCACTAAAATTAAGAGAGAAAAGAGAATAGAATGTTTTAGGTTCTAACTATCTGCATACGAGTGGAGAGTGAAAATACTACTTTTAATCAACATATTTCATATGACATATTCATTAATTATTATTTTTTAATATCACATAACATAACATTAAAACATAAATATCTGAAATTAGTATAATTAATACTTAACAAAATATTCACCCAAATTGAAAGATTATAAAACACGACATTTAAAAGTTATGAAATTTTATGTAATATTACTCAAAATTGTTATCTTTATTACTGTGTTTATTAATATTTTGATTATTTTACAAGTAATTAGGACATCAAAGAGCTTTATGTCATACGTTTGCTAAGCTCAAAACAAGATTTATAAAAAGATTTTTTATTCATTCCAAAAGAAATCAAAATTCTATTGTTGAATTAAGCTTTAATCTTCCACCTGCACCAGGAGGAGAATATGTATGTATGTGCTTAAATAAATTAAATGATATCTATATATAGTAGTATTAACTGTGGTATATAAACAATTATAAAAATAAAAGAAAATAATGTACATAATATATATAGCAATGATATAAAACAAATAATAATCATAAACAAAACTAGAAATTCATGTAATTAACGTGAGTCGTTTATGTGTTGTAACTTTGAAGTTAGATACTACAAATTATAATGCCCTTAATAGCGTTAGTATGTATATAAAACAAAATTTCATATTTTCCTCATGGATTCTTTTATTTTTATTGGTTTCACGTTGTATCCCGCAAATAGTCAGGATAGGCAGAAGGAACCGCAGGAAAGCATTTTCTAGGTATAGCATATTGAAGGGAGAATTCAACGCCGCGCTTTGCCTCGTCGGAAAAAATGAAAATAGAGGAGGATAGGAGAATGTATTAACATTCTCCTCGAATGAAATGAACGAAAGAATCGAACCCACAAGCTTTCATGTTTACAGGCAGTAGTTGTGCTTTTGCACCACGACGGTCTTTCCTATTTTTTTTTACCTATATATATATATATATATATATATATATATATATATATATATATATATATATATATATATATATATATATATATATATATATATATATATATATATATATATATATATATATATATATATATATATATATATATATATATATATATATATATATATATATATATATATATATATATATATATATATATATATATATATATATATATATATATATATATATATATATATATATATATATATATATATATATATATATATATATATATATATATATATATATATATATATATATATATATATATATATATATATATATATTAATAAGAAATTAGAATGCATGTGTAATACAAGATCGTGCATACCAAAACATATGATGACCGTGTGTTAACCGCGCCCACACCACGCCTATCACGTGCGTGTCAAGGGCGAGCTAGTTTTTTTAAAACTTATTGCACTGTAAATTGGATCACATTATGAGAAGAAAAGGAAAAGGTCACGAAACTCCTTTGTTTTAGAATTAATATAAGTACAAGTCACTTAGGTAATAGCTACTTCCTTTAGGCTAATTAATTTCTTTGTTTATTAATACTGGCAACATCATAGGAGCTGTAGTATGTCTACTAAAACAATATTATTATTATTATTACTTCAAATACTAATTAAAGAAATCATTTTCATAAATAATATACATTTTATCTTAGTAATATGTAGCGATAGAAAAATGAAATGGATAAGGAATAAAACATATACTACTATTAAGTATCTAGTTTTTATTAGCTTCGGTTTATCCTACATATAGCAAGATAGGCACAGCGAATACATCAAGACACTCCGCTTTCGGCTTACTGTTGTTCGAAAGATTGCAAGTTGAATAGTGACCGTGCTTCAACATGTGACGAGAACGCAAAAAATAATAATAACTCATTCTTCCTGTAAGAGGCAATGCCTACGTATATATTATCGGCCTTATTCATAAAAAAGTCTTATAGAACGTGTTAAGTATACTTTAGTTAACACGCTCTTTAGGCTTATAGAATGTTCGATAAATGTTTGTATTCATAAACGCTCTATAAGCCTTCTATAACTAAAGTGTCATTAATTTGATTTAAACGTTCACAATGTTGCCACTACACTGAAGTCGGTCGACTTGTTGCCGAAAATACCAGTAAATCCACAGATGATAAGTGAAAAACGCATTGACATAGTATGACCACAGATAATATTACGTACAAAAATATGTTGTTGGATCTGGCTTGACATTTACCGGCTTCATTTACGTCGTTGTTATCACATAAACACGAATGTTTATTTTATTTTAATTTATAAACTTACTTAATTTTTAAAAAAATAAGTCATAAGAAGTAAAACGACAAAGAATTGAAAATTGTTTAGACGTGAACAAATATTACCTATGTTCTGTGCACCTTATGTAGAATTTATTATTAATAAACTTGTTAATAACTAAATACAGTTAATAAATATCGAACAAAATGTCAATTGTTATATTGTTTTATTTACGAAACTGAAATTGACACTCTTGATGACAAGCGACTCGACGACGTCATATCAATGCTCATATTAGTATGAGCTATAATCAGCTGTTATATGAATCGGCCATCTTTGGACGTTAAAACACTCTTATAGTAGGGTTCTCGGTTCTATAACTCTATGATAGGTTTATAGAGCTGATTGGCACTAAAATGCTGTTATGAATAACGTTTTTTGACAACTGTACTATATCGAGTCTTTAAGCGTGCTATAACTTTTTATGAATAAGGCCGTATATTTATAGTATGTTGCGTTATACTTCATATAGGTATATGAAACAAATTCTCAATAAAAAAATATTTTGTGTTTTAAAAGGTATAGAGTTAGGCAGATTGCAGGAACCATACGAACCTAGTGTTAAGACACTCCGTTGATTTAGTCCCTGCTTTCTCCGTCCCCGCTTTCCGCCGATTTTCAAGGCATTGCGTGCTGAGTGGCGGAACTCAACGTCGCACTTTGTCTAGTTTCCAAAACGAAGAAAAAGAAAATAGAAAAATCCTTTTTCCCCGAGTGGGAATCGAATCCACAAACCGTCACGTTTACAGGCAGACGCTGCGCCTCTACGCCACGACGGTTCCTCGATAAAATTGATTATTCAATAATATTGATTATTATTGATTAATATTAGTTAAAACGTATCATATAATTGAAGTTGTGTCCACATTTAGTGTTAATTAATTAGCTGTTTTATAAAAAATAGCACCAGTGCTCATAGAAAAATAATACAATAGGTTTAATTCTTGTTATATGATGACTCAATAGTTGACGGAGCAATCCTTTTTAGTAGCGTTTTCTTCACTTAACGTAACTGCCAATATTGCTTTAAAACTAATTTAGCAATTAGCAATGTTTGCATACATTGCATAAAAGTAAAGCAATTTTATCAGAAAGGCAAACAAAAATGATTATTAGCCTTATAAGCCAGCCAACAAGCCCAGCTCCTTATTCAAAATATCACCTATGTACGTCAATGGTTATAAATACTGTAAAATTTATTTTTGGCTGCTCACGAGTCAAATTATATGCCTTTAAAACGCAATCAAGCCGCATCCGGTTTCTATATATATATACTTATATACAAAATCGCCCCTGACACAAATAAACTGAGTGTTGACGAGTACCGTGTCAAACTTGTATCAGTTATCACTGGTTCAAATCTTGGTAGCGTAGTGTTTACTTGTATGTAACAACTTGTAATGTATGTACATGTATATATGTATACACGGTTCGCAAGAGGGCGTAGGGTCAAATCTCGCTGCGTTAAAAAATTTTATATGTTTACTTAAAACCTTTTTCTATAAGTAGGTTGCTTATTAATTTCAGTTTCAGAAAGTAATATAAATATTACACATATTTATTTGGGAGTTGAAGATAGTGCCCACAGCAGACACATTAGGTGACTATGAAATATAGCACAGACTTACATTGTCACGCGCTTTAGTTATTTTCTTAATTTCTATGATTTTTGATGATTTTTCTAGTTAAAATCTTGGTTGATTTTCATCAAACTAACATAATTACTTAGTTCATTTCATTAATACATTCACATTCTCAAGCAGCTATATTCAGTTCTATTTAGATTGAAGTTATCAGAATAAGATCTATGGATCCGGGTAGTGTCGGACTAACTGTCGTGAGAAGCGTTTTCTTTTCAAAATCATAGGATCTTGTCATCTGTTCTTTTGTTGTTATGTTTCTCACTTTTACCTTAAACTCGCAATTATAAGCCCATTGATATTTTCAGATCGTAAGATAGAACATAAAGACTGATATTCTTATTCTTTTATAATTTAATCAGGTACCTTTAACTACTGTGAAGTTAAATTTTTAAAGTGTTCCTTTTGTTTTTAAGTTTCTGACGACGTGGAAATAGCGAATAATTTCGTGCTCAACTGCTTCGTACTAACATAACAAACATAACAGTATATATGAATCTTCCACATAGCATATTAGGTGTAAGTAAGTAAAATTCAAATTCAAATAATTTCATTTAAAATAAGAATAAATCGTTTTTTGAACGTCATAAACATTACCACCGTTCTCTAAAGTTAATGCCTCAGACCTGAGAAGAACCAACGCAAGGAACTCAGATTCATTTTTTCTAAAATGGTCGTAGAATTTTACACCAATCCTTTTTTGACAACGATACGTTTGAGACTGGCTCAGACTGGAGCGAGCATTTCATTTCCAAGGTACGGTGTATTTAGATATAAAAATATTATAGCAATTTTGTGAAATTTTAACAAAAATTTTTATAGCTTCACATACGGATTTGTGTTGGGTAGAGAAAATCTAGTTTTAGCTCTTCTCTTTTAAAATCCCGTATGTTGAGTGGCAGAACTTAGCACCGAACTTTGTAGCATGCAGCATGTGTAGTAACAGCAGGGAACCATGCATTTCTTCAAATAGGTTGCCGCACTGGATGGTACCGCACTGCGCCATAATGACGTCAATAACAAAATCTTTACTTTAAATAAAAATAAAATTAATAAATAAATATTTAACAGGTATAAACGTTCATTCGGAATTTGACCAAGGCGAGTCTGTTGACGAAATGGATCTCATGGATGAACTAACACTTCAGTTGTTAAGCAAACGTTGTAAAAATTTAGTATCAGAATCTTTTTAAACATAAATTTATAACACTGAAAGATATATTTAAAATAATATAAAATAACCCAAAATACTTTAATTTTGTTAAAAAATCTCGTAAACATTTAAGTAAATATTCTACTTCAATAAATAATGATACAACTACTGCTAGTAACGGGGAAGATATTTGTAATCTTTTTGCTCAATATTTTTCATCTGTATATAATTCTGAATCACATTCCAAGGACCAAAATGCATTAAGAAATGTTAATGCTGTTCAAAAGAATAACAATCCATTATCCAGTATAGAAATTTCTGGAAAGAAAATCTCGATAAATTAAAATCCCTTGATATATATAAAGGTTCTGGTTCAGATAATATTCCATCATTGTACATTGTTAATTGTGCAAATAATCTTTCATTGCCACTCTTTTGCTTGTATAATAAATCACTTGAGAGGGAAATATTTCCTGCAAAATGGAAGTTCTTGTAACTTTTACTGATATCTTTATCCAGTATAGGCGATTGATAAGCGATAGCAGATTGATGCAATTTATACAGATTTGAGCAATGCTTTTAATCGTGTGCCACACGATATTGTATTGGGGAAACTAACCGCTTATGGTTTGATAGGACCTATATTAATATTGGTCCTACGAAACATACGTCATATTTAAAAGGCCGTTCTTTTTATGTTGTATTGAATGGGTACAAGTCAAGTTCTCAAAACATCTTACTAGGGGTATGTCAAGGGTCCCACTTGGGCCCTATACTTTTTAATATATTTTTTAATGATGTCGTTGTATATTTTAAAAATTCGACTCCGTATATTTTTGCTAACGACCTTAAATTTATTAGAGCTGTTGGTACAATAGATGAATCAATTCTTCTGCAAGGGGACATCAATGCAGTGGTGAAATGATAATGGTATGAGTATTAATGTAGCCAAATGTAGACATTAAATTCACACGAAATGTCTACCCATTTTGTTCAGCATATACCACCAATGAACAAAACCTTAAAGAAGTTACCGCTTTTAGGGATTTAGGAATAGTACTAGATTCAAAAATAACTTTCTTACCCCACATAGAAAATACGATAAAGAAAGCTTCAAAAAACCTATGGTTTGCTATCCGAGTGTCAAAAAAATTTTGTAAACTCGATACAAAAATCATTTTATACAACAGTCTTGTAAAAAGCATACTGGAGTACGGTAGCGTTGTTTGGCGCCCACATTATGCAACATATATTCTGAGGCTTAAACGTATTCAAAAACGTTTTATGTGGAACCTAGCATTTCATACGGGGAAAGCAAAAAGGTTATCTTCTTATGACGATAGATTAAAATATTTTGAAATACCCTCCCTCGAAAACCGAAGATTGCTCCTGGATATATGTTTTGTTTATAAAGTTTTATAAAGTTATTTTGTATGTCCTATAATCTTAAGCGGTTTTATCTTTAGAGTCCCTCGTTGTGGTCCCTGATCAATGATTACACCATTGTCTATCCCATTTCGCCGCTCTATACTCGGAGCCAACTCAACAATTCCTTAAACAACTATAGCATGGTTGCAGATATATTTTACGATAAATAAATTTCAAAACTATATATTAAAACATATGAAATAAGCTATAGTTATCCTTGAGCACTGTTTGGTAGCACAAAAAAAAGAATATTTCACCGTGTATTACTTAATTTTACGATTTATATGAGTTTGTTAATAACCAGAGCACATAATGTGAGTGCATCACATTCAAATTCCGAAATTGAAACCGCAATAACTTGTTGAAATTAAATCATAAAATATAAATACTTTTGTGTTGTAAAATAGTCTAGAAATATCGTGTATTCTAATTTTAATGGTATGATAACGGAATAGTAATTACACACAAAGGAGACTGGACGAGTAAAGTCCGTTTATTTCGGCTTGCAAGCGCTTCGCTCGCGGCTAACCACGTTTTCGATTATTAATAAATTGTTGCCATTACGGGAGCTCTAAATATAATGATATACTCAAATGTAGATAATTGACATGCTCTACAATATGCTAATTATATTTTGAATAACACTGCACCGTTATAATAAACTGTTGTTTAATTAAACTATACTAATATGAATGTAATATTGTATTTTTTGTATTTTAACTGAGATAAATATGAATATTTTTAAATTATTAAATACGTATATGTAAATAAAAAAATACCAGAACGTCTTATTACGGCACCACGTCTGCCTGTAGTCGCGACGATTGGAGTTCGATTACCACTCGAAGAGGATGGAATATTCCATTCCATATGTCGTAGCAACTAGGCGGGGAACGAAGTGTCTTCACACTAGGTTCGCATGGTTCCTGCGGTTCCCTCTGCCTAACCTGCTATGAGCGCGATAAAGCGTGAATCTACATAAATAAGTAATTAAATTTAGATACTACTTCTAAAACTATATTGAAAATTAAGCACGTTTCCGGTAATATTCACCACAGAAGGAATGAAAATATATATTAATATATAGCATATATATTTTATTTTTATTATTTAACTTTATTTATTTACGAATAGGCCTAATGGCATCAATTAAATTGATATAAATATCCAGTAACCTTTTAGGGTCGCTAAATGTTTCTTGGCTTTAATGTACAAAATCATTCTTTATAGCGTTGAAAATAAAAAGGAAACGGAAATGACCTAACTTAAGAAAAAATTGTAATCGTAAGCCGCCAAATAAGCTAAAGTCTAATTTTTAGAGTGTGTAAATAAAATGAAAATACATGTAATTAAAACGTAAATTAAAATGATTTTAATAACCCAAAACGTAGCCAAATAACCCAAAAACTAGCTTAAAGCTAGGGCTTTAAGCTAATTTTTTTTTAATCAATTTCAGCAAAGTTAAATTTAATCACATTCAGTTTACATAAATACTGGTACTACAGATACAGGATACTTAGCTTTCGTATCTATTACAATAATTCACACTATTATTTATTTTTATTTACATAGAAATGTCATTACAGTAATTTTCTAGCAATAATTTTATGGTTCTGGTGTTGGCTACTCAATCTGTAAGTATGTAAGTCTTGATAATGCTACTGTATTAATATTAAATGGCAAGTATTCTAACGTTTACTTTTAACTTTTTTGTTTTTCAGTTATTGCAGCTGGCAGTCAAGTTTTGTTTATGTATATCTTATATTAAATTGTATGTGTAGCTGTAGTAGTATTTTTCTAGATTGCAGAAAATATAATGACTGAATTGAGAACCTTCTTAATTTAAGACCGTTTGATAAGAACTACTAGTATTTCTTTTTCAGGATTAAGTAACGAGTATCCTTTATCGAACAAAAAAATAATCACACAAATCAGATCAAATATCTGTAAGATATCAAAGTAAAATAAATTAGATCAATTTGACGAAAATGCTCATAAATTGAGACTTAGAACTAAAATTGAGACTAGAAGCTTAACCGAATAAAATATCATAATATATTATGGGATCAAATTTCAACTTTAATAGGATCAGACATCTCGACGTAATCGTCATACATAAATACATAAAAATATAAAAGAAATGTAAATCAACTGAAATGAATGAAGAATTTGGTCTTTTTGGAGGTTGGCTAATTGAAATAATTAGCACTTGTTAATTATTTATATTCCAATCCATATATGAAATGAATTTTATATTATTTTGTCCAAAAATTCTCTTTAACAATAAGTCTGACTGAGAATCATTTAAAATTTGGTAATGCCATATTGTAGGCCGCATCGTTAGTGGGTTTCGGTAATTGCCTCAGTCACGAAATTAAATCATTTATTGCTTGTGACATGATTGAACATAATTGAAAGTATGACGATGTTACTATTAAAATTTCGTATTATCTCAAATGTATGATTTTGTCTTATTAAGTAATTGGTAACTACCCTGGAAACTATTTTAGGGTACAAACGTTTAAATCATAATATACCTATATTATGACGAATTGACCTATGCATAGAATAAAGTCATATGACATTATAAAACCAATTTACTTTTTTGCTTTAATGAGTAGAGATTTATTTTTATTAAGTTTGGTCATAAAAACTTCGCGTACTTTAATTTAATTTTTATAATGAAATATAACCTTGCTCTATGCTCTGATCGTATTTTATTGATGACAGATTCACCTGGGGCCCGCATAGAGATCACGTTTGCTCAAAATTAAGATCATTATTAAGCAAACTAAGTATACTCAAAGCTAAATTACCATACCAGACACTGCGGCTCCTATACGTGGCCTTAGCTGACTCGGTTATCGATTATGGTGTTAGTAGTTACGGCAGATCCTCCAAATCAAATTTGGAAAATATTTACAATTTACAGTTAAGATTATTAAAAACAATTGTACCTAAATATATACTTAATAATTATAAGAACAACTATAATCAGCTCTTTCGGCATTGTAATGTTATGAATATATATGACAAAGTTAAATTTTCTATTCTAACCCAGATTAATAATACAACCTTGCTAAATGAAAAATTTAGACCTATAGGCTTACGTCAACTTGATTCAAACCATAAATACCACTTACCAAAAACTAATAATAAGTATGGAAAGAGAACTGATCACTATTTAATACCAGAATATGTAAACGAACTGCCCAAAGAACTTCAAGAATTGTATAAAAGCACCACGAAAATCAAATCACGTTTTAAAAAATATTTTTTAGAAAAACAATCTGAATTAACGCAATGACTCTCTGTACCCAGATAAACCCTCGAGGTTTTCGTGGTACTTAAATTTTCAAAGTAAAATGTATTTGTTATGTATTGGCCAATAAATTAAAAAAAAAAAAAAAAAATTTACGTAGACAAGTAAATGTGAAATCCTGTATTTCATGTTCCCGTAAGTATTTAAAAAAATCTTCTCGTAGTGCTCCCTTGGGAAACTAAATGCCAAAATTGAACTTCCTGCGCAGCGTAGTTATGCCATGCGTTGCCTGCCAGCAATATGTAACGGAAGAGGTATATCTACATATGTGTCATTCATCTTTTATTAATTGATGTTGAATATACTATTATTTTACTTTAACAATGCATGCCTTTTAGTAACTAAAACAAATATAAAATAGTACAACTAAAAATTGTTTTATTTTGTATTAAACATAATGACATCGTTATAAAAAAGCCTCATCACCACTTGAAAAAACGTTTCATTTATAAAACAATAGCAATTCAAAGTTTCACGTGCTTATATTTAATAGCATACGTTTGATTACACGTAAACCGTACAATGGTAGCTCTTCGTGTCGTTGATGATATCTACAGTTCTCACA
Organism: Dione vanillae; assembly: GCA_037178615.1. Classification (NCBI taxonomy): domain Eukaryota; kingdom Metazoa; phylum Arthropoda; class Insecta; order Lepidoptera; family Nymphalidae; genus Dione; species Dione vanillae. The sequence goes on along the minus strand of JAZFAU010000097.1, from coordinate 984,090 downwards.
ATTCTCGAAATAGAGTAACTAGCCTTCACCTTCAGTAGATCTGTATTAATTATACTATTCTTCTAATATAATTTCTCCACAAAATGTTTTCATTGTTGTGTTTTGTTTGAACTTTCACGTTCATAACATGTTGATTTAATATTAATTGAAATTAGAACTTTCACAATTTGTGTACAGTGTTTGTGGTGTATGAAATATTTTCTCTGTTATCCTTATATTACTATAATAACTTATCGTACTGTTTTTACCAGGTGTTTTGTTCTCTACAATTTTTTGCAACGTCTTTTGCATGGACAAATAGAAACAGCTTATAGTTTATACAAAATTCTAACAAAAATATTTTCTTAATTATATAGGACAATAAAAAGGGTATTATCAAGGAAATTGGTTAATTATTTACTAAGAAATTTAGGCATTTTCTTTATATTGATCAGGAGCTAATAATTCTGTATTCAGTTATAGTCGAAATAAGCCTTTACAGTCAGTTTATGTTTACGTGCCTTTAATATGTAAATCATGGCTTTGTTTTGGAACAACGTATATACAGAGTGGGCTAGTTAACGAGCCCTTTAAATTATGTTTACGGAAATAAGTTATCCTGTAATTGCAAATTTCGTAGGAGATATTGAGTTAAATAAAATTCTCAATTTATTTCATTTCTGTAAAACGTTGGAATTCGTTAAACCGCTTTTAGTGTAAGGATGCACTACATACTAAAAGGAATCTAATTAGTTTGTCAATCTCATAATAAGCAATACATACTTATGCCCAGATGTACTTTGTGAGTAGAAGTTAAATTCTTTGAACTGGGTAATCTATACTTAAGAGTTTTGAGTTTGTAAGCTTAATATGTAAGCTTTAAACTGTAAACTTACTTGCTAAATTATCTTATTATAACTAAATTAATTTTTTGCTGGGTTAGAGAGAATGGAGCGCCAAACGCTGCGCTCCCTGTATGCAGTTCGCACTTACTAAACATGTTAGTCTTATATTAGTTAACTACATATTCTATAGTAGGTAAATGAACAACGGGCCTAAGGTTAAATTGTTAACACGCAACAATTTATCCCCGTCAAGGTCAACTAGTGACTTTACCAGATTAAAAATCGTAGCAATCACCAAAATCTTTTATTGCAACACAATTCATAATTATGTTTCATTTTATCAGCTTGAATTTATGTTAATGTAATATTTAATTTAAGCTCTATTTCCGTAGTTATAAAGTTAAAAGTAAAATGACAAATGTATCAGAATTTTTCACAGTAAATTCTATTTTACGACGGCAATGTCTTATTTATGTGGAACAAAGGAAAAATGTTATCTTGACTAAATATACTAAAATATGGGAACGAGAATAATTAGGTAATTGTAGGTGTCATATATCATAATTGTTGGTCACAATGCCTTGGGGTTCGTTAAACTTACAATTATACTGGCATTGACCAAATATTAGCAAGAATTTGCTTACCGAGAGTTTACAGTGTCATTAGAGAAGTAAATACAAGTTATGTACAAACTAAATATAAAAGGGAGAGAAAGAAAGTGTAGTCTCTTTCGAACTAAAAGTATTACGGGTTGTTTTGTATTTGTTGATGTTTACGAATTCTTTATAAATAAAAGCTTATGAATATTGACATTAGAAATTAAATGAAATTTAATAAAACTGTTATCAAATGCGATTTGTCTGGTAAATCATGAATACTGCAAGGTTCTTAGAAAAAGAACAAAACTATTACTAGGTCAATTTACAATAAAACCTTCGTAGATTAAAATAATAGATTATATTAAAAGGTGTATTTATTTAAATAATTGTATAAAAAATAATATACATTATGCAATTTAACATTCCTTATATTAATGCACGAAACAAATATTTAAAATAAAGTAGCAATTTCCGTTTTTTTTTTTACTTGAACAAATTATTCATTTAACTATCTACAAACATACTTAGGTGGAATATTTGAAATTTCCCAATGACAGCGGTTCTAATAAATCTTATAAAAGCTATTATAATCAAATAATATTTAAATTAAGCTATATAGCTTCGTAGTAAATCATCTGAATGATAAAAATCAATAAATAATCAATGGAACAAGCAGCTCAAGGGTATAAAGGCACGCGCTAAGTGGAAATTATAAAACGATTTGAGTTTGTGCGTAAGTCAAAAGTATATTGACAACAGTTCAATACTATGCTAGTAATATATTTTATTTTAATAGTATAGCTATTAAATTGGTATTGACTGACTCTAATAGCGATAGTTGTAGGTTTGATTCCAGAAGAAGCCGGTTCCGTTTGTCAATGATATAAATATTTCCTTCTTTCATATATATACATCCATATAAAGAACCATTTTTCTTATTCATTACCTTTTCTTCGGATTTTACACCAATTTTGATTTTTTCTAAAATTAACGTAATTACTCTGTTGGATTATATATATATATATATATATATATATATATATATATATATATATATATATATATATATATATATATATATATATATATATATATATATATATATATATATATATATATATATATATATATATATATATATATATATATATATATATATATATATATATATATATATATATATATATATATATATATATATATATATATATATATATTGAGAAAAAGTCTTAAAAGTTTCAGTTTTAGTAACACGAAACGTACAACCTCCAAAAACATTATTTCTCGATAGCTGCAAATTAGTTAACGTTACAGCATCTGTAAGAAAAACACTTCTCAATATTACTAGAATTACGTATAAATATTTATTTTTATGACGCTTCCTACGTAATTCTTTATTGTTTGATATCTATACAATACTTGAATACATTGCGACATATGTTCACATTTCATTGTTAATTCTTTTGAATGAGAACAGATAAAGTCCATGGCATTAAAGTTGAAAAAAAAAACTGTTTTAATTAGATTACTTAGAGCTATAAAGATTGTCATCGCAACGTGATAATGAACCTGAGCTATGAAGATTGGATTTTTATACATTTTGTATTGTTTTTATTGTATTATAGTATTCTCACAATATTCATGTATTTAGCGTAAATTGTGTCAAAGTCAGTGACCGCCTTTTATTATTAAAATATAACATAATATATATATATATATATATATATATATATATATATATATATATATATATATATATATATATATATATATATATATATATATATATATATATATATATATATATATATATATATATATATATATATATATATATATATATATATATATATATATATATATATATATATATATATATATATATATATATATATATATATATATATATATATATATATATATATATATATATATATATATATATATATATATATATATATATATATATATATATATATATATATATATATATACCTATTGTTATTGTTTATTTAACATCACATCCCTTGAGTCTTATTCCTACTCTGTTCTCCGGTTTCCATTCAAATTTGAAACATTGTATATTAATAGGTGAAACTTAACGCCGTTTACGTAGCCTTAGCAGCTGCAATCGATGCCACAACCATCGAGTTTACAAAGTGTCGCTGCATCATTGGTCCATAAAAGCCTTTATCTGTTTGTAAATACATCGCAGCGGGGACATCATCACAATCATCGTTTATACCGTAAAATATATGGCATCCTATAAATACATTAAGTACATTGATTAATTTATTTAAATATGTCTTATGCTCAGGCAAATGAGCTGAATATTTGCTTCATGTATAATTTAAAATACCTTTTCTGCATAAAGTTGAAGTATGTTTCCTTTTTACTTAATTGCATGAGCTCGATTTAAAAAGTAGCCGCAGGGCGCACTTAACGTTGGTCATGTAGTGTGAATGTAATTAATTTGTATAGTTATAACGTCTGTCAAATGGTACTGTTTAGACTATGATATGGTATAATCGATTATTAACAAGGTTATTGAAATTATACTTAGTAATTTGTATATTGATACATATATTTATTTATTTAAAATTTGTATTATTTTTTTCATATTTGCTTTGCACTACTGGTAATGCCAGAGACAGAACTTTTAGACACTTTTTGCGTGACCTTCCTCCGTTGGCACTGACACTGTGTTTACAAAGTTTTTCTCTAAATTTATTAAAGATATAGATAATAAATGAGATAAAATGGCATCTGATATATTTATTAAGCTTGTTGAAAAAGATATGCAATGTCCGAACATTAGCAAATTATGTTTTCTTAGATGTTCTTATACCTTTGTGACAGCTTAGTTTTGGTGTTAGCTCTCTAGCTACCAAAAGATTATTTCTATAGATATCTTAGAAAATATTATATTTTACTAAATGTGTTATTTGTTAACTAATGTGGTTTCCAAGCGGCGCGGACTCGAACACTACTAGCACTCGAATGTGCTACGCTAATTTTTATTTATGTCTATAAATACTTCTCTTTATTTGGTTTGTGATACGTTAACTTTATAATAGTGCTTTGTAAATTTTAAATAATTACATCCAATGAAAAGAGTTTCATTAGTGTTAAAATATTTTGGGACCAAATTATGAAGCAAATGAAAGTTAAAATTTAGTTATCAATGTCATAAACAGGCGTGTTTGTAGCTGACATACTCTATAACTTTACTTTGAAAATGTTTCAAAATATTGTGAAAGCTAATTTTAGCAAGTATTCAAATACAGCCTACTTTAAATCAAGAAATATTCGATTTTGATTGACATGTCATGTCTGTAATCGATATTGCTATACTTGTCACCATCGAAGTGCAGAGGCGAACGTGACTGACCATGTGATGAAATTTTCAACAGCCTAGAGCAATTTAAAAAAATAAAGTTATAAAAATCTTTTCATATTTAATTATCATAATTTACATACTGTGTGTTTTCTACATTCGATCTCTTTAAGTTGTCATATTTGAGCGTTATTTAAAAATATTTAGTATATACGTCTTTACGCCTAGTGGTAATTACTTGGAGAAATTGAAAAAATATTTCTTTTAGTTTAAATTTCATATTAAATTGAATTTTTAATCGAGGGCCTTCTTAGCTATTATTCAAGAATATTCATCTGTTTCAAGACATTGTAGTGGCAATCATTTTCATATGGAAAAATGAATCTTCGAGTCATTAAATTAATAGTACCCTAATTTTTTTCATATTTCATTTTTACTTATAGAAAAATGTACCATAAAATGTTAAGTCAAATGTATGATTTTAAATGAGTGAGTAAAGTATTATTAGTCGTTAGTAACAGATAGTACTAATTAATGGTCATTATAGGATTAGGTTAAATTGAGTTAATTAATTTGCTTAGAGTCAATTAAATTACTGAAGGTAATTAGGGAAACTTAAATTGTACCATTTTAAAAAAGTGTGCAGCAAAAAACTGATTTCTTAAGGATAGAAATTTTGTCTATGTCGTTATCACGTAAGTCGAGTTTGTTGAAAGTGGTGTCAAAAGAAAAAAAATAATGAGATTGTAGAAAACAAATTCTAATAATCCGTTATCAAACTGTACGGACTGTGTCTGTAGTGAATAAACATATATAATATATAATAAAAAAACATTTCATATCAAATACTTAATACTTAAGATCTAAGAAGCATTTCTTTTAAAACCTGTATATAATATATGTTTAATTTTTTAAGCTCTGAAAAGTTTCTAGAGTTCTTTTATTTCATTTACCGAGTTGAGCCAAATTTTACAACATTACGTTCATGGTTTTTTAAAATTATCTTCTTATGGTATGAGACCACCTGGTAGTAAGGTCGATATTTATTTTAAATATGGCATTGTATTGCCTTGAAAAAAATTATTTTGTTACTATATGTACATCCATACAGGTCATATAGTTTCTTATATTTAGATAATAGATACAAAAATTTAGGCATATTTACCTAATTGGCTGGAATCCTTATTCACCTAAAAATATATGGACATAACATAAAATAAAATCACTTTTTGTTTCTTTTTGATGTGATTTTTTTTCAAAATAAATTTTAGTAAGATTTTCTATTATATAAGTTATATAGGTTAGTGGAGAGAAAGGTGTAATTCTTACAAATTAATTTAAAGTTGAATTGCTTAAAGTTATGTAAAAATCTCCACACGAAAAAAAACGAAATAACCATAAAATTAATATAAGTTATTAGAAACGTATTTTTGTTAGTGTCAAATAAATTTAAAATAGTCTAGCTTCTGTAAACGATAGCAATATTAAGTAATAGTACAGTAATAATAGTGCACTTGCTTTTATCTCATTTGCATCTCGAAACTAGTCGAGTGATCATTCACTATTTATAGCTTCCCTTGTCTTTTGAATGTAGTTTCTGAAGTAATAATATGAAACTTAAATTCGTAGTTAATCATTTTGTTAATTATAGTTTCTATCTCATTATATAGTTGAAATGGATTTCTACTAAAATATAATGCACTTAAGACTTAACGAGGCTACTAAGAAATATCGACATTTTATACTAGATATTTTTAGTGAAGATACTCTTATTGCGTAACTTTATATCTGCAGTTTTGCTTTTATAGTCAATTAAAAAAAAGTTTCATTAAAACAGTTAACGATTTAAATATTAAAAATAGTGTCTTACACAAAAAAATAATAATTTGAACAAGTAATTTTGAGATAAGCACGTTTATTGAAACCAACACATATATATATATATATATATATATATATATATATATATATATATATATATATATATATATATATATATATATATATATATATATATATATATATATATATATATATATATATATATATATATATATATATATATATATATATATATATATATATATATATATATATATATATATATATATATATATATATATATATATATATATATATATATATATATATATATATATATATATATATATATATATATATATATATATATATATATATATATATATATATATATATATATATATATATATATATAAAATATCATGACTTCATAAAATCAAAATTATTATAATCTGTTAATGACTGTTCAGTCATTCTTAACGTTATTTAACACTTTTTACTAATTTATTTTATATTAAACAGTATTATGATTGTGTATTTTTAATCAAAATTTAATGAAACAGGTAAAAAAGCTACATTACCCTAAAATATATTTTTTGTTTATAATCACTAAGCCATATGTAATAGCGATTTATTTCTAATCGTAGTTATAAAATATATTAGAAATCTCTCCACGACAATATCATTAAGCAATCACAATAAACTAAATAAGTGTTAAATAAAAATTACTATATTTACCATCACTTCCTACCTAGTCTGTCTGGTACTTACTCGTAGTTACATAAAGTTAATTTGATACTATCTGACAGGTGCCCTAATCTGAATCCATTTTAATATCCCTTTCTAGGACAAATCTAAGAACATATTATTATATAGTATTGCTTCTCAGTCTTTCAATTACTGTAAAGAGATACGTAACTGGTATATATTATTTTATTGCAAATTTGATTTAAAAATTGAAGACCGTTGTGGCGCAAGGAAGCAGTGTCTGCCTGTAAATGCAAGGGTCTGTGGGTTCCCACTTGGGGATGAAGTGTTTTTTAATTCAATTTTCTTCGTTATATTAAATCAGCAAGCGCGGCGTTGAGTTCCACCACGGTGCCGGTACCGCAATGTCTCGAAAAGGTGAAAAGCGGGGAACGGAGTGCCTTAACACTAGGTTCACATGGATTCTGTGGTTTCTTCTGTATACCCTGATGTAAGTGAGATAAAGCGTGAAGTTAAAAAAAATATAGTGCAAAAGCGAAAAAGCAAAATAGGGTAAAGTATTACAAAAAACAAAAGTGAATTTCCAATTGAATCACAGGTCGTGGACTCGCAGCAATATAAACCAACAACCTTAATGTTTGTAAATAAGCAGCCTGGGGCTACGTTTGCGTAGTTCACGTAGATCGTACTTTCCGATATTAGGGTAAGCTTTATAAAGTTTTAAATTTTGCAATGTAAAAGTTAAAATCTTGTATGAATCAATGAAGTATGTTATTTATTGCAATCATAGTAGATATATTTCTAGAAAAAAAGGAGTGTTGGTAGTGACATCTTAGTCAAAATATTGTGATGATTGTGGGTTTAAATTTGACAAATTGTGACGTTTAGTTCAAAATTAGTAAGTAAAGCAATATTTTGTAAGGTGGAAAGCGGAAAAAATTATAAATTAATTCAATAGTTACATTAATTTATAAAAAAAATAATGATTATAACATATTATTAAACATATGTTTTTTTATTTTCGAAATATGTCATATAAATAATTTATATATATAAGTAATACATAATATTAAATTTATTACACCACTAGATACGAAATTTAAACAAGGCCAATAGTTTTTATTAATTAATTTAGTTTAATTAATCTTATCAAAACCACTGAATAATGTTTTTTGAATTAAATTTAGATTGATTAATCTTAATTTTTTAAATGTTGTAATACTCGTTAAAGTCTTTTAAAGTTTTTATTTATTTTATTCAGTTTATATGATATGATGCATATTTTTTAACCATTTCTTTATATATACGCTTTTTTCCAAACATAGCAGGCAGAGGGAACCGCATGAACTGTAGCAACCTATTGTTATTACACTCTGTTCCCATCTGCCGCCTTTGAGGTGTTGTAAACTTAAAAATCTATATTTGTTAAATTGTTTTAGTATTAATTGTTACTTACTTCAATTACGCAAAGTTATATTGTTTATTATTTTAATATTATGACACTACTGAAAATAATGAAAACATGGTACAATTTGTAATATATTTATATTGTTATCTTATTCTCATGGATATTAATTAAGTCACTTTTGATATACCTGCCCTGCTATCCGCAAGATAAAGCGTGAAATTAATAAAAATAAAATAATCATTGATTTTTTAGGCAGAGGGAACTGCAGGAACCATATGAACCTAGTGTTAAGACACTCCGTTACTTAGTCCCTGCTTACTCCGTCCCCACTTTCCGCCGTTTTCGAGGCATTGCGTGTTGAGTGGCGGAACTCAACGCCGCGCTTTGCCTTAGTTGCCAGAGCGAAGAAAATGGAAATAGAAAAATCCATCTTCCCCGACTGGGGATCGAACCCAGAAACCGTCGCGTTAGTCGCGTTACAGGCAGACATTGCGCCTCTGCGCCACGACGGTCCTCTAATCATTGATATATTATTAATAATCTTATACAAATAATTTTTATTTACAACAATTACAAAATTTTATTATGTAGTAAAATAATAAAATGTTTAACCTAAAATAAATAATTGAATAAAGAAATAGGTCAATTGATAGTAATTAAATCACTTAAACAGTACCTAAGTAATACCTACTGTCGCAACACCACGGAAGCCGTCGAATTCCGCGATAAATATTCAGATAGCGTAATAATGTTCGCGTAAATTATAAATCGAATCAGATTATTATGAAGAGAAAGTAACTTTATCATTACTGAAAGTAAGACTTGTTATAATATTGTACATATGAAGAAATGTTTTATCTTGAGTATGTCTTTAAAGGTATAGAAACCTATTGATAGCACATTTAACTCTCTGCTTTCCAAAAGAATTTGAGATGTTTATTTTATTTTTAACGCTGCACTTTGTCTTATTAAAATGGAACAATTTCAACTGTAAGGACTTTTGCGAATAGTCGTGGCGCAAAGGTGTATCGTATGCCTATAAACGTGATTTTTCTATCTAGCAACGAGGCAAAGCGCCGCGTTTAGTTCCGCCTCACAACATGCAATGCCTTGGAAAGCGGAGAACAGATTGTCCTCTTCAGAGGACGGTTCCATCTTCGTACCCTACATTGAGCCGAATCAAATGTAATGATAAACAAAAAACGAATGCAATATATGTAGGATATAAATTGTCTTTCATTAGGATATTCTACTTAAATAATCGATAAAGTGATGAAAGAAATATTGATCTACTATTCCTTCACCCTACATATATATATATATATATATATATATATATATATATATATATATATATATATATATATATATATATATATATATATATATATATATATATATATATATATATATATATATATATATATATATATATATATATATATATATATATATATATATATTTATATATATATATATATATATATATATATATATATATATATATATATATATATATATATATATATATATATATATATATATATATATATATATATATATATATATATATATATATATATATATATATATATATATATATATATATATATATATATATATATATATATATATATATATATATATATATATATATATATATATATATATATATATATATATATATATATATATATATATATATATATATATATATATATATATATATTATCCCGGGCATATCCCGACCTACCCCACCAAAAATGAGAAGCCTACGTAAATCAACATTTACATAGACGTATTTACGTCGTATGAGAGACTAATTGCTAATTATTTTAGATTTCAATTAACTCCGATCCGCTTATTACGTGATTAGTTCTAAGTTATCCGTCAGCCATTAACGTTAAGCTAATGACAAATTGCACAGATTCCTTTTCAAGTATTTCCTGTGGAAAGAGCTTTATTTGAATTATTCGAACTGTGTATTTAGAATGTTTATTGAAGGTTTTGCATTTGGTAAAAGAAAATGTATGCAATTCTTTAATACTCTGCTAATAATGACTGTTTCTCAAGATAAAAATAATAATAATATTTACGTACTCATAAAGTATAAATCTAATAAAATGTTTTTATACTAAATTATTATAATCTTATATTATGAAAGGGTTCGCTGCAACACAGAAAAATAATAATTAAAAATACAAACATCTAAAACATTTACAAAAACCTTATTTATATGTTCTGTTCTGTTCTACAGTAATGGCGTTCCGAGCGTGCCAGTTGAGCACAATTCACCTTATTTATATTTAATTGTGAAAACTTGTAATTAGCTTCTAGTTACTTAGTTTAAGAACTATATTGTTAAATTAGCTGTAAGTTTTCCTTATAGAATAAAATAAAATAAAATAAAATAAAATATATTAAAACGACACACGTTATAATGACATTTACAACTGTAATTGCAAAATTTGAACAATAAATGATTCAATTATATCCATGGCATTATTAATGATTAATTTATAATAATATAACATTATACCTATTTTCCAGATATTTTGTAAAACAATTTCACTTATTATATTTTATGTACCAAAAGCCCTCATATAAGTTGAAAAGTTAAGATACATCAAAGATAATAGAAAAAGTTAAATGTTATCAAAATTATTACTAAATTCTAAAATTTAAAACTTGAAACCGAGTCGAGTTCGAGTTTCATCGCTCGCTGATATAGTCCCAGATAGAAGACATGTAACGTATATAGCAAATAACCAACACATTTTGGTATCACAGGTCTCAGATAGAAATAATAAGACTTGTTAAAGTATTAGCCTTTATGTGGTAGATTATGAAATTGGTTCTAAGATTTCTTAGCTGCAGATACCTGTGCTGAGATAACAATTCTCATTAATATATTAATAATAATATAAATTGTTGTAATGCTGCGGTATCTTAATAGCAGGTTCTGCATATCTATCCTGATGTATGTTGGAGATGTGTGAATCTAAGCCAAAGTAATTACTTTGCGGTGCCCCGATATTCTCTTATTAATCTCAGTGAAAGCCGTAATATAATTAGTTAGCGTTTCTACAAATGAAAAATCATATCATATTATTATTTTTAAATTACCACTGCTTCTTTATTTATTAGAGATAAATTAATGATAACTATATAACCAATGGTTCGTAGCGTAATAATACATTTAGACTACGACAAAAACATCTGTAAATTGACACTGCCAATATTGTTTTAGAAACTTTTACCCTGTTTAATATTACATACATTATGACATACATTATGATGATTTATAGTAGGGAAGGAACTTTTTAATAAAGTGTTTTGTTAGTCCATTTAAGAATTAAGAATCTCCATTTGAAACACTAGCTGAATTCGAAACATAGTCATTAATTTTGTTCAGAATATTTATTCTTATTCTTCTCCATAACGAGTAAGTTATTGCATTGTGTTTCAGTAAAATTAAAATTACTTGAAAGCATCGTTCTTTATTAAAATGTTTACAAAAATAATAATATTAAGCTTATAGCATGTGACGTGACAAGAGGAGGGTAAAAAGTAACAAAAGTTTTAGCTAAACAAAGATATTCAATACCTTTAAAGTATAACATTAATATAATGAAAGTCCCAATTAGGTTAAGTAAAGTAATTTAGATGAACTAATATAGTAAACTATATATAATATAGTAAACTACCTTATTATTTATAACGGAAACATTCTTTATGAGCTAACTATGAAATTAATACATTTCAAAGATTTTTGCATTTGACCTTCCGCTCTAAATATATGGTTTACCTTTTCAATTGTTTCAATGATTGTTTTATGTGGTTCCGCATTGACTTCTGATAATAAAATAACATTGTATTCATACCATAATGCACATAAGCACCGTTCTCTCGTTATTGTTGGACTTATCACAAAGAATTACATATGTGAACTATTTTTTAAATATGTAGTGCAATATATTTCTCGATTTTGTATTTTCTTTTATGTCTTCTAGATATGCAGCTTTGTATGCAGTATATGTATGTAGGGACTTAAGAACGGTTATATAATATCGTTAACAAACTAAAAATAACAAAAAAAATTAAAAATTCTTAAAATTCTTAAAGTTTAAAAATTCGAAAATAGTGAAGCTTGAATCCTCTTGGATGCTGTCCAAGCGCTATACTACTAAGCTACATATTGTTATCTCCAGTAAAATCATGCAAAGCATTAAAGCATTAGCATTTCTGAAGTATGATTTTTACAAATGTTTGCTTCTTAAATAGTTTGCAAGAGAGAATGTTATCAATTATTATACCTTTTAAGGTGTTATTATACAAATAAAGAAAGAAGGAAAAATTAGATTACTTACTCATAATTTTTTTTCACGCGTTTTAGCAGATTGTCTATAGAAAAGAATCCTTGTTTCGCGATTTCGGTTTACGTTTAAACAAAAAAAAAGGTACGTAGAAATTTTGTAACTGTTAATTTTTATTGGTGACAAAGGCTTAAAAATAATCAATTGTTATTTTTAATTATACAAATTAAACACGAGATTCATTTAAAAATTAAAATAAATGCTAATTATTTTAATATTCAGTGCCTCACAACAGCATTTTTAACATAACATCATTTTTTTTGTTGAATTTATTTTATTTTGTACATTAAAATGTTTAGAAGCACATGATTATTCCCATTTAAATGGGGCCATATTTTGATAATCAATAAATAATTATTACATTTCCAAAGTATTTCTATTATTTTCAACTAAATATGAAAAGGGTTTACTTTTGTAAATAGTTAATTTTGCCTATTTTAACTGTTTTAAAGTTTAATTCCATACTAAGAATAGAAAAATACTTCAAAAAACATATATTTAATTTTAATTTTCCGTTGCGTTCAAAAAAGAAAACTTTTAAATATTTTCTTTAAGTATTTTTAAATTAGTAATACTATGTTTTAGTTCAATTACTAAAATTCTTGTTTTATGACATGTACCAACCTTAACACATTCGTCTATTTTGCTGGATAATAAATTTTCTTAATTTGTGATACTCATATTTATAATAAATAGTAATAAGTAATTTTGTTTCTACTGTATATTTTTACGCAGAACTCTCGGTTCCAATAAGCCGCCCTTGCCGAGGAACTACTGTGCTGGTATTGCGCGCCTTATTGATATATGAAGACGATGTTGCTCCCTAAAACCCAATGGTACGTAACGTACCTCTTCACTTAAATGGAGTCGTCACATGACACATATGCTATTATTATGTTTTAGAGTAAGGCTAGCACCGCCTTAAGGGTTCATGCAATGCAAGTGAAGTTAGAGATGCCTACGTACTACCCTTTCCTACCCTCTGGCCAAGAGTAGATCTAGTCAGCCATGCGACGCATGCAGCCCTTCGTCAATATGATGACTCATGGTTGCAGTTTAATTACATTAAACTATTAATTTTCTTTAAACCTTCATCATCTATTCTCTTTTCTCTAGACGACGTTAATAATAAAATTTATGTAGTGAATAAGTAATACTCACGATTTGTTTTTCATTTTAACCGGATCATATATTCATTAAATCTACATTTAACCATCCTAATAGTGGCTACTGAGCCAAAACTTCTAAATATTATTGAATTACCTTTGTCACAATTCATTTCACAGTATTAAGTAAAATTAATAAAAATTTAAATGCATTAAAGAACTATTTTATTATAAAATTCTTTGATTTACTTCACAAAAATAAAACAAAATAACGTAACTACACGAATAAACGGCAGCTATAATCTGATAGCAATTTCTCAACATTAGTACAGAGGACATAATTAAGCTTTAGTAGTCCTTCGTATACTCTGAGATACTTTGCTTACTTACATAAATTGTCATCTGTATCGGTTAAAGCTACTACGTAATTGGTTTGTAATCGATGTACTCCAGTGTATTTCTTGTTATATATAGATATATTGCCTATAGACACGTCAAACAAGTTGTGTGGTAACAATCTTATAAACAAACTAGGAACTGGATTGCCGAAATCACTTGTGAAGACAACTGCCTTTCCACTTCTCACGATATTAAATGGACACAGTGTTTTGTTTAAAATTGTATTTAATGTATACGGCCGCAAATCTGCTCGTCATAAAGTTTACGAAATTATACAGCTATTAGGCTATAGATTTATATTGTTATTTGCGTGTAGACTAGGTCCAAAGTGTGAATTACTTTTAGGGACATTTTGATATTCATTTTTGATTCTTGTTAAATACTAAATAGTCTTAAAACACTAAATTTACGTAGATAAATAAGGTACCTACGTATATGCAGGTCTATTATTACTTTCTTTTAAAATATATAGCCAATTTTTATATGTTTTATAAGCTATAATTATTTATAAGCTATAATTAGCTAATTTTGATTAAATTCAAGGCACTGCGTGAGACGTTGCCAAAGCGGGAAAACGAAAATAATTCATGTCTCGAGACAGCTGCAGTCATAGCCAAGGATCGAGACCACTAAGGCTCCCTGGAGAAGCTTACGACATCCAGTGGATAAAAATAAGCTGAATTCATTCAATTTCAGCCCCATGATGATGCATTTCCCTTTGATGATGTAAATATATGATATAACTATAAAGTAATATCTAGAAAAGTAAAAAAGAAGTACATCAAAGTTTCTATGACACCTAAAAGTAAAAAAAAATAACGTTATCCAGTTATATACTATCAAGTAGGTTATAAAGTCCGCATAAACCAAATTGTGATGTTCACAATGTTAATATGAGGAATAAGTATAAACTTGTTATGCCCACCACTAGGCTCCATAAAATAGGCAACTCCTTCCCATGTAATTGTGTCCGTTTCTACAATAAACTGCCGAAAGAAGTATTTGATCTCTCGTTAAATAAATTTAAAATCTTTGTTAAACGGCAATTAATTACTAAATCCTATTATAGTGTAAAGGATTACATTGATGATAAAACGGCATGGAATTAATGAATTGCTCATAAGTTAGAGTGACGTTTGTGAAGTGATCACAATAGGTTTAGGGAAACCTGGCTGAGTTTGTTGTGGGCTCTTCTCACCAGGCCGCGCTTGGAACCCTCGTAACCTTAGTTTTAAGTCATGGAGTGTGTAGGTTTCAGAGGGGCTCAATTCGATATTTACTATCAAATTGGGCTCCTTTGACCCTCCTCCGTTCGCTCTATCTGACGTACACAAGTGATCATCTTATTGATTCTAAGTGGAAAATAAATAAATAAATAAATATAGACGACAGTTTTAATAAAATAAATCAATTTAATATATTATTTTACAACATATATAAATATATCCCTATTTAAACTTGTATGTACCTGTTACTATTGTAAATAAGGACCCTAATGGTTCAAGTTAAATAATTGACAGAATGGTTTTACTAAAAGCATTGCAACGTAGCTACTAGAATTAAAGGGAGAACTCAATAAAATACAATATATGGAAATTGTGTGGTAATAAATCATAATGTCTTACAGTAGCACTATTTCATTTCATTTATTTAAATATTAGTACACTGTTGTTATCATTTTGTTGCTTTAAACAAAAAATAAAACACAAAATATCTATTTATTTAACGATAAGTACCTTCTTTTATTGTATAATACATATATCATAATACATATGATATACGTATTATATTTTACCTGATGCATTATGGTGCATACTATTTAAACGCCTTCTGTTGTGTTAACTTATGTTTCCTAACCAGTCCAGCTTTTAAGGAGGATAAGGGTACATATGAATTATGTACATAAATATATTTTCTAAATACTCAAATTACAAAATCAATTTTAAATTGATATTTTTCTGGTTAAAAGCTAAAAACAATTACGATTACAAATTGGCAGACAAACAAAAACTATAAAATTTTCTAATTTCAGTTTTTGTCCAGATTAACCTAGTCTTCTCACTTAATTATTGTTATATTTTTAATGATCCGATTAGTGTTGTGAAATCGTTAAATTATTACACAAAATAAATTAAATTCAATTGAATATATTACAAAATAAATGGTACCTAAATGACTAGAATATCTATGCTGATTTAAATCGAGATTTACCTTTGTGAATACTAAAATACTACCCATGTGCCTAACCTGTAAAGATACAAGTTGACTAAACCTTAAAATTAAGGTCGATCCTTTCTTTAATTATTCTTCAGTACTTTCACAACTTCATTAAGAACTTCAAGGAACTAAAATAGAATTTATAATACATTGTATACATAATTTACGTTCTCTTAGATTTCTTATAATATATTGTATAAATTCCGTGATAATCGAGAATAGATATGGAGAATCTGAAGATCAAAATACAGTTGTGGTTTAAGAATTTTATTTTTCTCATAAAGAACATACAATGTTCACTTAAATGAGATATTTTACATAATAATTTAACCGACAATTTAGTAAAGTAGTAACGACTTACACAATTCAATAGTTAAATACAGTTATTTTTACTATTTATATGTATATCTAAAATAAAAGACGTCATAAAAACGTAATGATTCGAGAAACTTCATAACATATATTTTTTTTGCATTCAGCATATTTATTGTATAGAGCACCTAGATGAAGAGATTCGTTTCTGCCTACATTTCTCACTCTATGTGTTAAGAAGTGGAATTTACCGACGCTCCAAGCTTGCAGCCTTTTATATCAGACTGATAAAATAAAAAATAAAAGTAACGTAATGCATGCAACATGGCAGGTGAAAATAAGCACATTACCAATTTTCAAATTCTAGATAAATTTATCTCTTAGAGCTACCGATTTCAACCGAAATCGAATCGAAAGGCTCAATCTGCATATAATGAAAACGATAGTAGACGCTGAGTGAAAATGATCTACTGTATTGCTCTATTAAATAACGTCATAGTAAGTTCATGCATGATATAAATTTGATTTTTATTTTTTACATTTAGTGAAAATGATTTCTTTAATAACCTAATTTAATGAACTTAAAACTAAAAAGTTAATTTGTTTAAATTATACATACATATAATATGTAGGACGAAGTTACATTAGTTACTTATGTCAATAAGTTTATACGTATTTTAGTTAATTGCGTCAATAAATCTTTAGCCCACATTTTAGAAACTTGTATCGAAATGGTACAAATGAAGCAAATAATTGCATAACATTACCATAATTTGCTAGTTATTCTGATATCCTTCACTATATTGTCATCAAAAACGTAAACATAAATCACAAGACGTTAAAAGTAAATACAATTCACGAAGTAAAAACCGTCATGGCGCAGTGGCGAAGCGCCTGTCTGTAAGCGCAATGGTTTGTGGGATAGATTCCCCCTTGGGGGGGATTATTTTATTCCTATTTCTTCGCTCTGATAATTAGACAAGTGTGACTTTGAGTTCCGCCACTTCTTCGAAAAAAAGGCGGCAGGAAACACAGTGCCCAAACACTAGGTTCTCATAGTTTCTGCGGTTCTTTCTGGCCATGTGCAGGATAAAGTATATAGTTAAAAAAATAAAGAAATAATATTGACAAAGTTCTATTTGCTATAAAGAATTCTACAAACTTTTTAATTTCAAGGTAAATACTAAGTTAGTTCTTTGTTAATCAAAGGTATTTAAAAATACCTATTGATGTTGACCGCATATTGACCTAGTTATTCAATTACCAACTATTATAAAAGCAAATGATTGTGAAAATTAATCACACAAATAAACGACTAAAATAGTCATCATAAGGTAAAATTACTTAAAATTTTGCTCTATGCTGATGAGATATGTATATTTTGCGTTTAATCTGATCATTTATAATTATAAGACTAGCGACGTTTGAAATTCGCTAATATTTATCTAATGAGCTGTATTGTGTAGGATTTTAAAAATCATTCAAATTACTGGATTTATTTCAGTATAATATCTTCTTATATATATAAACTACTCAGTCATTAATCATCCAGGTTATGAAGTTTAAAAAACAATATAATTTTAAATATATGCAACAAATCAATAAAAAAATCTAAATCATTCGTTTGTATTTAAATACCGTATAAAGAATAACTTGCACGCGTATAATATTTAATTCTATTTCATATGTATACGGGGAAATTGCCATTGTTTTTATAAACATATTTATTTATTTAATAATTAAAAACATAACAATTCAAAATTTGAATTTATATATTGTGTTTATAATCTACAAACGAGTTGATATCGTCAACAATATACCTAACTTATCAAAACAAAATCTTTTGTTGAATTGTATATTATTACCACATAGCTAATATATATCAAAAGATAAACGAAAAATGGAGAAAAGAACGTCCTAATAATAAAAATGTCTAACTCATATGCTCGTATAAGTATATTAAATGTAGCGTGAAAAAAAAAGTGTAGACACTAATTTTACTTTAGCAAAATGCACACGTTCCATTTTACCATAACATTAATCTATTTCATAAAATCTCAAAATTAATATTTGTGATAAGGCCCAAACTTTCGAGACGACCAGCAGATCATTTGTGGGTGACAAAAGACCTTGCTTTTTTGGAAGCAGCCGACCGTGTAACGTTACATTTTATTATACTCAGGTAACAGATTGTGACGGTAACGGCACGCTCTGTAAATATCATCCAATTTTATCAGTTTCTACTGAAAATTTATCTTTTCACTTCACAAAAATTACTCAATTTCGTCGTAATATATAAAGTGTAGGTTTGGAAACGAAATTTTTATTTAAAATCTTAAAGATTGTTTATTATTAGATATTTATGGAACACTTGTTTGTGCTAATTAATTTGTGAAATTCACTTTTCTATATATAATAAAGTTAGTAATTAATACTGGAGGATTTTATAATTTTGATTTGATTTTATACTTAAGGAAATAAAATCTACCGCATTAAATCTTGAAACAAAGAATCACAAAATTATATATAGAGCAAAATCTTTTTTAAGCCTTACATTATTATTAGTATGTAGCTTGTTTGCAGGTAGTTTTAATGAGTAACGATTATCCGACCTTCGAGACATGTGGCCGGACTACCTCACATTGTGGTTAGACTACTTATGACTTTTTTAAGGCCTTTAACTGGTTATAGCCAGTGTCGTTGATGTGACCGGACGTGACAGTTTGACGTGCCCCCGAAAATGCGGAAAGTTCCTCACTGTGTCTAATTTCTCATGCAATATTGCATGAAATTAATCCATCATTGTTTGAGGTTTTGGTGCATTCAATATTCATTAAGTAGCTCTAACTTTTCATTATAAGATATAGTAAGTGGTTTTTTAAAGTTCATTTGCCATAGTTAAAGAAATTATTTATAACACTTACTTTTTTAACATTGTTTAGTTTGCTTACATTTATTTCAATAAAAACTACTGCTGTGACCTCTAGCCCACACATCCACAAAGTTGCATAAGTAAAATATTTTATTCAGTCGTTAAAAAGTAATAAAAACTCTATTTGCATTAGGAAACACGCGATTAGGACGTAAAAATGTCAAAACTATATAGCATTCTCGCATTAAGCTCTGACTTTCGTTCTTTTATTCTTATATGGTGTTCGTTATTTTAAACGGTTGGCTTATGTGAGAAGTGGACATGGAGCCAATCTCGTAACATCATAAATCAGTGTCAGTATCACGAGGCATGACAATTAGCCTATTCTTTAACCCCAGCCATACATTCATGACTGTGTTGTAAATTAATTTAACATTTCAGTCCCATAAATCTTGGTTAATTCGGTTTTTAGAAAAATTACCACGTTATACGTGTGTGCTGTTAGTGCTTACACAGTAAAATTTAAACAGGCAAAATGTAGATCATTTATATAATTGTAAAACGTAACTTATTTTCTCTTTTTATTGTTAAACCTAACTTTACTATCTGTTTGTTCAATATCCGGCTTATTGTTCACATTAGTTTAATCATAATATAGTATATATATTTCAAGTTTTATAGATATATTTTATACATAATTTTGTAGCTTATTTTAAAACTCTAGATGAACTTTAGCTATACTTTCGATAGTGAAATTAAAAATAAAGCTTAAGTAATATTGAGGACCGTCGTGGCGCAGAGACATAAGCGTCTGCCTGTTAACGCGAAGGTTTGATGATTCGATTCCCACTCGGGGAAGATGGATTTTTCTATTTCCGTTTTCTTCGCTTTGGAAACTAGGCAAAACGCGGCGTTGAGTTCCGAATCACAATTTGCAATGCCTCGGAAAAGGCGGAAAGCGAAAACGGAGAAAACAGGGATTAAGCAGCGAAGTGTCTTAACACTATGTTCATATGGTTCCTGCAGTTCCCTCTGACTACCCTCCAATATGCGGGATAAAGCGTGAAAAAAAATGTAAAATATTTTTATTCATTTTAAAGTTAATCTTAGGTATTAGATAAGCTGAACACGAGGAAATAGAAAATCTATTAGATAATAAAAGAGCTAGTGCTAGACTGACAGATAGAAATAAATATAAAAACTATTCTATTGTATAATTTCTAAAATTGTAAATTGTTTTATAAAAAATAGTTTCGTTCTCTCACAATACTTAACGCCTTTACCATTTATCATTTTTGGAACATGAAAGAAACTACTAATGAAAGTACTCGAAAAAAATTTTAAAGAGCACGTGAATAGCTCAAGATATATTTTTTGCCATCTAATTAAAATAAAACAAAAAATCGTTAAAAATAGTTGCGGGTTTAAACTTCCCTCACTTCCCCTGGAAAAAGAACGCGATTGAATATATAAAAGTTTAATACAACAAAATATTGAAGCAAATTGCTTAACAACAATTAAATCATTATAAGTAAGAAAATAATATTAATGTTTGACTAATGTTTTTGTTTTTTTTTCTCTCAAGAGCATTTTAAACGTTTCGATGTCTTCAATTTTGTATAACTTTTACTTGTCAACAAAATTTTACCACTTCACCTGGCTGTTGAATTTTTGAGTTATTTTCGTGTAACTTTGTTTGACGAATTGGTTTTTAATAAGATTTCCATGTTGTTCCAGATTTTTAATTCTTGTATATCATTGGAAAAGTCTTTTAATCTGGCCATTTTTTTATTGTTTAACTGCACTTGTAAGCCTTTATCCATCATTCAACAGTAGCGGAAGATAGTAATAGGCTATAATTAACCAAAACAAAATAAAATTAGAATCGCATTAGTTATAATTAACAATAATGTTTATTCATATAACTTTCTTTTAGATTTCTAAGATGAAATAGATAACAGATTAAAATAAGAAAAAAAACTAACACTAAAAATAATCTGAAAATTATCTAATTTTCAATTGCATCAATTTTCGAGTAGCGGTTTTAGTTGTAAAAAACAGATGGAATGTTAAAAAAATATATAAAGTGGGCCATTGGCTTTTGAACGACGGTCACGAAACTAGAAGCAATTCCGACACGCTGAATAGAGATGTTTCGAAGTCTAGGTAAATGTTATATTACTTTTTTGTAACAATTTACTTTTAAATTGTATGGTAGGCTGAGTAACGGAACCTAACCCCGACAACGAATAAGAATTGAACTCATGACTATCGCAAGTGAAGTCTGCTGCAGCGCAGAATGTTTTGTGTCTATACTCTCTAAATCTAGTAAAATAAATAGAATAAAATATATATTCAAAGTAAAATTTTTGAAATATAGCCTTCCCAAAGCAAGAACAAGGTTAATAAAATATCTATACACAATTAATTGGCATGAAAAAGTGAAAAACTACCGACAGAACCGTAGCAAATCACTAGTGGTTAACAAAAGCAAATATTATATCAATAGATCTATTTTTCAAACGAACAAAGGCGACGTGACAGCTGTTTATTGCATACTGTTGTTATAAACTGATAGCAGTTAGGTAATCCGCGAGTAAACACAGATCGTTTCACATTTGCTATGTAGGTTTTGAATTATACATTGAGTATACTTAAACACCCACGGTAACCTGATTTAAATGTACGTAATGTTTGGATAAAATTCAAGTAGATATATTGAAATAGCATCCTGTAAGGACCGTCGTGGTACAGAGGTGCAAGCGTCTGCTTGTAAACGCGATGGCTTGTGAATTTGATTCCGACTAGGAGAGGATGAATTATTTTATTTCTTTTTACTATTTATTATCTATTTCTTCACCATTGCAACTGCGCAAACGTGACGTTGAGTTCTGCCACTCAACATACAAAGCCTAGAATGGAAAGCGGAGTGTCCATACACCAGGTTGCCTGTGCCTACTCTGCAAAGAGTGCAATAAAATATGACGCTTATTATATCTTGTAAAGCTTATGAAAATTAAATGAAATTACCTTTTTTGGCCAAGGCTAGGCAGAGAAAGGAGCTAGGAGACCACATACAAGTTACAAATCTCTGGCACTATACCGTACTCTTTTCCGTAATGCGTTTAACACAGTGAATCTTTGCACTACAAAAAATAATAAATACCAATAGATATTGGTTCTCGATGCTCAAAATTCAGTTTGTACTTCTAATAACAGACAGAAATGCGTACTCAGCAAAATACGTAAGATTAGGTGCTTGAAGATAAAAAGAAATGAAATCAAAGTAAGTGTGGATTGAACTAATTCTGCAGAAAAGAAATATTTTCTTAAAACTTGTAGTATATAACGTCTTTATTCTTTGCTCCGTATTTACTATTATTTTTTTGGTATTGTTATAAAATAAATTTGAACTTACAAACAATGTTTGTTGGATTTAAATATTTCAAATTAGATGTTGTGACAAATCAGTTAGAGCTCAACATATGTAGAATCATTTTTTATCCTAGAGGGCCGTCGTGGCGCAGAGGCTTAAGCGTCAGCTTGTAAGCGCGATGGTTTGAGGCTTCGATTCCCAATCGAGGAAGATGGAGTTTTGTATTTCCATTACCTTCGCTCTGGAAACTAGGCAAAGCGCGGCGTTGAGTTCCGCCACTCAACACGCAATGCCTCGAAACAGGCGGAAAGCGGAGACGGAGTAAGCAGGAACTAATCTACGGGTAGTCAAAGGGAATTTTTTCCCACATTTCTGTCTAGTTTTTTAGACATTGTGAGGTAATCCTTCAGACGATATTAAGAAGCCTCTGTGCTGTCAGAAGCTGCCTTTACAATTATATAAAATAATAATAATGAAACGCAATTATCATTAATATTATGAATGGTCTGATCTTATAAATTTATTGTACTAATACTTTAACAGTACCAGATATATAATTTATAGGAAGCATTATTTTTATTTAGATTACTTTCTAATGATTGATAATATTCTCATATCGAAATCTTCATAAACCGGTGTGCGGATTAATCATAGGTATTATTCTAGACTTATCCTATTTAGTTCATTCGGTTCGTTTGGAAATTTGGAAGCTCTCCAATTCGGCTAAGTTGTACTTTTTTTAAAAGTATATTCCATATAATTAATATTGACACGTTTGTTGTATTTATTGGAAACTCTTTGCTTCGAACATTTTACAATAAACTGTGGTTATGAATTGAGTCGTATATTAATATGACTTAAGAATTTTTGTTAAAATGTGTAAAGTCAAAGTCAAAGTCAAAGCTAGTTAATAAGAAAGAACGCTGTTTCACAAGTTTTGTTGATAATTAATAAATAAGAAAAAAAAAACTCTTCTTAGCTCTCTGTAATCGTTACAAATTGTTACGTTAACACTCAATAAGGTGAGTCCTGGTAACATAAATAATCTTTGAAGCGAGTACGGTTCAGAATTCATTACGACACTTGGAACTCTAATAAAAAGCATGACAAATGCCATTACCGCTTAAAACAATTTAAAGTATGTCTAAAGGCTTTTCACATACGACTTTTAAATATTAAAGATCTTTTAAATATTAAAGATCTATAATAATTTATAATATCGACATATTTTTTAATTTATCACTTTTATTATTTAAAATTACTGTTAATAATCTGTATAAAATGTATCTAGACGGTCAAGCTAGAAATATTTTGTTTTGTTAAAAGAGTTTTAGAGAGTGACGACAAGGGCGTTGTTTTTTAAAGCAAGTAATACGTAACGTGAAAAATTTGTTTATTTAATAATCAATTAAACTATTGTCCGCCTTTTTATGATTTTTAAAGCGGTACCAAAAGTGAAATTCTAGGTTAAAAACTCGCATTTAAAAGTGTGCGCAAGTATTACTTCCTTACCACAAATCATTTATAATGGTTATTAAGATATTTATCTCTCTTATCAAGGTATAGAGGGAAGCTTCGCAATTTCCACTTACCAAGACTTCTAGATATTCCGTCACAGTCAGAGGCTGTTCTTTTAAAGTTAAAATTGGTAATTTTTTAAAGCTGACAGCTTTATTTTGTTTTTTTTTTATTTAATTTTCTATACATCATTTAGTTAACTATTTAGAAATATTCAACAATGCCAAGAAATTTTACTTTGTAAAAATATATATAATTAATAAAAGCCATTATTATAAAATATTATAGTTAGTAATGATTCAGTTAACCGTAGTCTGTTTAACGCCTTATGTGCACAAAGTTTGTAACATTTCACCTTGCTCCATACAATGGAGTCAACAGGCACTATACCTATATATATGGGACCGTCCTGGCGTAGCGGCATAGTATCTGATGTAAATGCGACGTTTTTTGGTTCGATTCTCACTCTGAACATTATTTTAAGGTTTCTCTGCCCTTCCCGATAAAGTATGAGGCTCATAGCAATGTCGTTATTAATATATGTGAATCCATAATTATATCTTGGAAAATATTGCGACAGTCAAAAGAAAATTATTATTTCTATATTCTTTGCAATTGGAAGATCTTCGATTTATATATTTTAAATTAAATTATTTAACCGAATCAATCTTGTATATTTTGGTTTTGTATGTTAATATAAAGAGTACGAGAAGTACTACAATATATTTATATTATTATATTATATTTATATTATATATATTTACATAAAATTTTAATCAACTTTCACCCATTGCACTTGCAATTATCGTGGCGCAGAGGCGTAAGCAAGCGTCTGCCTGTTAACGCTGACGGTTTGAGGGGTCGATTCTCACTCGGAGAAGATTGATTTTTCCATTTCTATTTTCTTCGCTCTGGAAAGTAAGCAAAGGGCAGGCGTTGAGTTCCGACACTCAACACGCATTGTCTCAAAAATGGCGGAAAGTAGGGACGGAGAAAGCAGGGACTAAGCAACGGAGTGTCTTACACTAGGTCCATATGGTTCCTGCAGTTCCCTTTGCCTACCCTGCAATATGCGGGATAAAAAACAAAAAACATATGTTATAAACGATAATTGAACTATCCGGCTTAAGAATGACTCATTCGACAATTACTTCTAAGGTACTACGAAATCCAGACTCTAATTATAAATCGCTTACGTATTAAATTGCCAATTTTAAAGTCTTGTCCTTGATTGTAGATGTTTGATTTACTATGGTATAATATAATCTGATGTGATGTGATGATGTTATAAGGCAGATTAACTGTCATAAACAATAAATGTAACCATGTTTATAAAGTAGATATTTTGTGCTATACAATTTAAAAAGAAATCAAATATCTCGATTACAGAGGAAGTATACAATATAAGAGCTAGAGTTTTTACTAATTATTTGATTAATTACTATGAGCAATAACAACCATATAGTAATCGCTTCAGAATTAAAACTGTTTAATTATAATGTAATATGCTCTTTCTACTTATATATAATCTGTTCATACCACTTATTTGTCGATATACTATATCTATGACAGTTGAAATTATTAGCCTACATTTAGTTTACTAATAGGTTTATAAGGAAATACCGGCATATCAAACCCATACAAGTTAAGGTATAAAAACAAAATACATTCTTAACAAATGCGAAGGATTGACACAAAACTAGTTGAAAATTGAAAAAAAGATTACGAATTCCATATAAGAACATATAGTTTCACAAAATTTTGTATAATTTACTATTAGGATAAACCTTTTAGAGTCGCTGGTCGATTCTAGGCATGCATATGTTATTTGCACGCAGCCACGATCGTTCTGCATTCACAATTACTGTATCTAGACGTACAATAGGCTCGATATTCAAAGTATTTGTGAATTCTTTTTGGAGTAATTAAAAATCATGAAGAGAGGTTGAGCTTATTGAGTAGGTACTAAAATGTAAATATTAAGTTGCTTTTAATACTTACTTACAATTTCTATTTTACGATCATAATGATCAAATAACTGTAAATCAATAACAAGAATCCAATTCAGATTGCACATAATGAACAAAAATTATAGAGCGTTGATGTGACCACAAATAGCCCTTAGCTATATTGCACAAAATACTAGTAACAAGACATTAATCAATTTATACTTTCCAACAACATTTCCTAGCAGGTGCATGAAATTAATGTAATTTCATCTCTGAAAGTTTTGTTCTTTCCAATTTTATTTTTACAGCATAGAAGGAAATTAAATTAACGAATTTGAACACTTCAAACAAAACGAATACTCAAAATATATCGAATTTTAAAGGCAGCATTTTATTTCCTTTTCTCGTTTCCGCTTCGCTGCTGAGCCAATTTAGTGTCAAAACTCTCCGTTGTCCATTCTCTACATTCTCTACCGTTTACCGTAAGACGTATTCTCATATTATAAACAAATGATAAAAGTAATGTAGATCTTCACGGCTGTTAAATATATATCTGAGTAATTTGTATAGAGAAAATATTTAGCGTCTACCTGTAAACGCGATGGTTTGTAAGTTCGATTCCCACTCGGCAAAGATGAATTTTCTATTTCCATTTTTTTCGCTCCGAAAACCAAGCAAAGCGCGGTGTTGAGTTCCGCCACTCAACACGCAATGTCACGAAAAAGCCGAAAAAAAGGGACGGAGAAAGTCGGGACTTAGCAACAGAGTGTCAATACTAGGTTCCCACTGGTTCCTGCGGTTCCCTTTGTCTGCCTTGTCATGTGCGGGATAAAGCGTGAAGACATAAAAGAAAAAATCAATAAATAAAGTACGCAATCATTGGTGATATTATATTTGATAAAAATGGAGAACACTTCCATTTTACATCATTGTTAATTGAGTATAAAAAGCGAATTGCTTGTTTACATGATTTTTATTGTAACTTTACGATTTTTATTACTCAATATTTAATTACTTATACATGCAAATCTTACAACGTTATTTTCTTGTCCGATGATCCGATGACACTACATGTATTTGTATGGCCATGTATTTATAGGCCAAGCATGTTGTAACCGGCTTTTATAGTTTCTTAAATATACTAAATAAAAAATGGTAACAACAAGTAATAAAAGAGTTATGTGAGTGTCCAATTTTTTCACGTTTCTTGCTGTATAACGCAAACAGTAAGAGGCAATTGAGTGTTGACTCAACGCCGCACTTTAGCTAATTACCAGGGCAAGGAAGAATAAATTAAATCATTCGAATCGAGTCGGAAATTCAAACCCACAGCCCTCTTGTTCACTACGATGGCCCTGCAGAACGATGATTTTTATAATTTTTAACTGAGCCACATTTCCGATATTCTTTTTGGTATAGCTCTTTCGCAATTACAATAAATTCCCAGAAAACGTCGGACAACGTTCTAAAATACAATTTAAAAGAATTGTAAAAAGACATTTGTGAGTTATAGGTTATTATTACTTAATAATATTTTTTTAAACATACTATTGTCAAAAATGAATAAGTAATCTGAGGTATTAATTTTAGTGAACCGGTGATAATGTTTTAGACGTTCAAAAAACTAATCATGTATTTTGAATTAAAATATTTGAATTTTATATCCAATCTTCATTGTACCTATTCCAATAATCATTGAAATTGCTATCATTGTAATTTTATTGCGCTTACTATTCTAAATTACAAATAACTTCGAATTAATTTATGTCATGATACTGTAACAGTGTCGTAAAACTAACACAGTAACAGAAGTAAAAGCTTCAGCGCAATAAGAATGTTATACAATTAGTTAAGTAACAGTTAACTGTTGGCAACATTTACATAAATGAAAAAAATATTAACTAATTATATTTATTCAATGAAATATACAGTACGTTATTTATGTAATAAAGTAATGTATTCACATTCTGGAGAAAGCATCTTCATCATACATATATTTTGTATACAAACAACAGTCTCAAGAGGTAGTTGTGCAGTTGAGAGCGCAGTTTGAGGATGTTGAACTGTAGACCCCGATATTTTTGGGTTCAATTCCGCCTCGATAATTATCTCTACTGATAAAATAGATACGAATATATATTAAATTGATATTGAAAGTACGCTACACACAGCAGTGAACGGAGTTTTTCAACACAAGATTCCCATGGTTCCTGCGGTTCCCACTGCTTTCTACACTATGAGTGGGTGTGTAAACAGTGGAGCTAAAAAAATATCTCATCATCTTAAATTTTCCTAAATGATTCTTTTTTAAATAAAAAATAAATCCACTCCGAAAAATGTTAAAAGTATGTTTTTTGGTCTGATTGAAAATATATGGCACTAAGTTAGTCCTTAACGTTCACTACGACACGCTTGACGCTATAAAGGTTTTAGTGGCTTCTGACATAATAGTAAATATCTATTACTCCCAATCTATCAATAACCTTTCATAGGTACTTAAACATTAAAACATTGAACTCTTTTAGCGTAGACCCATAAACTACACATGTACTTTAAATTAGCACAATAAATTTAGCAAAGTATCGTTAACATAACTTTCTAAAGAATTTAGTTATAAAACGTGCAGGCGCTTTATGGCTGAGAGTAATTATTTATGAGAATGTAAAATTGAATGTCTCTTAAGACTTATTGAAGTAGTAAATTAATTTATTATAGTAATAAACTCTTTCTCTTATAATTTGTTTGATTCTTATATAATTTAGTATAACAATGTAGTAATATCTATTAAATACTCAAGTAGTGTACATTACCAACACTTTGTTTTTGATATTTATTAAGGTTTATTACTATTTATAGTAAATTAAAGACATATATTATTCTAAATGAAGTCAATATAAAACTGATTAACTTGTTCTTGGTAACTGTAGAAAAAAACCTTCAATAAAAGAACGATATTTCTTTGAGAATGACATAATGACATTATCTTGGGGATAGTAGCGGAGGAGCGTCAGACACGTGATGGTTACGGGATTGATCACCAGTCTGAGGTCTAAATTATTATCGTTACCGTACATTGATAAACTCTTAACATACAATATCTCGAACTTCTCTACTATAATATGAAAGGTAAAGGTAAGCTGAATATATGAATGAAATCAAGCATTTCAATATTTTTACTTCTTCATGTTTACATTTCATTGGAACTAAAACATAGAAATTATAAGGAACCAATTTTAAATTGAATTTTTAACTATTAATTTTATTGTTATAAATGATAAAATATTTGGGATCAATAAAGAAAACGAGTGTAAGATTACTTTATTTTGTATATTTTAATTGTACATTTCTTAAAATATTATAAACTTAAAAATAAATCTTAATTCTACTTGATATAATGCTAAAAATTTTCTAGTAGTGTTTCTATTCACCTGTCATCACTTCCAGGAATTCTGAAAAAAAATCATATAAAATGAAAATTTAATCAATAGTTTATTATTAATATATATATCTTGCTATGCAATCTTTTTTGGATCTTTCTTTATTGACAACTCAATTTTGATTTATGTAAATATTCATTTACAAGAATGTATACAATAAAGACATTGATCTACGTACTCGTTATAAACAAACACTTTATGATAAATACCAGAACAATTTTTAAAGGCTAATTTTAGTGTTATCTTAAAACATCTTTAGTACAATTTAAATAAAACAATATAGTATTATTATTTTATAACTATGAAAATTTCTATTTTAATACTATGTCTTATTTTTTAAAATCTTTGACGTCTTACACGAATGGTATAGCCAATTGTCGGTGGCCAAATCTTTAAATGCAAAGCGTTAAACGATACGGCTGGTAAATGAGTGCTATAAAGAAGTCTGACTGTAACATAAGTGACAAGTGTAATTTTTATAAAGCCTTTGTCAAAAATGTGAAACAAAAAGCCTTTGTCAAAAACATAAAATAAAAAATAAATGACGAATATATGGACATTTAATATAGTTTACCAAGCTTAGTTGCTCACCAATATTTATTGGCTTTGATTGTATGAAATATAATTGATTTGTGGTAGGATTTTTGCTAGTTCATTAATAAATATAGTTTTGTATTACTTAATTAATGTATTATGATTTATAAAAGGTACTCTGACGCTGTAACCTTAGTGGTGATTGATGCGACCATTTACTCGAGCTTTATGTCACGTCCAAATATATATGGTAAGAAAGTTTCAATTGTTTTAAGAAATTTGAACAGTTACAAACTACATAAGTGAAAGTATATGTACCTCCTACATAATTTACTTCAAACTAATATTTTTGTAATGTATGTAAACATGCATTATTCTAGTTAAGAAGACTAACTGTTAGTTAGGACTATCAAATAAAACTTTGTATTTAAACATAAGATTTTCTGTTATTTGTATGCTACTGGAAGAGTAGAGTCTCCTGGAAACAATATGCTCAAAAGGAGGCTCGAATCACTATTTGATTGTAAGAAACTTGTTTAAATAAATTATTTATTATTATTATTAAAAAATACTACTAAAATCCGTACATTAGCTTAGTAAAAATAATACTGAAATCTAAATAGTAATTTCTTTACGTACCATCAAAATCAACAGTACCCGATCCATCAGCGTCAATTTCTGTTATCATTGCCTCTAATTCGTCAGCCGATAACGTGTTGTCGAGTTCTTTAAAAATCTCCTTTAACACGTCTGTTGTTATATATCCATTACCTATGAAATAAATATCGATTTCAGTAGCTGTTAATAAGTCAGATAATAATAGCATTTGTATTTTTTGTCTGTTAGTATTCACGTAACAAATAGAAATGTCAAAGTATTAATCAATTTATTGTTCAATAAAGACCTTCAAAATCATTATAGAATATTTCCTATATATTGTATTTTTTATCAATGTTCTTACCAAACACGTAAATAAAATTACCTACACACGCTTTACTTAGTGCATCTTTATAGAGTACCATTTCTACACAGTAAAGCTTTTACGCGTAATGTGAGGATATTCTAAAAAGGTTTACGAAAAGGAAATAATGAAGGAAACATTTATATACCTCGCGCTTTTGTCAAATAATAATTTAGTGATAAATAACTTGACTATTGCACGTTGCGTGATGAGATATATTGCTATACTTTGATTTTAGTATACATAACATATAAGAAGGCCATCGAAGGAGCAGTGGAACAGTGGACAGTGACTTCTGTAAAATTCTTACTTTTAACATGATTGTGGATTCCATATATTCCTCAAGAGCCTAGCTGAATTTCATGCTGGCTTTCAGTAATAAAAGTGTTATAAGTACCTTTTTTTGTAATGTTTTTAATTTTATTTATTTTATGCTAAAAGTTATTATTATAATTTAAAATTATTATAATTAGTATTATGCCGAAAAAAGCTTTTTAACTAAAAGCAAAACAAAATTAGCCCATTAAAATACAGAGGACCGTCGTGGCGCAGAGGCACAACGTCTGCCTGTAACGCGACGGTTACTGGGTTCGATTCCCAGTCGGGGAGGATGTATTTTTCTATTTCCATTTTCTTCGCTCTGGCGTCTAAGGCAAAGCGCGGCGTTGAGTTCCGCCACTCAACACGCAATGCCTCGAAAACGGCGGAAAGCGGGGACGGAGTAAGCAGGGACTAAACAACGGAGTGTCTTAACACTAGGTTCGTATGGTTCCTGCAGTTCCCTCTGCCTACCCTGCCATGTGCGGGATAAAAGCGTGAAGCTAAAAAAAAAAAATACATTATCTCACCTTCTCTATCGTATAACCGGAAGGCTTCTCTTAGTTCAGCAAGCATGGCTTCAGCGTCCACTTCTTCAGTTAGAAATCTTGACGCTAACGAGCAAAAAGACCTAAATTCTAATTCCCCGGTTGCTGAAATGTTTATTTACATTTATTAAAATTAATTTAAGTATAAACTAAATAAGTCTTTATAAAATATTTTTTTATAATTATCAATATTAAGATTTATATCTTTTTCTTTGATTGAAGCTGTCGTAGATTAGAGACATGCCTTCCGAATTGATAAATTATTACAAAGCGCTGCGTGAAGTTTCATCAAGAC
Source organism: Dione vanillae (assembly GCA_037178615.1). Lineage (NCBI taxonomy): Eukaryota > Metazoa > Arthropoda > Insecta > Lepidoptera > Nymphalidae > Dione > Dione vanillae. The sequence goes on along the minus strand of JAZFAU010000097.1, from coordinate 951,175 downwards.
GCAATCTCTCAAAATTGAAAAACGGAGTGGTTTAATACTAGATTTCTTCTGTTTATATTAAAAGCGGAAAATATTGAAGCTATTTTCCTTATAATCACGTTTTATATAAAATAAGATTTACATATAAACATTTACCACTACAGTAAATATGTAAAAAATTAACTATTTGAAATTAAAATATTTATATATAGATGAATTAAAACGATAAAAAGATATTTGCATTTATATATTTATTTAAATTTAATAAACGTGCATACATGTACTTTATTTTCAAAAAGTACTGAATTAATTTTACAATATATAATTTATATCACATTATAAACAAATTATATAAGTAGCTATTACAAAGTTCACACAAACGTTCATCGCCTCTACAGCCGTGATCGTCTAGTGGTTAGGACCCTACGTTGTGGCCGTAGTAACCCAGGTTCGAATCCTGGTCACGGCAATGTGCAAACATTGTCACGGAGAGGTATATTTTTTTTAAACTTAAATTAAATTTTCAACGAAACTTTTTTATTCACATATTAATTAAACCAGTCTCTATTAAGAAGTTACAGCGCCATCTTCATTTCTTCTTTTGAATTAGTATTAAAAAAGTATAATTAGCATAACTAGCGCCATCTATGGATTAACGTTGACATTATAAGAAAAGTTTACAAGTAAACTCACAGTTTTGATCATATTCTTGTATGATCTCAGTCAGTGTGTCATCGTCCAACTCGTGGCCCAACATTTCCAAAATGGTACCGATCATGTCTGTGCCGATGACTCCTTTTTTATCACTGTCGAATGTGTCAAATGCTTTTTTGAGCACTGTGGAAAATATTAACTATTTATAGTTATACAGTAAAATTGCTATTTTTTTTATTTGAATGATAAAGGAGATAGCTAAGCCATTGAAAATAATTTTTATATTATCATTCGTTTGAACGTTGTAATTTAATATTGTCTGTCGTTTTATAATATTTTTATTTTTTTTTAATTTCCATATTATTAGAAATACTGTTTCCATATTTACCATTTTTTTTCTATTTGTACATTTGCCTACACTTAGAAATTTAGTGCACTTGGAATATTTCATATGTCATTCATATACAACTATTTGTTATTTCTATTTCAAGGGTTAAAGTCGAAATAAAAAGCTGTGATAAAATCTGACGCTGTAATTATTATAAATTATAAACCTCATTTTAGCTTTTCTAAGCTGATTGTTCTAAATAATGTTTCAAAAATAACTAATTAAATCAATACTAGTATCACTAAAATTAATAAAAAATTTATACACAAAGTTACATACTCTAATAATATTAAATAACCAAACAAAATTAGCTTTCACTATAAAGTTTAACAAATCGAAATTGCTGGCACTCAATCAATGTAAACAGTATTTTGTAGGTCATTACCCGTAATGAAGCTGCAAATGCGGCGTACGGATTTATTGGGCGTATCTTAATACGATATAATATGACCTAGGATATCTATAGTTATACTATATTGGCTTAGAAATAGTAAACAAGTAGGCATTTCATATACATTACAAGCGACTAGTCTGCATCATCTTTGATAGATCATAGACACAATATTACAATTAGCAAAACTTCATGCCATTGCGTTATTTACTTTCTAGTGCAAATAACAGCATGAGTAGATAAAGTATTTTACAAATATATTATAAGTTGTAAAATTAAAATTTTAAAATATTGATACTAGAATAATTCGTTTTCACTAAAATAAAATGCAAATGCTGTATAAAATATTCAATTTGTTTCAATTGCGATTTCATTTTAATAATGTATAATAATTTATTTGAACAAAATTTTTATATTAAAATATTTTAAATGTCATTGGATAATTTTTAAATTAAATAAATACTACAGTTTGTGGGTTTGGTGAATATTTTAATGTCATCCTTCGATCCCAAAATGCGGCGTTCAGTTCCGCCACTCAACACTCTCGATATTTAGTAAAAAGTATAAAATTGAAAAAGTAAAATATTCCTACTTAATTACTTGTAAAAGAGTGTCAAACAAATCTCTTAATATTAACTAACTTAAAGTTAAATAAGAGTAAATTTACTTACTTTGAAGTTGACTTTGGTCGAGTTCATCCTGAACAAACGCAAAAAATTATTAAGTTTTATATTAATTTAGTTGTTTTATAATAACTGTAATATTTATAAAGTATTTAGTAAAAATAATAAATAATAATTAATAAAATAATGTGAGATAAATTGTCTCACCATTTTCTAAGCAGACTTAGATATGTTTTCACTGAAACAAATGTGACAAATACTTCAGTGATCCATCCACATGCAGCTTATATACAAACCTCGCTTGACGCATTACGCCTAAAGGGAATAGTTCAGGGGTGGCAATTTATACATTATATATTTCACTAAAAAAAGTTTAAAAAGTAAAAGTTTTTAATGAAATGAATGTATCATTAAAAATGCTCCTAACATTTTATAAAAGCAAAACGGTAAAACTATAGTTATTTCAATAATTTTAAAATATAAATAATTTATTACTTTTACTGCCTTATTCTTTTTATAATAGAAGAGTTCTTATTATTTTTATTTTAGTGTACATATTGAATGGTAACTCAGTTCATAACACCTTTTTGTATGTGGTTGGAAGTCTTCAATGAGGTTAATGAAATACTTTTGTTAGATTCTCTCCGGTTAAATGCCGATTAAAACGAAGTTTAAAATTATATATAATAATCTATAATTAATAATTTTTGTAATAGTTTTCAAATTTCTTTTTGATGCAATACCTGGCCTGATTTACCGTCACATGTATTTATTGATATTCTTGAAAACTGATTGAAAATTTTATTTTTATACCAGATGAACCTGTACTTTTTGTTTGAAATGGGCTTTCTTTAAATAAATTAATTAACAAATCTATATCATATATTTATTAATAATAACTCATAGTATGTGTTGGTTTTTTAATTCTTTTTTGTCTCCACGCTTTATCCCGCACATGGCAGGCTACCCTGCAAAGGGAACTATCGGAATTTAGTGTTAAGACACTCCTTTGTTTAGTCTCTGCTTTCTCCACCCCTGCTTTCCGCCTTTTTCGAGGCCTTGCGTGTTGAGTGGCGGAACTCAACGCCACGCTTTACCTAGTTTCCAGAGCAAATAAAATGGAAATAGAAAAATTGGTGGCAAGGGAACCCACAAACCGTCGCGTTTACAGATTGACGTTACGCCTTCTGCGCTACGATGATCCTTTGTATTTTAATATAAAAATAATTAAAAAGGTTTTTACACAGTTTGTAACCAAGTTAGTATTCTACTAATATTTTATTAGCTTTACACTATATTCGCAGATAACAGAGTGGAAAGAGAGAACTTATTGTTAAGATACTGCGTTCCCTGCTTTCCACCTATCAAGTTATTGTTGGTTTAAACGCATAATTTAAAGTCATGCTACTAAAGCCAAAAGGATTTAAATATTTGTCATGTATACTGCAGGGGCTTGTCGCTGCAGTATACATGACCATTATAACACTGCTACTAACACACTATACTCATATTATCAATATTTTTTTAATTATCAATAAACATAGTGCATAGTATATATATTTATTGATAATTAAAAATGAATATGCAATATACATAAAAATGAAATATATTTTGTATCATAATTTAATTAATTTATAATAATTTAATATTTACGATCGTTGACAACCTATTTTCATGGCCCGATGCGCCAGGAATCTCATCGTGATGTTAATGAGACGGCCGAAATTAAACTAATTATATTCTATTTATACAACGCAGTGGCATTACTACTGCTTGTCAATTATAATGGTTGCTGTTTTTACCGAGTTTGTTTACAAGGCGAAAAGCTACAATGGCATATGCACATTATTCTTATTATATAAAATATTGAAAGAAAACATATAAATTTAAACGCAGCTAAATTTGAAACTGCGTTTTAAATTTAAGCATCCAAATTCCACTGCGCTCAAATGTTTACACGTTTCGTTTTAAGTGTTTTTCTATGCTTAGTGTAGAGTTACACTTTAAAGGTCATCAAAATAAATTATTTACTGTCCTTACATAGTTTATTTACACAATAAAAAGTAGAGTACTCCCAATTATAACGGCAAGGAACGTTAACCTATTCAAAACGCTCCGTACTCGACTTCTTGTTTTTTTTTACCTATCCCTGTACTCCACTTTAAGCTCATCTTTTTTAAGCTAAGTCTTTTGTTGCAGGAAAAAAATTGCTACACTATACTCGTACTTAGTCTAATTGAACAAGATATATATTACTTAAAGAAAACATATAAAAATTATGTCTTCAAGAGGGTTCGAGTCCTGCTGCATTCGAATTTTTATAACTTTCTTATTTTCAAATTTTTTTAAGTATTTTTTTCTATCCTCAGTGTGGTGTAACACTTTAAAATTTAATCATAAAAATATTATACATATATATATATATATATATATATATATATATATATATATATATATATATATATATATATATATATATATATATATATATATATATATATATATATATATATATATATATATATATATATATATATATATATATATATATATATATATATATATATATATATATATATATATATATATATATATATATATATATATATATATATATATATATATATATATATATATTAATTTTTTATATAATTTCTGTCAAGTGGGATCTCAACCTATAGTTCAGCAAGTGCAGTGCCAAGTACGCCACAACTAGATCAACAATCCTATTGTGTTGTTGTTTTGAATTGAATGTCAATATAGTCGATTAAATAAACAATATTTAAGACGACCTTTAAAACCTATATACGAAAATTGATATGTTTATTTGTCTAATTATAAATAAGAGTGCTTAAAGAAATATCGAACAAAATTTCATGATAAATATATCGAGTTAACATATTATTTTGGATATAAGCTTCACGCTTTGTCCCACACATGGCAGGGCACGCAGAGGCAGGCAGGCAGAGGCAGAGGGAACTGCAGGAACCATAGGAACCTAGTGTAAGGGTACTCCGTTGCTTAATCCCTGTTTTCTCTGTCCCAGCTTTCCGCCTTTTTCGAGGCATTGCTTGTTGAGTGGCGGAACTCTCGGATATAAGCGGCTTTACATATTTATTTCACAAAATAATTCAAATAACTATTTCCAAAATAACCCGGTTCATTAAAGTTAATTCAAAACCGGCGCAAGAAACTCAGTGGGACATTTTCTTAAATGGTCATACAATTTTACACTAATTCAGTTTTGACAATGATAAATTTGAAACAGACTGCAGGGAGTGTTTCATTTCCAAGGTCGTCATTTAAAAAATCAGTAAGGTAACCTTTAATATACAAACATCTTACAATTATTTTAAATTGCGATATAGAACACCATTTGTCGTTTCCTGTAAAACAGTACACACTGCCCCGGGAACGAATTGTGGACTCATTGCAATCTAGTTACTGGCGCCCTAAGTTTTAATCTATTTCTAGTATAAATATTATGGGAATCACCGATTGTGGCAAAACCATTAATTAAATCATATATTTTTTTTATAGCTCCACACTTTATCCCGCACATGGCAGGATAGGCAGAGTGAACCGCAGGAACTGTGGGAACCTAGTGTTAAGACACTCCGTTGTTTAGTCCCTGCTTTTTCCGTCCCCGCTTTCCGCCTTTTTCGAGGCATTGCGTGTTGAGTGGCGGAACTCAACGCCGTGCTTTGCCTAGTTTACCAGAACGGACTAGCTATCATACATTATAAAGAACACAAAACTTAAAAGTGGAAAAATTATATTAAATTAGAACAAAAAAGCACATTAATATCTTCTAAAGATCTAAGAGGTCTCTTCGTTTTGGACCTTGTAAACCTCTTTATTATTTCTTTGTATTAATTTAGATGATCACATATGTACAAGTACACATATATATACATATTACATACCTATATACAAAATGTGTACACCTATATATATATATATATATATATATATATATATATATATATATATATATATATATATATATATATATATATATATATATATATATATATATATATATATATATATATATATATATATATATATATATATATATATATATATATATATATATAGTATAATATATATATATATATATATATATATATATATATATATATATATATATATATATATATATATATATATATATATATATATATATATATATATATATATATATATATATATATATATATATATATATATATATATATATATATATATATATATATATATATATATATATATATATATATATATACTTAGTCTGGCCATAAATACTGTTACTATTCAAAAAAGAAATATTACGTTTGAATTTGGAATCTGTCATTTTTATATGATTGCTTGATGTGTTTTCTTATTTTCGCGCCATTATATTGTTAAATATTTTGTTATATTAAAATGGAGTGGGGTGATAAAGAGAACCGAATCGCTGTGATTGCCTTACATAAAGTAGGTATGGAGAAAAGTGCAATTTTTAAAACCCTCCACCCGCTTGGTATTAGTCAAATGTTTGTTTACCGGGCTATTGATAGGTACAATGATACCTCCTCTGTTTGTGACAGAAAAAGATCTGGCCGTCCACGTACCGTTCGTGTGAAAAAGGTGATTAAAGCAGTTAGGGAAAGAATTCGAAGAAATCCTGTCGGTAAGCAAAAGATTTTATCTCGGGAGATGAAGATAGCTCCTAGAACCATGTCGCGTATATTAAAAGATGACTTAGGACTTGCAGCCTATAAGAGACGTACTGGTCACTTCTTAACTGATAATTTAAAGAAGAATAGGGTGGTAAAATCCAAACAACTACTTAAGCGGTACGCAAAGGGAGGTCACAAAAAAATTTTGTTTACGGATGAGAAAATTTTTACAATTGAGCAGTATTTTAATAAACAAAATGACCGTATTTATGCTGGAAGCTCTAAAGAAGCTTCGCAATTAGTAAACAGAGTACAACGTGGGCATTATCCCACTTCAGTGATGGTTTGGTGGGGTGTTAGCTATGAAGGGGTGACTGAGCCATATTTTTGTGAAAAAGGTATTAAAACGTCGGCACAAGTTTATCAAAATACCATTCTTGAGACGGTAGTTAAGTCTTTAACTAACACCATGTTCAATAACAAAGAATGGTGCTTTCAACAAGACTCGGCACCGGGTCATAGAGCTCGATCCACCCAATCTTGGTTGAAAACTAACGTTCCGGACTTTATCAGCACTGAAAACTGGCCGTCGTCAAGTCCTGACCTAAATCCATTGGATTATGATTTATGGTCAGTTTTAGAGAGTAAGGCTTGCTCTAAACGCCATGATAATTTGGAGTCCCTAAAACGATCCATTCGGTTGGCAGTGAAGAATTTTCCTCTAGAAAGAGTTCGTGCTGCTATTGATAACTGGCCTCAACGTTTAAAAGACTGTATTGCAGCCAATGAGGACCACTTCGAATAAACATTGTATATTTTTAATAGTTATATATTGATGTATTAAACTAACTCACTATGAAAGGAATAAATGTTACGTATAAAAAAAAAAATCGTGCTTTTCTTTATAACAATATTTATGGCAAGACTAAGTATATATATATATATATATATATATAGGTGTACACATTTTGTAAATAAACACAGTATAAATGTCTATAAAGAGCAATGACAAACTTTGCATGCATGGTAAGAGAGTAAATGAATATTGATATAAATATTAGTTAAATTTTATATATATTAGTGAATCTACTATATACAAAAATTCAGTGTTACGGTAAGTGTAGCCTGTAAATCGATACTTTCCACGTCTTGACGTGATTCGATTTTCGTTCGTGGGATTGGCCTGACGACAAGTAAAATTAAAACCCTAAATAAATTACCGCGCCCTTGCCGCATTGCTTTCATTTCACATTTTACTTGAGAATAACTACGTTGAAGATGCTCCATCGTCTATACAATATTTCGATATATATTAAAATAACGTATAGCTATATTTTTTGTATAAATAAGCCTTCGTGGACGGAGCGGAACTAGATTTAATAGTTGTGGGTTGTCGGTTCAATATCAGAAAAAAAGGATTTTTAACTTTGTTCGCTCGTGTAACAACACAAAGCATTGAACTCAACATGTAACGTTTCCAAAAGTCGATAAGTAGGGAGTTTCTTCATACACTATTGTGTGCGGGAAAAAAGTTCGGTTTTTTTAAAAAAACTTCTGTTTTTCATTTTTGTACGTTAAGAAAAGTGCAGAGAACGGAGCTTTTTCACTTGGCTCTATGTGACTATCCGACATATATATATACATACGTAATTGAGTATGATGGCAAAAAAACGTAATTTGTACTTGTAACAAGTTTGAACTTTTTCTATTTATAGTTTGTGGCACAAATTTCCCGAGGGAGTATGTAATTGTAAATTTAAAATGTAAATTGTAATTGTTCCTCTAGTGCACACGGGAAATATGCAAATTAAATATTTTCTTTCATTAATTTTACTTAATTTGAAGTAACATATATTTAAAACTCTTTTTAGCCTACTTTCTTAATTACCTAGTAAAAACAAGGTTGGTTATATGTGTAGTTAGCCTTATATCGAAAAAAGTATCGTTTTGCTTATCTGTACCCATTCACTTTTTCTTTAGATTTCCATCCAGAATTCAAATCAATGTTATAATATTAATAAGAAATTATTTATTTATGTCAAATAACAATTAATTTATTTCCTACGAACGTAAATTAAAATAAAAAACTCAATTACTCTAGTAAATAATCACCATTTTCGGTCGTATCAGGTCTCCACAGCATTCATATGCAGCCATTTTTTTGTAACTGCATTTTGATTTTGCTATTAGGAAATCTTCTCAGCAAATATTTTTATTTAATATCTGTCGTATAATTTGAGAAATGTGTAAAAACGTTTGATGCTTAACCAATCTGCCATATTGAATTTTAACAAATTCATAATAACCCACTGTTTGTTGTACTAAAGTTTATAATACTCAATTTACAAAGTCTGTAACGTTTGTATGTGATTTGTTATTAAACTCTTCACTTCTCTGTAATTTAGAACTTTACAAAATACAAGCATAATATGCGTAATATGTAATGACAATTTTAATATATAAATTCCAAAGCGAAAACATATGTAGACAAATGTTAACAGTTTCTCTGAATTAACGTTTTTCAACAGTAGTAAATCACATATTCAGAAGTGACAAATGGTTTCATAATTAGTCCATAGCCATTTTCATTAATTATAACACAGATTTGCTCGCTGAGAATGCAATAAACGCGGACTGCGACCGTGCACTCAATAATAATGTGTATTTCATATAAAATAAAGGCTAAATTCCAAAATGACCATAACATTATTTTATTTAAAGCATTTTCAATCTACACGTGCAACGGTTTTGAAATAGAATGAGAATTATAAATTTTTAATCATTACAAAAGTCAACATAAAACTATTATCAATTAATTTGGTGCTATTTTTAGGGTTACCTTACCTGAAAAAAATCATGTCAAAATCATTTTTCTCAAGAAGTCGGGGACGGGGAAATAATCCGAAATTACCTATTACAAATATCCAAGTCAATTTCAAATTCTTTTGAACACAGAAAATATCTAACTTCTAAGTCAACCGAATCAAAAGATACGAGCGTTTATGCTTTGATTTCTTTTGTTTCATTTGCTCCATTTGTATTCAACTCGTCACATAATCAAAACCTGTAGGTTACTAGTATTGTGAAATTTGATAACCAAAGTGACAGATAGAAATAAATATCCGAAATATCCGAAAATTTGTATATCGAAATTGATACGTCTTTGACAATTTAAAAATATTGTTATAGAATGTCCGCACGTTTAAGTAATCCAATTTGGTCAAGTTTTGGAAACGGTATCCAATTTTGTATGCGATTTTTTATACATTCAAATACATAGTATTATCATGGGTGTACAGGAAAATATATTGTCCTTCTAAATGATAGTTAGAGATACAAAACATTCACGTCACGTTAGATTTTCCGATTTTTCGACCGTCCCAATTGAGTACAAATTATTGTGTTCGTGTGTTCATTCATTCGTCCCGTAATTAAGAGATTCACGACCTGTTAAAAAGACCCAAAATTGTAAGTATGCTCCTTGTCTGACAGATATTCAACAAGTTTTGGTTTCACAGGTCTGAGATTGGAATATCTAGTAGTCGGTCAAATTTGCCCTTACGCTACTCAATATAAATACTCAACTTTTTAAAATGTTAGTTAGAGTTTTTATGACATACATGTATAAATAAAAACAGCGTTGTTAATAAATTTCTTTATTTAATGCCCTAATAAAATCATTTAATATTACCTTAATGTTATAAAAATAATATATTTTTAGCTTTTACTACACTTACATATAAGTTAGCGATTGAATTAACATAATTTTATGGCCTTCGTTTATTTGTGCAAATTTTGAAAGAAAGCTTGTTTCTTTGTAACATAACCTACTTCAACTCATTTTTTTACAAGGGTATTATACTTAAATTTATTTTTTATAAGTATTTCTTTAGCTTAACGTTTTAACCCGCAAATAGCAGGGTAGGCAGAAGAACAATCCGTTCTATGCTTTCCGCATTTTCTCGAGGCATTGCGTGTTGAGTGCGAATAAAATGGAAATGAAAAAAAAACATCTTACTCGAGTAGGAATCGAACCTACAAACCATCACGTTTACGGGCAGTCGCTACGCCTCTTCGGACTAAATAAGTATTTAATTTATTAAAATAAGTTTTTGTTGATAAGGTTTAATAAAATATTTTATTAAAGGTATTATCCAAGTAAAAAAGAAAAGTGTTATAAAATGTATGAAATGTTTTTTATGAAATGTTAGTAAGCTAATATTATCTACATTATATGTAGGTATTTTTTTATATCGTTTTGCACTATTTTACAATTTCAAAAGAAGTTTTCGCAAACTAACTTAATGACAGAAATTATCAAAAACTTACATAAATATTCTAATTCTTTCTGTACAATGATTTTCAGAAAATTAACCACGTCTTCTTATAACAGCATTTCCTTATGAATTCGTTCAACGTGTCCATCGGTCATTGCACTCATGTTTTCCCGGAAGTTCAGGTAATATGTTTTAGAGACACGATGATTTATATTTTTAAAAAGCCTCTAAGATTTTTGTTTTACGATTGTTTCTATTTATATCTCTTTTTATTTTGTAATCATTTAACGTGTATGTAACGATTTCATCGTTAATTGGTTTTTAATAAAGTCCTCAAGTTTTCATTGAGTTTTCAAATAAGATAATTTAGAGTTAGCTGGGGTCAGAAATTTATCTTTGTCCTCTCCAAAGCTTTCATCCAAGTCACTTGAAATCGACATTCCGCAAATTCTACATGGGAACTATAATACCATTCTAATACAAGTTGCCTGTAGCTGTGTTTATTTTTTGCTATTGATTAGAATGTTACTATAAATTTGTAAAAAGCTTACTCGAGTTCATTTTTTTTATAATAAACCAAAAGCATAAATGTTCTTCCTTGTTGAGCAAAATGAGTAGTATTTTTTAGTTTTAACATAATTTATTTAATTTTTGTGCTTGTTCTAGGATTTTTACTAATATTTTACTGTCAAATAAATTATTTTACTATAATATAATTTTACTGGTGAGTATCTCAAACATAGAAGGATAGGCCGAAGGAGCTGTACATAGAAAGAATGAAGTTTTAATATACTTCGTGCCCGATTTTCCGCCGTGGTGAAACTAAAAGCAACGCTTTTCCCTTGGTATGTGTAAAGAGAATAATATAAAAACAATTTAATTAGCTTGAGTGGAAATCGAACCCAAAAACTGTCGTGTGCGCTAGGACGGTCCTTAAAGTTGAATTGCTAACATATAAAACTATTGAATACATTGAATAATTAATATGCTGGAAATAATGTGACTATAAATGTTGTACATAATTTGACAGCTAACATTAGGTGCACGATTAAACTGCTTGTTGCTCTTTATTATAAAATGTTAACAAGAAAATAAAATACACTCGACAATAAAAAAGTATTGTAAAAAAGCTAAAATACACTCGACAATAAAAAAGTATTGCAGATTTATACAGTAATACCTATATAAAAACGTTATAGTAGGTATATAATATAAGGTCACTCTAGCTTATTAAAAATAAAACATTTTTTCTACATAATTAGTGCTGTTCTACGTTTTCCGCTTGCTTTCGAAGCACTGTATGTGGAATGGTGAAATTTACTGTCGTGCTTTATCTTGTTCAATCGCGAAAATAAAAAGAATTCATTTTATCATGCGCAAATTGATTTCATGACTAATATACATTGTAAGACGCTGTGGCTGATAATGAAGACATTTTATGGTTACGGTTTTACCTACTAGAACTATAGAAATATTTACTCAATAAATAGAATTGTCTTCGATCAAATTTTGTATTTATTTCTTCTAGTTGCTGAAGTTTCGCTTCACAAACATTTCGGTCCACATATCTGTACAGTACAATATCTAGCAGGTAGCTGCTGCAGTTCCTATGTTGTATCTTGACTTCATGATAACAACAAATACATTTAGCGCAAAATTTGTGCAATTATTCATGAATATTTTTATAGTGTTATACTTATTATTTATTTCAATATTTTTATACGCTTTTACAAAAAGTTACTCAAAAGGTAAAGTACGAGAAGAATAAGCCCAAACATAAAATAATTAATTATTATCATGTGCATAATACAGGAACAAATAAAAAATATTTTTTCTATAGTTTAAAATTATTATTAAGAACTTTCTCAAATCTAGGAATCGAGGTAGCTTAGGTTGCTTTGGATGTAAACTCAGTCATCATTTTTATTACTTTCTTAATTAAAATAAGATAAATAGATTTTTATTGTAATATTATTCGCTTGGAAGAGCGACATGATAAGACCGAACAGTAAATTGTTCCAATAAGTTGTAATGAAATATATATATTTTTTATGTCCTCGCGCTTTATCCCGCACATTGTAGGGTAGAGAGTGAGAACTGTTTAAGACACTCCGTTACTTAGTTCTTGCGTCCCTGCTTTCCACCTTTTTCGAGGCATTGCGTGTTGAGTGGCGATACTCAACCAAAAAAATGGATATAGAAAAATCCATCTTCCCCGAGTGGGTATCAAACCCACAAACCGTCGTGTTTATAGGTAGGCGCTACGCCTCTACGCCACGACGAAATATGAGTCAAATAATTTAAGATACTTATTATAATTGAGTTGGAATAAGTCGTAAAAGATTATATAAGGCTTATAGTAATTCGATGTTTTCACAAGAATATTATTTAATCGAAGTATAACTTGCAAGTTGATTTTGTCCCTTACCCTGATTTACTACATAGAAGGTTTTTTTTAATCACCAAATTTTCACATTTAAACATTAATTAAAAAAATATTATATATTCCAAATGTTACTTTTTTTATGTGAATATTTAAAGGATGCATAATGCATTATATTCTACCAGTTATCAGATAGCCTCCAATTGTAAAGATTTCCAGGTTGGCCACCTGGAAATCTTTACAATTGGAGGCTATGGAAATATGGAGATTGTAAAAAGTCAAGCCTAACCGAAAAAAGTTATTCTATATAAATAATAATAATAATATCGTTGCAAATTAACGATCACAATTTTGGTAATGTATTGCGTTCAGATCCACATACCTTATTTTTAGTTGAAAAAATTCATTTTAAAATAAACTAAATAAAATAAATAAATAAACTTAACACAAAATTTACTTCATCAAATGTGACCTTTAAAAACATTTGTTCTGATTTTTTACATTTTATTTCAGTGTTTCCTGAACAAATCAATATTTTTATTAAATATAGTCGAACTACTTTAAACAATGGAATCAAAAATTATAATGCAATTCATCGATCAAGTCATAGAAGGTATAGGAAAATGTATATTACGGTATGGTACTGCAATTCTAAGAACTAATGTTAATAACAGCTGCGGTACTACTTACGTACAGCACTATTGCGGCTATACATATATTTTCTTTCACTTCAAATTTCATTTAGTTTTTAATGCTACAAAGGAGCCAGCTACACATTACAATAAATAAATCTTTTTCATTCGTATATTATTAATGACTATATTCATTTATTTTTACTTGCAATAGATCATAATATTACATAGAATATTTTTAATTTCGTTAAATATAATATGCTCAAGTAACACGTAACGAATAGAGTCTTGCTCAGTTGCAGAACCTTCTTCAGATTTGCACGTAGACTATTTGGAGAACATTTTTGATAGGACTGAAATATATATGAAAAACTAAACTAATGTTTATATGAATGAAAGTATACAAGAATATGCTTGATATTTTTGTATGTAGTTCGTAGCTATTATGTATATATCATAACTATATATATATTTTAGAAGATTATATTTATTTAGCTTAGGTTTAGGTTTAAAGATCTTTATTCTCAACAAGATAATACAAAGTCAATTATTTGAGAACATAATTAACTTAAAAATATAAAATTGCTAATATTCGTCCCACCAAGTTTTATTTAATTTTTAGTGTTTAGTACGAAATTAATAAGAGTATAAAAGAAATGAAATGAAACGAAAAGCGCACCCACTCTTTGCGTTAGTTGGTAAGATATTGCACGATAATGCGTCTTCCTTATACATGAAGGTATTTTATTATAAAGCTGTGCTCCTTCAAATGTTATTATTTTTTTCCATAATTCGTTCTGGTTTTTATCAGAACTAAAAGGCTAACTCGTCGGTTGCTACGTTTACTATTGCGCTTGGTAAATGTTATATGACTGTAAATGCTTTTGTTAAGAGAATTTGAATAAAAATACAAACGTTATAAGTATATAATTGATTAATGTTAATTATTTTAGTATCTTTGTATACACTTTTAGTGGCCGTTAGTTATCCATATGGATAGTTAAAAAGTAGCTTGATGAGTTTATTTTGCGCAATTTGTAAGTTAACAAGTTTTATTTTCGGCACTTCCCCAAACTTCGATGAAGTATGAGAGATGCGATTTTACTAATGTACTGTAAATTGTGTACCGGATTTTATGGGGAATACAGCGGACAATGTTACGAAGTGATCCGAGTAGCGATGATAGCTTGTAATGTTGTGTTTTAATGTACTCGATATGATTGTTCCACGTTAATGAACTGTCAATTCTCAAACCCATGTGTTTCTCACCATTTTTTTGCTGAATCTCTTAGAGATATTAATGGTTAGAAGATTGGACTGAAACTATGAAAATACAATGTTAAGGTCGTCTTAAGCTTGTGATACAATATCATGTACGGAGGAACCGAAGTAAAATAAACAAGTGTCAAGTCAGCATATAGGGTTAAATGTCCATGTAGTTCGATATCTTGTATAATATTAATAATATATTAAAAATAGTAATGGGCCTAAAATAGATCCCTGTGGGAATACATATGATATAGGTAATGCGTCGCGTTTATAACTATCTATTTTAACCACTTGTGTTCTGTTTTGTAAATAAGACTCAAACATTTTTAGAGCTGAACCGGTGATATTTATAGTTTCTAATTTTTTTTAGCAATAATTTATGGCTTACTGTATCGAAAGCCTTTTTTAAATCAATAAAGACTCCTAAAACAATATTTTTGCAATCTATATTATGTTTCACTTTATTGACGAGATCTACTGTTGCTGTGAGAGTGTTATGTTTTGGTCTAAACTCATATTGCCTTTCAATAATAAAGTTAATCGATTCTAAGTATTCGTCTAATCTATAATATATATTTTTTTCTAAAATTTTAGATAATATGGGCAGTACAGAGATGGGTCGATAGTTTCCTGAATTAGTTTTAGGGCCAGATTTATATATAAGAGTAACTTTTGCTGTTTTTAGTAAGTCAGGAAATTAATTATTAGCTTGTTGTAAACATATAAGTTATATTATATAATTAGACACGTATTATGTAAATTTGGTATATACATGTCCACAATGTCATGACAGACTTAAGAAATTTTATGAAATCCACGTTCTAAATATAATTAATTTTTCCTTGAAGTTAACACTTGTTCTAAGTGTTACTTCAAGGAAAAATTATCACAAGTATCGAGAAATTCATTAAATTCAATTGAATTCATAACTCTCCCATTAAATTTATTTCATATGAACAATTTTTATGAATAGGCAATACGAAATAAAATAAAATCTTTCTTATATATAGTTTAATATATTTATAATTTTAAAATTCAAATAAAATGAGGTAATTGATTATGATTATCAATAATTCACGAACATTGAAATGTATTCACGGTCAACGTATGCACTTGTATATTTATTAAACATTTCTTACGTAAATAGCAAACAAATATATATTTTTAAAATAACTATATATTTATATGTGGAATATTTAATATATTGTATCAATACTGTGTGATGTACAGTTTGTAAAAAAAATATGTTTTTCTGTAAAATTGTTTTATATCAAAATAATATAATAGCGTTATATTGTAAAGGGTTGTGCCGTAAATGTATTTTTGTACGCCTAAAATATTAAACTTATTTTTGAGTCTAACTCTAGTCGTCTCCGCCTGTCATCACCTCCATAAATTCTGAAATAAAAACAGAAGAACATTATTCAACATTTTATATTATACGCGTTATAACATGTTATATTTACTTTTTTACATATACCAAAGAACAGAGGTGCTAGGAGTAAAGAGGTAAGAGGAGTGGGTATATAGAAAGAACCTTGTATCAAGACATGGTACTATGCCTTTTGCCTTAACTTAAAACGTTGCGTTTTGTACTGTTGTGAGATGAAACTCAACATAGAACTGTTTTACCGGTCTTTCATTAGGAATTAAACCTGTGACCATCGCACTTAAAGTTAAAACGTAATATGTACGTTGTAATATTTGGAATCATTTATAATTAATTTAAAAATAAACTTATATATCTTCGTTAAGAAAGTAAATTAAAATATGTTATTATGATTTTTCTTTTTAAAGAGAATTATTTATTTAACACATAACAGTTAGAAACAACGGGACTTGAACCCGCGTCACTTGGATACCATCCAACCGCTCTAGCCATTTAAATCATGTCTAAGCTATGTCGAAATTCTTAAATAAACGTATGGGATGTAGGGAGATTTTTATAAAATTTTGGTATCCAAAGATTATCCCAAAAGATTTAATTTTTTGTATTTTTATTTTCTTTTTTGAAAATATATTTAAAAAAATGTAGTATAGTATAATTTATATGTTCATATTTTATAGTCTTTTTATATATGAAGGCAAAAACAAATGAAAATTACTTCAGATTTCAAAATCAAAATGACTAATTTGAGATCTCAATGATTTCAACAGCTCACAAAGTCGAAACATTAATTTTTTACACGAATGAGCATCGAATCTATAACTATCAAATTTGTATTTGTTCATAGTGAGTCACTGGTCACGAAGCGTTCAACTTTTTTAGGTTTATTTCTTTATATGAAATAAAACCATTTTGCTATATTTACTTCAAATAGAGATAGAACAAAAATACAATGTAATAATGCATTATATAAAATAATTACTACAATGATGAATATATTAATTAATCTTTTAAAGTACGAAGGAAATTTGACTTAGTGCCAGCGAGCGTGCCAATAACTCTAATAATGCGCAATTGAATTTGGACGATTTGGTTCAGTTGGCCTCTATTGGCATTAATGAAACCTGTGAATTTATTGTGCTATTATAAATTTTATCGAAGTCACGTATATTCATGTCTATATGTTGAAATAATCAGTTTTGGCGTCAGTATAGCAAATAAAAATAGCATGCCAGCTATGACAGACATATGCATGTGACATGTAGACATATCAATAACTGTATATGTAAAAATATATTGCATACTGCAATAAAAAGTGTAGGCTATGTAAATAATTTCCAGATGTATACCGAGGGATATAATTATATTGAACGAGATTGAATTTATCCCGAAAATATAGTAGGTGATAGTGAGTAATATATGTTGAATATAATACATATTATTATTGTAGAGAAATGAAGACTATGTTAAATTATAGTTTTGAAAGACTTAATCAACATTTAGGATAAAAAATGATAAAGAAAACACATATATAAATAAACACATATATAAAAGCAGCGGCATTTGAACCTAATTTGGCCTAAGAGGTATTACCAAGCCATGTGCTCTTCAACAGGCTGTGTCGAAATCCTCTTACGCTTTTTACAACTTGTTACTGTACTCTATTATAGATATTATGTAAAATTACTGATATAAAATAAATTTATCAGTTTTTTGTCTAATCTTACTTAAACAAAGCTTGTATATTAGCTTATACTTTTATAGTACGGTTATTATCGATCGTTTTGTTTTTAATTATGTATACAAGTTCGAATTGAAGGGTTATACGCGGTCAATAATGTGACATCAATCAATATGTAATATGTTTTAAAGTTAGATACTTATAAAAGATTTTAAAATTATTTAAGTTTTTTTATCAAATATAGGTATAAGTTTTATAAACTTTACCATCAAAGTCCACAGTTCCTGAGCCATCAGAGTCGATTTCTTCAATCATCATGTCTAATTCCTCAGCACTGATTTTGTCATCTAGCTCTCTTAAAATTTCACGTAACACTGTTGTGGTGATGTAACCGTTACCTATAATTAAATAATATACAACTTAATTTAATTATTATTTTTAGAGTAAATACTGTAATATGTATACAAAAATACAAATTTAATAACAATATAAAGCTGACATTTATTCGTATACATTTAAACAAAACATATTGTTTTTTGTATTGCCCTTTATTAGACGAATGTATATTTTAAATAATTGGATTCTTACAATAATTTTAAAATAATAAGCAGCAAAAATGAACACAAGGTATCTATTGTTATGTTCTTTACCCCACTTTCTAATATCACATACGTGTTGAGTGTAGGGACTCAATGCTGTGATTTATTTAACAAATAATATTAATTATAACTTATTGTAATTTCTTTTATTGTTGCTCGGCTTATGTGTACTTAGTTACTTATTCCAAATTTTTATTTCTTTATTTATATTGCCTTTATTATAGAATACTTAAAAATATACGTCACTTTATAATTATATTATATTTTTCTTATGATCAAAATCCTCCATTTTTTTCTATCTTTGGCCTTTATTCGCTAGGAATAAAACTTAAAAAAATATTTGGTTCTAACTTGATTCATATATATTTTTTGTGTATAAAATGTATAACGTGTACGTTTTTCATTCACGTTGCTTACTTTTATTTTATAAAGTAAAGCAAGAGCCGTGTCCCTGAAGAAATTCCGAAATATGTCATTCCCAGTTAAGCTTTAACCATTGCAGCGTAACGAGCTTAGCAGAATATACTTTTAACCGCGCTTAGAAAATGAATCCTCTGGAAATTACAGTACGTGTGTATTAAATCTTGTTATTAAAAATGTTTTTTTACTATTGTGATAAATATTTATATATATTGTATACGAAAGTTGTTTTGTTGTATTTTAAATAATTTATATAACACAATTTCAGTATATAATTTTTATAGCTTCACGTTTTATGTGGGGGACATTGCAGGGAAGGCAGAGTAATCTGCAGGAGTAATATGAACCTAGTGTTAAGACACTCCGTTAGTCTCGGTTTTCGCTTTCCGCCTTTTTCAAGTTATTGCATGTTGAGTGGCGGAACTCAACGCCGCGTTTTGCCTAGTTTCCACAGCAAAGAAAATGGAAATAGAAAAATCCATCTTCCACGAATGGAAATCGAAACCAAAAAGCGTCGCGTTTACAGGTAGACGCTACGCCTCTACGCCACGACGGCCACAGTATATAACTTTAATGTATAACATATTGACAATTAAAAATCTCTAAGCGTATTTAAACCCACCAACATGAAATATAAAAATCATTTTATGTAAATAGTTATCAGTTGCAATTATTTACAAAAAATAATACAAAAACAATAAACCTTCTTTGTCATATAAACGGAATGCTTCTTTAAGTTCTGCTTGCATGGCTTCAGCGTCTTCTTCAACCATGAACCTAGAGGCTAAGGTGACGAACTCCTCGAATTCCAACTCGCCAGACCCTGAAAAATTTTAATAATTATTTAATGTACTTGCAATATATATATTCCATAATCGTAATCGTAATTTTTTGAAATATCCTGACATTTTTATTTACATGTTAATCTTATGTCTTTATTCTGCTCCAATATTATAATTATATTTCGTAAGTAAGTAAGGGAGTTATTTTAATTAAAATCACTAAGCTAATTTTAAATTAAGGTAGCAGATTCACACTTTTCCCAACTTTTATGGCAAATAATCTAACATAAAAGTTATATCTAGGTTTAAATAATGTATTTTGGATAGAAATAGTAGTGTTGGAAATAAAATAATCACTAATTCGAATTTATTTATGTTACTGCTAATTTTCATATTTAATAAATGTTCGAAAAAATGTAAATTTTTAGAATTTATAATTAAATATAATATATATATATATATATATATATATATATATATATATATATATATATATATATATATATATATATATATATATATATATATATATATATATATATATATATATATATATATATATATATATATATATATATATATATATATATATATATATATATATATATATATATATATATATATATATATATATATATATATATATATATATATATAATATATATATATATATATATATATATATATATATATATATATATATATATATATATATATATATATATATATATATATATATATATATATATATATATATATATATATATATATATATATATATATATATATATATATATATATATATATATATATATATATATATACATATATATATATATACATATATATATATACATACATATATATACATACATATATATACATACATATGGCAACTTAACACAATAACTACTGTGTCCATAACATTGATCATTGCTTGCTTGCTTCTGTTTTCTATATTTACTTTATTCTTACACTTTCGTTCACTTTTATTTCACGCCTCAATAAATTGTTGTCATCAATTATCTTACTAATAGTAAGACTATTATATTCTAAAATTATTAATAATATCTTGAACAATATACTATATGTAAATTGGAATTATTTACTAAATCATACATCGTGTCATATCTAAATTAATGGACAAACCAAAACATAAATCGTTATTACATCGCGAGATTAACGTACACTATTAAATTCCGGAATGTGAGCGTCGAATGTTCAATATTTCATTTATTATGTGGTCGTGTCATAACAAGTCATCACTCATTACTGTTTGGTAACAAGCTGTCGTATTTCATGTTTTCAGTTGTCACAATTCTTTGTTGTCAACTATTTTTTATCTTATTTATACAAAAATTTATGTTAAGTGTTAATTTGTAACTAACTTCTTGTTGAAATAAAAACATGTATAACACTTTATTATATGTCATAGTTACTTCAAAAATTTGGAATGACTTCTGCTGTGTCATGTTTAAGTTATTTTTATTGGACAATATGGAGAAATCTACAGGTAAAAGTGAGTACTACGCATTTCCAAAGTCGATGAATTCAATCGAAAATATTTAAACAGGCTCATCACTAGAAAGATCAATTCGGTAGAAAAAGAAAAAATATCTACACCTATACCTATTATTAAGATATAAATGAAATGTTAAAAATTAAAAATAAATCGCTCTTCATAACTTGACATATTTTAAAAATATATACCAATATTATATTTCTAATTACTCAAGCATATTAAATAAGTTTTTATATAAATATTTTACTTAAGAAACATTTCTAACGTCCGCTACGAACATAGTTTGGCAAGTGACAGCTATTTAAAGTGGCAGGTCGATCCGGTTGCCTTTCAGTGCCAAAACGATAATTAACAACTACTAGACTTCAATGCTAAATATTATATAGCTTTTAAAATGTGACATGAGATTATTTTGTTAATTCATCCTTTTATGCCCAATTTACTAATATTAATGATTATTATTAACTTTGATGTACACATGTAGAATTAAGCGATTCTTGTTATAAATAGATTATATATTACTAAAAACGTTTAAATTTACAATTATCTAAGTAAAAAAATATAAGAATCGATTTTATAACCTATTAAATAATGCCTTCTAAATTTTCAATGTTCACCATGTTTTGTGTATTTTGTTAACTTTATTTTATTTCTTTAACCAATAGGCTTTCTAAACACACTTTATGTTTCAATTTACATAATAAAGTAAAAAAGTTAGTAAAAGTAAAAAATAATATAAAACGAACCGTCCACGTCCACTTCATTAATAATTTCCTTTAGGATGTCATCTGTGACGGCGTGTCCCAGCATGCCTAGGATAGTACCGACCATCACTGTGCCGATGCATCCTTTTTTCTCATGATCAAAAGCTTCAAAAGCTTTCTTCAAGACTGGAATTATACAACAATAATAAAAGTACAAATATATTATATAATAAAAATATATTTCAATAACTATTTACGTAATTGAAAATTTTAAAAAAAAACGAGTACATACTGATAATTTGTTCCTTGTCCAATTCTTCCTGCAAGTAAACACAAAACGCATTATATCCGACTAAAAATCAAAACTAAATAAAAAATAAAACGAAAATATCACAAAAAAGCATATCCACTAACCATTGCTCACTAAAAAAATAGTAGTAAAGTGTAAGCAATTGCGAACCACAGTACGAGGAACACAAGTCCTTTGAGCTGTACGACTTGAGCGACTAGTTTCAATCTTGCGACTATCTCACCCAGGTTGGCTCGGGATCAGATCACCCGCGTAACCAGTCACAAGTATATACAATTTGGCCACACAATCGCTTTTAACCATTGTTGCTGAGGACGTAATCCATCTTTAACATCTTTGTCCGTCCGCTGCATATGTCCAAGACATGGACAGGCCAAATCCAATACAGTAATTTCAATTCAAATTTATTACACGTGAATTAATTAGGCACTTTAGTTCTATGCTAATGTTTGCCAAATATAGTGTAATTAGTTATTTATACATATATGTGTGATATAACAGGTGGGTATTGTTGTTATAAGTAGAGATGTTGTTTGAAATAGTTGAATGTAATTTTTTTATTAAAAAAATATATATAATTTTCAAAAATATAAATAAACATAAAAAATAAGTAACAAAGTATATTACATATTATTCCTATTATCACACATATTTACTGAAACTTAATTATAAATTTTATATTTAATTGTTCTCTGGTTCAAGGTAGATGTTAGCAGGAAAATATTTAATAGATTAAAAGATTCCCTCTCCAACAACTACAAGAACACATATAAAACCAATCAGTAGAGTAGGATTTAAGCCCTCTTCTTTTTGAAAACCTTCCAAGCACTCTAACCACTAAGTCTTGCAGTCATGCTGTTTCAAAAATTAAGTTAACTATAAAAATGCAATTTTTGATTATTATTTTACTCAATACTAAATAATATATTAAAACTTAGTAAATAATTAATGTTTCAATTTAGACAATAGAAATATTTTGCAGTGAAGTTATTGTAAATCGAAAATATACATGTTTAGTATCCACAATATATGTTGTGTCTATCTAATTTATATACAATGTGAATTCGAGTAGCTGTTGTTATAAACATATATACGTAATTTCTTTAAGGTATAGTTCCCGAGATCACTCTAAATGTTGCCATATTGGGTTTTTAGAAGCGGTAACGGGATAATATATAGTCTAAATCCTCCATAAATTATTCCATACAAATTTAAAATTTAATTTAAATTTTAACAATCAGAAGTTCTTAAAATTACCATAACATAACCTTTTCATGCATTCTTTATTTGCATAAAACTGTCTAGTTTTACTAATTATTTCTGGCGTGTAATGACATTGGCGAAGCGAATCGTGCTCAACTGTATACGGATGTCTACGGATTAAGCATATACTCAATTTAACAAAAAAAAATCAGCAACTTTCATATAGTGACATGAAAATTGATCATACTTTTTTTGGTCTGAGAATTTTATATACATTTTTTTACCTGTTATATCATGACTCATTATATTATATATAAAAAAGGCCATAAATTATAGTTTTCATAACTGTACTATAACAAGAATATAAATAGTACATCAGTTTATAGCAATGCTCTATAATATCGGTTTAAGAATATCAAAATCATATTACCATTAATTTAGTACACCAAGTAAGTATAATACACCACGAGCTTTGTATCTACAAACAGGCTATTTCTAGACTTGAGCAACGTGTTGACCGCCACAATGAATTATTGTAAACATACAGTCAAATTAGTCTTACAACTGCACGTCATATTATAAAGTGCTGGCATAACCTCCATTAACTAGTGTTGCTTCTGGATAAAATATATAATATATGTATGTACATACATGATAATATATGCTATTATTATTCCCAACCTTTGTCCCGCATTTCGAATATCTTTAAACCATTAAATGCATTAGATTATATACTACATATCTTAATTTTACGTGAACATAGGTATATGTATTTATAACAAAAATTAGCCCTAACAGTTACCAAATATTGCGAACGCGTCATTCATAATTTAATGAATATTAAAATATTTGGTTAAATGAGTACAAAATGAGTTTCTTTTCAAAGGACTTCATTGCAATAAAATGATTTTCCTCTTCCAGGTGGTTGTGGGTAGAGTTTATTAGTCTAAAATCACAATTGATACACAATTTATAAATTAATTATCCTATTTTAAAGTATAATTTAATTAAGACATCTTACAAGCCATAAAAATAAACGAAATCTTAGTTTATGCTATAAACAGTAACTATAAAAATAGGTAAACATTTTCTAACATAATTCTTTAAAGAAATATACATAAAATGTCAAAATCTGTTTAAGGGCAGTTGAATAATAGAATTCCTTTAATTTTATATGTAAATTAATTGTTATAGTATAATTTTTTCTATCAAATTTAGCAATTGCATATAATTCAAGTATATACTACATTATTTTATAGAGTTTATGCAGCTTGGACTAAATTTTTCCTTTTAAATTGCCCTTTTAAAGACGGTGGCTATAGATGACGACGATGATGATGGCGACTTAAATATTAAAATTCTAGATAGGTTTGAGGATGAAAGGCAAAACTCATATGAAAATAACAAGATTAGTACTAAATTCACTAACAACGGATATATGTTTACTAATTTGTTTTTTTTTTATAAAATAATAAGAGGACGTTCAAATTGGTGCGGCGCAGAGGCGTAGCTTCTGCCTGTAAACGCAACGGTTTGTGGGTTCAATGACAACTCGGGGAAGATGGAATTTTTTATTACCCTTTTTTTAGCTTTGGCATGCAAGCAAGGCGCGGCGTTGAGTTCCGTCGCTCAACGCCCAATACCTCGAAAAAGGCGGAAAACAAGGAACGGAGTTTCTTAACACTAGGTTCCTATAGTTCCTAAGGTTTCCTCTGCCTACCGTTTGCGGTATAAAGCGTGAAGTTATAAAAAAATAAAAGTAAAAAATGATTTAATTGATAATTTATTGTTTAGTACATACAATATACTTTATGATCAATAAAAATAGTTTTGGGGGCTTAACAAATATTTCAATTGTGTCCCGATGAATGTTTGGCCCTTGGGATTGGTCTGGCTGTCCAAAAACGGTATTAAAATGATCTCCCTAGCCATATATATAAAGTTGAAGACATTAAAACTAAGAAAAGCTTAGTAATTTTTTGAGATGATAAGCCTCTGGGAGAAATTTTGGCCCACAGAAAAGCTAAAATATCCAAGTATTTAATTTGAATAATTTTTTGTGTGACATATATAAGAATTACGCTTAGAATTTTACAAAAGTAAGTAATACTTCTGTTTTCTTTTTCTAACAGTCAGCTACGGTTATATGTTAAAAGATTCACAGATTAAATTAAATATTTGTTTATTATTCTATCACAGAATAACATAAAATTGTCAGTAGCGTCAATCCTACAGGAAGTTCCTACTAACTGTAAAGGCAGTTCTGTTATGAAAAGCCAACGATAAAATTAGTGTCATTCTTCTCTCAATATAATTTTAAGTAATATAAATTAAAATACACATTCAGGTTACTTATAGTAATCTTAGTTTGAAGAGCTTTTTAACTATTAGGTAATACACATGAGCGGAACAAATATAAAAATAATATACAGCATTTCAATATATAGTCGTTTTCGATCTAAACATTTACAAACTCCAACAGGTGTTAAAGAATATACTTTGTTATGAGAATTGTCTTCACAATGGATAATAAAATAGCGATCGAAAGCGCCAAAAAGGTTTCAAACTACATCTACAGACGTTTAAAATAGACTCTACTCAGGAGTAGAATTTCAATCAATATCTGTGATTGGTAAATACTTTTTTTAAAAAAATGGTGGTAAATAAAAAGTGGTAGCGTAAAATAAATAAATGGTAGCGTAAAATTAAAAAATATTATGATGTTTTATTATTATTACTTAATTTACTGTTATTAATAGTAGCCTTTTGAAACTTATTGCTTGTTCCTCAGAAAGCAGAACAGCCGGAGAGAATCGAATTTCAAGACACTCCGTTTTGCGCTTTTTTTCTCTAACCCTTATTATATTTGTCTTGTCAAAGTAAGAGTATAAAAATAGTTAATTACAACAATAAAGTCAAACATTTTTTTTTCAAAATAAGAAGTACATGCTACATTTTTTGAACGCCAAATAATTTAATTTACCACCAGTTCGCCAATGTTACGTAGAGATAGTAGATACGAAATGGATGTGGAAAGACGTGTTGCTGCCGATAACAGAATGAACGGTGCCTTAGCTGCGTTGTTGAGACGGCAGAACGTCAGCGTCGCTGCACGTTTGGCTGTACACAACGCAATTCTGGTTCCGACACTGTTATATGGCAGTGAAACGTGGGTATTACAGAAGAAGAATGAAGAGGTACACAGGATGGTAGGTACCAGTGAGGATATACACACAGGATGGTAGGTACACAGTAAGAATGAAGAAGAACGTGCTTAGGTGGATTGGGCACGTCGAAAGAATGAGTGACGAAAAAAGATATGCGATGGAAAAGTGAGTAGTAAGAGAGGTAAGGGGAGACCTCAGTTGACTTACGAAAACAAAGTATCGTAGATACTAGAGGAAGGTCACGGCATGAGGACTCCCTGGAGAGCATGCATGAAGAGGTTAATGACAGTGGACGAAGGCGAAAGAGGTATGCAGGGATCGCAGCGTTTGGCGCTCCGTTCTCTCTGACTACCCCGCTAGGATAGAGCGTGAAGTTAAGCAGTTCGCCAAAGTTAATGCCTTAGGCCTGAGAAGAATCGGCGAAAATATAATAGCGAATCCACATATGTTATATATTGCTTTTACACACTGTACCAAATATTAGCTTTTGTTTCAACGGCTTATTGCATTAAAAAAAAATGTTACATAAAATTTTAAAAAATATATTTAAAAATTGATATTATTAGCATGTAAATTGGAGCTACGCATGTGGCATCTTTAACGTTTCCATACCTGTAAATACATTGTTACTTGTAATTCGTTGTACGTTCCGTACCGTAAATAAGATGAAACTATTATATAATTATTTTTTTTCCCTATATATGTATTTGTCAAATATGTATTCTCAAATTCCTATGGTGAGATCAAATTGAACTTAGTAACTTGGATGTGTGGATTACACATTCAAGTTGTCAAGGAAAATTGTAAATTGTAATTTTATCAGAGAAAAAAGTTTTACAAGCATACATAATATTTCTTTCTTTCTTTCAGACAAAAAATTAAAAAAAAATACTTTGTGATTTTTTTTTAGCTTCACGCTTTATCCCGCACATGGCTGGGAAGGCAGAGGGAACTGCAGGAACCATATGAAACTATTGTTAAGACACTTCGTTGCTTAGTCCATAACTTACCATAACACATAACACATAACAGAGTACTACTGTACGTTTAAGCATAAATTTTCTGCCACGCACCACAAAATTGTGGAATGAGTTGCCGCATGGGGTATTTCCGGACAGATACGACCTGCAGACCTTCAAGAAAAGAGCGTATTCCCGTCTAAAAGGCCAGCAACGCTTTTTGTAGCTCTTCTGGTGTTGCAAATGTCCATGGGCGGCAGTATTCACTTACCATCAGGTGATCTGTCAGCTCGTTTGCCACCTATATTATAAAAAAAAATTCTTCGTCTCCGCTTTGTGATTCTTTTGATACGGAGCCCTCGATATTCATTGAAATTTTTCAATAAAATTTTAAGCTATATTAACATATCACAAACAAAATGAAAATAACTAATCAGCGTTAACATTATTTGTAATTGGCCTGTACATGAACAGGCACAACGCGTCCTCCTATATAAAATATACGTCTGATACACGTCTCATCTAGATTATAATCAAATGCAGGTGTTGTACAATAAATAGAACTGGCCTCTTCAAAAATATGCATACAACAGATTATTATGACGAAGTTTTATATTTAAACAATGTAAACAAGCAAAAATTATAAAATTAATTTACAATATACCTCCTTTGCTGAAATAATAAATTGACGTTGAGTAATTGCTCATGAATTGCAGGAAGTTTAGTGAAACGTTTAATGAATCTAAATTTTCAACAATTTAAATGAGAAAGTACCTAATGATAATATTTTTTAACAATTAATTTACTAAATGTACCTCTGCGCCAAGATAGCTTTTATTAATTAATTGTAGATACATAGCTTAGCTTAGGTAGGCAGAGGGAACTGCAGGGACCGTGGGAACCTAGTGTTAAGACACTCCGTTGTTTAGTCCCTGCTTTCTCCGTCCCCGCTTTCCGCCGTTTTTGAGGCATTGCCATTTTAGATACATTAAGACTAAGATATGTGAATAATTAAAAAATATAGTTACAAAAGATCAATAAATTCGTTTTCTTTTTGAATATTAACATATGTAAAATAAAATAAAAATAGAAGTAACAACAACAGCAGTAAAAAGGTAACCCGTGTCTATAATATTCAATGCTTTTTTGCTTCTATTAGGTATACTGAAACTTGATATTTACATTATTTTGCAAAACTTACGGACAATTTTATATCACGCCTGAATATGTTGTTGTCATCATTTATCTTACCACAGTGTTACACGTCATGCAAAAGAATCTTCATTTGTATATAAACATTTTTCTACTACAACTTATTTTTAAAAAGTGTTATATATTAATAAATAGCCTAGTGTTATAATATTTAAGCAAATTTTTTAAGTAGTTTTATGCTATTCACGTATATATGCTGTGCTGTTCCGAAAGACATAGAGACTCTTGTGTTGAGTTGCAGAAAAATCTGTGTCTGATATAGTAGGTAAATGTATATAATCTATTTTCTTGACGAGTCAGATGACATTTTGCTGCGATCCCTTTCACCACGATGGCTCTAAAATATCGACGATTATTTATAAAATAAAATGAAACTGAGAACTTCCTCTACTTTTTACATAATTTTATCGTTCAAAAAAGATAGCAAAGCCACACCGTTTCCTTTAAGCTATACAAGTGATTCTTTAGATTGAGGACCGTCGTGGTGCAAAGGCGTAAGCGTCTGCCTGAAAACGCGACAGTTTCTGGGTTCGATTCCCACTCGGGAAAGATGGATTTTTCTATTTCCATTTTCTTCGCTCTGGCAAGTAGGCAAAGCACGGCGTTGAGTTCCGCCACTCAACACGCAATGCCTCGAAAAAGGTGGAACGCGGGGACGGAAAAAAGCAGGGACTAAGCAACGGAGTGTCTTAACACTAGGTTCGTATGGTTCCTGCAGTTTCCTCTGCCTACCCTGCCATATGCGGGATAAAGCGTGAAGCTATAAAAAAAAGTGATTCTTGGAGGGAGGAGGAAGGAGATTTTTACTTTTACATAGAATAAATCAAAGGAAAAGCTTGTACCTTATATATAGCTATATCATTATGTATAGCTATAACATTTCTGTCAAATATATATTTTCTTCGCTTATTGCAAGCTGTGCTGTGCGATGATTTTTTTGCGGAATCATACATTTTAAACACAAATCAAAATCTACGCAATGTAACCATTTTTTTAACACACCAACTAGATAGATATAACTACATAGTTGACTTGTGAAGCTTACTAAAAGTAGGCGTAAGTTGGCACATTAAATTTCTATATAAACAAATAAAACAAATAAGAAAATAAGCAGTTGTCAACAGTATATTTATTGAAGAATTACTTACTAACACACGAAAAAATTGTTGAAGCCTCTTAAGTAAATGTAATTTTTAAAGAGACAAAAAATAACCCTTCCTCTTCACACCTTGACTTGTACACGTATATAAAATATATTGATCAAATTAGGTATATCTGTAAACATTTATATCTATAAAACTTCTGTAACTTCTGTACTCAAGTCTTTTTCATAGTAAACCATAGTGTATATATAAGTTATTTATATAAATGAATTAATATTCTTTAAACAAAATATTAAATTTATTGTAAGTAAAAATGATATAGATAGACGTACCAGAGATAGACGTATTTTACTATATTCCACCTATTGTAAGCGGAAGTTTCATTTGGATAGGATTTTTCATATATTTTCATTTATTAGTAATCTATAATAAATAAAGCAAACGCTTCAAAACACGTGTAATGTACGTAAATTGAATAAAATAATTAATTAGAAACAAGTGCCAATGCCATGTGACTAGATCATGCCCAGTTTTGATTGCTTTTATAAAGGGTACAGTTGGTTCCAAGCACACGTTACAAATAGAATGGCCGTCCAATGACAAAGACAATACATGACGACTGCGCGGGCGCAGCTCATTTGAATCAGCTGTACGAAATTGATTCACTTAAAGGGCGCGGACGTGCTCATATGGCTGACCGATTTGAGCGTCCCGCACGCGACCAGAATAAATGGTCTTACCACTTCCTCGATTTGATGATTTATGACAGACGAAG
The DNA here is from genome assembly GCA_037178615.1 of Dione vanillae. NCBI lineage: Eukaryota > Metazoa > Arthropoda > Insecta > Lepidoptera > Nymphalidae > Dione > Dione vanillae. Next base: position 920,091 of record JAZFAU010000097.1, on the reverse strand, counting down.
TCCAATAATAACTTCCAACAAGAATTATGCACGTTTAAACGGTGTCAAAACGATAATTTATAAGAAACATTATGTACTCGTACAGGCTTAAGATTATTTCGGCACTTCATAAATTCTCTCATTAGTATGAATAGGTACATAGTAGTAAGGTAAAGATTCACGATCGTAAATGTATGGTGCGGAAATTACTTCAGTGTCAGAGGTCATTGCATCGTTTAGTTGTTTTATAACTTGATTAGAACGCCACTCACTAAGTTGTTCTTCAGTGGGTTGCAACGGCGATATATAACCTGCTTCGTTACTATCGCTACTCCTCATAGAAATAGAACGAAGATAACTATGGGGAGATAATGAATTTAAATTATCTGACAATAGAAAGATTTGTTTCTCAAAAACTTGTTTTGTTATAGTACTCGGTTCACTAACGAGCTTCTTAATTTTTGGTATTTCAGAAGGTAAAATTAATGCTTCAATAGATTTGTGTTTTACAAATATAACTCGCTTATTTCCTTTCAGCAGTGACGGGTTTCTGTGTATCAGTACATAAACTGCTATAGCGCCACCTAATAAACAACCTATACAAATTATAATAACAATAACCAATGTTTTATCATTATAAATATTTACATTTCGAAAATTATGTAAGTCATAAGATACACATTTTTCCGTAACAATTGTACCATAAGACAAATTAAAGGGACAGAACACGTAGTATACGCTAGAATTAATATTATAAAGTTTTAATGTTGTCGGTACATTATTAACACAGTATATTTCATTTGTACAAGACGAGTGATACCATAAAAGTCCAAAATCTTGCTCCGTATTAGCTGCAATTTCGACCATAGAGTATAGATTACTTTCAACAGCATAGACTGGATTTATCCAGTCGCTTGAAGAAGGCATTATATTGTGATCAACTTTATAGTATATCGGCCTCAAATCTGTCTCACTTAATCTATTTAAAACACAATTATTTTGTTTATAGAGAATTATTTTTTTAGATTTTTTTTTGTCATTACAAGCCCCGTTCATATATACAGTTTTAGACTCGTTGTGACATAATTGTTTGTTAGGATTAGATTCGGTAGAATATTTCGGTGTATCTATTTCTTTGCCATCGCCTTCTTGGCAATATTCTTCAAAATCTGAGAATGCCAAACCATTAACAGTATCAGGAAAACGGCAAAGGGGATCGACAATTAGTAGATCTTTGTAGAGAATTTTTCTTAAGTCAATGACGGAACAATTACAATGCCACAAATTATCATGGAGAGCAATCCTAGGTTGTAGTGGCAAAATTTTATCAAATAATCCTACTGGAACAGTGACCAAGTAATTATCATTTAAATACAAAACCTCTATATTTTGCAAATAATCGAAAGTACCAGGATCTATTGCTCTAATATTACAAGAGTTTAGGTATAGCACTTGACAGTAATTTATTTTTGAAAAACTAGTATTTTTCAAAATATATTCAAAATTATTAGATGAAAAATCTACAACTTTTAATTTATTACAATATGCAGAGCCTGTTATATTAATGGGATTCCAATAACTATTTGACGTGATTTTTAACGATTTTAAACTACCACCTATTGCCTTCAGAGCTTTTGCTTCAATTTTACCAAGTATGCAGTCAATTATATGAAGTCGTTGTAATTTCGAAAGTCCTAACAACATATCGTATTGCCAGAAATTTATTTCAATTTTTTCCAAAATAAGTGTTCTCAAATTATTTCCAAATGTACTCATAAATGCAGATGGTGTAATATAATTGATGTTCCCTCCAAATATACTTAATTCTCGAATGTTCCAATGAATTCCTGAAAGCCAATTTTCTGGTACTATACCACTTCTGAAAGTTGGTTCATTCAGTTGCAAAGCTATATTTTTGCAGGTGAAGGAAACTTCCTGAAACAATTTTCAAATTATAGTTTACATACGATTTAATCCTCGGTATACAATTAAAGAAGATAAGAAATTACAAGTTTATTCATGGACTTACTGAAATTGCATTTATAATTTGTTCCTCATATGACCCATAGTAGGGGGTTTCATTGCATATCACTCTACACTGATTAGCGACACATCTTGGATGTGGCATTTCAATATGTCGGCGAGAACTTCCCAGTGCCATTAAGACAATTAAAACGAAACTAATTACAATTAGTGTGCCAAAAAGAATTTGTATTGCTATTCGAAGCCATCCACTGCTACATGAGGTGTTCCTGTAAATAAAATAATCTGATAATATTTACATCGTTATAAAATGTTATTTCTCACAGTTTATTGCTATTTTAAATATTTTAAATAACAATAAATTTAAAAGTATAATTATATTTTAAGGTCTCTTCATATAAATAAAATAAAAATACTCAGTTCAAATTTAATTCATTGTGACTTTACTTAAATTTAATTATTAATATTTTTCTTTATTCTAATAAAATTTAAAAATTATTGTGTACATGTGTAAAAGCTCTTACCTTATAAACTGACGAACAAGGCTATTTTGCTTCTCCAGGAACCCTACGCGTGCAATTTGCATTGTCTAAAAAATAGTAATGAAGTATTTATAATATCATAAATAATAAGTAAATATCATCTGTTTCCAGATGCACATCAAAGATATCAAATTCATTTGATGTTGAATACATCAAACGTGTCGTACTAGAGATTTACCAACCGTCGTTGTTTCCTCGTGATTCGATAAAATTAGTAATATCGAATTTACTTCTATAGTATTCTATTAAAATTTAATTTAAATTGAAATTCTACGAACTTAAAAAATTTTACGAACTTAAAAAATTTGGCAGGCAAAATAAAAATATATTCAATATTCCATACTGCGTTACTTTTCAAATATATTATTGTCATTTGAAAGCTTCTTGTTTTACATTAGGCCACTTGACACTCATCAATAAAATATTTTACTGAATTTTATTTTAATTACGTATTTAACGAGTTTTGCATGCATAAGTCAATATAAAGCCCTTTTAAAATAAAATAATTTGTAACGAAAGTCATTATATGTAAAGTAATTCTTCTACTATAATATTACTATACTATAAATTATTAATTAAAATAATTGAAACAATATATTTATCTGCAAAAGCCTTGAATATGAACGAAAATATTAAAAAAATATTAAAATTATACAAGTATTATATATAGGCTTTTATTACTTACAGTAAATTGGTATCTATTTGAGCACCTGCTGTACACCAAGCACTATTGATAGATCATTTAAGTGAACTGACTGATATATTATTCCTAATAATAATCCATGTCGAGATAAGCTCTGATAATATTGTTGTATCGGGCTTTTAATGGACGCGTTTTAGGATAAACACAGCAAACAATACGATCGAAAAGGCAATTTCACGGACAAGGGCGTGTTTATTATTTTTGTTATTAATCCAACTTTTGTCGTTAATATTACGATTATTAATATATATTAGAAATATTTTCATATACATAAATGATTATAGAATGCATACAATTAGTGCGACTGGTCCTAGGTTCGAAGTTTTGTTAGTGTAAAAATATTTCCGCAGCGGCAAGAATTCCGCCTGACAATCGGAACTATAACCGAATGGAAAGAAGTCTTGTTATACTTCATTTTTTTGAAGTTTGAAAATCTATCACAAAAATCTATTATATACACGTTAAATAAACTTATACTATTTTCAATACCAACAGTCTATGGATAATTGGTTAATAATACAAATTATTGTCAAATTCAAAAAATATTGTGTGTGTCAATTAAATGTAGCCATAGAGAATGATAAAAAACCAGCCATGATAAAAAAAACACTTAACAGATAACAGCATAAAAATATTGTTAGTATTTAAAACTAATTCACTTTATTTATAAATATCTCTATCTGTATATATATATATATATATATATATATATATATATATATATATATATATATATATATATATATATATATATATATATATATATATATATATATATATATATATATATATATATATATATATATATATATATATATATATATATATATATATATATATATATATATATATATATATATATATATATATATATATATATATATATATATATATATATATATATATATATATATATATATATATATATATATATATATATATATATATATATATATATATATATATATATATATATATTGTTACATCTCTTCCCGTTTCGCTATAGTTCCTCCTCTATCGTAAAGGTTGCCTAGAGGTCACTAATTTAGTCATAACGCCGCCTGTTGTCGATGTTTAATAATAAGAAATTGTATCTTTAAAATGTCTAAATTGACAGCTGTTTTAAATATTTATCAGTTTTATCTTCACTTATTTGATTTTTTTGTTTCTATTTAAATTTTATATGAAATATTTAAATATGACCTTAATTGAATGAATTTTAAACATTGATAAGGAGAAAATTATAGTATTGTTACATATGATATATTTTTAAAAATAAAATCTGTATATATATATATATATATATATATATATATATATATATATATATATATATATATATATATATATATATATATATATATATATATATATATATATATATATATATATATATATATATATATATATATATATATATATATATATATATATATATATATATATATATATATATATATATATATATATATATATATATATATATATATATATATAAATATACAAGCTATTCGACATTGTGTCAATTTCCAGTGTCAAATTTATTTTTAAATTGAGTGTAATATCATCTTCCGTTAAAGGTTACTTAATTCTCGTTAGTTAACAAAATTTCAAAAAATATATCCAGAAATATAAACAGCTTTCGGACAAAAACTTATTTGTCATTACTTAATATTTAAAAAAATATGTATAAAATACGAATATTAAGATTCGATCAAATAAATTGTCCTATATTTATATAACATAGTACAATATGAAACTCTATTACTCAACGCAATATTGGAAGCCACAGTCATTAAACAGATATATCTAGCAGCGGAATAGGAGAAATTACTTCGCAGCACAGTCGTCCCACGTGCAGGAAACGCAATAACTCAAGCGACGTAAGGCATTGCCTAGTTGTTTTGAATTAGTTCCCACATTTATCGTGCTTTACTTGAAACAATGTACAGAAATACGTAAACGAGTTAAACTTTTCTTTGTGTGTACCGTAGGTTATTTGTAATAGTTTTTATAGAAAATATTTTAATACTTTGCTTATATTTAAAATTAAATTGTAAAATATCAAAATAACTTTGATTTTATATGTAGGTATAGCTTTAAGTCAATCGTCGTTCACGTCTTTAACTGTATCCCTCATAGGGTAGGCAGGGTAAGCAGAGGGCAAACAGTGCGTTCTCTAGATTCCGCATTTTGAAAAATGAGAACAGTAATTTTAGAGTGGCAAATTATTAATCCTAACTAAATCAGTCGAACACCGAATGGTACTTGCATATTCTTCAGAAGTCTCATCTGGATCGTTGTTCGAACATTGGAAATTTATAAAAAAAATATTTGATTTTTCTGAATACAACAAATATTAAATGTACTTGTACTGTACTATAGTAATAAAACAACATATCAATTTAACTTACACAGGAATTCACTTTTCAATATACAATAATATAATAGGTTTTTTATAAAAAAGTGAGAAATATTATGAAGAACATAAATTACAATAAAAAGAGATACTGTGTAAAATATTTGTAACAACTTGTCCAATTTTTCAGTCTACATACACTCATAATTTATTCTCTTTTTTAAAAAGAATGTTAATATGAAGTTCGCTGCTTATTTTACTTAGCTTATTTTTACACTGTGTTTAGAATTGTGAAACGTTGGTTTGAAACGTTGGCATGCTAAATAGTACATTAAGCAAAGTGATGCATAGAATATTTGTTTATGCAAGACACTATGCAAGTAAGATGTTTAAAAAAATATTTTTATGTTGTAACTGTCAAAGCAAAATTATGTAAGTTTAGTTTCGGAAATGCAATTTTTTTCTTTCCTTTTCACCTTAGTTACTTACTAAGAAAATTTAGTGTAGTAAATAAATTTTACCACATATTTCCCCACATTTTTTTTCAATTTCCGCGATATTGCATGTTGTTGGCGGAACTCAACAACGCACATTCGACTTTCACTTGAGTAAATACAATTATTTTTTCTTATCTCCACGTTTTATCCCGCTTACAGCAGGGTAGGCCGGAATAATCACAGGAACCGTGGGAGCATAGTGTTAATAACACTCCGTTTCCTGCTTTCCGCCTTTCGATGTATTGCGTGTGTAGTGGCGGAATTTAAACCACTTACCTTGCCTACTTATCTTTCAAGAGTGGGAATCGAACCCACAAATCATCGTGTTAGGCAGATGCTGCATCTGTGAGACATGACAGTCCTCTTAAATAAACATTTTTGTCTGGAATACACGGTGTCTAGATTTTGGTTTGGAACTACGATCCATAAACAACTCAATAGAACTAGAAAGCAATAAAAATGAATTGTCAAGTATTTTATGTTTAACTAACGAATCGATAAAAAGAGTGTGCTGATAAAACACCGAAGATTTTCTATTTATACAGCCCGGCGATCGTCCATCGATACTATAATTATAATATATGTATAATAAGTAGTGTTTTTATTCTTAATATTGATTTCCGAGTTACTTAGGTTGACCTAAAACAAGAAGATTCGACCAATCCTCAGAAGAGATATAAAAATGTTAATTTTGTAGTGAAAATATTGTGCTCATAAAATAATTCAGGATTATAAATAGGTTTCCTTGTATTTGTTTAAGTAATTTTGCTAAGTTAGGTCGCAAATAAGTATAACAATATTTTATTATATTTATTATTATCTTGTAAAATTACAAAAGCTTTAATATACACAATAAAAGTAACATTATTTTTCTAAAGTTTAGAGAACTGTATGTAATTTAGTAAGAGTAAGAGTAGGAATTCTTTTTGACAGCTCAATATTGCAAATATGTTGTTCCTAATAGTGTACTTATTCTAGACTTTTTTATAACATAACTTATCATGTCAAAGCTTCAGGCGTTTTATATGGTAGTAATAAAATTTTGAAATATGGTATAAACAATATCGTACTATTTATATTTCTACTAAAATAATATGGTGTATCTTGATGGTGGATCTTTTAACATTTTATTTATTTCTATTAAAACGAAAATAGAATTTATTAAATCTGCAGTTGAAAGAGTATTAGGTCTAGCGCGTCACTTACAATTACGAACGAAAATTGTCTAAAACGTATAAAAATTCAAAGAAAAATGAAATTCTTATAAGATTCTTTCAAAACATTTTTATTAGCATCTCTATATGGGGATTTTTACAAATGTCAATTGTGAAAATACAAAAAACACATTCAAATGACATATTATAAGGCTCTACAGATATGTAAGCAACAAATATAGCCCCTCAAAAAATGGATGGATATAGCTCGATAAGGACGTACTTTTAAGATTTTCGAGACTAAATCCTGCTAAATTAAAAAAAAAGTTCTAATAATACTATTTATTTCTTATTGATTTGGTAAAAACAACTTAATAATGTAAAGTTGTCCATTTTGTATATAAAGGCCGCATTTCTTTGTCATGTCATACCTACCTATACTATTAAAACTTTCGTTATACCAGTATTTTAACACAAGTGCAGGTCCCATTATTTCGTTGCCAAGACTCTTGAAAACTCTTCAAACGTGTTTGTTCAGTCTGCACGAATTTTATTTAACTGAAATAAAATGCGAGGTGCCTTTTCTTAGACTTGAGACCAGTTGGTAATAAAATACATTGTTAGACGTATTTATATTTTTATTAAAATCAAAATTGAATACACCTTTACAGCGAAACTTCAATATTACATTTATTACTTATATAAATAACAAATGTGACTATAAACTGGAATGAACACTTCTCGCTAAAGTATTGAACGACATTAATATTTTCGTTAAAAGGAGTTAAAATATTAATCATTTTCAAAATTATTGCTGTCAAGTATATAAGGTTGTATACACATAGATTTATATATTAATAATCGATTAAAGACAAGAATTCACTGAACCATTCAAGCGTCGGAACACACAACAACGATAATAATAATATTAAACACGAGAACAATTACAACAAGTATATAATATAAACATCGAATATTGAGTTATTTTATCGTATCTCTAATATGAAATATGTGAAATCGATTCAAAATCGATATTCAATAGCAATCCGATGTTCATTAATTATACAAACCTTACTGCTAAATTGATATGCATTGTTAGGTTGGCGACGCTTATTGCTTGATTATAAGTTTGCTCCACCTCCCCGATATGTTTGATGTTGGTTCCAATAATTAAGACTATTAAAGTTATGACAAATTTACTCATATATATTCAACTTGCGTCGTATAACTATCATACGAGTATAATAGAGCAAAGATGAAATTCATATAGGAAATGAGTTACCAATCAAAGCGCATGACGATCTATTCATTTTGATGCTATGTAATGTCTAAATTACATCATGTTTAAACATTGTGTTAGTGGTCTGCTACAGACGTGTTTATCGTTTTTGTAACGAATCGTTGAGCAAATTAAGATCAAACCGCGCTTTGACTTGTATTCACTGAATAAAACGTACAACATTTATTATTTTAATAAAATTACGCTATATGAATATATTCTATATCGCCATATTAAATAGATATACTATATGTGGCGTCACCTTAACTATCAGGTTTTTTGACTCTGATTATATACGTGATACAGATAGGTGCAAAAACATTGGTAAATCTGTGCTCCAGTTACTTATTCTAAGTGAGTAAATACTTTTTATAATATATCAAGAAATATATAATAGTTAATATGAAATTATTCTAACACCATTAAATGTATAAACGCGTGTATAAAGAATACAAAATATTAGGTATTCAATCTCGCGTCCTACACGCGTCTAACATTTTTTAGAAATTCACGTACAACATTCAAAAACGTTAGGGAGAGGTTAATTTTGCTACATTTCTTATTATTTCATTACAAAAGGATATCACATTGAAAGCTTCAATTTCGCAACATTGTATATATCAATATATGTACTTAAATATATGTACTTATGTAATTCAGACTAGGGGATATGTTTTTGGTTACATTTTATCACTTAAATAAGTTATTTTTATTATTTTTAATAATAAAACGGTTATTATAGTTTTAAAATAACACTACGAGGAAGCTACTAATGCATTGAATGAACAAAAACTATGAACGTGCAATAGAAATTCGCAAATAATTTGTTTGAAGCAAATAGTTTAGAGTCACATTTATTACTTCCCTAATCAATATTAGACTATATTAAAAATATAATTAAAGCTAAAGCAAATGAAAAGTATATGCCAATAGCAAAGAACATAAAAATAAAAAAAAATCAAAGTAAAATTGTTGTACTAAGATAATAATCAATTCAACCACGCGTATAATATCGATGATGACGTCCATAAACTTTCATGCAAAACAAAAACGTATCAACTGCATAAAATTTATATAGATAAGTAATATAACTAACACTTAACTATGACTAATCTACGAAACACTCGGGCTTTATGACGCTTAGTTTTGAATGAAATTGATATAAACATGTGATAAATTGAGAAGAAAATGTGTATATATATATATATATATATATATATATATATATATATATATATATATATATATATATATATATATATATATATATATATATATATATATATATATATATATATATATATATATATATATATGTTGTTATAATAATTTGTAATAACAATATATTAATATAAATGTTATGTTATTATTTACAAAACTAAAATAACTTATGAAAGCCTCATATATTCTGCTAATATTTCTTTAATATATAATATTTTATATATGAATAAATCTAAGATCGATCTATATGGGAGTCGAACCTGTGAACTCCAGATCGAAAGAGCAACACTAATAGACGAACATAATGTTATTCTGACCAAATTTCAATATATAGGTCAACAATATTATATTATTGAATAGTCAACATGGTAAACGCGCAAAAGCTTACTAATAAAAGTACATAATGTTATAGAGGTAGGGGTAAATGATAAAAAATATGAAACATTCTTTACGTTAACGTTCTTAGCATTTGTGTATAAGTGAAGAAGTCCATAAAATCCTTTTCCAAATTCCAATACGTTTCATTCCAATTATTAAGCTATTTTATCAAAATCCTACGCCTAAATGATCCTACTTTCAGTTGTTAATCCAAAGGTATTACCGTACGCTTTATACAACAAAGTTGTATCTAAAATTACCAGCTGTTTGCAATTCCGTAGAGATACATATTAAAAAGGTTCTCGTACTTCTCCTTAATTACTTTAGTTACGACTTTGTTCTATAAATTACAATCGTGTCTATAAAACTTACATTATCATGTAACCACGTCAAAACCATCTTTATCACAAATCCCTTCCAAAATCTAAATTTTCAGCCAAATTTGATATGTATATGATTTTTTTATGTTAAAAATAATAGAATTTCACGAAGAATACAAGTTATCCGGCCACAGTTAACTTGATTCTTCGTTAACTCAATTAGTAATCAAATGACTGCATATAACTATTGTATGAAGCTTAGGAGAATAGTTGACTATGTTTCACTACTAATATGGAATGTTAAAAATAAACTTATCAGTACTACTTAATGTACCAAACTAAATAACATAATAATATATATTTCTAAATGATCATAAAATTAAATATTTCAATGGTATTATAATTAACTAAAATAACTAGAAATATCTAACTATGGCGAATGTAATATAATTGGTGACCAGCATTGGGCATATGTTGGTTGCGCTGGATGTCCTTATACCTGGTTTTCGTTTGCAACTCATCTTGTCTAGAGGCATCTTTGCCACACTGTATTCACGATGCTCGCTGACCATTGTGCAGATTGTGCGCTTCTTTTGCATCATTTCGTCATCGCGGTCCTTGAGACCGGCCAGCCAGTTTTCATACCACGCCAAATCACAGTCGCAGATCAACGGGTTATCTACGTAAAGTAAATAATTTGGTTGTTTTATATATATTATTGTGACAGCACTGAAATATGCGTTTTTGTTTTTGGTCCGTCAACTTTCGGGGCGCGATACGCCAGCGACTAGAATTTCCATTACACTTATAATAATATTCATTCATTAGAACAAAGTTTAAAAAGAAAGGCAATGTTTCATTTCAACAGAGTAAATTGGAATTAAATGACAGCTTGGTATTTTTATGAAAATTTATCGTATTATATGAGTATATTGTATGACTTTTTAAATATAATAAAAAAAAAATATAAAAATCCCGACCTTAAGTCTTTCGAAAAAGTTCAAATGTAAATTATCGCCATCTAAGAATGTATTGTAGTAATGTCCACTAACTTTTCACAAAACACAATCTAAATCTATAGAATGTAAGAATATAATAATTTTATTAATATTTATTAAAAAGTACATATATAATTCATAGAAGTTAAATATAAAACAAACATGAGTTGCAATAATTTCTTATTCAAGTTAATTTACGACTAAAATAGTATCAATAATACAAACGCGTCTCACAACATTTCAGTACAAATTTCAATTTATATGCATCGCACTGTGACCATTGTTCCAATACCGAAGTGATTTGAATTCGATTTCTTTTATTAAAGCCTTATAGTAAAATTGAAAGCTTTGAAAAGTTTGATTGGAGCTTCTTTAAAGAACTAGCAATATTTATGAATGATTTAAAGTTTTATGAAATCATGGATTTAAACTTTCTAGTTTTTATAACTGAAACAGAACTTAATTCATAAATATATGTATGCATGTATCGTCATATTGTAAATATGTGTTATTTTTTTCTACTTCCGGGATATTTTTTTTTCGGATTTGAACCCTCTATGTTACTGTTATGTACCCTCTATGTTAACGTTAATATTTGTATATTTTTAATTTTGTCTAACATTGTAAAATACAAAACAATTTCCTATGTGTTACTAAAATGGATAAAATCAATAAGAAAAACAAACGTCTATCTTATAATGTATTATTTTTCTTACACGATTTTATCAACAACAAAATATCATTAAATTAATTGTTTAAGGAAAAAATTTAATTATGTATTAAATTTAATAACTCTAAAAATCAATTATAGTAAAGTCAATAAAAAAACTAAGAAATTTAGAATAAAAGCCATATATTTAAATGCCTATTAACTTTTTTTCTTTTTTAGCTTCACACTTTATACCAGGGTAGGCAGAGGGAACTGCAGAAAGCATATGAACCTAGTGTTAGGCCACTCCGTTGCTTAGTCCCTGCTTTCTCCGTCCCCACTTTGCGCCTTTTTTGATTCATTGCGTATTGAGTGGAGAAACTCAACGCCGCGGTTTGCCTACTTGCCAGAGCAAAGAAAATCAAAATAGAAAAGTTCATCTTCCCCGAGTGGTAATCGAACCCAGAAATCGTCGCATTACAGGCAGACGTCGCACCCCTGTGCCACGATGGGCCTTTTACATGTATCTCTTATTAATAAGGCAATAAATTTTCTTACCCATAATATCAACAACTCTTAGAGTATCCAGAATGGGCTCCATGATTTCCTCAGGGATGTGATGTAGCTTGTTGTTTTGCAAGTTTAGTGTCTCCAGTGAGTTGAGGTTGTCGAAACCCATTGTCGGTAGCTGGTGGACCCTGCACAAATTATTCACGACATCTTATAAAATTAATGTCAATAATTATTTATATTATTAAGTATTTCAGTTTTAATATTATACAGATTTCAAGCACAGTATTAACTAGCCTTTATAAACGTGGTAAAAGTATAAAAGAAGTAAAATTTTCGAAAATAAAAAAAAAATCTCAAACAAAATAAATAATTAAAATATTGTTCCAAAATAAAACGCAAATTTGTCAAGTATGCCGCAAGCGTACACTATACTGTCAGAGCGGAACAGAGATATATCTCTTTTTCTTTTGTGTATTTTATTGAATGAAAAGTGACAGATTGACAACGTTTAATAGTATTTTTGTAGTACGAAATTCGTATTTAATGATGTCCACCTCACGCATTACACAGCACGTTTAAATATCATGAAATGGAAAAAATTATGCTGTACGCAAACTATTAATATAATTAAATAATTTTTTGTATATAGCCTCGAAATATTTTCCTCTATAAGTAGTTTTGATAATGGCCGCCATATCAGATTCACCTGTATATACATACTTTATTGCACAAAATAATAACATACAAAAAAAAATGAAATATAAAACTTAGTTAACAAAGGTGGAACAAATAGAAGTGGATGTGTCAAACTAACAGCGGAAAGGGATGGTGCAGTTATAAAAATTTGTTATTGTATATACTAATTATATACACTTTCATTTAGGTTTTATTCCTAACATGGTAGTCAGAGAGAACGGTGTGCCAAACACTGCGGTCCCTGCATACCCCTTTCGCCTCGTCCACTATCATTAACATCTTTGAACTTGCTCTCAGGAGTGTTCTCATGCTTTTAACACCTTTCTCCAGTATCTTCGATATGGTATTATCGAAAGTCAACCGAGGAAACAGGAAGCGAATATGTCAAAGTATATTAGCTACGTAGTGTCATAACACTATTTATTATATGGGAGGCGCGAAGCTCTCTTACGCTCCCTAGTACCTCAATTAAATTCGACGTATATATATATATAAGTATTTATTTGGCAAGCTGTAATTCTACGTAATCTTAAATGTTTTATCTGCAAATATATGTATTCCTAATTGACTATCTCTAGTCTATGTAAACTTAGATGGTCGTCTGTTACGTCAAGAGTTTCACGAAGTACCTAGATTCATTAATGTACTTGTGCAACTTAGATCAGCTTGGTAATTGACTCCTTTCAAGGCAGATGCTAGTTACTTCTTGAAGTAGAATTTCTGTATAGTCCTAAGCATACTAGGCAACTTTAATATTTATTAAATGTCAAATAAAAAGGATGTATATACCTTCATCATTTACGTCACGTAACAATATACCTTCATTATTGTCGTCACGTAAACACTTATATAAAATTAATTACTCAAAAAAAATAAGTTTCTTACTTGCGTTATATACTAGTTGTATATATTTCTTAAACCACTCTAAAAGGAAGGTAGGAAGGAAATAAATTATGTATGTATATATTCAATTGATATTGCCCAATTAAGTAAAGCTATGAGCAAAACACAAATTAATATTAAACTATATAAGACTAAAAATAACACATAAATTCACATTTTACATTAATCAGATGCAGAAGGTAACGTAATCTCGTTGTTTTAAACGTATTATATCAATATTGGCTGATTGGAGTTGCCAATGAAACTAGCGATCTAAATCAACAATGCTTCACTGCAAAATCAATCCGCTTGCTCAGTTGCTTTCCAACGAAGGGCTTTTCAATTGAAGCCATCCTATTTTAATGAGATACTGATCTGCTACGAGCTTCTATAGAGAGGCTTAACAATGATTTTCGTTGAAAATAATTTTATAAGAGTTAATTGCTGAGGCAATATTTTGTTATATAAATTCATTTTCGGTATTATTATGGTAAGTGAAACTTTTACACCACTAATATATAATTTTAAATGCTTATTATGAAATTTTGATAATCAATTTTACTGATTTATGTTATGATGGTCTAATTTAATTCTTTTTTTTTTCAATAAGAATATTGAGATGTCAAGCAATACTTGTACTAGAGCGGAGCGAGATTATCTTAGTAAGATGAGTAAGTAATATTATGACCAATTTTAATAATATTTTATTAAAAAACTTACTACATAAAAGACCACACTCAACGTTTAAAGTATTGATTATTAGGTGCACAAAGTACTAAAATAGACATACACGTAACTTGTCTCACGGACGAGAACGATGTGAACTAAAACTACACGTTTCTGCAATTTTCTATATATTTATCTTAATACTTAACTCTATATTGTCTAGTGCTTTAACAATATTATTATAATTAATACAAAGACATATAGTGGCAAAACTGTTTTAATTAAGTACCTGGTAAAATTGTGGTACGTAAAATAATTAAGGTCACTACAAAAGTAAATTGCATCTTTATTAAAATGTATTCATCAATGAAATTTTTGTAATATATTTTCTTAAAGTCAAAATTTTATGTTGTTTGTATTTTATAGCCAGATATTCTCAAGAAAAGTAAAATATATAGAAATTTTTCCAATATGATATATGCAATGTACCTTAACTGACCAGATTGTGTACAAATTTTGATATAATTTTAATTTTGTGTTTATAACCATTTATATTAGATTCTAGATTCGCTCAAGAAAATAACTATAGTAAGACGTTCCTTGACCTAGTCGTTTCGTTTTGTTATTAAAAAGTCCACTTTATATGTATTGCAACGCTGTTTCGTAGCAATTGCGACGAGAATACAAAATAAACCAGCACTTGCGAGTGCGCTTTAATAAAAAAAATAAAAACTTGTGACCTCTGAATGATAATATTCTATTTCTTGCAACTTGTATTAGCACAAATGAAATTGAAGAAATTATTTAGTGTTGCAAAATTGGTAGATATATATAGAAATATGATGATTGTGTTCTATATATATATTTTTTAATTAACAAAAAGAATTTAAGATGGTTTACAAAACATAGACGAGTTAACATACATTTTACATTAAAATTTTGCATGGCTAAATACGTGAGCTATGATTGATTTCAACAAAGATTGCAGAAATATTTATAATCAAATTCATTTTTAGATATGATTGTGATTTGTTTCATTTGTACGTAGTGTTCAATCACTTATTATTTTTAATTTTAATTTAAAATATGAGGACCGTCGTGGCGCAGAGGCGCAACGTCTGCCCGTAACGCGACGGTTTCTGGGTCGATCCCCAATCGAGGAAGATGGATTTTTCTATTTCCATTTTCTTCGCACTGGCAACTAAGGCAAAGAGCGGCGTTGAGTTACGCCACTCAACACGCAATGCCTCGAAAACGGCGGAAAGCATGGACGGAGTAAGCAGGGACTAAGTAACGGAGTGTCTTAACACTAGGTTCGTATGTTCCTGCAGTTCCCTCTGCCTACCCTGCCATGTGCGGGATAAAGTGTGAAGCTAAAAAAAAAGCAGCTAGACACATATATCAGAAAGCTAAGTTATAAATATTTGCCTAATTGGAAGCCATCGGGACGCAGCGGTACAGTTTGTGACTATAACGACAATTGTGGTTTCGATTCCTACTCGGGAAGACTAAATTATTTTATTTCCTTACTCGGGTAACAAAACAAAACGTTCGAGCTTATTAATTTTTGCCACTCTGTAATATGTCTCAGAATCGGGCGAAAATAAGAGAGACGGAGTGTCATGACACTGTTCCTCCTGTCAATTGTCAAATGTCTTTATAATTAGTATCTAAATTACAAAAATAAATCCAAAACGCATAAAATATAATTATAATTAAATACATACATACTAAATATATGTCGAATAGAATCGAACCCACAATTATTTACAGGCAGACGCTACGCCTCGGCGCCACGACAGTCTTAAAACGGCTGAACGGACGATCAAATTGAAAAAATGGAAACTTGAGCCGCACTTGAGATTCATTGATGGCTCAAAAATCGGTCTTAAGGATGTCAAATATAAGGAGAATTCCCAAAATATTACACTGAATTTGGGAAATATATCTTCAAGATTCCAGGCCACTATTATATATAAAAACAAACTATTTATAAAAACTCACATAGTCAAACTGCTTTTTGGCTCTAGCATCCAATGTGAGATCGAGGTTGGTCGAGAACTACAAGGTGAATTTGAGGTACCGCAAAATAGTAATTTCATGATGGATGATCACACCAGCGTACGTTGGGAACGTACGCTGGTGTTGAAGGAAGCAAATAGGGAGATAAACTGGCACGAGACCCAAAGTACCTAATTTCGACCAGCACCATCCTGTGGTACTCAAATCTTAACTCAATTTTCTCAGCTATGGAGAAATTCTCATTACTTATGCTAAGCTTCTGCAAAGGATTATCCTAAATGACAAAGTTACTGAATAGAATAAAATTGTAAGTCCTCATCAATTTTACTGTCACAAATATTTCTCATTACTTGAATAATTTACTTTGGTCGCTATACTGTAATTTTGCTTTCACTTTGTAAAATATTGTCCAAGTTTAAAACAGTCGTAAAGGTAGCTAGGAAATTAAAGCGACGTTTTCAAGTTGGAATGATAAAAGAAAATTTAGTATTATTATTATTTTATAGCATCACATTTTATTTTGAATATAACCGTAAACAACACTTTCTTTACCGCTTTTCAATACAATGTGTGTTGGAACTCAACTACGCGTTTTGTCTTATTGCCAGGGAAACTGTACTGTACACATCGTTAATAGTTTTTATTTGGGGCATATTAATTATTGTCATGTATTATACTTCTCGTCTCGTGTGATTTTCAATTTTTTCATCGTATATTCTCAAACAGTAAACATTCCTAAAAATCATTAAATTTCCTTTTTGCTATGAGAACATATATTCAAATTGCATGTTTTTGTCATCTAAACAGAGATATTTCTTTCATTCTTTTATCTTTTACTCTAGCCCCTTAGTAGGGATGGCTTAGCATAAATTAAATAGATTTTACTATCAAAAATATTAGACTAGTAAAAATTGCACTGATACTATAAAAATAATTTTTATATAAATACATATCATTTATTCAATGCAAATAAATATAATACAATTCAAGATATTTTGATAGGTATGACTTTAAAATTTGGTTTTTTCTGTACCCCAAGACATTATTTAATATATCTGGATATTTACTAAGCAATCCAAGCGATCTTGAGAAAAAGATCTTGGCGAAGCCAACAGACTATTGTCCATCAATTTATTCATTAATCCTATAAAGGTTCCTTTTAATCCGGATTTGGATCCCATAAAAAAGCGGTTCTGTATTTGAGAGTACTTTAATAATTCAAAACATACTTACATGTTCTTCTGTAAGTTAAGGAACGTGATTGAATCGCCGTATCCAGTGAAGGCATCTTCGCTAATATACGTGATGTTATTAGATCGCAGGTCCAAGTGACGGAGACGGTGTAACGGACGTAATGCTTCAGATGGGATCTCGTGCAAACGATTGTCGCCCAAACGAAGATATTGCAAGTTTTCTATTATAAAATATTTATAATTGAAAAAAAATGTGTTTTTATTATCATTTGTAAGCTACAAAATCAAAGAGGTACGCAAAATTTCAAGCCAAAATATAGATATAGAAGTAATTACTTAATATATATTCAACAAAAAACTGTCAAATAGCCTGAAACCTTAGTGTATGACATGTTTAATGGCAATAAGAACTTTAACTCTTCATGTAAATATATAATTTATAAGCATATAAGCATAAGCTTACCTTCAAGTCCAGCGAAAGCTTTCTCATCGATCCGTTGAATTTGGTTGCCCTCGAGTTCTAGGGAATTGAGAAATGTCAAATGCGAGAACACATTAGCGGGCACTTCTCGCAGCTGGTTGTGCGCCAACCCAAGTGAATCCAAATTACGTAAACCTGAAATTGTATATTTTATATAATATTGTCTTAAAATAAATATATTTTGAATATTTACTATTTTTTTCAGCTCCTCAATAAAATATTTTTTCCTTCTCCAGAATTGGAGACGTGATACGTTTTATGTTTTCAGAACTTATAAATGGAAATTTTATTTCTCTGAACAGAGGCCGAACCCACAAGACCATGGATAGTTATACATTAGCTTTATTGAACCGTATTTGTAAATAATTTTACATTTTGATATTAACATTTTGATTAAAATATATATATAATATATGTACACAATGTTTCCATTTCTAACTAGCATGTAAGGGTAAAAATCTGTAGCCTCAACATGAAAAAGAAAAAGTTAATAACGATTTCCTTAGCATGTACATACACAAATTGCACATTCTAATAATCCTGCCCGCATATGGAGTTGGTTATATCGAAATGTTGAACGTGATGTAATAAACCCTGCATCCTCCTTCAGTAAATGAATCATGATTTTTTTAATCAAACCAGTCGTGGTTTTTATGCATCACAATATCTACACAATAGCTTTTGATTTCAGTAGTACTGAATCTAGTTAATTACCTGCGTCTTGTCAATTAACCTGTTCAAGATCGACGAGGGACAGACAGGACATGCTTCGTTAATATTAATGAAGTAATTAGAGCACAATTACAATCACTTCTGTAAACTAAATATTTATGTATACATATGCTAATATATGAGTATTTACAATATTTTCGTTTGCTTTAATCGTTTCAACCTATAATTGAAAGTATTTTCAATAACTTATAACTTAAATTTGGGATTCTAAAACAGTGTTAATACACTTTGGTCCGCAGTTTCCGCCTTATTTTCGATTGAGTGGCGAAGTTCTGTCAACTAGAGCGGGCAAATGAAAATAATCTTAGTAGAATCTCTCCCTCGAGTGACAAACTCAATAAAATAAAATAAATGTTACCTTACCAGCGAAATTTCCTTCAGAAATAGAGGTTATACGGTTCTCTTGCATTTCAAGCTTTTTCAAGTTCTCGAGCAACGCCAGCGCTTTTTGCGGTACTGCAGTCAATTCGTTTCCACCCAAGTTTAATCGCTTCAGCTTTCTATATATAATTAGTATATATGAGATATACACTTTTAAATTTAATAAGAAAAAGTAACATAAATCATCATCGCTCTACACATAGTTGTGGCGTAGTTAGTTTTATTTTATATAGTAGTTTAGTTTTGTATACGAAATTGACTACCATTATTAGTTATCACCATAAATTATTTTTTATAAATATATTTAACCGGGATGAGGCAACGAAAATAATTCATTGATCTAGAGAATTGAACTCTGAACCGTCGCATTTACAGTTAGTTAGATCCTATGCCACTGCTTCACGACCGTCCCTTAAATTTATTATAAAATTTTAAGCATTTCTTTTGAATATTTAACAAATTGAAATTCGTTTATAAAATACTGACATTTCACAACAACACCGATGCCTAAACAAAGAGAAAAGGCTACACTAAAATTACAAAGGTCGTAAAATAAACATTTTATTATATTTATAGGATACAGTGGAGTTCGATATAAAAGGCCTGCGCTTCAATAGCTATTGTCCTGTTAACTTTTTGATGTTAATAGAACAATATATACACTCTATAATGATCGTCCTACGCAGTAATGTAATTATTCAATAAACATTCTTTTGTTTATATGTATAATACGCTTCGATAGTTTTCAGGAAAAAAGAATATTTAACTACGAACCGTTTAAGTTATTTGCTCTGCGTAAACTTTTCCTTTCAGTTTGATTATATATTTATTTTTACTATACTTTTTAGTTTTTATTTTAATCATACTATCATGGTATGGTAGAAGAACAGCTCACGTGATGGTTATACGTTTTCCTTTTTTATGGGAAATACAAGACAAGCAAGCGTTCGGATCACCTGGTATGTTATCATCCAGTCTCACGTCTTCGACTCAATTCGATTTGTATGGTCATTATGACTATAAGAACTTAAGAGCTTTAGAAAGCTGTAGCTGTATGAATAAATATCCAAAATTTAATAACTTCTTTCTTTTTCTTTCTCCTACACATAGAAGAGTAGAAATAGAAAACGTAGAGTCACGACATTTCTTTGCCAACTTTTTGATCGAGCTTTCGTTTCGAGATCGCTTTTTCTCACCAGAGTGGGTGAAAACTTTTCTCAAGCGGATTTGAAACCAACACCGATCATCCACTACGCAACGACAGCCCCTCCATTAGTAAGTAATAATAATATCAAATATAATATATTATTATATTGATTGTTACTAAAATACAACCAGCCAACACTTAATTTGTCACGTTTTACTCCAATATTTTTCGTTGTAAGAAAGTTAATTAAAATTTTCACTTACTTCTCCAAGCCCTTAAAAGCCTCGCCGTCGATAACCGATATTCTATTTTCGTACAACGTCAGTATTTCTAAAGTGTCCAAACCCAAGAAAGCTCTATTGTGTATTGCTGTCACCTTCAAAAGAAAATTTGTTTACGGTACTTGCTAAATAAAATATAAATGTAGTAGTTGATGTTAAAAATATTTTCCTTACATAAAAGTTATACAAGAATAGCATCTTTATACACAACATATAATACAAATATGTTAAAATATATATTTATTTCTAATATATAATTTAGTAACTCATATTAATTCCTAGTTATCTAATGTTGATTGATTTTTTTATTAAGGGAAATATGGTAAAATTAGCGCTTAAAGAAATTGAAATATACTTAATGAAACAATATATATAAATAATGACTTAAACATATTAAATGTTTAAATAAATGCTCTACGACTTAAAGCGTGCTAAGTTTTACTACAGTTTTCTCATGAACATAGTTTTGTAGAATTTATACCTTATCATGAAAAGAAACACCATAAGCAATTTCTAATGAGTGATCAACTAGTACTATTTCAATATATTTTTTTCAAAGAAAATTATTTGAAATTTATAAAATTAGAAATTCCTTACTAAGCATTATTTCAATAATTTATTTAATAAGTAAGTGAATTCCCTTATGCAGAAAAACATCTTATCATTTCGTAGCACTCACATAATACAATAGTGATATCAACGATGAAACAATTACCTTATTATGATTCATGTTGAGAATGAGCAGGTGGTTGAGATGTGTGAAGGACGAAGTAGGGATCGTGGCTAGATTGTTCTGAGACACATCCAATTGCGTTAGCTTGTTACCTAAAATGACGGACGTATTTGTTAAATTATATTTGTACACATATGGTATTAACATTGTTTATTTTATTTCGTTGGTTTCTTTTTTTAACATCTTTACACCTTGTATTATCACTATGATATTTTTTACGATTTTATATTAAAATCATTATATATTTATTTTTATAAATCAAAATTAATTTTGCAAATCATGCACTTCTATGAACAATTATTATACATGAATAAATTAATTATTCATTGAACACTTTAGTTATTATTCAATAATTATTAATTATTTATCATGTTTTTTTATAGATTTACAGTTTTATCCCGCATATAGTAGGGTAGGCAGAGGGGACTGCAGGAACCATATGAACCTAATGCTATGAAAATCCGTTGCTTAGTCCCTGCTTTCTCCGTCCCCGCTTTCCGCCTTATTCGACACATTGCGTGTTAAGTGGCGGAACTCACTGCCGCGCTTTGCCCAGTTTCCAAAGCGAAGAAAATGGAAATAGAAAAATCCATCCTCTCCGAGTGGGAATCGAACCCTCAAACTGTCGCGTTTACAGGCAGACGCTTACACCTCTGAGCCACGACGGTCCTCTTATATTTCTTCATATTTCTAAATAATAATATCTTAATACCATTAACTTATAAAAAATTGTCTTCACATACCGATAGAACTTAAAGAGGAGTCTTCTATAACAGCTAAACTGCTGTTATGTACGGTGAGATGGCGAATATCCAGACTTAAAAATATATACGAAGGTAGCTTGGCGAGGTTATTATGACGTAACTTGAGATAGAATATAATCATAGGCTTCGATCGCAGCGTATTCATTGCCTTGAAAGAAAATATTTGCTATTAATAATCCTATAGTATTTTAATGACGCACAAATAACGAAACCAAAAATATATTATTATTCACGCTACAAACATAGAATTACATTCTTTATTTAATTTAAGAGAGTAAAATCAAGCTCTCAATTTAAACGGCTACGAACAAAAGCATAAAAAATTAACTTATAAACGGGATTCGAACTCTATTACTATTCATAAAATTCAATAAAATTATACAGACGTTTTTTTATTTATACCTTTTGTATATGTTGTTGTTCAGTAAATTCGCATAGTATGTCAAGACCATTCTTTTTCACGGTACAGGTGCAAGGCGTGATAGTGTTCTGTGGCGGGCACTGCTGAGCCCCCTGTGGGTGTACTGGCCTTGCGAACAGCACGACGCAGCAAAGTAGCATCCAACGTGGCAGCATCTTGGAATATCTGCTTAGTATATAAATATATTAAAATTTTATAGTTTTTAATAGTCTTACAATTATTAACTGCTTTAATTAATTTTAAGTTTATTTTTATTTTTTAAATAATGGGGTATTATTTTTAATTGAAGTTTGATTGTATACAGTTTAAAGTGGTTTTTAAAATTACAATGCGGATATTGTATTTGCACAGTTGTGTGAGATTTTAAAAAAAAAGAATATTTTAAATATTTTTTTAGTTGAAGTAAGATAATGGTAGTTCTAGGATTTTAATATTTTTATTTCCGAATATTTACAAAGGCATCAGGACGGTTTATTTATACGGCGGATCTCCAAAGTTCGATCAGAAGATGTAATTTTACTAATGAGCTATATAATTACGTTTATAATAGTCCGTATTTTGATTAAATGAAATTTCATATCTTACGACAAGATATAGGTACCAAAAATGACAACAACTACAAAGAGATAAATACTCGTAGGTATAAGGACGTACCACTTACACTATGACTAAAATAGAAAAGAAGGAAACCAAAAACGAAAAATAATTAAGTAATGGCTCTACTAAAGTAAAAATAATTTATTTTGAAAGTTATTTATTTTAAGAATGGGATACGTTCTTATATAAGATTCTACTTGAAAACAAAAGCTTCTAGATAAGCTTTTTATTTTGCTACAATTTATCTCGTTGACATTCGTGGCTAAACTACTAAATATTTTTCATAATACACTTAAATGTTCAAAGTTTAAAGTAAAGATGGTGAACTTTTAGAAAGTTTGACAATAATACTAATGATTAAATTTATCATTTAAAATTAGGACCCACATAAAAAAATCAAAGATTGTTATATTATTTCTATAAAGGAGAATAAAGTATGAACTTAAAACTTCTTTATTTTTTAACGTATATATTAATTTTATGACTTGTGTATTATGCGTACGTCATACCCGTCGTGATGGGAAGAATATTTTGTTTTTTCCGGCTTTACTTATTTCATTGTTATTAATAAATTTAATTTAGTTCATTCTTTTTCCTATTATATTTAAAATCATCATCAATTATTTTTTCACCAAAATGAAATACTAATAATTATTTAAAAGCTACGACTAAAATATCAAAGAAATACTCATTGGAAGCATAATTAAAAATATAAGCAGAATGTAAAAAATATGTTAATTTTAGTACACAATTTAGTTAAGAGCTTGCAAATCCTGTGGGATTTGTGAGCTTACAAAAAATGTATATTGTTATGACACTTAATTTTCGTTGCGCAAAATTGAATTTTACACTCTGGCGTTAGTTTATAAAAAAATACAGGGTTTGTTGTTGGATGAATTGTATCCTTGGGGCTTATAATATTTTTATGAAAAATACTGTAATTTGTAAAATCTGATATAATTAAGTAAAGTATAACATCATACAATGTAATTAAATATTTATTTTTAATTAGCGTTTCTTTGTAATTATATTTTAGTATTTTATTTAAAATTCTTTTGCTATTCTATTTAAATTATTCATGTTTCAATTTATATAGAAATGGTGAGAGTATTTTTATTTTCCATGACCTGTGACCGTTAAAATATAAAAGTATATGCTAATGAAATGTCTTATTCACACGCTAAGTAAAGAAAATGTTAAGAGCTACGTTGGAATTTATAACAATTTGAATGTAGATTTTTATGTTTCTATATAAGATATTTTTTAATTTTCACAAATTTTTAATATTTTTAAATTTGACTGCTAATTTTTATAAAGTTTTGAAGGAATTTTATCAGATTGTCGTGAATCAATTGTTATTGAATTCATTAATGACTTTGCCTTCTGTTGCTTGTGTTTATTTAAATTTGTCTCTGTATTAAATTATAAGCGAATAACGCATCTTAAGTAACAAAATTTTTAATTTTCGTGATGTATACAACGACGCGATGACACTTTTTTTACCAGACGAATACCTACTTCAAGCCAACCGTGACCACGGATTATTCAATGTTCGAATGTAAAGAAATATTTTTTAATAATAGTTGTTAAATTTTATAACGTAATTAGTTTGCTAATTAACAAAAGCAGGGTAATAAAAAGCGTGTAATTGGATGTAGATTTTATAATTTATATAAATAATTAAGTCATTGATAAGTAACTACTATATATAGTACACAATTTTACTTGACGTCGAGATTTATAATATTGACTGTTGAGTGTGATGACTGAAAAGTCAGCTAACAGACTAACATCATTATCACTATCATGGTATATAACAAACTTGCTTTCTACTATCTGTACCTAGATGTGCTTAGATCATTGAAAATTCGAAATGAATTTTGATGTGATTTTTCTCATGAAATTAACTTTTAAAACATATAAATACAACAATAAAGTCAATGTTTACAGTAAAAAATGAAAAATACTTACTGAAATAAAGTCAACTTAATGGAACCTACATACTCGTAAACTGTAATATTCATGAAAACGTCTTAAACATATTACACTGTTACATAAAAGTAAGACTTCAACAGAAATTTATAAAGAAAATCCAATTTCCGTATTTGTTTCTATTTTTATTTTCTTTCAGCTTTCACAAATATTATTTACGTTGAAACCAAATGAAGCAATCAAAATCGAAAGCAGCATGTAATTGACTTAAATATTCTGTCCTTTTGTGAAAATTATTAATTGCTTAGATGACAATCTCAAAGCGGCACGGGGTGATCCAGTATACCTAACTATTATACTATAGCCACGATACGACTTCCGGTTACGAAGGTCGGGTCACAAAAGAACGCCTCAAGGTTACTGAGCTAAATAATTTATATTAATTACGTACATATTGCATTGTACGAAATTTTGCTAAAACAACTATTATTCTCGAAATGATAACTGGCTTAGTGATAAATGGTTGCCGGTAAAACCTTAAGTTCGTGTATTCCAACACAATTAAAATATTTTTGTTAATTAAGAATAAATGTATAAATATATGTATACATTAAATATTACGAAATATTTTATGAAAATATAAGATGTCCATCTTATAGGAGCATTGTTTGTTATTATTAAATTATATTCAAATTAAACAATATACGTCTTTTACATTTTTCTAAAACGCTTCAGGAAAGGAAAAGGCTAAAATATTTATAACCTTTATTCATTATCTTTAATGAGGATTTATAAAAATGCTAATGGTAAGGAAGGGTTTTTTAGGCTTGGATTGTTATACTAAAAGCAAAACTGTAGGCTAATAAAATACTTACATTTATTTGTGTGCGTGTCAGGTCGGCGTCTATAGTGAGGTGTGCCACGGTCATGGAGCACTAGGTCATATTTTTAGACATCCTGTGCGTGCCCTATAAACAATGTAACTTTTTAATAATATAAATCTAAGCAGGTAAAGTAAAAGTTTATCTCATAGATAAATTAAACGTGACATATGAAAAAATATATATTTGTTTAATCTTCATACTATATTCAGTATATATTACATATACTGTAAAAACACACACACATATATATATATATATACATATATATATATATATATATATATATATATATATATATATATATATATATATATATATATATATATATATATATATATATATATATAATATATATATATATATATATATATATATATATATATATATATATATATATATATATATATATATATATATATATATATATATATATAGTTTGTAAACATATACATTCATATATTTTATCAAAACGTATAATAAATCATATTACATGTTCTAATGGAAGATAAAATATTTCGACGGAGTAAGCAAATTGCACACGCAAGTCCGGAAGTAAATCGAGGATTATGTTTATCCCCTTTCTTATTATACTAGAAAAGAACTGTCCTGAACTGAACCTGTCCTACTTTGATATTAATAATATTGTGAACCTTTTACTAACCTGTATATTTATTATTTTTACTGTAGGAAGAAAATTATACAATAACTACCTACCTAGTTTTAGCTACCAAAGTAACAGATGAAGTTAAGATAAAATTTATATTGATATCATAATTTGTAACGCTTTTTACAGACCAAAAATTCAATGCTCAAAACATAACTCTCCAAAGTTTATATGTAATGTTTTTGTACTTTTTTCTCATCTTTCATATTTAGTATAAAATTAGACTATTTCGTTTATATAAAACACGAAGATTAAAGAGAATTTTGAGGTCGCGGTGAGGTATTCATAATGTGACTATCATTTGGGTGAGATTCCTTCAAGTGGTTCGATTGAATTATTGCACCTTGGTGGAATATACATATTATAAGGTACGTTTCTACCTAATGATAAGACAAAATTTAGCGTTATCTCCTGCCAACTAACTGTAAACATATTCTCAATAGCTCAAAAAGCTACGAATTGAAACAGATAAAATAAAAAAAAATACGCTACCATGAATTTACAGCTAAAATAGAAAATATTTTGTGAAATGAAAAAAAATATCAAGTATATTTAAAAGATACTTAGCAGATTATAATATATTAGCAGCAGATTATAATTTATTAAAAGTTAGCTTAGCAGATTATAATTTATTAAAATTAGATTCAAAAACATTAAAACCAAAAGCTCATTGTTTTTCTACTGAACAAAGCTAAGCAAGGAAGATGAACATGAAATATTGAACACCATTAACCGCTTACGGTTGTTAAAATTTACAGCGACTTTGAGATTGCCGTTCTCCTTAATTAAAATTTTATTTTAGGATCGTTCAAAAATTCATTCTACTGTCTCAATTACTTGTAAGAAATTCAAGTGTTATATCAAGAAATTACTTATTTTGATGTTATTTTTATTTATGTACTATACAGTATGATACATACATAAACACACACACACACATTTCATATTTCGTAAGGAAAAAATACATTTCCTTTTAGAAGCTAGCATAACATAGAAAGTGAGATATAAATGATAATTTGTTTGATTTGATAAAGTGTAACATTTTGTTTAAACTGTGAAATTTGTTATTTAATAATATGAATTCCGTAAATTTGTATGCCTACAATTGTATGTAAAATGAATATGGCGATATTAACAAATGACGACAAGTACCTATATAGTACGTTATCGAAAACAAATGAAATCTTTTTCACATCAACAACATCCACGTTCAAAGTCTGATGAATTGATAACAGATTTGTAAAATACTATTTAAGATATCGTTATAAAAACACAACATACTTGAACATATATAAAAGTATTTATAATATATTAAAGGTAAAATTTCAAATGTTAATAAGTATTTAAAATAATATAAGTCATCCTTACTCATTCTACTTTATACTATAGTAAAATAATAAAGTTTAATCCTTTGTGCTCAACCATCCACTGATTTAATTAATTTAAAAACTTTTACAACTATCGTAGAACCAAAGTAAGCCAGCATGATACTAATAACTAGCCAAACGACACCTTACCAATAGTTTAACATTAATATTTAATTAGCAAATCATTTTGCTAAATGTAAAATCCACACAAACAAAGTTACCCTATTGTAAATATATATTACTCGCACATCTAGTTGTGAAAATACTTGTCAAATTCTCAATATTTTCAATTGTATCAGAAACATGGCATCTTGAATATGTAACATTATATATATACTTTCATTAGTAAACAGGAAAGCGATATATAAGAATATAATATAAGGAAAATCATTTTATGGTTACGATAATGGAAAATTGTCGTACGTGTTTCATATAGCATTACCTTTGGGATTCTCATTTGGTGTCGTAGTTGTGTACAAATTTATAAATAAATTGTGTTTATGTTTGATCATAACATTTCGTATTTTTGTACATATTTTTCTATTTTCCTTTGATCTTTATATATTAAAAAGTTCCAAGTTTTATAAACTTTAAAGGAAAGGTTAAACTAAATATATTTTAGTTTTATATATCATAATCTATAAAAAACTACATGCAACAAACAATTTATTGACGAACGTCATTGATTAAATTCGAGTCAAAATGCCTTTGGTGAGTTTTGAGTCAGTTATTATCTACCGGAAGTTTCAGCGCTACACTATCATAATGAGGCTTTAAAGAGTAATAGTATGAAATTATGTCTTTATTACATTGTATTGTGACTGTAAATCGTGTGCAGCTTAAAATTTTTAGAAATAATTAGCATTCAGTCATAAGAGAACATTGTTGGTGAAACCAATATCTCATAAACTGTATTTAATATTTTGATACTTTTGGTTCCCGTGATTATAACTTACTAGAAATTAATTTAGATAAAATATACTTTCAAGAATAAAATTACTAATTTAGGAAATTATAAAAATCTCCCAGTTTTCATGAAATTTAACGCAAAAAAAAAAATTATATACTGTTGAAGCAAATAGATAACCAACCGTTGTTATTAAATTTATATGGCACTAAATTCACGTATACAAAAACATTCATTAACATATCATGCTTTATCGATGTATTTCCTTATTTTTATATAATTGTGTAAAAATATTAAAAATATCAGTTTAGCACAACAGACATAGTAATTTGTATTAATAAAATTAATATGAATATTCTGTAACAAATTATTTACAAGTATACAATGTACAGGTCCGTGAAATTATATACAGCTAGGATAGTCAAAATCAATCTACAAAACGTTGTAATAAAAATTATGAATTATTAGCGCCCCAAAGGTTTATTAAAAATTAAGCATAGTGGAACTTTTACAAAACACCTAGATTTTTTTTACTTAGACCTTTTAGAAGGTTGAAATTGAAAATTTTATAAATATTTTTCTCTCTCACCTACAAGATTTAGCTATTACGTTTTAGTACCGCAAAATGAATAAATATATCTCTAAAGAGATAATGTTGAGAGACTAGATCCACAACAACGTAAAAACTTATAACCAGCATATAAATATACTACGAAGTAGATTGATAATAACGGCTTAGTGGCTGAAGCAATTAGACGACTTTCAGAAGACGCGGGTTCGAGTATAACGTTACATATACATTCAAATATTTATTGTTTCCTATAAATAAATTAAATGTGTATATGAAGATAATATTTTATTGTGATTGTATTTACACATTGAGTGTATATATAGAACATAAATAAATTCTCATACATTTAAATGAACACAGAACATCTTGCAAATTGAAGTATGAATAAATACTGCGAAGTTAAACGCAATTTCGCCTACAATATACTCTTGAACCAACTATTTATACATCGCGTCGTAAGCGCAAACTACACATAATTTATAGCAAAGTTTGTTTAGGACTGTAGGTATCTTATCATTTACTTATTTTATACTGAAATAACTGCTTGTGGACTGCTTTATACATTATATGTGTAAATAAACGTATTGTAATTAATTTAATAGAGTACTGACAATGTTCATACACCAGACAAATTAAGAAACTTTTAGACCTAAAGTAAAAACAATGTTACAATACATTTATTTTAAAGTATGCATTCATTAATTATTGTCAATCACTAATGTTTGTATATAACAGCCAAAAAGATAAACAAAAAAATTTGTATTTTCAACAGGAAGCTCTTACCATCCTCTGATATATAATTTCGATAGCGCGTAGATACTTGTGCGTTACATTAGATCAAGGTTACGCTGTTGTTTTAACCCAATTAATCTAACAACCATACAGCTTAGTAACTTCTATGTAGTATATTAAAATTTGTATTGTAAATCAATTACCTTATCACACTCGTAACGTATAACTAGTTAACACTTTACACCAGAAATCACAAAAGAAAATCACACACAAAATATATTTTCACAATTTTAAAATAAAAAACTTTCATAATTTATTATGATAATGAAATAAAATGCTATTAACACTGATTTACGAATTGAATAATTTCATATATTACATATAGTACACTCTTTCGCAGATTGTCATCGACTGCCCAGGCCCCTTGATCATCCATTATCATTTGATAGGCCATCTCCGTCCGCGTGTCATTGTGCGTAATCGTAGCTGCCGGTTCACGGCTTATGATCGACACTGATCGAGTCGGTGAACCCTTGGCTAGAGCGGTTGAGTCTACTTCACTTGTTGATTTCGTATTTCGTAGTATTATATGTAAACCAATAATGTTATTTAAATAAAGATGTTCATAAGTAATATTTTCTTTATAATTTTAATTAAATTTAGATATTAAGAAATAACGTAAAATACAAACGTATCGGGAATCCGGTGTAGCGTCTTGGAAACGGTCCAAGTGTTCATACAAATATACTTAATTGTAACAAAAATTTAATACTTTTTCTAAAAAAATATTATATACCATATTTTCGTATATTCATATTTCGTATATTATATTATGACTTTATTCATTCCATATAAAAGTTAACATTTCTTAACATGTAAGTTTTGTATAAAGCCCTGCAAACATAAAACTTTGTAAATATTCAAGACAGCTAAGAGAACTCACAAGTTGAGTAGTTAACACGGCAGTCAAATTGTATAAAATTATAAACTTTTACAGAATTGTAACCATAGAAATCTTTTCACCTAATCAAATAAATTAGCGAATTCTACGTTAGTTAACTTATCTTTATTAAATTGTTCAAGTTTAGATATAATCTTAATTAACATTACACATTGTGCAACATATTTAACTAAGATGATATCGTGACTTTGTCTGTTTAAGTTATAAAAGGTGTTCTGTTCAATCTTTAACCACGTAACTGTTTGACGCGGAGGCACAGTGTATAGATTACTACTGGGGTAAAATTAATAATTATTGTTTATTTTTGATCAGAAGATGATAACAGCGTTGAAGCCTCCAAAATTGGACTAGACATAGTCTAAGAAGTACATAAGAATATTACATTCCACTTGTCTACTATATTTTATTTACATAATTCTACTTCAAAAATATTTTCTTGAACATTGAATAAATCGAAAGGCCACAGATAAAGAAAAGTTAAACACAATTGCGCTTAAGTAATACACAAAGAAGTCTAGAACCTTATTCTGAGGCTTTAGAGTTATTGTTATTTCTGCCTTTAAATAAAATACTTTATTGTTCGCTTTTTAAAAAATTATCTTATATATTTATTTATTTCTTTATTAAGTTAAAATAAATGATTATTGGTTATTTTGTTAAACAATCCTGTGTGTAAAACGTTTTTACATAATAAACTAAGTCGCTTCCAATCGATATACCTTAAAATTTTAATTACTATACGATTTTGAATGTTTTCTTCACAGAAGAACACAATAATTCTTCAATCGTATCAAACCAAAGTACATATATCAAAGATCTGTAATATAATATGTTGGAGTACAAAAATAGATTAGTGCACTTGTCCATTGAAAAACAAAGTCGAGGAAAGCGAAATACTACTTCAAATATAATATGTACATGTTATGTAAATATAATATGGACGTCGTGGCGCAGAGGCGCAACGTCTGCCTGTAACGCGACGGTTACTGAGTTCGATCCCCAGTCGGAGAAGGTGGATTTTTCTATTTTCATTTTCTTCGTTCTGGCAAACTAGGCAAAGCGCGGCGTTGAGTTCCGCCACTCATCACGCAATGCCTCGAAAAAGGCGGAAAGCGGGGACGAAGAAAGCAGGGACTAACCAACGGAGTGTCTTAACACTAGGTTCCCACGGTCCCTGCAGTTCCCTCTGCGGGATAAAGCGTGAAGCTAAAAAAACAATATAATATGTATCTAGTTCTAATACGTATAAGGTAATAAGATTGACATGGAACTTAATTATATTATTTTTTTATTCAAACCTTTAATTAATCTGTGGCTGCAATCTCTTCTCTCTATTATGCTTATAATTACTTTTCACAACAAATATTACGCGATTGTGGCTGCAGGTCTGGTTTAACCTGGCGGGAATGAATTCTCGTAGATAATTTAAGAATCAAACTGACAACTTCCTGTAATCACATTATGTTCTAAGCGTAAAGTTATAATAAAATAGCATGAAAAATGAAACCCCTAAGAACGTATTTTTATATAAACTTTTAACTATAGTAACATCGAAAGCCACATTTTAACAGTTGGTTTTGCGGCAAACGTCAACTTTATATCGGTTTCTGGCTATCACCTGGAGTACTATTTATAAAACCACAACACGATTTTTACTACTACGATATTTTTATTTCAAAAACATTTATTAAATTCCACGTTAAGTGCAGTAAATGTGTCTAGTAATTATTAAGAAGCTTTTTCTTTGTACTTTTGCATATTTAGATAAATGCAAAATCCAGTAGTATCATGGAGGATTTGTGTATCTGAAATAATTAAATCTTAGATTGAATCGTGAACTTAACGCAAGCTTTAGAAGAATTATGTTAAATAATTAAACATATATAACCAGTAGGTAGATATTTGTTTACTATTTTATTATTGTATAGATAGTGAGATAATTAAATTTAAGTGAAAGTTATAATAGTTGTAGAGAGATCACTGTAGCGCTGGTTTGAATGTGAACTGAATGAACGTGAATGAACGTGATGAATGTGAATTGGTAAATCTGGTAGCATAAAACACGGAGTTGAGTTCCGCCATACACACACAATATTTCAGGCGGAAGGAGCAAGCAAGTACATTTTAAGAACAGAAAAAATGTAAATGGAGTAACCATAGAACAGACTATATTTTACTAATTTAATTATTTAAATAAATCAGAAATAAGATAGGCATATGTTCAAATGTGGTATAACAATAAGTAACTTTTTAGGTCGATTGATCGACCTCGCCACGTCAGAGTGTATACTTTTTCTAAAAATATTTTTCTATACTATTGTGTATGTTGCTGCGCACAAAATTTTATATATGTTTATATTTTTTTCAATTTTAATAATAACAAGTTAAATCACCAGTAAAATAATTTAATTTTTTGAGTTTATTTGACGGATCAAGTGGTTGCCGTTTCTGATCTTATTTTTAATTGTAATACACAATATCTAACAATCCACGCAAAGTTTTTTTATATAGCTTCACGCTATTATCCCGCATATAGCAGGGTAGGCAGAGGGAACTGCAGGAATCATATGAACTTAGTGTTAAGACACTCCGTTGCTTAGTCCCTGCTTTCTCCGTCCCCGCTTTCCGCCTTACTCGAGGCATTGCGTGTTGAGTGGCGGAACTCAACGCCGCGCTTTGCCTTGTTGCTAGAGCGAAGAAAATGAAAATAGAAAAATCCATCTTCTCCGAGTGGGAATCGAACCTTCAAACCGTCGCCTTTACAGGCAGACACTTGCGCCTCTGCGCCACGACGGATACACTATTATTTGCTTCTTCACAACATTTAGTGACGAGTTAATATTTCATACTAACGTACAACATGTTAAGATGTGATTAAATATTTATTTTTGTACAAATAATTTATTTCAATACGTCATAGAGAGTTATTGTAGTATTTGTTTATATAAAGCGATATTGAGCAAATTTATGTTTTGGGTAAACAAACGAATGTTTGCACCTAACATTTACTATATAAATGTGAATGAAAGAAAATTATAATAATTCGATTCATAAATTCAAATTTCGGCAGTCGTGATTTGTAAAGCAGTTATGTACTTAACACATTAGTTAGTTGATTGATTTTGGTACCGCTTTACGTCCATTAGTTAATTATGCACATTGTACCTTCAAGTTATATACAAGCATTAACTAATCCACAGCGTTTTGTGTTGTTATGAAATATATATTAGGAACAAACACCAAAAGAAACACTTCGTTCTCCGTTTTCCACTTTTCGAAACATTGCAAATTAAAGGGCGGAACTCAACGCTCCGCTTGCCTAGTTTAATTTAAAATCATATATATTTTAAAAAAATGTTAAGAAACAAATCTAAGAACGCGTAGCTTAAAGCAAATTATACTGTAGATAACCCCGAACAAGGCTTTTTCGAAATTCAAGATTCAATTAAGAACAGAGATGGGATGTCAAAGTGGTTGGATAAATGCTTTATTCCTTGTTCAAAATGAAGACGCGGCGTTTTCGTGGCGCCTTTGAAATATATCAATATAAAATTAATAATCATAGGCACAAATACCATTCATTGTAATGCTTCTATTATTTCCTGTAAAA
The DNA here is from genome assembly GCA_037178615.1 of Dione vanillae. Lineage (NCBI taxonomy): Eukaryota > Metazoa > Arthropoda > Insecta > Lepidoptera > Nymphalidae > Dione > Dione vanillae. Next base: position 884,892 of record JAZFAU010000097.1, on the reverse strand, counting down.
TAATATAGGTATAAATTTTTTGTACAAAGAGAGTAGTCTTAAATGACAAATTCAATAAAAGAATGTCATTAGGGGCTGTTATATGCAACGATCCATTATGGAAGGGTTACGTTATTATTAGAATATGTGACTTAGTCATATACTCCATTACACAGAATCTCCAGAAACTTTATGACCTCCGCGTATTACAATGTTTTTGACTTTCGAAACATTTCTTTTTTCTAAATATATAATATTATACTTATTAGGCAATTTTCTTTTTCATTGCATGCATGACAATAAATATAATGGTATAAGGTGAGCCTATGCTATCAGTCAAACAATCTCATCTAATTAGTAACTAAATTCTATTTATATGAGAAATTTAATAATAATGACATTGAATAAAAGACATTGAACAAAATACATTGATTGGATTAAAATATTAATAATTGAAACAATAACACTAGAAAAACAGGTTATACACAATAATTTTGCCAAAAAAGTACATAATTATGGCCTATATATTCACATTTATATTCTACAAACACCTATTTTGGCCAAAATTTATATATTTTATGTTTCGAATTACAATCGGACGTTCATTATGAAAAAAATTTCACCCCAAAGAGGTTGTGTCAAGCGGTAAAAATAAATAGCACAAAACGTAGCTTTTGCTTTGAAAGCGACATCAAAAGGGAATACTCCGGCGGCGTAACAAATAATACCGACTCGTCGTGTAAATATCTACCTATCCATCTCAATGAGTCTTATAACGAGCTGACCGCCTTAACTATCTCCCTTACATTCGTCTTGGGCTGACAGTCGTTTGAAGTAACTCAGACCTTGTTAATGGAGGCAAGTCAATTAATATAATATATAATTGTTTGTGTTATTTGTAATTACATTTTGTAATTACGTCCTTAAATAAAAGATCATCATTTATGTCAAATGAACCTGATATTTAACTGGATTAATAGATTAATAGTTATTTTATTTCAAAAATAAGTTTTATTACTTTCACACTTTCTAGCTATTAGCCTATACTGATGTGTATACATTATAGAAGAGGATATACTGGAAGTATACATTTTAGAACTTCATCATATTACAACGTAACAAGTTCTCTTGGGGGTCGTACCGCGGCCCCTCTCTATAAAACAACACCCTCATGAGTTCATATGATGTACTACGTACACTCAGATAGACGAAGTTTAATCCTTTGTATACACAGATAATTTCATTAAGTATTTTAAAATTTAAATTAACATAATATATATAAATCAAATTTAATTTATAAATCTATAACGGGGCGTCATCACACGGTGGAACAGTATTTGATGTACGTTCAATAGTTTCTTTTTGCCTGCCCCAAAGTATGGTTTAAATATGATGCTGGAAAAAAAGATGTGAAAAATTATTGGATTAATTTAATGCGTAGTAGTGTTTATTTTCTTTGTGTTTATTACCTTTCATTTCTGACACTCAGTAAGTCATTTAATTTGACTGTAAGTATCGTTGCGATTAAATTATATAACATTATTTTAAAATAAAAAAATAATTAATAAGCAATAAAATATAACAAAATTAGCAGATAAATTTACTTTTACCCCACATTTGGCTAGGTCCAATCCTCCAGTTTATCTTGCTAAATGTGGGGTTAGTTTAGAGCAGCGAACTCAATGCCGTCCTCTTATCGTTGTCTTATAACAAGTTGTTTTTTGTGCTTTATTTTGTACCTATTAAATTACTGCATAAGGATATTTGGTTATAAATATTTGGCTACCTATAAACAGCTTTAAACTAAAAAGAAAATCTTTTATTTTTTTTATTTTTTATTTATTTTTTTTTCGTCTTCCAAGTCGTCAAATTTATTGAATTTTATCTATGTCAATAGACAAGTCTAATAATTTATACATCTATGTTAATATACAATTTTAACAAAGAATTGGCAAAGACAGCAACGCTTAAACTTTCATTCGATGAAAATATATAAGATTGAAAGCGGAATGAATGAGTTTTCTTGGAAAAGTATGTTTGAATAGACTCGTTACTCGTGCTGTAAATATAAGGAAATGCAAAATGCTAGCTGAAAAGTATTTTTAGATGAACGTACCAAACGTATTTATTGGAAATGATATATTAGCTGTGATACAGAGATTTTTTTAAAAAAGTCCATCCACTCACAGTAATTAAGTATATCCATACATGTATATATGCAAATTGCAAAATTTGTTATGTAAGTGATATAAGCAATTAATGATTTAAATGTACACGTATAGTATTAATATACAGATTAAGTAGCAAAGTCATCATTGATCTCAGAAAAAAATTAAAGAATTTTTATCGTATGATTTTGTTTTTTCATATGTTTTTGTCTAACGTTGATATAATAACTATCTAATGGCGGAAAGTTATTCTATGTTAAATACCTTTTTTTTTTAAGATTAAATAATTAAAATCACTGTTTATTTACTAGGCAAGCACATGGGGTATTTGATTACTGATACTTATAAAAAATAAATAAACCCTCTTCAATTATTCGACCGTCGTGGCGTAGAGGCGTAATCGTCTGCCTGTAAACGCGATGTTGGGGGGTTCGATTCCCACTCGGGGAAGATGGATTTTTCTATTTCCATTTCCTTCGCTCTTTAAACTAGTCAAAGCACGGGTTGAGTTCCGCCACTCAGCACGCAACACCTCGAAAAAGGCGAAAAGCGGGGACAGAGATAGCAAGAACTAAGCAACAGAGTGTCTTAACACTAGGCTATATGGTTCCTGCAGTTCCCTCTGCAATATGCGGGATAAAGCGTGAAGCTAAAAAATATATATATTTTACTAATTTATCCTAAATTAATACCTTTCACATAAAAACGAACAAATATACGTAAGCAAGTAGTTTGTATAGATTATAGTTATGAGTTAAGATTTTCCAATTGAAATAAATTTACCTACTTTATAATATGTAGAAAGAGATTGCGTTTGTGAAAAAGGAATTGTAGAAGGCACGATATTTATTTAAAAAAATATCTTACCATTAAATAACGCTCATGCTGTTATAGCGAAGCCACAGTAAGTGATAGAGCCACGTTACACTAATAACAGTAGCTCAAAAGGGCCAGGCTCGAACCAGATAATTACCACGATCTCGCAGAATACCGTCGTGAAACAGCTTTCGAATACCTGACGAAACACAGCAGTATGGTAATGCTGTGTTTTGTCAGGTGAGTGAAAGTTCCGGAAGCTTATAAAGGGGGGGTTGATTAGGGAATTTAGTTGGCAATGCATTCACATCCTCTCAGGTCGTAGATGTTATGGGCGAGGATGTCCACTTAACATCAGGTGGCCTTCTGCTCGTTTACCAGCTAATAATATATATAAAAATACATACATATTTTATAAAATATAAATATAAAAATAATTTTTATTAGTTACTTAAAAGTTTCAAATCTTTCAAATATAAATCTATCAATTTATTAGAAAACGTAACAATTATGTAGTTTAAAATAAACTCAAATGTTCTTTTTAAATTTTCTATTTAATCCGACTATCGTTATATAGCTAGAGCAGGTGCCGTCGGTTAAGCACCTCGTTTTCCGCTCGTTTTCTCATTTATCATTGATGCAAGATCTTAAATAGCTTTTTAGTTTACTTTTTAAATTTACTACACATATATTTAATAAAATAATGTATATAGCTGTTTACGAAATATAGTATAATATGATTGTATATTAAATTTTGATTTAGAATTTATATAAAAAATTAACATAGTGAAAAAAACCACAGTGCAATAACAAAATAACCACACATGAATAATTATTTAGGGAAATTATTATTATTCATAGTACCTTTTTTCTTGTCATATAATCAACTTTTCGTTCCATAATTTATTAAGAATTATTATAGAATGACATCCAATAAATACATACAGTATTTGTATTCAATTTTATCTAAAAAGTTTATACAACATAAAAATTACTAACTATAAGAGTAAGTATATGTAGGCGCTAGGCAAGAGTTTCACTGATAGGAGCTTATTTTTGTTTGTTTTTAGTTTGTTCTCGTGCGGCAGTGCAGTAGAAATCAATTTTACATAGTTAAGTCCATTTTATTTAATTAACAGCTGACATTTCTGTTCAATTTTCAAAAATAATATCACAAAGAACTCTACATTACAAATAGATTTTAGTAATTTAAATAATTAAACATTAACTTTAATATTAAATACTTTGGTGATAATGAAATAATAAAATATATTGATTTACGCCCATATATACTATAAGAAAGTATACTTTAAGAAGGTATTAAATGTTTAATCAATTTTAAATTACACAAGCTATGATAATTTAGTAAGATTACAGTAGAAATATTTCATATACAGTATATATATATGAAATTTATCAATATAGATTGCAGTAATAATTTTTAGGATATTATTTTATCTGAGATATTATTAAGTTTTAATCTCACACGAGAATACGATCGAAGATGTCTACATTTTGGCACACTTATAGTTCAAGTGTTGAAGAAGTGAAAAGCGCTAATATTTTTCAAGGATAGTGCTAATAAAGTACATTGAATCCATAATTAAACAAATAATAATTGTATATGTGTAATTTTTTATTTGTTTGATACGTTTGATTATTTAGATTTCTGTAGAACGGAACGTTGTTGCTATGGCAACGCATACACCACGTGTCAACAAGTTCACAAGTAGTAAAATTGCATTTAATTAATAAAAAAATGCAGTATATTAATAAATAACTCAAAGACAACTTAATCACTAGCTAAATCAAAGCGCCACTGTTATTAAATCTACATAGCTCTGGAAGTTTTAATTAGCGCCACTTTATTTTCACTCCGTCCTAGCAAATGCTAAATATTCACCTCGCGTGCCATGTTTCATTTGGACGGTAAAAATAAAACTGTGTCTTACGATGGAAATTCTGAAGGTTCGCCGTGATGCTCATCCACAATGAGAGGGTGACAAGAAATGAATTGTACTTTTTATGTGGGACAGTCTGTTGATTCTGAACATATTATACAATATAATTGTATATAATTGTAAATATGTAAATTAAAATAAAATTAAAAAAAATATACTAATACCTATTCTAAAAGCTATTTGTGATCCAAATTATAAAATTATATTCGGATTCCAAATTATATTCGGTTCTTAAAGCACTCTAATTCTAATTCATAAAAATTATCCGCCGATAGATATCGATACTTTTTAAATAAGATTTCGCAGGCGCGACGTCTATTAAATAATATATTTAACTATGCGATATTTAAATAACTTATAATAATTATGTAGGAAAAAGTATTCGTCCGAATAACCACCTCATTATATTTTTAAATTCATTATTAATTAATTAAAGAAATCTACTGGTTTCACGACCTACTTACATAAAGCGCCTTTACTTGAAGATAATTAGACTATTGAAATAATAGATCTCTTTTTACTTTCAATGTTTTACGTATTCTCTTTTGTCTGTCAAGGGATGTAAAGTTGTTTTAGAGACAGTCTAGGTGGTATAGTATTTAACCGTACAGAGATCGTTATAGGTTCAATCTCTACTCGGAGAAATATAGTTTTGTAAACCTTTTTTTTTCTAGCTTCACGCTTTATCCCGCATATTGCAGGGTAGGCAGAGGGAACTGCAGGGACCTTATGAACCTAGTGTTAAGACACTCCGTTGCTTAGTCCCTGCTTTCTCCGTCCCCGCTTTCCGCCTTTTTCGAGGCATTGCGTGTTGAGTGGCGGAACTCAACGCCGCGCTTTGCCTAGCTGCCAGAGCGAAGAAAATGGAAATAGAAAAATCCATCTTGCCCGAGTATGAATCGGAAACCGTCGCGTATACAGGCAGACGCTTACGCCTCCGCGCCACGACGGTCCTATTCCTTCTGCTTTCGTAAAACACAAACACAAATGGGTGAGAATTAGTAAGTCAGTAATATGTTTGTCACTTATTTTTAGGATCCTTACGTAATGCGAAATATATGACGTGATGAATAAGTCTTACAAATGAAAAAAAGATAAAACGAAGATCGATTTTTCATTGCCCTATATTTACATATATGTTCATAAATTTTTCATGGCAACAAAGGAAAACGTCCGAGTCTATTGAATTTTTAATTCTATCATACCTTCCCAACTCCACTTATAGTAGGTCCATTTGGAATATTTAAGTATGACCACCCTCGTTCCATCACGGGGTAAATTAAGACAATTTCGCTTATTAATATTAATTAAGAGCGTCGTTTAAAATTCAATTAATTTAATAGCACTATAAATTTAAAGTTTAAACATTTATTTTGACTTATACATATTGCTTCTTTGTAAAAGTTATAAGTCGGTTTTGTTTAACTTTCTACAATGTTACCTACTTTTATATCGTTTGTAAACGCATAATTATTATACTACGGATATCAATGAAAATGTTTTATTTTGTAGTATAGCTAGTATATTTAACTACGGAGTAGGAGTATGCCTCGTCCCCAGAGAATAAAATGAGCATTAATGGCTGCTCAGAAGGTGTGTAGGGCGGTCATGGACCGACTGGCCCCGCCGCGCCGAGGCGCGGTCGTGCCGTTGTGAGAGATAGGCCGCGTCGCCTGTTACGGCGGCGACGGCGAGTCTTTGGGACGCCCCGATTGACATAAATTCAACGCTTTTATAGTCTTTATGATCTAAAACTACCCCTTTTATGAAATTGTTTGGAATAAAGTAGGAGGTAGCTGACACGGCCATCCTGCATGGTGCCCGCCCCGGGCACCCCACGAGTCGGGATAAATCACTATAACAGCAGTTAGTCGTGCGCCTAAATTGTACTGTATAATAAAACAGTCCCATAATGGAATTTTGCTCATTTCATCATTGTTTACACTGAAATAGCTCGACAACATGACCCTAATTAAATTAAAGGAATATGCCACACTTAGGAAACCCTAAAGGGACTATGCCACACTTAGGGAACCAGACTCATAGCTCAACACAACTTGGCCTTAAAGAGCATTTTACTCACTTAAGCGTACCAAGTTGTTAAAGTTGTCTTGCTCTTAAAGAGTATTTTCTCACTTAAGAGTACCAAGATCAACTTTGAGCCCACATGTACACCGGGACTGAGCCCGCCAGGACTGCGCCCTGCTGTGCAGAGCACCCGCTTCAAGTGCACAAACTGCACTCGCAGCATCAGCGGCGCGAGCGCACCACAGGCCCACTTTATGAAATTGTTTGGAATAAAGTAGGAGGTAGCTAACATTTAATAGTAATTTATATTTTATCGTTTCGGCTTATTTTACTTCATAATAAAAGTAGCGTAGTCATGACGCAAATGCGCAACGTCTGCTTGTAACGTGACGGTTTCTAGGTTCGGTTCCCAGTGGGGAAGATAAGTAAAAAAATCTATTTTCTTCGCTCTGGCAACTAGGTAAAGCTCGACGTTAACTTCCGCCACTCAACACATAATAGCACACGTAAAAGGCGGAAGGTGGGGACGGAGAAAGCAGGGATTAAGCAACGGAGTGTCTAACACTAGGTTCCTATGGTTCCTGTAGTTCCCTTTACCTACCCTGCCATGTGTCGGATAAAAGCGTGAAACTAAAAAAAAGTAAAAATAACACTTACTAACTAATACAAATACAACTTACAACACCAAAAAAAATTGAAGGTGCCATTTTAAATAAGAAGTTTATATACTTGGATGGTTTTTATGTTTTTACATTAAGTATTTAAAGTTCTTTACGCTCTAGGTCTTGCTCGGGCCTATTATGTATGAAGTCTCAAACCATAGCTTTTTGATGTGCTAGTATAAATGTTAGTATAAAAGATGAACGTAGCAACTCTTGAATACACACAAAATGTACACTCATTTTCTAAATATATTTTATTTGATATCAAGTACATTTATTTATTAGTACGGCACAACCGTAAAAAATATAGTAGAAGAAGAATTTTATCGAATAATTTTTCATTTAAGTACACGCATGCTATTAATAGTATTTGTAAAACCTAACAGTAACTTAATTTCCTGTTCCTGTACACCAGTGCCCGTTTCCTCAATACTGAAGTTGACTCGTGTTCCATTAGACGTTATAAACAACCTGTATAAAATTTCTATTAAGTAATTTATCATAATAATACAGTAATGTATTCTTTTGTACTGTTAATACTATATATATTTAGTTCTTTTTATCACAATGCTATGAACATTAATTTATTTTAATTTCCTTTTCTGACGTAAAGTCATTAATCAACACAATAGTCTCATATTTTTAATAATAGACAAAAGACCAGACAAACAAAATTATCATAATTTAGATACTTCTTTGATTCAATTTTGCATTAAAACTTTGATATTTTTAACTTCTTTACCTAAACATACTTATTTCTATAAATCGTTATTTTTTAGCTTAGTGGTTACCATTTATTATTAAAACTTTCTAAAAATATTTTGTTTGTATTTCCTTTGTAACAAGCGTTTTGTGTAATAAGATACTATTTTAAGATATTATAAAAAATAACATTTTACTTATTAATCACTTATCATCCCTCCATAATGATGTATGACCATTCATATTATGATAATATATATTCTATTTATATATAGAGGAAACGTTCAATTTATACGTAAATTGAATTATTAAACCTGCACGTTTCTGCGCCCCAATCAAAGGCACACTAAATTAAATTTTATTCTGAACAATGGGTACATTACGGTTGCCAACGAAATTATTTATACGTGAACCATATGAATACATTACACGAACGTAATCACGTTTGGGATTGCGCATCATGAATTTTTCTTCATAAAAACCTATATATTGTGTGCTTACTCTCTATGAATACAATTTTATTTTGACATACTGTATATAAATGAATTACTTTTAAAAGTATTGTCAAACAATGTCAATCAAATTTCAACTCTGTAGGTAAAATATTACAAGTCGCGTCAAGTTCCAATGTCTATGCAGGAAGAAACGTATGAAGGGTTGTCAGTTTACTGACAATAATACTGAGGGGAATTTTATACCAAGTAATTCATAGCTCTAACAAAATATTTTCTCATTCATAAATTTTACAGATTTCATTTGAATGAATTTCAAAGCTCTTGTAAGTCACTACTCGCTAATAAAGGCTGTGATCAATTTTGCTAAACAGTTTCATGTAAAGTGAATGAAGGTTAGATGGCTTCCAAAATTATGATAGGAAAAGTAATATTCTAGATCATAATCGTATAAATATAACGATTATGATTTAAAATATTAATTTTCCTATCATTATAAAGATATTGAAAAGACGGATTGGTGAAAAATATAGCCACGACCGAGCTTGAACAGTTTTTATTATTTAAATATGTTTTCTTTTTTGTATAGCTTCACGCTTTATCCCGCACATGGCAGGGTAGGCAGAGGGAACTGCAAGAACTATACGAACCTAGTGTTAAAACACTCTGTTGCTTTAGTTCATGCTTTCTCCGTTCCCGCTTTCTGCCGTTTTTCGAGGCATTGCGTGCTGAGTGGCGAAACTCAACGCCGCACTTTTAGAAAAATCTATCTTCCCCAAGTGGGAATCGAACCCACGCTACGCCTGCAGCAGTAGCAGCAGACGCTACGCCTCTGCGCCACGACGGTCCTCATTTAAACATGTGTGGCCTGTAAATAATTTATGATATACGTAGAGTATGGCAAAAAGAATTAAAAGGCACGAATAAATTAAGATACAAACTAAGAAGTTTCACTTATTAAAATAACGCTAGCCTAAGTTTGCATCAAGTGCGCATAAACTTTGAGGAAGAAACAACTTCATAATACTAACTTCTGAAAGTTGCCAACTTTGATAAATTTATTCGAGAAATTAGCTGCGGTTTAGAAACTGGAGTGTACTGTTTTGTTACATGGTGAATTTTGTTATACTTTCATATATTCTAAGAAGCACATACAAACTCAGATAATATTTATGTTTATGTTATATATGTAGATAATTCAAAAATACTCAAAAATCCAAATGATATCTTACACGACGATTATGCTCTGCCGAAAGAAACTATGTATCTGCCTGTAAACGCTACGGTTTCTGGGGTCGGATATGTACTCAGGGAGAATGTTTTATATTCATTTTTGTCGGTCTAGCAATAAGCCAAATTTCGGCTATGAATTTCACTTAACATACTATGTATGGAAAAGCGGAAACGGAGTATCTTAACACTAGGTTCCCACTGCTTAACCTTTTTTTCCGCTAGGACATTCTTTGACTCTTACTATCTACGGTCTGCAAAGTAATCGAAACCCCACACTACCCAATAAAATCCAGAGAAAATCCTCTCAACCTATAAGAGACGCTGCAGGATCGCTCGCCCATACCACTACAGCTCCTTGGTGGAAGGTGTAGCCTCTATAACATACAGAGTGATAGAAAAACTGTAACTGTAGTAGGCTAAGACTTCTAAAAGACTACTAAGTCTTCTAGTGTGAGTGGAGTTGGAAATGCGAATCATTTTCTCTCACCCCGTGGTATAAGGCGGTGCATTACTGATTATCTAAAGGAGACTGCTGTGAACAGTTTTTATTTCACTCTTTTATATGATCTTCACCAGACTAGACAGTGCGAGATTCCTATCGGCAGACGTCAATGCACAGTGATGTGGATCCCAAGAATGGCATTCGGATATAGTGTGATGCGCCAAAATGACGGAGACATCACCCGACGTGCAACCTGATGCATTTGCCCACAAAACATGAACTTCGACGGGTACTTCCGCTTGCAACTTTGAAGGCAGATCGATGACCTGTAGTTATCGTCCACGACCTAGTGAGGTAAGCTCGAATAGCTCCGAATAGCTACCATTGCCTACCCTGTTATGAGCATGAAAAAAATATATAAAAATAATGATATAAAAATGAATATTTTACTTTATATATACCACATGGCACTCTCTTATTAGCATTCACTCTTATTAATCTACATTACTATATGTATATTTAGTTCACAATTCATATGTTTGTAAAAAGTAAATAACTTGCTGAGATTGCAAACAATTTCAAACTAAAGCTCTCACATAACATCACGTGAAAGCATACCTAGTTTAGTAATGTCGTATTTACGCTCCAAACGTAACTGCAATAGAATGCAATCTACTAACATTGAGAAGTTAGACAGTTACCTTCTACCAAATTAATCAACTCTTGTTTAGAGCTTGCTAAAAGCTCGGGCAACGACCTCGTCCCACGTACAGATTGCATTTACAGTACTATATACAGAGTAAAATATATGGGCGCAAATCACTAAGCGATGATTTAATCGTTTCGATAATATTTAATACTGAAATTATTGTTTAATTATTCAAATAAGTAAAACCTATTTGTAACGTAAAGTTCTTTATGATATAATTTTCGAATATTGAACAGAAATATCAGTTGCTATATTGTTTTTATCATGTAAAAAGGCTTGAATTATCAATAGTTTGTATGAACATTTGTTATTTGAAGTTCATATTAAGACTTGTGTACTATATGTGTTCTTTGTAGAATAAACCAATTCATACTACATACTTTGTTATTTTATTGTGAAAAATAGACTCTGAAAAGCGACACACCTGGTATATACAACGTATATGTATTAGTATATAAATTGGTAGTCAGTAAGGATAATTGACTTATGTTAATAACAATGATGTCGTGCAGAATAGTTGATAGAGGTTTCAACAGTTAAGATTCAGTATCTACGCGAGGCGAATATTTGTGACGTCCATCTGGTTATTATGTAAATGGAGCGACAATACTACTATATACTCTCAGAACAGTAAAAATGACAAAAATAACTATATTTGTGTTATATTTCATTGTTTATTTTAATTATATTATAACAATTTACTTCTAGTCAAATATTTAATAAACCTATAAAAAAAAATAAACGAAACCTGTTAGTCTTATATGATGGCCGAGCGCTCTACATCTTTTGTATACTTTTCAAATTGCATATTACTTTTATTTATAAAATTAGAGATTGAACATTTACTTTTTACTTATAAAAATTAAAGGACCGTCGTGGTGCAGAGGTGCTGTAACGCGACGGTTTCTGGGTTCGATTCCTAGTCGGGGAAAATGGATATTAAGTCTAATTATTAATGCCTATTTATCATTTGGCAAGCGATAACTGCTTGTATATTCTATACAAAAGTCCTAGATAAGTTAAAAATAAACTGACTTCTAGTGTATTAGTCACAGCAAACGCTTTGAATATTGATTTTATGGTACCTGCAACCGGTCGTGGTATATTTTGCACCTTTCATAATATTTGTAACATTTGAGAATTGAGAGAGGATCCTTTTTTTTTCCTAATGGGTTCATACGTTAGAATATATACTATATTTAAACTAACTATTTGATCATCTTGTATTAAACACACTACATTACTACTAAATACAAAACATTTATTTATTCAGATGGGTATTCGTCGGTTTTTTTTTTCTTGGTTTCGATAAAGAAAAAAGCTCCTTAATTTTTTACACATTTTTATATCATTTTATGTTTATTTCTGGACTGGACTGTACCTTATTACAATTACGTGACGTATCGCTGATAAAGCTTAAAAATGTATAAGAAGGAAATGTTATCAGAGCACGACCGATTGGAATAAGATTTTATCATTTATCGATTTAAATTCCACTCCATTACCTACACTATGAAATATCGAAATAAGTATTTTTTTATTTTAGCTTCACGTTTTATTCAGCACATGGCAGGGTAGGCAGAGGGAACTGCAGAAACAATGTAAGCCTAGTGTTAAGATACTCCGTTGCTTAGTCCCTGCTTTTAATGTCCCCGCTTTTCGCCTTTTTCGAGGCATTGCGTGTTGAGTAGCGGAACTCAACGCCGTAATAAATAATTTTAAAATGAATAAATGAAAAATGTATTTTTTTTATTTTTTTACTAAATAAATTTGTTTAAAAGCACATCTTCTTTAGAAAAATATCTTTGGAACTGCAGAGATCTTTTTCGTCTTCCTACTCTCGGTTAAGAATTTATCAAGAATAGGTACAAGTTTGAACAAAATATAACTGAAAATAAAATATATACAGTTATTTCAAACATCTCTCTAAAACCTCAAATATTTGCTGTAGCTTAAAATTAGTACACGAAATATTACTAAAATTTTCAAATGTATATTCAAATTTCAGTTTGTATGTGAATTACGTGAACCGTTATAAAATAATGAAGCAAACAATCAATAGAATGGCCATTGTTTATCATATTTTTAGTATACAATTTCATTATTTACAATTCTTATAGAGTTATTTAGTTGAGTGGCTATGTATATTGGCCTGAATATTATAATAGGGTACTCCTTACAACTTAAAGAGAGATATAAAGAAAAATATGTTAATGGAGTCAATGGATTGATTAGTTGTTAAAATAATCTTCATACAAATTAATTTTTTTTTAGCTTTAAGGTTTTATATATTAATATTAATAAGTTTTACTTCAAAACTTATATGGCTTAGTTCTAGTAATGAAAGCCACTATCTTCTATATGCTTACTGACAAAGTGCTTTTGACCCAGTGAGAAACGAGAATGCTATTATGGAAATATTCCATTTCCATTTGTATTGAGACAATATGCAATACATCGCTTATATGTCATTGCATTAGTTTCTATGAGCTTCTGTTGTTCTGTGGAAACAGTATTCAATGTTACAAGTATAACGTATACAATACAAGTTTATTATTTCACGTGAAGTAGTGCATTTGAAAAAAAATATATAGTTAACGCGAATACTAAAACTAGTTCCTAGTTTAGACATCAAAATAAAAATAATTTATTCTCTTAAATAGATAGGTTAAATATTTTTCTATTTCATATTCTTGGCTCTACTGAAAAGTTAAGCTTTTGGATAGTGATATTTTTAGTTTAAGCAAATAATATGTTGTGGTCATCATTACATCATCGACTACCTTCCTTCATCATCGATCAGATCAGATCAGATCAGATTAGAACCACGACGATCTCAATATTTTAATAATAAACCGCTAAAAATGATATAAAGTAATTATATATATTTAATTTGTATTAACAACGAGCATAAAAGAAAATCAGCGTACATTTTTAATAAAATAGCAGCTTAGTCACGTTATAAAATGAATACAACTTACATTTCTAATGCGAACAAGAAAACAAGAGAACAACTTGCAACAGGTAGGCTTTACAATGTGGCAGATAAGCCGTTGTTGGGCCTGTTACGTTCCTGACAGCGCTATCTTGCCAACTCGCTAACTAAGTCAAGGTAAGTATACACAATGGAACTGAGTTATGTAACTTGGCGGGTTTAGTGGCCTTCCAAATGACTAAATATGACAAGTGAGAGAAAAACTTAATATGGAACATATTAAAATGAATAGGATGTTTAGTTTTTTTATTTTTGAAAGTTCTAAATGATATTCGATTATCGACTTATTACGTAAGCCGAAGTTAAGAACACGTTATAGTTGCACCTCGCCTGTAGCAGACGGGTGTCTCATCAAGTTCCTATATGTTTCATAAATAAGAGTAGGTAATATTACTATAAAAAGCTTTAACTCATAGAAATATTTAATTTATAAAAAAGTTTTAGGATATATTGGAAGCTTTTAAGTTGATAACTTAGCTTTATAGTAGAATATATATATTTTTAGCACCAGACACGTTTAGGTGTCGCAAATATTAAGGCTATCAGAGGAAATCTAGTATTAAAACATTCCGTTCCGATTTCCATCTTTCAACATATCGTGTGTTGAGTGACAGAGTCACTGTAACACTGACCATAGCGAGGCAAATGGTGACAAATTATTCTTCCCTAGTATGAATTAAACTATAATCGTCGGGCTTTCATAAGATACCGTGACACTGTACCATAACAGCAGTGCCTCTGTAGTACTTGAAAATACATATAAAAGTATAATTATATTATGACTTCGAGTATGCTTTTTTCGAATGAAAATCGCCTTTTTATAAAAATACAAAAATTTAATTCACTTAGTGGCTGCTGGCTTTGATCCAACTTAAAATTGGAACGAAGCAACAAGCTATGATGAATAGCTTAACAGTTAAATTAAATTAATTATTGTGAATTTATATTTATATATATTTATAGAATACACATAAGCTAATACAGTGCATATTCAACATTATGCACAAAAATAACAGAATGTGTGTTCACACGTATTTTGTAAGCTTTTGCGGTAAAATTTAATTCATACTGTATACCCAGCGTATCGCTACATTCTTATATACCTTAAAGTAAAAAAGCGTTATATGTAAAACCTTTCAAAATATGAAATATCAGAGGTCGTGAACGTTTTTACGTAAAAGTCTCACTGAAGATCATTAGTCTACGTCGCGCTGGCAAAGCTGAAAAATATTATCTAGGTGCGCTTCTAAAGAACACGTTATCTTGTAATTAAGCCTTAAATAATAAAATAAATTCAGATTTTTATGTACATTGTGAAATACAATATCAGACTCAATTACGGTTAAAATATTAATTAATTTAATGGCTTTCTAAATGAATTTTAGTTTTTAAAAACGTTTCGTCAAGTAATTTAATATAGCTTTATAAAATGTATTCCTACATTGTCTAGAGGCAAAGAGAGGATGATTTCGTGACTTGGGTTGTAGTCCTTTTTTATACTTAATATTGTTACTTCTTTAAATATATTGGATAGCTGAGGGTATTTTGCGTATATTGTGAAGTAGAGAAGAATATCTTCTTCAATTCTTCTTCAAATCTTATCAATTCTTCTTATTACAAATTATAATGAAAATAAAAACAAAAATTATAAGGTGGGGTAGCCAGTAAGATCTATGAATATAGATAAACTATAACGATATATTGTATATAGCAATTCTTCACACTACTTTACTATAGTATAAGGTTCATTATTAAACAATAAAATAAGATTTTGTAATAAAAACTATAGTACATGCAACATCAAAAACTTTTAGATTATAATGAAGTACCTATATAAAAACTTTATGACGCCATTACAAAATTTGTAGAGGTCGAATAATGTTTCAAAGTTGCGAGAGTATTAGAAGCTACATGATAATTCGTAACATTAATTCGTAATAAAAATAAAAATCGATTTTCATAAGGTTTGTATTTTTATATTTCGTTATTGCCCATTTTATTTGAACAGTAAGCGTTTATTTATCAAATTGCCTCATCACACCTAGAAAATAAAAACGCCATTTCTACGAGTAACGATCGAGCTCATAGACATGATTTAATTGAAAAATATTTATTATTTTTCTTTTCTATATCTGTTGATAACTAGAAATAACGCTTTAAAATACAAGCATGCAAAAATAACAACCTAAAATATACTATTACAAGTACCTATAAATAAAAAACACGATAATATTTTTTTTTGTAGCTTCACGCTTTATCCCGCACATGGCAGGGTAGGCAGAGGGAACTGCAGGAACCATGCGAACCTAGTGTTACACTCCGTTGCTTAGTCCCAGTTTTCTCCGTCCCCGCTTTCCACCTTTATCGAGGCATTGCGTGTTGAGTGGCGGAACTCAACGCCGCGCTTTGCCTAGTTTCCAGAGCGAAAAAAATGGAAATAGAAAAATCTATCTTCCTCGAGTGATAATCGAACCTACAAACCATCGCGATTACAGGCAGACGCTTACGCCTCTGCACCACAACGGTCCTCATGATTGTAATTATGTGAAATAATTATTACTTCTGAAGGAAATAACTGTAATATTTTAATTTCTCGGTTCTTCTGGTATAGTAAACATATTTTACAAAAAAGAGAAACACATGGTGTTATAACCATCAAAATTATACAAAAATACTGATTTAGTATATATATTGTATTTTGTGATATATTTTATTTTTTATTATTACTCATATAAAATAGAAAAATATAGAGAATAACATAAACAAGAAAAACTTTGATAAAGCTTTACTTAAAAATTTTCTTCTAAAATCTAATATGGTGCGAATAACGTAAATCACCAACTGCTATCTATTTTACGGATATTTGAAAGACAAACGGCCACCATGTAAGGTTGAATACGGTCCCTGGCTACATTGTAAGGTTTAAACAAACGGGCGCTCGTTGCTCGATATAAAGCATAATGGGCAATCACATCACGCTCGACCGGGCATAGGCTTCGCCACACGAGTATACACTAAGTGTTTGTGTTGTATCTACTTAGTCCATTTATATTACTGATATATATTTATATATTCTGTAATATATGAGCTTTAATTGTAAGGATTAATTGATGTTACTATGATATTTGGTGTGAAATTTAAAAAAGGCAAAAGAAAAGAGACAGTGAAACTTATCAACTTACGGCCTTATTCATAAAAAAGTCTTATAGAACGTTTTAAGCATACTTTAGTTAAAACGCTCTATAAGCCTATAGAACGTACGATAAATGTTTGTATTCATAAACGCTCTATAAACCTTCTATAACTAAAGTGTCGCTAATATGAGTTATAAGTTCACAATGTTGCCACTATCGGTCGACTTGTTGCCGAAAATACCAGTTTATCCACAGATAATAAGTAACATACGCATCGACTTAATATGACCACAAATAATATTACGTATAAAAATATATTGTTGGATCTGGCTTGACATGTACCGGCTTAATTTACGTCATTGTTATCTGAAAAACACGAATGTTTATTTTATTTTAGCTTATAAACTTACTTAAGTTTTAAAAAAATAAATCAAAAGAATTGTAATTTGTTTAGACATAGACAAGTATTACCTATGTATTTTAAAAAAACAAATTAAATTACGACGCCGTCATCCAAAGAAAACAAGTCGCTTATACTTCTGTGCACCTTTTTTATGTAGAAATTATTATTAATAAACTTGTTAATAATTAAATATAGTTAATAAATATCGAACAAAATGTCGATTGTTATATTATTTTGTTTACGAAACTGAAATTGACACTGAAAGCGGGGATGGAGAAAGCAGGGCCTAAGCAACGGAGTGTCTTAACACTAGGTTCATATGGTTCGTGCAGTTCCCTCTGCCTACCCTGCCATAAGCGGGATAAAAGCGTGAAGCTATAAAAAAATAATAAAAAAAAAATATAAATACATATACACATATAACAATATGTGCTTTATAATTATGTTGATAATACATTTTTTATTCTCTACTAAAAAAAATGTATTATCAACATAATTATAAAGCACATATTGTTATATGTGTATATGTATTTATATTTTTTTTTTATTATTTTTTTATAGCTTCACGCTTTTATCCCGCTTATGGCAGGGTAGGCAGAGGGAACTGCACGAACCATATGAACCTAGTGTTAAGACACTCCGTTGCTTAGGCCCTGCTTTCTCCATCCCCGCTTTCAGTGTCAATTTCAGTTTCGTAAACAAAATAATATAACAATCGACATTTTGTTCGATATTTATTAACTATATTTAATTATTAACAAGTTTATTAATAATAATTTCTACATAAAAAAGGTGCACAGAAGTATAAGCGACTTGTTTTCTTTGGATGACGGCGTCGTAATTTAATTTGTTTTTTTAAAATACATAGGTAATACTTGTCTATGTCTAAACAAATTACAATTCTTTTGATTTATTTTTTTAAAACTTAAGTAAGTTTATAAGCTAAAATAAAATAAACATTCGTGTTTTTCAGATAACAATGACGTAAATTAAGCCGGTACATGTCAAGCCAGATCCAACAATATATTTTTATACGTAATATTATCTGTGGTCATATTAAGTCGATGCGTATGTTACTTATTATCTGTGGATAAACTGGTATTTTCGGCAACAAGTCGACCGATAGTGGCAACATTGTGAACTTATAACTCATATTAGCGACACTTTAGTTATAGAAGGTTTATAGAGCGTTTATGAATACAAACATTTATCGTACGTTCTATAGGCTTATAGAGCGTTTTAACTAAAGTATGCTTAAAACGTTCTATAAGACTTTTTTATGAATAAGGCCGTAAGTTGATAAGTTTCACTGTCTCTTTTCTTTTGCCTTTTTTAAATTTCACACCAAATATCATAGTAACATCAATTAATCCTTACAATTAAAGCTCATATATTACAGAATATATAAATATATATCAGTAATATAAATGGACTAAGTAGATACAACACAAACACTTAGTGTATACTCGTGTGGCGAAGCCTATGCCCGGTCGAGCGTGATGTGATTGCCCATTATGCTTTATATCGAGCAACGAGCGCCCGTTTGTTTAAACCTTACAATGTAGCCAGGGACCGTATTCAACCTTACATGGTGGCCGTTTGTCTTTCAAATATCCGTAAAATAGATAGCAGTTGGTGATTTACGTTATTCGCACCATATTAGATTTTAGAAGAAAATTTTTAAGTAAAGCTTTATCAAAGTTTTTCTTGTTTATGTTATTCTCTATATTTTTCTATTTTATATGAGTAATAATAAAAAATAAAATATATCACAAAATACAATATATATACTAAATCAGTATTTTTGTATAATTTTGATGGTTATAACACCATGTGTTTCTCTTTTTTGTAAAATATGTTTACTATACCAGAAGAACCGAGAAATTAAAATATTACAGTTATTTCCTTCAGAAGTAATAATTATTTCACATAATTACAATCATGAGGACCGTTGTGGTGCAGAGGCGTAAGCGTCTGCCTGTAATCGCGATGGTTTGTAGGTTCGATTATCACTCGAGGAAGATAGATTTTTCTATTTCCATTTTTTTCGCTCTGGAAACTAGGCAAAGCGCGGCGTTGAGTTCCGCCACTCAACACGCAATGCCTCGATAAAGGTGGAAAGCGGGGACGGAGAAAACTGGGACTAAGCAACGGAGTGTAACACTAGATAGAAATATCGAACAAAATGTCGATTGTTATATTATTTTGTTTACGAAACTGAAATTGACACTGAAAGCGGGGATGGAGAAAGCAGGGCCTAAGCAACGGAGTGTCTTAACACTAGGTTCATATGGTTCGTGCAGTTCCCTCTGCCTACCCTGCCATAAGCGGGATAAAAGCGTGAAGCTATAAAAAAAATAATAAAAAAAAAATATAAATACATATACACATATAACAATATGTGCTTTATAATTATGTTGATAATACATTTTTTATTCTCTACTAAAAAAAATATATTAAATCAAAATTTCCATAAAAAAATCCAACAATTTATTTGTATGCCGCAAAGGTAATAATTTACATTTAAATAAAATAGTTAAAAGGAAAAGAAACTCCTGTTAGTAATTCCATTTGCCCCTTTTGTATAATGGTATTAACAGCAATTAGAAAAATTTAAATAAGCCTGCTTTTGTAGTAACAAAGGTAGTACGTACCTTTGTTTATCTAAAAAATTCTAAGCGCAATTTCGTTTTAATACTATAAGTAGTTTTAAGCTATATGATTGTTTGTGTTGGTGATTATGTATCATCATATCATTAATTATAAAATGAGCGGGGACGGAGAAAACAGGGACTAAGCAACAGATTCTTACCACTAGGTTCCAATAGTTCCTGCAGATCCCTCTGCCTACCCTGCCATGTGCGGGATAAAGCGTGAAGCTAAAAAAAAAAAGGAGTAAGTGTATTCAGACACTGCTTTATACAATAAGCGTTTTTAAGCTATTACTATATTTCCAATATTTGTTATTTTTAGTTTGAGTGTAAAATTGTATATTCTTGGTATACTTAAATTATTTAATTGGTAATTAATTAAAGTATATTTTTATCTGTATACAATTTTAATCATATTTACCGCAATTATTAAAATATAAAATATTGCGTGTAAAGTCATTATTTTCATTTATACACAAATCTTTACATATAATATACACATATAATATACATATGTGGTACACATGCATATTAAAATTAGAGAAAATCCGAGAACATCAAGCGGGTGAAGCCGCGAATGTGTCGTAAGTATTTTATAAAAATTACAAAAACGTTAAAGCTATATCTTAAAATATTGTATCACACGCCGCCTTGCCATAATCCCTTTTTGACTTATTATCATTTATTTATCCTAAAGATATCAATTTTTACTTTTACTTATAAATATATATCTATGACAAAAGACTATGGCATTTCGTACATCGCAATAACATATATATTTGTAAGCCAAATACCAAAGTTGTCTGAGCAGTAAATATCTCCACACAATACGCAACAGGTGACAGCCTCATTTTTCAAGCACCATCTCCTATTATATGGTGTCTAGTGTTGGGATAATAGCCGACGATATTCGCAAAAATAGCAAAAATATTCTGAAAGCCTTTTCAAGAAAACATATAGAACTATATTAATAGAAACATCAAGCGCTCCAGTTATCGTCAATGGTAGAGGTTCTATTTTAAACTACCGTCTATTTGCCTTACTGTGGGTATATGAAAAATGCTTCTGCTTCAAAGTGTTCAATTAAAGTTCATGAGGCATTTATATATATTTTCTTTTGTTGTTCATAGTTGGATTCGCCAAATGAGAAATCAGTTATTTCTATGTATATTTATATATAAATGTGGATTTTTAGCCTCTTAGAGAAAATATAAAAAAAAGCCGATTACCTTTCAAAATGTCAAATGTGAATGACCAATGTAAGTCACTAATAATTGATTTTAACATCGTAATTTTTCTACCAAAGCGGAAAAAAATTGTACATTCTGAGTAGAAATGCAACTAAAACGAGTCGGTCGTTTTTAAAGACGCTGTTCTACTATGCAACGGCGGCTTCCATCTCTTTAATAAATTCTATATAACTACAATTTCTTGAAAATATTTTTTATCAATTTTGGAATGGCTACTTCCATAATATAATGATTTCGATATAAGCGCTTTCGTAGCAGGAATTGTTAGTTAAAAACAAAATCGTTGACATTAATTACTGTTTCAATAAAGTTTAATACATAACTTCACACTTTTCCATATATAGCTAATGGAAACTCCGTTTTATACATTTTGCCCCTGCATTTTATCAAAGCAAAACATTTGTCGTTCCGATTTGTACATAAAAAATCATATATACTAATATCGGTCATGTGGGCAGATAATATGTATAGTATGAAAAGTATAATTATTATATATTTTAACAAACATATACAAGCTCTATCCCTAGTCAGATAGAACAGAGCGTCAAACGTCTCTGCAAACCTCTTTCGCCTCATCCACTGTCATTAGCCTCGCCATTCCATACATCACTCACTTTTTCGACGTACCTAAGCCATTTTAGCACGTTTTTCTTCATTTTCACTGTCACAGTGAAATACATCGGTCGTAACTATCAAGTAAATAAATTGTTTATAAAATATACTGGCTTAATATACATGTTTTTATATATTTTACATTATATACATATATACATATATATACTAATATAAGTCTATAGTAGATAAAATGAACCGTTAGAGGTAATTGTAATGAAGCGTGTGGGTTGCTCGTTGAATTACAGGGGTGGATTACTTGCTATTGTGAAGCGATCCGTATAATATAAAATCAACTTGACTTATAATGGAAAATAGCACAAAGAGTTACCGGAAATTTGCTAAAGACGGTTATTACTGTATTTATATACATAATTTACACGTTTATTTCATTTCTAAACAGTGTTTTAATTACAATTGCAAATATTATTATTTTGATTGTCTCAGATAACTTGTTAATAACACATCCGAATATGTTTATTAAAATCACACAAAGTTTAAGTCTAATATTCTATAAAAATATATAAAAAATATGTACGTATGTGGTTATATTCCAATTCCTTCCTTTATTCCTTTGTATTCCTTTCCTCAAGTGGGAACCTAAATTTCAAGCATTGACTGTAACTGTATGACGTTATGACGATAATTTTATTAATATTTTTCTTTCCATATCCCAGTTTCGTGCCTCTTACATAAGTAAATATAACGTTGGAGACAAATTCAACATGTGTTTCATAATTAACAAAGTCACAGGGAAAATATTTTTAAAAACTTTTTCAGCTTTTAGCATTTTGTAATTGTACTTTGTAAAGTTTATTCCTGAATGAACTAACAGCACAAGAGCTTTAGCAAAGTAACTAAAGATACAATACTGGGTAAAAAAGCGTCAGGCAATGGCAGCTGTAGAGCCACATTAAAAATTTAGCACGCACGGGTGAGCGACAAAAGGCGTATTTTTGAGTAAAAGTTTACAACTGAAAAGCATTCACAATTCCACTCGACACGATAACGAACTGAATACTTATTCTGTGCCATTTCTATTCTAGATTTGCAGTACCGCTTCAAATCTTAACGAATCACAATTTGACAATTTTCATTCACTTTTCAGGTATTTTTTGCCATATTTCATATTTTTTATGAGTTAATTTGGTTGATTTTGCTTCGCGAACCGAAATAAGCAACCCTCATAAAGCATTTTTAATGCACTCCGTACGCTTTCGAGCTCATTTCATATGTTAAAGTGGATCTTATCCGTTCATATATTTCTGCTTTTTTGGTTTGATAATTTCATATACCATACATGTATATTCATTTATTTGGACAATTTTTGAAACTTACGAAAGCGAAACTTACGAAACTAGAGATCCCAAGCGATCATTTATTCTATATATATATATATATATATATATATATATATATATATATATATATATATATATATATATATATATATATATATATATATATATATATATATATATATATATATATATATATATATATATATATATATATATATATATATATATATATATATATATATATATATATATATATATATATATATATATATATATATATATATATATATATATATATATATATATATATATATATATATATATATATATATATATATATATATATATATATATATATATATATATATATATATATATATATATATATATATATATATATATATATATATATATATATATATATATATATATATATATATATATATATATATATATATATATATATATATATATATATATATATATATATATATATATATATATATATATATATATATATATATATATATATATATATATATATATATATATATATATATATATATATATATATATATATATATATATATATATATATATATATATATATATATATATATATATATATATATATATATATATATATATATATATATACTAACATTTTGCCTAATTTTTTACTACTATGTGTAAGTTTTCGTATTATCATAACAACAATATAAATATATAAAAGTATATGTATATGTTGAACTATATTTTGACGTAACAAATCGTCATATTGAAGAGTATACTTACTTGCATTCTATGTTATTCAATCAACAGTTTATAGTTATAAATGTTCTTATTTTCTATATCTGAATATAGTAAGGAATTCTTTATATTTTTTACAAGTAATCATTGATCTTAACTTATGAAATATGTGAAATTTTCGGAGTAAGCCGGTAATTCATACAAATACTATAAAGCTTAAAGGTTGAAAGAGCTAATTTTAGGTGCTATTGATTTATATTCACGAAGTAAAAGCTTGCAAAGTAGCTAAAATACGCTTTTCATTGCATAAAGGAGGGTTAGCAAAAGGATCTTAGTGTTAAAACACAGTTATCCCAGGACATTTCGCTTAAGTTCTGGATATTGCGTGATTAGCGAAGTACAACTCCGCGCTTTATTGCTCTTTTTTTAAAGAATAACAACAATTTACTCTTGAGGGAGTGTCACACCCCTGACTATAACAACATTTAGACACCATCGCACTGAGCCAAGGTGTCTTGATATGTAATGTTTATACATTTTACCTTTTATAATTTTCAGGAATATCAAAGGAATGGCAAAAATTCATTATAAAAAGTAAAGCATTTATTATTTAAATTACGATCTCGTATTAGGTAGGCCATTATAAAAATGCTTTTACAATGTTTCCCCGCAGGCTGTTTTAAAATAAGGCAATATGTCGTTTTGTTGTTCTACATTCATTGTAAAAAGGGTTATTGAAATATAAATATCTTGTTTCTGTTGTCTGTGTGTTTTTATATATATATATATATATATATATATATATATATATATATATATATATATATATATATATATATATATATATATATATATATATATATATATATATATATATATATATATATATATATATATATATATATATATATTAATAATATATATATATATATATATATATATTAAATAATAAATGCTTTACTTTTTATAATGAATTTTTGCCATTCCTTTGATATTCCTGAAAATTATAAAAGGTAAAATGTATAAACATTACATATCAAGACACCTTGGCTCAGTGCGATGGTGTCTAACTGTTGTTATAGTCAGGGGTGTGACACTCCCTCAAGAGTAAATTGTTGTTATTCTTTAAAAAAAGAGCAATAAAGCGCGGAGTTGTACTTCGCTAATCACGCAATATCCAGAACTTAAGCGAAATGTCCTGGGATAACTATGTTTTAACACTAAGATCCTTTTGCTAACCCTCCTTTATGCAATGAAAAGCGTATTTAGCTACTTTGCAAGCTTTTACTTCGTGAATATAAATCAATAGCACCTAAAATTAGCTCTTTCAACCTTTAAGCTTTATAGTATTTGTATGAATTACCAGCTTACTCCGAAAATTTCACATATTTCATAAGTTAAGATCAATGGTTACTTGTAAAAAATATAAAGAATTCCTTACTATATTCAAATATAGAAAATAAGAACATTTATAACTATAAACTGTTGATTGAATAACATAGAATGCAAGTAAGTATACTCTTCAATATGACGATTTGTTACGTCAAAATATAGTTCAACATATACATATACTTTTATATATTTATATTGTTGTTATGATAATACGAAAACTTACACATAGTAGTAAAAAATTAGGCAAAATGTTACTATGTCCGATATGGTCTAGTGGCTAGGATACCTGGCTCTCACCCAGGAGGCTCGGGTTCGATTCCCGGTATCGGAAAGACTTTTTTCTTTTAGTTACTATTTAAGAAAATAAATATTTTACTATTTAATTTGACCATAACAATAAATATATACGTTTCGCGTGTAAATATGTTTTAATTTTAAATATTAAGAAAAATAAGACTGTAAAAATATTTTTTATATATTCGAGTTTATCTACTTAGTATAAACTATATTAATTACAAGATAGTATAGTATATTTCTAATGAAAATTCTCAAGTAATTAAAGAAATAGATGTAAGTGCGTTCTGTGACATTTAGCATTTACAGTATTTCTCACAATTGACAAATACTGTAAATGCTACAGTTTTGGACATGATCCTCAAACCATTTTAAAATTCTGCCACTTAAACAATCTCTTAGATATAAACGTAAAGACGTAACATAAAGCGGAAACAGAATAACTGCACAAAATATTGTAATAATAAAAACCAGACTTACCTACAGTACCTGGGAAATTTTTCGTTGCCCCTTGTTCAATCAATTCACCTGAAACAAAAACAGATATTATTTAATATTTATCACATTAATAAATATTATAATAGATTCAAAATAAGATTATGTTCAATTAAGTTTAATTCAAAATAAGATTAAGTTCAACAAAAGTTGGTTTGCTCTCACATATTCTATCACTTATTAAATATTTATTACTTAATTTTAAGTCAACATTGCTTAATGTATGTATTATATACGAAAATAATAAATATATACGAATATACGAAAATAGAAAATAGAGAAGAAGAGAAGAAACAACTTAGCGTTCCATGGATTCACCGTACGGGTGCCGGGCCCATCGTGTTGTAGGAAGAGGAGCTCCGAGCAGCGTTTGGGACTTGCGACCGACGTGTAGGTTTAAAGGGGCCCCTTTAAAATGCATTAACGCTCACCTTCACTGTCCGAGCTCCTCCCACTACCTAACCAAATTTTAAATGATTCTACCAAAGCCGCCTTCGAAGTGCGTTCTAGAAATTAATTTGTGATAGTTCTAGACAGGCCGAGATCTTTTAATAAACTATAGATAGATTTCGCTGTTATACCTCTCGCTCCTACTTCAACCGCATATAAGCTAGCTCTAAACCTATTCCTGGTCAGTTCGTTTGTAAGATCGAAATATTTGTTGAGTTTAAGGTGGTGACTTTTCGGGATATTTGTTTCCCACGGAACTGTAAGTTCTACCAGTACTACGCGTTTTAGGCTTCGAGAATATAGAAAAATATCCGGTCTGGATGACGAAACACAAATATCCTCAGGGATTTTATACTGTTTCTCATACGTGTCCATCACAAGTGTCCAATCAGGAGCTGGATCTAATATGGAGAAAGGCTTTTGTATAGGTTTTTTATGAGAACCTTCTTTCACAAACTCTATTGAGCGTTTGCTGGTTGTTATGTTTTTCTGTGCTCTTGCTACTGAAAGACTAACGGCTTCACGTATGATTTCCAGTACTTTGTCATGACGTCGCGAGTAATGACCACTATCCAAGAGTACCCTACACCCCACCAGCATATGTTTAGCTGTCCCCACTGCCTCTTTACAGATGTAGCAAGATTTATCGGTAGCTTTACCCCATCTCACTAAATTACTTTGATCTGGAAGAGTCATTTGGAACGCATTTAGGTAGAATTTTAACAGTGCTGGAGACCAGTCGTGAATTAGGGTGCGCCATTTTAAAGCTAAAGGGATACAGAATTCTCCTATAGTTAGCCACTCATTTTGCATTTCTAAGCCCATTGCGTGCACCTTATACTTATCGTTCTCGTCTTGCCGAATAAAAGATTTTATTATGTCTGTGTCTTGGACTTTCCTCTTTGATCCTAACTCTACTTTACTAAATTGTGCTCCTATCATAAATTGCTTATGGAATATAAGTCTTGACTCGAGCTCTGGGACACTTCTGTCTCTTGGAAGTGAGGTAACAATCTCATCCCGTGATTTTCCCAGAATATGTGTTTTGGCGACTCTTAGATGTTTATAGAGCTCCAATGGTTTCTTTAATCTCAACCCAAAATTATTTTTGTCTCTAAATAAGGTTGAGGTGTCCGCCGAATGCGCTAGCCCAAGCCAAAACTTTAGCATCTTTATGACGCTTGCATCTAACTTTGCCAAGAGAGTTTTATTAAAATCATATACGAGGAAAGGCCAATTCAGACGTGATGTTAGAAAATTGTCGTAAATCCAAGCTTTCTTGACATTACTTATAGGTTGATGGTCTACCTTTTCAAGATCCGTCATAAAGCTGTCGACTAGTACATCTAAAGATGGAGTTCGGCCTTTGTAATCTATTTTCTTACCGAGAAATTTAAAAGGTGCCGCCTCGGAAACTACAGCAATGCTTTCACCGGCAATTTTTAGTCCCGGATCGTAGGAGGTATATTTTGTGTCTCGTCTTCCCAGACAAAGACAGTGACACTTACTAGGTTTTGTCTTTATTCCTTTTGTCCACGTGCAAAATTCGTCTACTTCATCCAATAGCAGCTGGCATTGCTTTGGATTTCTAGTGAGTATCGCAAGATCGTCCGCAAAAGCAAGAATAGATTCCGTGTACTTGTTATTGAACTTAAACCGATAACCCCATTTTTTCTCGTGTTTAATTAGAATATCTAGTAAAATATTAATAACGATATTAAATACTATTGGGGATAAACAACAACCCTGAAAAAGACCTACATTATAGCCTAAAGGTTTTGAATGGCCGTCTTTTGAGGTAATAACGAATTTTAATTTTGAATAGTATGACGCGATTATGTTGCTTACTATCGTAGGAAAATTATACCATTTTAAAGCGAACATCAATAGATCGTGTTGTACTGATCCAAACGCGTTTTCTAAATCTATCCAACATACCGTAACTTGTCTCTCACACGTTCTGGCGTCTTTTAAGCTAGCAGTTAACAAACTATTATGTTCCAGGCATCCAGAAATTCCGGGTAGAAACCCTTTCTGGTAATTCGGCCTGAAGTACCTATTGCTAATCATGAAATGAGTCATTTTCGTCTGAAGTATTGTGAAAAAGATTTTAGATAAGGTATTGGTGAGAGCAATCGGTCTAGTATCCTTTGGATCTGTTACCCGGTCTTTTTTGGGAATGAGGACAAAAACTGCTTTTCCAAAAGACGTAGGTATTTGCTTTCTTGACCAGATTTTATCATATAAGTTATGGAGGTATTTACGAACTGATGAACATTTTTTGTACACTATATAGGGGA
The DNA here is from genome assembly GCA_037178615.1 of Dione vanillae. NCBI lineage: Eukaryota > Metazoa > Arthropoda > Insecta > Lepidoptera > Nymphalidae > Dione > Dione vanillae. The sequence continues at coordinate 855,713 of JAZFAU010000097.1, read as the reverse complement.
TACCATCAGGACCTGGAGCTGATTTAGATGGTTTCTTTTTAATTTAATGTATTGTACACGAAAATAGATTGCCATATTATTTAAAATTGGGTTTTTAAACATTTCTCATTTTACAAATTTTGTAAATGCTTGCCTTCATGCTTGTTATGTTAAATATACATTGCTGGACTGTTATCTCAAAGCTTTTAAGTAGGGGAAAGCTAACACTTTTCATTTTTAAAGGCACTTTTTCTTAAATATACTTTTCTAAGAATAAATATATTCTTTACACTGAGTACAAAAATAAAGAAGTAAATTCCAAAAATACTAGTGTATTATTAAAATGTAAAATTTATTTATTATACAATTATTCTAGAGTAAGAAGTAATCGAGTAATCAACAATATATAATATAAAAATAGAACAATTGTCTGAATAAAATTCATTGTTTCAAAGAAGATCTGGCTTGCCAAAACATCTACTAAGATATTAATTCCTGTCTGCAAACTTTTACTCATCCTAAATTTAAAACACGAATTCAGCGCTGTATGAATTTATAACTAGCCTCGCTGCTGCTAAGATTCTCGTAGGAGTAACAAAAATAACAACAGTCTCGTCGGTGAAACGCCGAACACATAATTTTGACAAGGTTCTTAAATATAAACTTATATAAATAATGATAACAGCTTGTTATATGTTATATATTTATATATATATATATATATATATATATATATATATATATATATATATATATATATATATATATATATATATATATATATATATATATATATATATATATATATATATATATATATATATATATATATATATATATATATATATATATATATATATATATATATATATATATATATATATATATATATATATATATATATATATATATATATATATATATCTTTTTATTTATATACGATATATGCCAATTTTATTCGACGTACGAAATTCGTCTAATTAAAGGTCCGGTCATGTCTAACATAGTAGAATATATTTTTTTTGTACTTCAACTTTTGTCTCCATGAACAGAATAAACAATGGAAACCTAAGGTTATCACAGAACGTAATTTGTGACTTTACGCGTTAAATGGCGGAAATCCACGACATGTTTTTTTACTACCCAGCGATGAAAACAACAGCTATCATTTATAATTGTATTCATCTATTATATTGGTTTCACCTTAGCATTGTGGCCCAAAACAAAGTACGAATAATTAGTAAATATGCAAACGAAACGTAAAAAAACATATATACATATACAATTTTGTTATTCCTCATAAATATTACTTATATCCTAGACTTCTGCTTGAACCCTTAACTTTACTTTTTAGCTTTGACACTTCTTAGCTTTCATCCATTTTGATAAAACCATTATCAAAATGGATACTTACATGGTAATAGCTATATCGAATACTATATCGAAAAATACAATCAGATGTACTGATATATGTATAAGCTTTCTGTTTTATCATTATATTGTTAATAAAATTTTGCCGCTAGGGAGATTGTGTAATCCTCTAATGTTCATTCATTCTTGTTCCGTTAATCCAATTTCAAAGAAATGTCGTTAACATGGCCCATAGCCTTCGCTCGTAAATCCCTAGCTTAAGCGTGAATTCGCATACCTATCGTGATCTACTACACCAACCGCCTAAAAGACAATGGTATTAGTGAGGAATCTATATATGAACTTGGCTTTTTGTTGTACCATTATTCTATTGTATGTAGTTATGAAAATAATAACTAAGTATGCAAATTCACATCAAATATTAATATAATAGTAATACTGCGTAAAATATGAAGCAATAATCGGGGACACAATATCGAAGATACTGGAGGAAAATCCCGTAAAACGCATACCCGATACCCAAATGAAATGTATGAAAAGATTAATGACAATGGGCTAGACGATAGAGGTAAGGGCCCTAGCGTTTGGCGCTCCGTTCACTATGGCAACCTAGAAGAAGGATACTAGGTATAGAGCGTGATACTATAAGTAAATAAATATCTTATGCTTTAAGACAGTATCAACAGTAAGAAAGTAGAAAAATGACAACAACTACAAATTTTATAGCAAAAATCGCAGCACTATAACCGTTTATCTATATATCATTTTCAGTATTCATATAGGACATTTACTTGGCGTATAAAAATATAATAATAGAAAAATGGACCATGAGATAAAAAATGTTAAACGACACTATTCAGTGTATTCAGATATTCAAAGGTTCAAGGGAAAGGTCGGCCGCTTCCAGCTTTCTAAAATAACTTCTTATTGATATGTGTATTTAGGCTGAATTGAATATTACGTATCTAGCATAATAAAGACAAGAGTATCGTCGTGGCGCAAAGGTGCAACGTCTACTTGTAAAAGCGACGGCTTGTAGGTTCGATTCCGACTTGGAGGGAATGGATTTTTTTTTAGCTTCATGCTTTATCCCGCACATGGCAGAGTAGGCAGAGGGAACCTAGTATTAAGACACTCTGTTGCTTAGTCCCTGCTTTCTCCGTCCCCGTTTTCACCTTTTTTCGAGGCATTGCGTGATGAGTGGCAGAACTCAACGACGCGCTTTACCTAGTTTACCAGAGCGAAATATATGGAATTGAATGGAAAAATCCATCTTCCCCGACTGGGGATCGAACCCAGAAACCGTCGCGTTACAGGCAGACGCTGCGCCTCTGCGCCACGACGGAATATTTTTTCCATTTTCTACGCTTCAGCATCTAGATAAGGCAAAAGACTCCCAAAAGGAGTCAGAAAGCAAGGAGTACTAGGTTCCCACAGTTCCTGTGGTACCCTCTGTCCTCTGTGGTATATGCGTATTTCATCACCATCATACTATTAATGGAAATAAATTAAATAAAAGCACTCGGCATTAAAAATAGTAGAAATTACTTAAGACTACGTAATAAAGAAAAAATAGAAGAGTACAATGATAAAAAATATTTTTAAACAATATAAGTTTATTTTTAATTTGGCAGTTTCTAGAAAAAAATAACTTGAAAGCTACCTAACGGAGATGTGACACAGATAGCGTTCGATTACCACGAGACCGTTAGAACAATGTTTGCTTTACGCGATTGTTTTCAGATAACAACGGCGAGAAAACCATTAACTGAGACAACTTGTACTACGGATGATCAAGTTATCCCCTGTTTCTGTCGGCGTCATGATAAACAACCCACAAGATTAGACGGGTGGCGTAGAGCTTTTACCATAATAAAGGACCGTTCACCCCACAAACAAAGCTTCATTTGAAATGTAAATTTTTCATTTTCTAAACTCTTACCCCCTATAAATCATGTCATATGAATTTGATATATGCGCTTACTATGTGAGAGCAGTGCAGTACTCTGGCAGTAACTTACGTTTATAGCTTTAGTTTTAAAATGAATAGCTACATACTAAATAGGTCATAACCCACGCTACGTCGAAGATTAGGCTTTTGAAACTACTAACACGGGCGTATAATTCACTGCATCATAAATCTTTATTATATACTCAAAGTATATTCTAAAGTTTCTAAATATAGAAGCATAAAAGTTTTAAAAGGCTATGTACTATAGAGCTCCACTCCTTTCTTTGTTTTAAGTTTATATAATTTCTATAAAGGAAAGCGCGTGCCAATTTTGGATAAATCGATATCTTAAAGCTCGATATCGCGTAACATCTTTGGAACAAATAGGATATGACGCTGAGAGTTCACAATATGTAGACAGGAGAATGGAGTTAAAGAGATTAAATTTGTAAAGTATGTATGTGAAAGACAATAAAGTTGGGGATATAGGGGTTTCGTACGTAAGGTAAACTGCAGAACCCAATTACACTATCTTGTAAGTCCTGTTATCGTCTTCGGCATAATGGCACTCATTTCTTGTTAAAAGAAGACTGTGATCTTTTTTTTATTTTAATGCTTAGAATAAGTTGTGATAACATTTACTATTTGTAAATTACACCATATACTATATATAGTGTTATATCTAATGATATATCTTTTTTAATAGCAATATGTTAGAAAGCGTCTATAAACTAGATGGTTTTTGTTGATTACTTGAATGCCCCAGCTATGATAAGACATGACGCTCATCACTATTCCCGTCGTTAACTCTCTGTTCAACACACACTGCCCCTAAATTAGATGGAAAGAAGTCAACAGAGTGCCTTGACACTAGGTTTTTAGACTACCTCAATGTATGCAGGAAATGTGTTAAACTATAAAAAACTTTTGTAATCTACAAGAATAAAATCCATAGTTACCTACTTTCTAAAATAATGAAAACTTGGACAGCTTAATATCTCATTGCTGTCGTACATAACAGAAAACTACTAGGAATCTAGGAAAAGTTTTACAATCGTGCTTGTAAATCTTTGACTGAGACGGCGCTAGCTGAACTGCTCTGTGCATAAAGTTGTCCAACAAACTTGTTATCTTTCCTTTGTTCCTAACATTTTACTCAACCATACGGCTTTAATAGCTTTCGATGTGCCACTTGAACTACTTGTAAGTTTAAAATGTACATTTTCAATTAAATCTTGTACACACAATATTCGAAGTAACATGATTGAACTGCCTGTATGTGCCTCATATAATTGTAAAACATTTATTTAACGGTAATCGAACGGAAATAGAGTTAGTGGGATTATAGTCACGCGATGATTAAATTTTAACTGTTATCAAGTTCGTTTTAGAAAGGGTAACCTGGTAGTGCCTATTAAAATTATGTATTTTAAAATTATACCTTGAGTGAATGATAAGAATTAAGTGCTTTTTTACTTTAAAAAAAAGGCCGTAAAACCTTATCTTTAGCCATTTGGTGCTGAACCTGACGTTATTACTGATTATATGCAAATGAATTATATATACTAAACATTTTGTATAATCTATAAGGTCGTGAAAACACAAAAAAATACGTATATTTAAGACTGGCTTTACAGGATTAGTTAATTCTGTAAAAATAGTCAGAGCTACTAACCTTTAGCTCGTGCGTTCTACGCGATGGTTAAAGCTTAACTGCCCTGAAAGTATTGTGAAAGAAACTCCAACTCCTAACAATGCATTCGACAGGGAGCAATAAAGTGAATAGCGACACGATGCAAGCTCATGCAGGCGAGCAATCATTTTATACGATTACAATGACGTTTTATTAGCTGCGGCTCCTTTAAACGAAGGAAACTTTTCTTTATTGAATATCGTATTCTATAGAAGAAATGTCTTAATAATCGATAGTTTTCTAGATTTATAATATACAAACAGCTGTAGTAGATATTGACATTAATACGTAATTATGTTTTAAGTCTGAGTTATTGACTGTCAGTATTACATTTACTACGCGTTGTTTTTAATATTATGATAAAATAAATCTTAATTAATTACGAAATTAACTAAACAGGGTTAAATTGATCAAATATAAAATTTTTATTATGACAATGAGAGGAATGTATTTAAACTTCAATATTTGTTTACTAAGCTACTGTATTTCTTATTGCAATAAAATGGTGATTATAATAGTAAACAGTCTTTAACAAAACGCATATACAAATTATATTTTATACTTTAAAAATTTAGAACCTTTGAAAAAAATATACCTAATTGTTGACATTTTATTCGTTTCAAAAAAGCTTTTTAACCGAAAAGCCATTCAATTCTGATTCAGTATTCGGAGTGGTTTCTTAAAAATCGCGGATCTCAGGAGAGAAACTTCGCTAATAACCCGAGGAACAAAAAGAAGTTTCATTTGCGAATTCCTTTTAAAGGAAATAGCTACATAATGTAACTGAACATATCCGTTTTAACTTATACAATTTTAAATTATTTCCGAATGAAATAGTAAAAAAGTGTGAACCATGTTGATTCCGTCACGTAAAAATTTTGCCTTTAATGGAATGTTTTTAACTGTTTTGTTATTAATTATAACAAAAGCATTTGGAGCTACTTACGAACTCTCTTCAAGAAAAATAAATACGAATCTACATCACTTATTTTACTTTATAAAAAGTAATACTCTAATACATACATACATAAAATTAAAACAGTTAAATTATAGAAGATCTGATGTATTTTACATATCATTATTCCGAGAACGACGTGTCGTGATGATAAATTGTGTCCATTTTGTATAATTGTACATTTGTAATATTTTTCCGAGCGTAAAAATTTCATGAAGATTTCTATATATTATGAAGCAATTTAATTGGTTTTAATATTTTCATGATTATTAAGATTTTTATTGTAATTAAATCTTTTTTAAGCATTCAATATAGTAATAAACAATATTTTATATAACACTATGTAATTTACAGTTTTTCTTTCATATCATTAGAACAGCAACATTATTGTTTGTCCTTGCAGCGATATAATTCACAAGCAAGCAGCCTTGGCGAGTAAACTTCGAGGTTTTCGAACAAATATTATGTTCGCTCGTGGCAAAGTTTGTGCAACAACAATTTCATTGATATTTTATTCTACTAGGAGTTTTGCATTTTACAACTTTTGCTAGTATTACATATTCTTAGATACAATATGTAATAGTTTGAAACGTTTTTTGAAAGTTGTGACTAGTAAATCACTGTAAGTAATGAAATTTGTACTGCAATATAAATTCGTTGTCCGCTGAATATCGTAATATAGTCATAATAATGGTATACTTTTACTGGACTATCATAAATAACTATACATCTGGTGGTGTTCATTTATACTTTAAGCGTCTGCCTTGCCCTGCCACTTCAGTATTCTGTCTATATTTAGTCTGAATATAATACAACAAACGTATAATTTTGACCCATCCAATATCTTCGGTACAAACAAACATATACAGACACTATTTTAATAATTTTATATATATATATATATATATATATATATATATATATATATATATATATATATATATATATATATATATATATATATATATATATATATATATATATATATATATATATATATATATATATATATATATATATATATATATATATATATATATATATATATATATATATATATATATATATATATATATATATATATATATATATATATATATATATATACATATGAATATTATTCTTGATACAAGCTTACAGCGTATAGTAAATAATTCGACACCGTAACGAAGCACATAACTGCCATTTATCCGGATGTGAAAATTCAAATTGTCGAATACGAGTGAAACACTATGCACGAATTTTAATATCCATTGGGGCTCCAGTAATTTCTGTTTCTGGACGCTTGAGCTCTCTGGAGCATTGAAATACGTAGCTGCGAGGCAAAATGCGGATAGTGGCTAAATGCTACCGATGTGAGCTATAAAACTGTAATGTAAGATTATTTCTGCTCTAGGGCGCTTTTTAATACATAACATAAATAATATTGCAATATAAAATAGATGGAATTTATTTATGGTGATATATTTTTATATATTATTGACAAGTAACTCTGATAGTACATATATATAATTAGATTTTATATACTGTATGTTTATTTCTGATATAGTGTGTTTTGTTTTATAACTGAAATGATAATGCGATGAGACTGTGTTTGTTCTTAAAATATTTATGTTATCAGAGTCCTTGATCAATGTTCAGTAAGATGCAACGTTGTGCAAAAAAAATATTGTGTTGTTAGTAGAAACATAAAGTATAATACATAATAATACTAATATTCTATTTTAAAAGAAAAATAGTACGACATAGTATTGCACAGTTTTTTTTTAAATAATATTAATTACTTAATATTACTACAAAAACCAGTCTAGAAACACTTAAAACAGAGAAGATAGAATTCATGTACCTTAAAATTAAAAATTAACATTATAAACTATGCCATGAATTGAAATTCAATTGCCCTCGAATAGAAATATTTTTCATATATTATGTATACACAATGCAGTTTTATTGAAATACGGCAATGTAACAATAGAACATTTCAAGCACATTCATGTTTTGAATAAATATATGAATAGATCCAATTGATACAAATTTCACAGATTTTGCTATTCGACCTAACTTTAAATGGTAAGGTGATCGAGGCACTAAATTTAGACTACTAAAATACGAGTATATTAAATCAGACGATTATTTTTTTCTCATTAATATACAGTATGGGAGGGTAAAATTAATATTATTTTGGCTTTTGAAAGAGCTTTTATATATACTAAAAATATATATTATGAAATATTATTCATAGATACATCTATTAATAATATTAGTAATGCCAAATGTAGTATTTGGCATTACATTGGCATATCCATTACATGAAACTATATATACATATATATATATATATATATATATATATATATATATATATATATATATATATATATATATATATATATATATATATATATATATATATATATATATATATATATATATATATATATATAGATATATATATATATATATATATATATATATATATATATATAATATATATATATATATATATATATATATATATATATATATATAAATATATAAATATATATATATATATATATATATATATATATATATATATATATATATATATATATATATATATATATATATATATATATATATATATATATATATATATATATATATATATATATATATGTAAATATTATTTTTGATACAAGCTTACAGCGCATAGTAAATAATTCGACACCGTAACGTAACGAAGCACATAACTACCATTTATCCGGATGTGAAAATTCAAATTGTCGAATACGAGTGAAACACTATGCACGAATTTTAATATCCATTGGGGCTCCAGTAATTTCTGTTTCTGGACGCTTGAGCTCTCTGGAGCATTGAAATACGTAGCTGCGAGGCAAAATGCGGATAGTGGCTAAATGCTACCGATGTGAGCTATAAAACTGTAATGTAAGATTATTTCTGCTCTAGGGCGCTTTTTAATACATAACATAAATAATATTGCAATATAAAATAGATGGAATTTATGGTTATATATTTTTATATATTATTGACAAGTAACTCTGATAATACATATATATAATTAGATTTTATATACTGTATGTTTATTTCTGATATAGTGTGTTTTGTTTTATAACTGAAATGATAATGCGATGAGACTGTGTTTGTTCTTAAAATATTTATGTTATCAGAGTCCTTGATCAATGTTCAGTAAGATGCAACGTTGTGCAAAAAAAATATTGTGTTGTTAGTAGAAACATAAAGTATAATACATAATAATACTAATATTCTATTTTAAAAGAAAAATAGTACGACATAGTATTGCACAGTTTTTTTTTAAATAATATTAATTACTTAATATTACTACAAAAACCAGTATAGAAACACTTAAAACAGAGAAAATACAATTTATGTAACTTAAATTAAAAATAGACATTACAAACTATGCCATGAATTGAAATTCAATTGCCCTCGAATAGAAATATTTTTCATATTACATAATATACACAATGCAGTTTTATTGAAATACGACAGTGTAACAATAGAACAATTCAAGCACATTCATGTTTTGAATAAATATATGAATAGATCCAATTGATACAAATTTCACAGATTTTGCTATTCGACCTAACTTTAAATGGTAAGGTGATCGAGGCACTAAATTTAGAATACTAAAATATATTAAATCAGACTATTATTTTTTTCTCATTAATATACAGTATGGGAGGGTAAAATTAACATTATTTTGGCTTTTGAAAGAGCTTTTATATATACTAAAAATATATATTATGAAATATTATTCATAGATACATCTATTAATAATATAAGTAATGCCAAATGTAGTATTTGGCATTACATTGTCATATTCATTACATGAAACTATATATATATATATATATATATATATATATATATATATATATATATATATATATATATATATATATATATATATATATATATATATATATATATATATATATATATATATATATATATATATATATATATATATATATATATATATATATATATATATATATATATATATATATATATATATATATATATATATATATATATATATATATATATATATATATATATATATATATATATATATATATATATATATATATATATATATATATATATATATTTTAAGTTTGTTTTCTTCTTCTTCTTGCATATTGTATAATAAAGATTTATAATTTTATGAAACAAGTAGTACCAATGTTTATAATTTAAACTTATTCCTCAAAGTACTTTAGACTCAAAGAAAACCGCACATTTTAGATAGGATTTCTAGAATTGCAAACATGGAATATAGTCTTTGAGACTAATGTATGAATTATACTGAAGTAGCAGGAGCTTTTGTATTATTAGGAAAATATTTTATGAATATAATATATAATAATAATTATTATTATTATAATCTCATTTTTTAAGATTTAGAGTGTTGTATAACGTGTAACGTAACTAGTGGTATAATAAAAAACGTGTATGTATTTTATCAATTTTATTATAAAATAAAGATACAAATACTTATATTCCACTGTTAATTTATTATATATTAAAATTCTGACCTAGCCGAATATTGACCCGCGAAACTCAGGCGGAGCCTTTGGTATGTGACCATATGCAATATTAAATGGATCACTATCGTAATCATAGTCGAGAAGCTTATACTGACGATTAGATTTATGATTACCGCTTTTTTTACAATATGGAGCATTGGCTGGATTGTAAAAAAATGAACTCCCAAATAATCCTGCTATAGGGTAATTTCTGTTTAGATACAAGTGACTGTCATCATAATATTCAATATCGTCAGAAGTATCAAAGTCAGGACCAGCACTAAGTGATCTGGATTTCCTTATATTTCTAACTTTTGCTGAATCCAATTTAGCTTTCCAATATGACCAAAAATTTTTTGGCAGTCCTGATTTCAATTTTGAACCATTTTTCATTAAAGGTAATGGATATTTTACCTTCCACGTTTTTATGCACTCTGACACGTTTATTATTATGAAAAATAATATACAATAAATTATACTTTTAATATTCATTTTAACACGACACAATCACGTTCTCGTCTGTTACAATAATAAATCCCGAACGTCAACTTGGAGTTGATAAGCTTGTGATATTAGCGAAGGTATATAAAAAGCATGTATAGGTAAGTACTTATTTAGTTATATGTTCCAGTTATCAACAATTATAATAATAATTATCATTTATAATAAAACTCGTTTTAGTAAAAAATTAAAATATTAAGTTTAAAGGTTTTAAAGAAAAATTTAATTATTAAGTTATGCGGCATTACAAAAAAAAATCGACATTATGTATTTGGACTAAGTGAAAATACTAAGGATTGTAAAGGGTATTGTTTTCGATATTTCATGAATTACAAATAATTGTTCCCTCAAAATAGTTGATAATTTTGCGCTACGAAATAAAGATTTGAAAATTTTAAAATATCTTCCTTTTTGTTTTATTTTTAAGCTATATATGGTGTACTATGTACAACTCAGGTAGACTCATTACGTAATACACTACAGCTTGTATTCTTACATAGGAAGCAAATGAAAATATAAATATTTCCTCGAATTGAAATCAAACCTACAACTTTTACAACTATAGTCAGATGTTGTCAACTGCGCAACAGCGATATCATATAATTAATTACGCTAAAACACACACCAATACAATACTTAACAAATTACAGATAAGAATGGGTCATATAAACAAGACGTCGTTGACATGAATATAATTATTTCTAGAACGACATTAATAATATCTATGTACTGTATATCACAAAAATGAGAAGTAATACATTGTAGTAATGATAACAAATAAAACATGTTCAAGAGTTATATACACTAACTAGGTAGTAGCATCCTCAAATGCCCCAGATGTCCAAAAAAATCTTGTAACAATGATCTTACCCCGCCTTATAGTAGGTACCATTTAGAAATATAGGTAGACATTCGCATACACATCGTTAAAAAGTAGCCAGTATAGGACCTATGTTATGCCTACTAACCTAACCTATCCGAAAAAATATAAATAATACGTGAAACTCTTTATGCAAAAAAATCTTATAACAAATACTCATTGAAATATTTTTATTTGAATTGAATACATCCGCATCGAACTTAAATTATTGTAATTATTTATTTTTTTCATTTTTATTTTCATCGAAATTTTCTTTCAATACAATACCAAATAAATGGCTACACAGTCTATTTCGCTGTATAAAAGGGATTAAAAAGTTATATCAAATATTTAAATTTACATACACAACAAGCTCGAATCCCAGTTACCAGGAACAACTTTCAGATTTTATATTCAGCCACACAATAAATAATGCAGCGTCCGCCCACATTGTAAGCCATCGTAAAAGCTCAAGGCAAAAATCGCACTTTATGATGTACATCGTACGTGCCAATACAGTGCAAGTTTATATAACGAAGCACAATGTTTCTACTTGATCGTGACAAGTGGTCTTGACTAAGGCTTCTTCAAGCTTGTTAGCAGAACATTCGGATAGCCGGAAATGGTTGTGCTACAACTTTTCGAAAGCTCTATTGTCGATTTAGCTAACGAATCAAAAACGTTCTTAATAAATAAAGATTTAATATTAAATTTGTTTTCTATAAACTTGAAAAAGCAGACAAATTGTTGTTCAAAGGTTGCATTTTACTATTTTTTCATTATTCTAACTACAGTTTTTCATCGACTAAGATCACTAACCCAGGAAAGAAATAATTTAACATCGGTACTCGTATATTCGACGAGGTAAATTGGCCGTTCAAAGGCACCCAGCCGATACTGGGGTTGCCGCATGACTAGCCCTTCCTACCCATCCAATTACCAATCTTGTGCTATACGGAATTCCTATATTTAAATAGAAAAACGGTGCTAAATATTTTTCTTTTTAGTGACAAGAAATATATTTAGTAATAATAATATTATTGTGTAAAATAACCACATTGTGAATAGCTTAGGTACAATTAATATTTTTTTCGTTATCGGTATCAAGTATCGTTTTTGTAAAGAATAAAAACTTGACAAAAATTGGAATAGTTCGCTTTCTCGACAGCATACTATTAAAGAATACAATTTACGACAAAAATATATAAAAATGCTTTTTACAGAACTACTAAACCGATATTTTTATATAATTTAAATATTTCAAGATTTAGAGTTTAAAGAAGACATAAACATGAAGGGCGTATAACAAAATTCCAATTTCAACATGAATTATGGAAGTGAAGAATAAGAAATATTCCAGTCGCAATTCTGCATACGAGTACTAGAACGAATGAAATGAACGGGCTTATTTGCCGTTTGACGCGGTACGCCATCTGCGGAATGCAAACGGGCGAGATAACTCGACAAAGATGAATCAGTGCCAACTAACAATGAAATATTTTCTATCGTAAGCTTTTGACTCGACATTTTAAAAACATTTTAAAATGTGATTTTATTTGATTTGTTATATAAATGTATCATGAGAGTCGGTGCCAGCACAGTGCCTGGTTGTGAACGTGACAGTTGTAGTGTCGGTTCCTTGGGGGCACAAATTAATTTTAATACCTCATTCAGGTATGTGGGTCATATATGTGAAACTAATAAAAAGCTTGACCCGTATAACATATATTTTTCAATAATTTCTATATAAGATCAAAAAAAAGTAAAAAGCCTGTTCGTAATTTTCTTAAGATAATAAAAATACCTTTTAATACGTATAATAAAAAATAAACAAATTAATCAATGTATTAAGCAATGAACCAATAAATATTTTTTTATTTATTTATTATTTCATAGATATTCTAAAGTATGTCCAAATTATCAATATCATTTATAGTGAATAGTTGCAGTTCCAGTTCCAAAATCCGGATTTTTTCTGTAAAAACCTAAAAACATATCCGATACGAATGCATTTTCAGTTAAGGCAGACAAACTGTCAAATCCAACGTCAGCTTGCGAGCCAGCAATTACTGTACGACAGGATAAAAGTGCATCGACAATGCCTCTCAGAAAAATTGGATTACTTGTTAGTCCCAGTTAAAATAGAGTAAGAAATTTAATTAAAACGTATCACAACCAGCCCAATTTCGTCACCAATTATGTGTGTATAATACACATAATTGGAGACAAAATTGGCATAATTGGTGTACGAGATTTACTAGGGTGTGTTTCTTATTTATCTAATAATGAAATCAATGTTTTTTCTTATACATGTTGACCAAATACTATATATTTATTTACTCAATATTTAATTTTGACGAGAATTATTCATTCGATTCTCAATTCTGAACTTCATGGTTTTGAATTTCGTATAAATGCAGCAAAATGGAGCACAAAATTTGGAAACTTGATTTTTTCTGTGCCCACTTATCAGGATATTTGTTATAAAATTCAACTTTAAACCTTTACGCTATCTAATATTAAATCTTGAAGACAATCAATCAAACAGGCAGTCAACAAGGGTAATAAAGGTTCTTTTTTTACTTTGCAGATAATCACAATGTGGTTAATTTGTTATTTAAATTAATTATTTTCATTCTAGAAAGACAAGCCGCAACGTCGGAGTCAGTGTCGTCAATGCACGTGTCTTAAATTGGGCTGAAGGCGTCAAACGGCTTGCCCCAATAAATATCATGCCATGAAGCTATAAAAAGAAATTTAGTTAAATTGATTCATAATCTTCATTTCTGACAAAAGTTTATAAACATTTTCAGAATTCCATTTTACTCAACAGTCCAACATGTAGTGGCATGCTACAAAATAATTATATAAACTCAAAACTTCCCCACTTAACATTGGAGAAGGACCTTATAGTCATCGTAATAAGGGGCTATTTACATTCGTGCAGTATACAATGAATACGTATGCTGGTAACAAGGGAACCAAATGATAGTTAATTGTTCCAATGGCCCGTCGCGTCGCTCGGGAAACGTAATTACCGTCGAATCCGGTAATTAACTGGGTCCGCCCGAGCCCCACATCCGTGAAACAGAAATTATGTTACGCGATTGTGTACGTTACGTTGACAAATTTAATATCCGTAGGAAATTTTGTTATATTTATTCATAATTGGATGTCACGATTTCCTTTTTTTATTATTTTTATATAATTTTGTATATATTTTTTTAATTAGTTTAAAAATATAAAATGATCAAACGACTATACAATAACAAACCAAATAATAAAATTGCTAAACGAAAGTTATTATGGTTGATCCATCCTCACTCGAGAAAAGAAATTTATTTGAATTTGGGCGGAAAGCGGAGAATGGAGTGTGAAGAAAACGGAAAGTGAAAAAATATATTTACAATAAAAATAATTATTTATTAACATAAACGAATATGTCAATATATACGCAAGAAAACATATTCACGGGAGCGAGTTATTTAAAAACACAAATTAAATTTTAACTTATTTTAATTTAAAATTAAAAGTAAAGCAAATGATAAAATAATTCTATGGGCTGACATAACTAGCATCTGAATAACAAATCAAATTAATAATTTATCAACACAGATTTTATTTATAAATCAATTGGCCGCGTCACTATGAGATCAGTGGGTGTAATTTACAATACGTGCAGCTATAAATAAGCATCAATGATATCCATGCATCACACTGCCCACGCTTGTTATTTTCAGATTTCCATGTATATTTCATATTATCTTTATGCATCAATTTTTTACCAATCAAATTTGTTTTATTTGCTTAATTGTAATATATTTGA
This sequence comes from Dione vanillae, assembly GCA_037178615.1. Taxonomy (NCBI): domain Eukaryota; kingdom Metazoa; phylum Arthropoda; class Insecta; order Lepidoptera; family Nymphalidae; genus Dione; species Dione vanillae. The sequence continues at coordinate 840,022 of JAZFAU010000097.1, read as the reverse complement.
CATCTGTAACATCTGTGCTAAATTAATTATTGTTATATCGATGATTCTCTCTAGTCGCCGCTCGTTTTACTGAATGATATCAAAATTTTAATAAATTATTAAGGAATTAACAAAATATATGTAGTCTTAAGCCGCTTATTTTATTTCACAAACGTTGAATATTTCTAAGCGAATGCAATCAAAAGATATGAGCTTTTTTGACTTTAATTTTGCCGCATTTCATATAAAATTTTCCACTTAATCATAAGTCCTTCCTATTGAGATAGAGCTATAACATTTCATAAAAAGTAAGAGCTTACGATATAATAGAGGAAAAATTCTGAGACTTCACATTGATAAATCTGCCACAATAAATAAAATTTCAAATTTATATCTGTAGAGCATCTCATGCTAAGTGAGTGATGAGCGTACACCCGCAAATTTAATTTTAAACATCTGCGTATTCTATTATAATCGATATGACGCGCCAAACAACAATTACGTATGTTTTACTTATATTTTCATTTTTATATATTTAGTTGTTTTTGGAACGGCCATATTGTATGTGATGATGAGAAAATTGTCAATTACTTCGTCCGTAGCGACTCGTGTATTCGTTTTATTCTTATTTTACGATATACGGATATACAGACCCTATGACCTAACCCTTCGGCGTTCGACCCAATAAAATCAAATGACGAACCGTACAATTAACCTTCGCCCGATGGAGATCTAAATGTGAACCCTAGTAGCTAAACTTGCGTGTACTGCCAGCGACCTTAGTGTGTATACGTACTGGGGTGATCTGAGATATGGTTTTACACAGAAGTTATTTCATACATAAATAAGGAAATAATGGAGTAATATAAGTAGCCTTGCCTGGCGTGGCTTCGCTTAGTTAATATTTATTAAAAAGCGTTAACTTCTTGATAAGCGGATGGTATTTTAAATATGATATGTTTTAAATACTATAACTTTTCTAATCTGCAAGTGTCCTAATACTAGATTTAAAAAGTAATTCCTATTATATAGTTATTTATAGTAGAGTATAGTATATTAGAATATGTGTTTAAATTTATATGTATATATAGGATTTAAAATAGCAACCATCATCATATAACTCTTAACTTAGCTTTCACCCTTTATCCCGCGCATAACAGGGCAGAACCTTGCGTTAAAACACCAACCGATCGCTGCTTTCTTCTTTTTTCGAGGAATTGCATGTTGAGTGGTGGAACTCAACGCCACGCTTTGCCTACTTGCTAGAGCTTACTAAGGAAAATGAAAGTGGAAAATTCCATTTCCAATTTCAAGTTAAACTTAAAAAAACCACAGCCACAGTTGAGCTTTAAAGCGTTTGTTAAGCACAGTCAAACTTTCAACTATTGCTGACTGTACTGAAAACTTTCAACTATTACTGACTGTACTGAAAACTTAATGCTGCTGGACAGAATGATTATTATAGTAAACGTTAACAGAATGAATATTTCTATTTTTTTATTTTCGATTGTTTGATTTTTTATTTATACTACAATTTTTTTATGTCTTCACGCTTTATCCCGAGGGATGTGCAGGAACAATAGGAACCTAGTGTTAAGACACTCTGTTGCTCAGTCCCTACTTTCCGACTTTTTTGAGGCATTGCGTGTTGAATAGCGGAATTAAACGCCGCGCTTTGCCTAGTTTTCAGAGCAAAGAAAATAGAAAAATCCGTCTTCCCCGAACTTACAAGCTGTCGTATTTACAAGTAGACAATACACTTCTGCGCGACGAGGGTCATCAACTACAAATTTATAATAAAGCTATAAAATATGAAAACAAAAGAACATAATATAAAATGAACTAAGTTTTGAAATATCAGCCGAAAGTAAATACATTTAAAAATTTTAACCTGTTTTAAACGTACGAATATCATATAACAAAGTTAAACGTATAGATTTTTGTTAAATGTCAAAGAAATTTGATATCACGGACGGATGTGCAATTTTATTCACACGAAGATAAATACACATATAGTTAAATTTTATTACGATACTGCTGATCTTTTAACGGTGAAACTATTTTGGGTATCGCCTTCAACATTTTCACCATTCGTTGGACTTCAAACTTTGTTTTACATGTGTACTTTATCACTGAAATAAATTTCGAGCTACTAGCAGCTGTTAAAATATGTGTACATTTAAGAAAATTTCTGTAAAATTATAAATCTAAAATTATTATGAAATTCTGTTTATAAAATGAAATGAGCATATATAATATTTATAGTTTGATAAATTAGGAAAAGTGGTCCTTGGAAAAAGACATATTTATGATATAAACACATGCCGCCACTCTAGCAAGGAGGAGGACGGAATAATGAACATAGATTATGTCTTTACTTACCAAGTCTTATGAAGCCTTATGCTAAATACAGTGTAAAATATAGAAAAGAAAATGTAAAAGTAAGAGAGTCGGCATACTCACGCTTCTTAAGTTTGTATGAAATAGCAAACTGCATAATCATAGCGGCGTTAAGTTCCGCCACTCAACACGCAATGCCTAGAAAAAGGCGGAAAGCGGGGACGGATAAAGCAGGGCTAAGCAATGGAGTGTCTTAACACTAGGTTCATATAGTTTCTGTAGTTCCCTCTACCTACCCTGCAATATGCGGGGATAAAGCGTGATGTTAAAAAAAATAAAAATAATACACTATTAGATGAAGCACAGCCGGACGGACATTACAAAGATGCCTCTCGTCGGGTATAGGATTTAAAATAGCAACCATCACATACAAATCTTAACTTAGTTTCACCCTTTATCCCGCAAACAGGGCAGAACCTTGCGTTAAAACACCAACCGATCGCTGCTTTCTCCTTTTTCGAGGCATTGCATGTTGAGTGGGGAACTCAACGACACGCTTTGCCTACTTGCTAGAGCGAAGGAAAATGAAAGTGGAAAATTCCATTTCCAATTTCAAGTTAAACTTAAAAAAACCATGCCACAGTTGAGCTTTAAAGCGTTTGCTAGGCACAGTCAAACTTTCAACTATTGCTGACTGTACTGAAAACTTTCAACTATTACTGACTGTACTGAGAAGAGAAGAAACTGCTTAGCATTCCATGGATTCACCGTGCGGGTGCCGGGCCCATTGCGTTTGTAGGAAGAGGAGCTCCGATCAGCGCTGGGACTTGCGACCCAAGTGTAGGTTTAAAGGGGCCCCTTTAAATGCAATTAACGCTCACCTTCACTGTCGAGCTCTCCCACTACCTAACCCAAATTCGAAAAGATTCTGCTAATGCCGCCTTTGAAGTACGTTCTAGAAATGTATTAGTAATAGTTCTAGACAGGCCGAGATCTTTTAGCAAGCTAAAGAGAGATTTCGCTGTTATACCTCTCGCTCCTACTTCTACCGCGTATGAATTTACTCTAAACCTATTCCTGGTCAGTTCGTTAGTAAGCTCGAAATATTTATTAAGTTTGAAGCTATGACTTTTAGGTATATTAGTCTCCCACGGAACTGTAAGTTCTACCAGTACTACACGTTTTAGGTTTCGAGAATAAAGAAAAATATCAGGTCTGGATGACGAAACACCAATGTCCTCAGGGATTTTATACTGTTTCTCATACGTGTCCATCAAAAGAGTCCAATCAGGAGCTGGATCTATATTGAGAAAGGTTTTTGCGTGTGTTTTTTAACAGAACCTTCTTTCACAAACTCTGTTGAACGTTTGCTGGTTGTAATGTTTCTCTGTGCTCTTGCTACTGAAAGACTAACGGCTTCACGTATAATTTCTAGTACCTTGTCATGGCGCCGCGAGTATTGACACTTTCCAGGAGTACCCTACACCCCACCAGCATATATTTAGCTGTCCCCACTGCCTCTTTACAGATGTAGCAAGATTTATCGGTAGCTTTACCCCATCTCACTAAATTACTTTGATCTGGAAGAGTCATTTGGAACGCATTCAGGTAGAATTTTAATAGTGCTGAAGACCAGTCATGAATTAGGGTGCGCCATTTTAAAGCTAAAGGGATACAAAATTCTCCCAGAGTTAGCCACTCGTTTTGCATTTCTAACCCCATTGCGTGCATCTTATACCTATCATTCTCGTCTTGCCGTATAAAAGATTTTATTATGTCCATATCTTGAACTTTCCTCTTTGATCCTAACCCTACTTTACTTGATTGTGCTCCTATCATAAATTGTTTATGGAACTTAAGTCTTGACTCGAGCTCTGGGACACTTCTGTCTTTTGGAAGTGAGGTAACAATCTCATCTCGTGATTTTCCCAGAATATGTGTTTTGGCAACTCTTAGATGTTTATAGAGCTCCGATGGTTTCTTTAATCTCAACCCAAAGTTATTTTTTTCCCTAAATAAGGTTGAGGTGTCTGCCGAATGCGCTAGCCCAAGCCAAAACTTCAGTATCTTTATGACGCTTGCATCTAACTTAGCCAAGAGGGTTTTATTAAAATCATATACGAGGAAAGGCCAATTCAGACGTGATGTTAGAAAATTGTCGTATATCCAAACTTTTTTGACATTACTTATAGGTTGATGTTCTACCTTTTCAAGATCTGTCAAAAAGCTGTCGACAAGTACATCTAAAGATGGAGTACGGCCTTTATAATCTATTTTCTTGCCGAGAAATTTAAAAGGTGCCGCTTCGGAAACTATAGAAATGCTTTTACCATCTATTTTAAGTCCCGGATCGTATGAGGTATATTTAGTGTTTCGTCTACCCAGACATAAGCAGTGACACTTACTAGGTTTTGTCCTCATTCCCTTCGTCCACGCACAAAATTCTTCCACTTCATCCAATAGCAGCTGACATTGCTTTGGATTCCTAGTAAGTATCGCGAGATCGTCCGCAAAAGCAAGAATGGATTCTGTGTATTTATTGTTTAACTTAAACCGATAACCCCATTTCTCTCATGTTTAATTAAATTATCTATTAAAATATTTATGACGATATTAAATATTATTGGGGATAAACAACAACCCTGGAAAAGACCTACTCTATAGCTTAAAGGTTTTGAATTACCGTTTTTTGAGGTTATAACGAATTTTAATTTGAATAGTATGACGCGATTATGTTGCTTACTATTGTAGGAAAGTTGTACCATTTTAAAGCAAACATCAATAGATCGTGTTGTACTGATCCGAACGCGTTTTCTAAATCTATCCAACATACCGTAATTTGCCTCTCACACTTTCTGGCGTCTTTTAAGCTTTCGGTTAACAAAGTATTATGCTCCAGGCATCCAGAAATTCCAGGTAGGAACCCTTTCTGGTAGTTAATGCTGCTTAATGCTGCTGGACAGAATGATTATTATAGTAAACGTTAACAGAATGAATATTTCTATTTTTTATTTTCGATTGTTTGATTTTTTATTTATACTACAATTTTTTTATGTCTTCACGCTTTATCCCGAGGGATGTGCAGGAACAATAGGAACCTAGTGTTAAGACACTCTGTTGCTCAGTCCCTACTTTCCGACTTTTTCGAGGCATTGCGTGTTGAATAGCGGAACTAAACGCCGCGCTTTGATTAGTTTTCAGAGCAAAGAAAATAGAAAAATCCGTCTTCCCCGAACTCACAAGCTGTCGTATTTACAAGTAGACAATACACTTCTGCGCGACGAGGGTCATCAACTACAAATTTATAATAAAGCTATAAAATATGAAAACAAAAGAACATAATATAAAATGAACTAATTTTTGAAATATCAGCCGAAAGTAAATACATTTAAAAATTTTAACCTGTTTTAAACGTACGAATATCATATAACAAAGTTATACGTATAGATTTTTGTTAAATGTCAAAGAAATTTGATATCACGGACGTATGTGCAATTTTATTCACATGAAGATAAATACATATGTAGTTAAATTTTATTACGGTACTGCCGATCTTTTAACTGTTAAACTATTTTGGGTATCGCCCTCAACATTTTCACCATTCGTTGGACTTCAAACTTTGTTTTACGTGTGTACTTTATCACTGAAATAAATTTCGAGCTACTAGTAGCTGTTAAAATATGTGTACATTTAAGAAAATTTCTGTAAAATTATAAATCTAAAATTATTATGAAATTCTGTTTATAAAATGAAATGAGCATATTTAGTATTTATAGTTTGATAAATTAGGAAAAGTGGTCCTTGGAAAATGACATATTACGATATAAACACATGCCGCCACTCTAGCAAGGAGGAGGACGGAATAATGAACATAGATTATGTCTTTACTTACCAAGTCTTATGAAGCCTTATGCTAAATACAGTGTAAAATATAGAAAAGAAAACGTAAAAGTAAGAGAGCCGCCATACGCACGCTTCTTAAGTTTATAAGAAATAGAAAACTGCATAATAATAGCGGCGTTAAGTTCCGCTACTCAACACGCAATGCCTAGAAAAAAGCGGAAAGCGGGGACGGATAAAGCAGGGACTAAGCAATGGAGTGTCTTAACACTAGGTTCATATAGTTTCTGTAGTTCCCTCTACCTACCCTGCAATATGCGGGATAAAGCGTGATGTTAAAAAAAATAAAAATAATACACTATTAGATGAAGCACAGCCGGACGGACATTACAAAGATGCCTCTCGTCGGGCCTAAATTTTATGTGTGTGTTATATCTATGTGGAGTGTTTTTAATGGTAATGGTGAAAAAACGTTTTAGTGCTTTTTGGTGAATTTATAAGTAAGACCAAGATATAAATATACTATGTAAAGATAAAGTTAGATATAGTATGTGGCTGCGCTAATGTGTTTCAGGCACCATAAGTGTCTCCCTGTAAGTGTGATATTATAAAGATATTGCAACACGATATGCTAGCATGAGCACATCTTGAGGTATTTTCAATGGGATCTCCAATGCCCTCTTAGATGCTATAAGCATACTATCGAGATTAAGATATCGTTTTATATACGAAACGATAATCTGCATATGAAGTAATATATACTACCTAGTGTTAGAGTGAATAATTTATCACCCGGGATTTTGCCTTTTTCAACTTTAAAATATAACAATATACAAACTGTATTATTAAAAAATGACCTTACCTTGTTGATTCTTTTCATCTAGGAACAATTTTTATTAATTTTTATTATTCCTATGATCTTAGTACAAGATGAATCTGAGATAGATACTCCATATTTGGCCTCCCCATTTGATTAAACCCATGAATGTAAAAAAAAGAGAATCTGTTGAAATAGACTTTATATAAAATTATATCTGACATTATCAATATATTTCTTTTAACAGAAGCAGCGTATCAATCAAATTCCAATAAATTGAAAATGTTTCCAGTTTGAAGAATAATCTAAATGAAATGTCCCACAGAAAGGAATGGAATTCGTTTTTTTCCTCGATCTGTTGCTTCAAAACCACTCAATCATTAATTGAAATCAGCCAAATAAATTTCGCCGTTGATATTCATTGAATATAGAGAATCCTTTTTGACGTAAATTAATTGTATTCTGTTATATTGAATAACTTATAAGATGTATATATATATACTATATATATATATATATATATATATATATATATATATATATATATATATATATATATATATATATATATATATATATATATATATATATATATATATATATATATATATATATATATATATATATATATATATATATATATATAAGCTACCATTGATTGTATGTCTCATTACTTATCATATTCATTCGTATATATCGCTTTACGTGATTTCGACGGTAAAATAAAAAAATTTATGACAATCATATTAATGACTTACTATTTTTGATATTTTTGAAATTATGAATTTGCAAAAAGCATATTATGCGCGGTAGAAAAAAACAAATTAATTAAGAAGTAATATAACACTTTATTTCTACAACCATAACTATTTATCAACGTTATTTTATTTATAAATAATATACTTGAAATGTAATTTTAAGCAGAGTGAGGCACTTATCATTGTTTTCAATGTTGTCAAAAAAGGTTACATGCTTTACCATGATGCATAATATTGACCAAACGATTAGAGAGTATAGAAATTATCACTAGAGCTCTTCCAACTAGCCAAGCTTACGATATTATTGGCTTTTGTTATATTTTACAAAAAATATGCTCCTTCGAGTAAAACCAGAACGACTTCTTGTACAGTTAGACTTATTGTACAGTTACTGTCCCATCGAGACTCAGTAAAAAAAAACACAAACGACATTGTCGTGTCAAAAATATCAGTGAATTGAAACTCTCTAAAACAACTTTAGATCCCTTGATAGACGAAAAAAAATGCGTAAAAATATCGAAAGTAAAGGGTGGTTGGCAATGAAGGGGAGTCCCTTGGGCTGATAAGGCGCGTAGAAAACTCAAACGAGGTTTCTCAATTTCGATGTAAAGAACAGATTCGTATCTTGCCCATTTATGGGAGTTTTAGTTGTTTATCTTCATCATCATCTAACATCGTGTTCATCTGTTTACGTGTCTTTTAATCTTATTTCTATACTAAAATATAAGGAGATATATTATAGAAAGATTTTCATAAAATTATATTTTATTTTTTTTATTTATATACATGTACCATACGTGTATCACATATTAAATGTTCTAAATTTAATTCTAAATTCTAAAATATTATGTTAAGCTTTATTATATGTTGCATATATATGAATGCGATTTTACAATAATAATCGGTTTAATAGTTAACACGTGAAGACTTCGCACTCACGCTTCTAATTACAATATTATGTAAAATAATTGTTCCTTTATTCTCTTTTAAAATTGTATTTCTGCATAAATCTAAATAGCTAATAATGAACTAAATCTGTTAAAATAATATGTATGGCAAAGCCTAGGATGAAGATTTTACAATCCAATTTAATTCTAATAACAACAGACCACAATGACGCAATTAACTTACTGAACGAAAATTATATATTATTATATATGTATTACCTTAAAAGAGAATGGAATCCAAAATCTTTTTGCAAAAAAGAAAAAGCAGTAGCTTCACAAACTTCCCCCATGTAGACAGGGGAAGGCTAGTATCAAAAATTTCATTCACCACTTTTTCGTTTTTATGAACCTATACAACCATCATCAAAAATTTTTAAGCCCGAGACAAAATTCAAATACAATACTATTTATTACTTAAAAGAAACAACAATAAAGTATGACCCAAGCTTTTGCAGACGAAGGTGGCAACTAAATAATTTGCCATGTTTCCCTAATACATGTCTCACTCGGGAATATTTCGAGATTTTTGTGAGAATAAACAAAATTAACTACGCTAGGGCTCTTAAATGGATAAAACATGTAAGCGATTCTCGCTCATATTTATTTGAAATACAGCCTAATATGGCCCATTGTAAAACATCGTACAATATTATGTTAGAATACGAAGCATTTTTGTTTTTATTGCGACATTACGGACCTTAAATTAGCTGAATTGATAAAGCAAAGAAAACATTAATAGTAATAATATATCACTACAGTTCTTTTATTATAAAACAAAATTTGCTTGCATTGAAATAAATGAGCACTTCTTTTATATTATATTAATAATGAAACATGAAAAACTTACACATGAACTTTAGTCCAAAGTCTTATCTGAAATCGCCGAACGAAGTATTTTGTCACAATATCCTCTCTGCCTACAACAATTCGAATACAAAGCTTAAAAGATAAGCTCTTTACAGAAAAACATAAAATAAATAGTAACCCATAAATATTATATGGCCAATAAATTTTACTCACGATACTAAAATATTAAAAATAAATCTCATTACTGTTACCAAGATGAATCGCGTCTTTCAGTAAAGAAAGCCTCTAAATGGAAATATTGAACAGATCGACTTATGTTTTATCCTACTTCCCACGTAATAAGCGTGGGATGTAGATAAAATATTCTCAATATTATTTAACAATTGTGAAAAAGTTATAATATAATATTGAATCTGTATTGCAAATATTAATAAAAATCTATTTGGGAATTCGTTTTCAAATAATAGTACTTTACTTTACTTTACTTAGCTTCACGCTCTATCCCTAGCGGGGTAGTCAGAGAGTACAGAGCGCCAAACGCTGCGGTCCGTGCATACCTCTTTCGCCTCGTCCACTGTCATTAACCTCTTCATACATGTCCTTCCTCCAGTATCTCCGATACTGTGTTATGAAATAATAGTATACTTAAATTAACCATAGAATCCGTTGAATACGGTTTGCCACATACTATATGCCACACGATTAATATCTTCGTTATCCCATTGCAGAAATATCGGGGTTTAAAATAGATGATTTAAAATGTTATGTATGTAAACAGCTTCTTTGCTGTATGTTTTACTTCTCGAAATGACGTAATTGAAATATACTATGATATATTCACGTAACCCTCTGCTTCTTACATAAAAACAAATGCACTTTAGTGACACAGTTGAGTTTTGTTTATGTGTAAACGATATTTTATGCAAAATGAGTACATACGACTGCAAATTTAAGTTTATCAATTATTATAAGTTGTATTTTCCGATAATGAATAAGTATGGAAGACTCGACTAGACAATTGGCACTAGACCTATATTCATATTCGTATATGTAATTTTATATGTATGTAAAAATAAAGCGCATTTAATTTTATTTAGTACTAAGTAGTTTGGTACTATTGAACAAAAAACCAAACTACGAATTGCTGTTTTTTTAGTTGGTTAATAATTTCAAAGCAAGAGAAAACTCGCAACAAAGTTTCCTTTTGACAAAGCCTTAAGTGTATAAATGTTGAATGAATAAAGGAAAGGCGTAATACTGAACGGCAGTTTGTCTTCCAGGCTTACTACGAACCTTGGTCACTTGTACATAAGTAAAGTCCTTTTTTTAGCCGCTGACAAAAAATAGTTTTACTACGTCTAGCTTTGTCAAAGTCACATCAGTACTCGTACTATTTTATTTTCATTATTTAGCTGATTTAACTTACGTTACATTATTTCATTCTACTCATAAATATGAGTATGTTACCTTAAATTGGCTTATGATTTTCATTTTGAAATAAATGCTTTCATTTATCTTTAGAGCCAATTAATATTATATAATATGACAACCTGAGATATCGTGTATTTAATTCAATTCAAATAGACTTTCGACATAGTAACGAATGAACACGACGCTACTTTTGGTCCGAAGGCAGTTCCTCTGAGACAAGCCGGCAAAAAACTCAAAAGTCGCTCTTTTAATTTTTAATGTCACAATTTCAATATGAAATACAATTTTAGTTATCCTGCACGAAATTGACAGCGAATAATCGATTTCACACATATTTTTTATTTAAAAACACCTGAACGGCTTTACTCATACGTTTTAATTATAAATATTAATTACAAATGAAGTGTCAAATTTAAAGTGGAATTTTGTTTAGACATAGTATATATTTAGACTCATAAATCAAAAGAAGTCCACCAATTTTGTCCTTTAAGTCCAAATTGAAAAATCATTTACTTGCTTGTCTGAACAATTAATTTAAAGTCATAGACAGTATAACATTCACATTATGCTTTTATAAGAATAAAAAAAAGTATATATTGTATAATATGTATGTTTATATACAGTATGTATATATGTATGTATGTATTTATGTATGTGTGTATGTAGGTCTATGTATGTATATATTTGTTTGTATATGTAATTATGTACTTATTTATATAATATATATTTAATTTATATTGTATTTCACTCCAATGTTTATATTTCTTTTGTTTATTTTAAGCATTTTAATTATTTGCACCACTTATTCCCGCTTTTTGAAATTTATTCACTTCCATTGGTTGGCTGGAAGAGATTTCTTTTAGAAATAAGCCCACCGTTGTCAACGAAATTTACTTGCTTATATTTTTATTTCATTTGTATTTTTTTTTATATACAATAAAGAATATATATTAGTTTACTTTTGGAGACGATAACTAGGCGTTACAAACTTACTTTTATTTCTTGTTCTTATCGGATATCTTTTGCTGTTTTCTATTATACACTGAATACGTAAACGTTTTTAAGTAATAAGTGATGGTAAGGAAAAATTCTAAGTCTAACTCTATAAAGTTCACCAATGTATATTTAAAAAAAGGAATAGGACGCAGCGGCATCATTACTTATTTTATTTTTTCGTCCTAGTAAACAAATAAAGCACGACATTGCACCACTACTTACACGCAATAACTTCAAATTGTGAGGAAAATGAGTAACGGAATATTTGTCTTGTTCTATTCATACAAAATTACACATATAAATAACAACACAAAAATCAAAATTAAATAATTTTCTGCCATCAAACGTATGATAAATAATGAAAAAACACAGCCTTCAACTGATATGCTATTGAAAGATAATGAAACAGGGTTCTCTCATTAAAATTCAACAATACAGCCACTCCACTCGTAGTTTCGGTTAAAAAATACACCTCAACATGGAAGCCATTACTACTGCAAACAACAGACAGACACAAATGATTATCAGAACAAGACTAAATAAATACTCACGTATGTGAATGCAGGATTTTTAAAATGTTTTTATCAATTTCTACAGAATAAAGCCAAAGAATGCAATGCTATATCAGTATTTTTACTTGACATTTTAATAATAAAAAATTAGTGCTTTTAGTACTTACTGGCCACTTTTATCACACATGTCTCCTTTTTGATTAGGAATTACTAATTTAAATTTATATACGTATTTACACAAGTATTGCTGTTTCGTTAACCATCATTTATTCACGTTTGTTTTTTTTTCTTCTGTTTTTTTTCTGTTTGCATCATTCAGCTTACTAAATCAAAAATTATTTTATTATTATTTACGAGTACCGTTATTTACGAGTACATGTCCCAGCGTAGCCTTAAGGATTAAAGATGTGTTTTGCAGTTATGATGTGTAAGCAAAATGATCACAACCACGAGTTAGTTCCAGGCGGCGGCATTAGTGATAAAACTGTTTTATTGAAAGTCTGCCTCACGATTTGAGTGAGGAAAATCGGCAAACGCTCGGTGTTTTCTGTATTAGATTACTTAACCGGCACATTAATTAAGGGTTTTTAAATCAAATTATTACCTGTTATGACAATTAGATTCTCAACGACAATCGGAAGAGCTGATCACAATGACAAAACGTTAGCAAAACGTTAGTAAGCGTTTGGTGGACTAGTACCGGCTCGTTTATTACAATTTTCACAAAAGTGGCCATACTATGACGACAGACACCTATTGACAGCAATTACAAATCATGATGTAAAAGGTATTAACTTAACAAACGAAGCGGTCAATAGCTCTATATCGTAGAGCTTTAGCTGTTGCTTCACGACAACAGATTAACAGTTTGTTTCTGAAATTTGCAAAATTTCCTGCAAGGGAAAAGATTCAACTCCGATAGAACAGACAAACTGCCTCTAACGATTTTATTAATTCCCATCCAAATATTTTTGTTAATTAAAGAATCAATGAAATACGTATGAATCAAAAGTGCAAAAATAACAATGGTTCTTGCTTTGAATAAATAAATATATTATATTAAAAAGTATTCATCTTTTTGTTTTTATGTTACCCAAATGTCAATATTAAGCTATTGGACAGATTCTGACAAAAATATAATGATTGTGGGTCCGATTTCTACTCTCGTAGCGGTACAAAGCACTATTTTGCGTTCTATTAATGTGAAATACATGCCATGTAATTCGTGGACAATTTTTATTTTTATTTTTATTTTATAATTATTAATTAATTACGTTTAGGTTACACAACCTTAAACTAAAATATTTTATTAATACTGCGTATTTACAATGAAAACACACTGCAAGTTGAAAGACCAGCGAATGAAAGCGAGTTTCTAGCACCTTGTATACTTTTAACATATCAAATTAAAATCTAATTTCTATTTATATTTAAAATTGTGGAATCTTATTCATTCTTTTTAGTTATATAATTTAATTAAAGTTAGTTAACTTTACCTACTGATTTGAGTAAAATATGTAAATGTTTTAATGAGATAAGAAAATAATCTTACAGATTTCTGTAGAATTAGATTTATCTGGGTTACAACAAAAAATTGCCAAATGCTTGAAAGCAAAAATTTACATAATTGACATTGTCAAATTAGGAATTACAAATCATTTCTATAAGTAGTAGTTTGCCAAGGTTCATTGCTGGCTAAACGCTTCCTCCATAGAGCGTCATAAAGATCGATTTTGACCACCCTCATCTATCAGACTTGGGTGTACTTCGCTAAATTTCACCAAAGCTTTACTTTGCCTTCTGCTATAAGGTTAAACCACATAAATAAATAAGATACAAATCGTGTTTTTGTCAAATATTAAATGAAAAATTTACCTTCCTATATATAATTACTATTTTTCAACTTCATGCATAAGACAGTCAGTTCTCCACTCTCCACCCTATTTGCAACTAAATATAAAAAATATAAATAATAAGGTTATATAATATTTTTCTGACAAAAAAATCTAATTTCGTATTAAAGTGATTATAACATTGTATAACTGTTACAAAGGACCGACGTGGCGCAGAGGCGTAAGCGTCTACCTGTAAACGCGACGATTTGAGGGTTCGATTCCCATGAGGAGAAGGCGGATTTTTCTATTTCCATTTTCTTTGCTCTGGAAACTAGGCAAAGCGTGGCGTTGAGTTCCGCCACTCAGCACGCAATGACTCGAAAAAGGCGAAAAGCGGGAACGAAAAAAGCAGGGACTAAGTAACGGAGTGTCTTAACCGCAATATGCAGAATAAAGAGTGAAGCTGAAAAAAAAAGTCTGTTACATAAAATATGAATTACATACAAATTACGTTGAAATCTTACATCTTTTAAGAAATTATATATATAATAAAAACTTCCACATATGATCGTTTATTAAATAATTTTGAGAAGATTGTTTCAAATACACTTTAGGCAAAAGTAGGAATGTTCGATTAAAAATTATAACTAATCAATTTCAATAACTTATTTAAGTGCAGATTTATAACTAACAAGTGTTTATTTTTCTTATTTCTAAAATCAGTTTATTTTCATTAATTATTTGCCAATGTACTCAGTTGCACTTTCTATAACAAGACTAGAACAATGTTTACTTTTATACGCTTTTTTAATATAAGATTGCAGAACAAGACTATGTAAATAATCACGTTTGTGTACGAAGATATACCTAACCATTAAAGATTTTACATGTATTATGTAACATTGACCAAAATCAATTTTATTAAAAGAATCTTAAAACAAATTATAAAACCTTTTTGATTTTATATATAACTCTAACTCCAATTGAATTTATAAGTAAAAACTTTTCTTAAGAGAAAATCAATATGAAATAATTGAAGAAATATCTCCAGTGATAAATCTATCTCATTGACATCTAGGTACGCTGAGAAAACACCCCGAGGACTAACGGCTTACGTCTATCGATAATAGAATTGTATTATTTCATATTTCTATTGAATTAAATTATTATTGGCACGTATATTACAAATTATTGTATTTCTAGTCTAGGCACTTTATGCTTCAATCAAGTTTCGTGCATAGCTAGTTTATTCAAAAATATAAGTGTTTTACACTACTTAATTACAATTCATTTCATATGTAGCTAATTTATATTATAAAACACATAATAGTCGCACTGCACTGGCCATATAACCCTTGAAATTGAAAGCCATTTTATAACATCACAATAAAATAATATTGTAAATTTAAAACTGTTATTAGAACAAATGTCAACATTGTTACTATGCATTGTCATAATATTTCAATTTAATTTTGAAATTGGATGAATATCATTGTTTGTAATTGAACAAACTTTTATCGTTTGTTTTATCATTTTATACGTATATTTTTAAGTGCATAACTTAAACCATATGTAGAGACACGATACCATTATAACGCCATGAACATGTACCTGACAAAATGCGACAGGTTTGTATAGATATTTATTTACTTTTTTAGATTAAATGCATCGTAACTTCTTAACATACACTGGAATGACACTTTATTATAGAGCACGACGTATCCCTGAACCCTTGGGCTTTATGGGTGTCTATGGGCAGCGGTGATCATTTAACATCACGTGACCCACCTGCTCGTTTGCCTCTCTCTAACATAAAAAAAGAGAACACACTGATGTTTCAGTCATAGTACGTAAAAATAAGATATTTACTTTAAAATTCTTTTATTCCTTCCACATTCACGATAGTGGACAAACGACAGACAACGGAATGTACGGTAATTTACTACAATACATGTAACCATAGCTTATATATAAAAAATAATAATCGACGTAATCAACCAACACTTTTTCATGAACAGTACAACAAATAACAACAAAAGCGTAAGTTTAGATTATGACTAAGTTATAAAAGTTTTACGCCCCAGTCAGCACCCACGCACATCGCTCGCGCGTGACCTGACTAACGGTTACTAACATTACGAACAGTACGAAAACGAATGATTTGCTTCACTGATAGGATTTTGGGTTCTCCCAGTAATAACTAACCCCAATTCCGATTCGCACCATGTTAAAGTAAACCGCAAATGTATTTCAAGCTAGTAATCGTAATAGAAATTGGATTTTAGTCAAATAGTGTGACCAACGCCATTGCCTTCTGGATTAAATGTGTACTCAAATGTTATAGAAATAAGGTGCGTTTTATAAAGCTAGCAAAGCAAAAAGTTTTTAAATTTTAAATAAAAAATAAGTCAAATGCAAGTGTTAATCGTTTCAGTTCAATTTTAATTGTAGGTCAACTGAAAATGTATACTTGTAAAATAAAACAAAATAAATTTACTGTATATGTACATCTGATATGAACTACACTTATCAATTTTAAATGGATCTATAAATTACCCATATGAAGCTAAGCCTTAAAAATTTGTATAAACTCATATAGATAAAAATGTAATACCTAAGTGTTGTTACATGCAAAGTAATGTGAAACAAAATTTGTCATTATGTATATTATTTTATTACATGTTAATTATTCTTACAATATACAGAAAATATTTAGTCTGTACTCTATATATAGCACTGTATATTTCCTAGTACTCAATTACTTGTACCTACTAATAATAGCAATACGAGAATAGGCATTGAGGAATACGAGACAATAATTATCATGAAGGAAATTCACATTTCATGTCGTTATAGTTTCATATTTACTAACTATAACTTGCTATAACAAATCATATTTACGCCACACTAATGTCTAAACTACGTTCTTTTTTCTAGGTTAGCATAAACTGAAGGGGCTGATATGGAACAGTACATCCCATCAAATATTTTGTATGGCAAAAAAGCCTTACATTTTGGTGTACTTAGGAGCTTCACGACATGAAAACGAAGACGCCAAAGTGAAAAATCGGTATTTTCCCGTATTGGGTCGATACAGAATGTATGTTATGGTGAAGTAACAATATAGTCCCTGAGGTTAGACATCTCGAATGTCAAGAAAACGATAACTGCTGATGGCAATGAACGTGAGGACATGACAAATAATGGACACTGCAAACTTAAAACTGTGGAAAGTATATAATAGATTAATCTGAAGGTCATAACAATTAGCCCAAGCCAAGTAGAAAAAGAAGATACATGTATGTATGTATGTATTATGTATATATACATATACTAAACAAATTTAACATACATTTCTCAATATAGAGCGTTGAGCGTAACATAATTTAATCACTAGGGATCGTCCGTCCAAGCAAATTTACATATATTAAACAACAGTTCGCTACTGAAAGCCGAAGGAGCTTACGGAATAATATTTGCTTATTTCCGATTCTGTATTGATTAATTAATTCAGTCTGCTAATGCGAGTAGTAATATATAACGTGATATTTGAGTTTCAATATTTTTTTATTTATTTATTTTCATCACTTTCAGCGGGGACGGAGTAAGCAGGGACTAAGTAACGGAGTGTCTTAACACTAGGTTCGTATGGTTCCTGCAGTTCCCTCTGCCTACCCTGCCATGTGCGGGATAAAAGCGTGAAGCTAAAGACTTTCATATAATTAAAATAATTTTACTATAAAACGAATTTTAAATAGTAAGCTTAAAATAAATAAATATGTGTTTAATTTTGGCTTTCGTAGTTATTGATTGTTGTTCGCAAAATTATGCAAAATTTATCGAAATGATAAACAACAAGTGTATAATTTATTTTGTATAGATCTTTATGATTAATAAATAATTTTAGCCAAATAAGTCGAAACACGAATAAGTTTTTCGTTAGTCAATTCGTGAATAGAATAAAGTAAAATAACGCGTATTAATTTTGAAATAAGGTTTATTGACATGCTTCACATACTTTATCTTTTAAATACAATAAGTGAATAGCCTCAGAATATACGTGTAACTTTTATTTAAATAACTTTGCTAATCTTTTGAAAATCTCTTTTAAAAGAGAGTAATTTCTGATGACGTAGACTATAAAAGCTTGCATGCAGGTAACGGTGGAAAGGAACTACTCTAAAATATTGTTTTTAAATGGTTTATGTCATTCAATACAATTAGGCAGAATCTCTGTTCGATTACGCTCGAAACATATGGTCTTCGTGTTTCGATGTTTTTCATAAGTATAAACTGTAACCGTGTCTGGTTTGTAATATTATAATATTTATTAAAAATATAAGTAAATGTTTCGTTGCGTAGAAGTGATTCGTGAATTGTCACGAAGCAATATGTACCTATAAAACTTTACGAAAACCCTTATTCTGTTATTATTATTCAAATCTTATAAAAAATTAAATCTCAAGTAACACATGGACAAGGTAATGTATAAATGCTTTTTAAAATAGTACCGCAGCACGATAATAGTTATTTTAGGCTAACTCACACAAGTTCAGCAACAAAGCCTATCCAGCCGTGTGATGACTCTTTTACTTTGTCGTAAAGGGAATACATTTCAGCGTCATATTACATATGCGGTTGTATGAAGAGAGGTATATATATATATATATATATATATATATATATATATATATATATATATATATATATATATATATATATATATATATATATATATATATATATATATATATATATATATATATATATATATATATATATATATATATATATATATATATATATATATATATATATATATATATATATATATATATATATATATATATATATATATATATATATATATATATATATATATATATATATATATATATATATATATATATATATATATATATATATATATATATATATATATATATATATATATATATATATATATATAAGCTCTGTAAGTGTTAAATTTCTAAGCATAATTTGAAGTATGTCTATACATTATATTCCGCTTCTAAATTAATATCTTAATTTAAGATGGAGAAATTAATTAGCGCAAAATTGAAACATCCAAAGATCCTATTTCAAGCTGAGTTACCATAACTTTCGTGAAGTGATAAAAGATCCTTTTCAATGAAATTTAATTTCCTTTCAAAAATATAATAATCAAAAACAGGCAGTTTCCGTTATACCTATATATAGATATGTAGATATACATACATAATAAAACGTACAAATATATATCTAAAATTTTATACATATAATTTCTTATCATATTGATGTAATTGATTCTCCTAAATGCGAATCGTTAACACGCCTAAAATCCAACATTGTTCTGTACTATGCATATTGAGTTTTCTAGTGCAAACGTAAGAAATATACTGGTAATATGTATAACTCATCCATTGGCTGTACAAAATTTCACACCGCAAGAATTACTTAAAAATATATTGTTTGCTTCAAACTGTTTGCTAAAAAAAGCTTACCACACAGTAAGCTTTCGTAAATTGAAATGTGTTAGTCAAATATGCTAAACCAGCATTTTAATCTCGTATATCGAGTTATAGAAGTAAACTAACGCGATTAACGTCAGCTCTATGGAGCTTTACTAGATAAAAATAGGAATATAATAAAAGCTTTCAATATATTCTTTTTTTATTTAAATATAATTGACCCTACAGACACTTGGTCCGTACCCTTTTTTAACTTGTACTATACGTTTTTTTTTTTGGTAGCTTCGCGCTTTATCCCGCATATCGCAAGGTAGGCAGAGGGAACTGCAAGAGCCATATGAACCTAGTGTTAAGACACTCCGTTGTTTAGTCCCTGCTTTTTCCGTCTCCACTTTCCGTCTTTTTTGAGGCAATGCGTATTGAGTAGTGGACCTCAACGTCGCACCTAGTTTGCCTAGTTTCCAGAGCGAAGAAAATGGAAATAAAAAATCCATCTTCCCCGAGTGGGAATCGAACCCTCAAATCGTCTCGTTTACATTCAGACGCTTACGCCTCTGCGCCACGACGGTCCTCTTCTACTACTACTATATGTTCTACTACTATATGTAAATATTGATTATATTAATATTAATATATAATATATAGAATTAATATTTATCGTAATAAACTCTTATCTTTACATTTTTTTTTCATATTTAAAATTACTTAGAACTAAGAATATATTCTATTGTATATCTCTATGTAATTAATTGTTATCTATTGATGTGGTGTAGCTTTTACTTTTCGAACTTAGTTAAAAAAATGCTTTAGCACCATGTAATATTTATTGTAAATTTTGTTGTAAACTACTAAATCATGACACTGTATATAAATTGGGATTAATGGACACATAAAGAGCTAGTTAGGAATTCTCTTTTCATCGCGCTGTTGGTGGTAAATTTCCTAATTTATTTATTTAATTGGGAGAGTTAATATCATGGGGATATAAAAATAGCCTATGCTTTGGTAGTAAGCACGTATATCACTAATTGTAGGTTATCAGGTAGGTTATAGCGAATGAAGCAAGCTATCTTGTTTTTTTTTTTTAATTGATTTACTTAATGATAAGACAATGAGATCCACCACTTAGTATGTATGTCTAGATTTCGCTTAGTGTAAATATGTTTGTACTTATTACGTAAGAAAAGTGGAGAACGGAGTGTATTAAAGTTAGGTTCTCTATAGGTAGTTAATTTGGGTAGTTTTATTTTTTTTTTAGCTTCACGCTTTATCCCGCACATGGCAGGGTAGGCAGAGGGAACTGCAGGAACCATAAGAACCTAGTGTTAAGACACTCTGTAACTTAGTCCCTGCTTACTCCGTCCCCACTTTCCGCCGTTTTCGAGGCATTGCGTGTTGAGTGGCGGAACTCAATGCCGCGCTTTGCCTTAGATGCCAGAGCGAAGAAAATGGAAATAGAAAAATGCATCTTCTCCGACTGGGGATCGAACCCAGTAACCGTCGCGTTGCAGGCAGACGTTGCGCCTCTGCGCCACGACGGTCGTCACCACGGTACCACGGTTTGGGTATTTGAAAAAGAAAATATAAAATAAAAGCAACATCCATTTCAATAGCAAACAAAACGCTTTATTTGTACAACTCAACATGCAGTCGCAATCACTTCTACTCTAATATTCTACTACGCGTTGCTTTTTTTATTTCATTTTATCATATAACATACCACTACCATAGCTTTTATATACTATATTAAGATTTATTAAAATAAGTCAGTTAAAATTTTACTGCCACACTCTTCTTCTTGTCTTTAATTATGGCGTTCCGAACTACCACACTCGTATAATTAATTAACACACTCGTATAATTAATTGACATATACATGACCAAAAGATATCACAGATGTTCTACTACGCGATTTAATTGGCTAAAAACTTTTGATCTCCTATAGCTACTAGTCCTTAAGTCCTCTCATATTACATATGCGGTTGTATGAAGAGAGGTATATATATATATATATATATATATATATATATATATATATATATATATATATATATATATATATATATATATATATATATATATATATATATATATATATATATATATATATATATATAAGCTCTGTAAGTGTTAAATTTCTAAGCATAATTTGAAGTATGTCTATACATTATATTCCGCTTCTAAATTAATATCTTAATTTAAGATGGAGAAATTAATTAGCGCAAAATTGAAACATCCAAAGATCCTATTTCAAGCTGAGTTACCATAACTTTCGTGAAGTGATAAAAGATCCTTTTCAATGAAATTTAATTTCCTTTCAAAAATATAATAATCAAAAACAGGCAGTTTCCGTTATACCTATATATAGATATGTAGATATACATACATAATAAAACGTACAAATATATATCTAAAATTTTATACATATAATTTCTTATCATATTGATGTAATTGATTCTCCTAAATGCGAATCGTTAACACGCCTAAAATCCAACATTGTTCTGTACTATGCATATTGAGTTTTCTAGTGCAAACGTAAGAAATATACTGGTAATATGTATAACTCATCCATTGGCTGTACAAAATTTCACACCGCAAGAATTACTTAAAAATATATTGTTTGCTTCAAACTGTTTGCTAAAAAAAGCTTACCACACAGTAAGCTTTCGTAAATTGAAATGTGTTAGTCAAATATGCTAAACCAGCATTTTAATCTCGTATATCGAGTTATAGAAGTAAACTAACGCGATTAACGTCAGCTCTATGGAGCTTTACTAGATAAAAATAGGAATATAATAAAAGCTTTCAATATATTCTTTTTTTTATTTAAATATAATTGACCCTACAGACACTTGGTCCGTACCCTTTTTTAACTTGTACTATACGTTTTTTTTTTGGTAGCTTCGCGCTTTATCCCGCATATCGCAAGGTAGGCAGAGGGAACTGCAAGAACCATATGAACCTAGTGTTAAGACACTCCGTTGTTTAGTCCCTGCTTTTTCCGTCTCCACTTTCCGTCTTTTTTGAGGCAATGCGTATTGAGTAGTGGACCTCAACGTCGCACCTAGTTTGCCTAGTTTCCAGAGCGAAGAAAATGGAAATAAAAAATCCATCTTCCCCGAGTGGGAATCGAACCCTCAAATCGTCTCGTTTACATTCAGACGCTTACGCCTCTGCGCCACGACGGTCCTCTTCTACTACTACTATATGTTCTACTACTATATGTAAATATTGATTATATTAATATTAATATATAATATATAGAATTAATATTTATCGTAATAAACTCTTATCTTTACATTTTTTTTTTTCATATTTAAAATTACTTAGAACTAAGAATATATTCTATTGTATATCTCTATGTAATTAATTGTTATCTATTGATGTGGTGTAGCTTTTACTTTTCGAACTTAGTTAAAAAAATGCTTTAGCACCATGTAATATTTATTGTAAATTTTGTTGTAAACTACTAAATCATGACACTGTATATAAATTGGGATTAATGGACACATAAAGAGCTAGTTAGGAATTCTCTTTTCATCGCGCTGTTGGTGGTAAATTTCCTAATTTATTTATTTAATTGGGAGAGTTAATATCATGGGGATATAAAAATAGCCTATGCTTTGGTAGTAAGCACGTATATCACTAATTGTAGGTTATCAGGTAGGTTATAGCGAATGAAGCAAGCTATCTTGTTTTTTTTTTTTAATTGATTTACTTAATGATAAGACAATGAGATCCACCACTTAGTATGTATGTCTAGATTTCGCTTAGTGTAAATATGTTTGTACTTATTACGTAAGAAAAGTGGAGAACGGAGTGTATTAAAGTTAGGTTCTCTATAGGTAGTTAATTTGGGTAGTTTTATTTTTTTTTTAGCTTCACGCTTTATCCCGCACATGGCAGGGTAGGCAGAGGGAACTGCAGGAACCATAAGAACCTAGTGTTAAGACACTCTGTAACTTAGTCCCTGCTTACTCCGTCCCCACTTTCCGCCGTTTTCGAGGCATTGCGTGTTGAGTGGCGGAACTCAATGCCGCGCTTTGCCTTAGATGCCAGAGCGAAGAAAATGGAAATAGAAAAATGCATCTTCTCCGACTGGGGATCGAACCCAGTAACCGTCGCGTTGCAGGCAGACGTTGCGCCTCTGCGCCACGACGGTCGTCACCACGGTACCACGGTTTGGGTATTTGAAAAAGAAAATATAAAATAAAAGCAACATCCATTTCAATAGCAAACAAAACGCTTTATTTGTACAACTCAACATGCAGTCGCAATCACTTCTACTCTAATATTCTACTACGCGTTGCTTTTTTTATTTCATTTTATCATATAACATACCACTACCATAGCTTTTATATACTATATTAAGATTTATTAAAATAAGTCAGTTAAAATTTTACTGCCACACTCTTCTTCTTGTCTTTAATTATGGCGTTCCGAACTACCACACTCGTATAATTAATTAACACACTCGTATAATTAATTGACATATACATGACCAAAAGATATCACAGATGTTCTACTACGCGATTTAATTGGCTAAAAACTTTTGATCTCCTATAGCTACTAGTCCTTAAGGTTAAAACATTTTTAACTGGATATTTGATTCCACATTTCTTATAAATTATAATATTAATTCTTAAATAATTATTTAATATATAATAAAAATGGTTCTAGCCAACGCCCACTAGTGCACGTGAAAATTTGAAGGAGAATTTCGGAAGCAACACGAGATGTCTGTCATCTAACACGTACTACACGTCCAACACGTACTACGGCCGTAGAGGAAAACGAAATGATTGATTTCTAGGTTATATCCATTGACCTTATTGGAATTTGATTATGAATAATAGTGAAGTGGTTATTTATAACTTTGAGTTAAACATATATTTAATTTTACTCAAAATATGTATGTATCCATATGAAAATATATGAAAACATACATATTTTGAGTTAGTATATTTTATACAAGACAGAAAAATATGGTTATATTTTAAACCAGAACGAAAATTACTAATAAATTAGAGCTCTTTACGCATTTACCCCACCTTGTAAAATTGACAAGGAAAAATTAGTACCGCGTTTCCATGTCCTCAATTCACTAATGATTATAAAGTACAGTACAAATGCTTAAATATATTATACTAGAAACACCATTTCAAATATTGTTGTGTTTAATTGTTTCAGAATAGTTAGCTTTACTTCTAATACTATATAAAGATATCTTTTTAAATGCGAAATGTTTCAAGAATTACGTTCAAATACAAAAAATGAAATGGAGATCTTCAAAAAAGGGTTGCTAAAAGCTCTAAATGTAAAATGGGCTTTGGTAAACACACGGTTCAGAATAGCGGCTGTATAATAGGCTGATATCGTAAGGCGATATCTATAAATACGATTAACATAAATACATATCTTTTCTACCACTTATTTCTACATAAACGTGATCGAAATTTTATGTATTTATTTAAAAATATAAAGTATTCTTTATGAGACTACAGGTATAGATATTTTTTTAATATCCAAGGAACCTACTCATTGTCGATTCCTGATTTTTCACTGACTTCAAAGACTTCCACGTTTCCACTTTCAAAGACTCAAACTCGCATTTTGCCTTTTTACTAGAACGTGCGATAGTAGTTCAATCCGTCGACTGAGAAATGAACCCAAAACCGTAGCCGTTACTCACGTTTCAAGTCGCTACGTTACAATCTAAATATCAGTTACAGTTAATTTAATATTTATTAAAAATACTATGTAACTTTTTTAGTCAAAGTAAAATAACGACTATCGTTACCGCGCGTTCTTTGTTTAAAACATTTGTGAGGCAATATGTCACGCAATATGTGGCTAAAGTTTTAACGAGTTAGAATAACGTTCTAGTCTCGATGGAGTGCCTGAGTTATATATCCCGCAAACCGAGCTGGCGACGAATGAAATCGTTGTGTGGTTTGACTAACTAATTCAAATAGTGACTAAAAATAGCTCCAATTTATTAACCTTTCTAACATTCAATATACAGAGATAAATATATATGCTCAGAGAATATATAGTTATATTAATATATAATTTATATTTTACGGTAAATAAACCTCTTTGTTGTACCAACTAAGGTTAACACAAAGAGAGAAAACAAAATGGTGGATTCACTGATAAAGGTTACGATGTTGTTTGACATTTGTTGCGTGATAATACCCCGAAATAACGAATGTACACTTTCGAACAAAGCAAGTTTTTTTCTATTGTAATATTTTTTCTACTATCTAAGATTAAGCATTTTAGCTTAATTATCAATTCTTTTAATTG
Source organism: Dione vanillae (assembly GCA_037178615.1). Lineage (NCBI taxonomy): Eukaryota > Metazoa > Arthropoda > Insecta > Lepidoptera > Nymphalidae > Dione > Dione vanillae. The sequence continues at coordinate 813,980 of JAZFAU010000097.1, read as the reverse complement.
TTAATTTAAGATTAATACCTTTAATTGATTACATTTTAACGTAAGTTACGTAAAATATTGAATATACATATAGAATTATTATACATATGTTACATAATATTTTTTATATATTGATTTTTAATTATAGCTGCAGTATAGTTTTAAATAGTGTTTAAATTATTTTTGAAAATTAAAGCGGAAAAAGTGTGTTAAAATTCTTAAAGCACGAATTTTAAATATTTTGAGAGGTTATCGTGTACAGCTAAATAATTCATTTTATTGTCATGAAATAATATTTTAAATTTCATTAAATGTATAATATAATAACTTTTATAATACAATTACTTACTTTGATATCGTCGATAATAGCAGCTCGTTCAAAAGTGGAAGGCGGGAAATCGCTGGATATAAGGAGCGCAACAGGCGTGGAAATTCAAACGTACTACACAATCAATGTACTAGCATTTTTTTCACACTGTGAGCTTAACTCGGTACCGTTATACAACCTCCTTTATATTATGTCGAAATTCTAGCTAAGGCCGGCGCGGCGTTCGCCCGCCGCAGTCACGCGTCCGTATCTGCCGTACCCCGCCGCTGCCACCCTCTACCCTCGCTCTTAAAGCCTTCATTCGTTTAGTCTTCGCGCCCTTTGTGACACTTGAACCTATTGTTCGCGACGCTTCTTTTAACAGCTCCTCTATATATGTATATTCACGGTATATCCCGCATCTCTTTATGCAGCAACAAGTTCGGGTTACCATTTTTATGTTAATATTCCTATTTCAATATCCTCATTAATATGTACTACAAGCAATCTCAATTATTTTTTTTCAATTCGTTTGAAAGATGTATTACTTTAAATTGTTCTAATTATTTTAAATCAAACTGAGGGTAAACACGGAAAGGAAATCTTTATTGTATTATACATGTATATTAAACACAGATTTTGTCTTACATTTTTTATCTTTCTCAAAACAAATTAAGCCTATGAAAATTCATAAAACATTATTATTACATACAACAGCGTTGCGTAGCGATGCTACGCCGTAGCACCCAAAGAAACATGGATACACATTTCAATGTAATATTCCCAAATTTTGTACTCTGAAAGCTATATTTTCCCCTTTATGCTCCCTTTTTCTTTTATTGAATTATATCTGAAATATTATATAAAACATATAATATTTTCAAGCTTATGAAAAGTTCTTTTAAAATTATCGTGAAATATTTAGCCTTCAAATTCGTAGCTATTTTTTGATAACTTTATAATTTTAGCTTCACGCTTTATCCCGCACATGGCAGGGTAGGCAGAGGGAACTGCAGGAACCATACGAACCTAGCGTTAAGACACTCCGTTACTTAGTCCCTGCTTACTCCGTCCCCGCTTTCCGCCGTTTCCGAGGCATTGCTTGTTGAGTGGCGGAACTCAACGCCGCGCTTTGCCTTAGTTGCCAGAGCGAAGAAAATGGATATAGAAAAATCCATCTTCCCCGACTGGGGATCGAACCCAGAAACCGTCGCGTTAGCCGCGTTACAGGCAGACGTTGCGCCTCTGCGCCACGACGGTCCTTTCCTTTATAATTTTATATGATAAAGTAAATGTGTTATCATTTTAACTGAAAAAGTAAATGATTTATCATGTTATCTGAAAAATACAAAAAATTATGTAATAGTTTACCTCTCTAATATTTGTAATGGTTTATTTTTACATCAAATTTATAAATTACCAATTTTAAATTTTTACTTACTTACTTGACCGTGATTTTACTTTCATTATCAATTTCTCTAATTCTAGGACAACAAGAAACACTATAGATTTTGATTACATGACAAATTTCATACAATATCGTACAACAACAAAGCGTAAACGCTGTTATCGTGATTCTGTAGACGTACCGGTTTAGATTCTTTAGTGTTCTTAGAAATTATAGCCCTGGATATTTGATATTATATTGAGAAAATAGTTATGGATAATTTCTTTTATTTGTTTACTTTATTATATATATAGAAATGTTTAATCAATTTGAAAGTCCAATTAAGGAGACTAACGTATATAGGTGTAATGCTATCGAAGTGTAAAACGAATATGGGCCAAAGAGATGTAAACGTGTGAAGTCTAGAGCTATTGACTTACATCTATACATAGACAATAAAGGCCGATATATCAAAGGTATTACATTACTGTAATCGGTTCGGCACGTTCGAGCCCTGAAAATATCCATAAAGCCACATGTACATGGTGGAAAGCTAAATGTTCTGAAATATATGGCGATACATTGCTAGTACAGTACAGTTTATCTTAAGTATTACTAATATATTCATAATTGCTTGCTCGATATTAAAAAGATTTTTAAAGATGTACCTAAACAAGATTAAATTAATTTGACTATATTTTCTCAGAAAGCTGGTACTCAAATCAACATTTATATTTAAAATAGATGGAATACAACTAAATCTGTTGAGCCTAAAAATGAAGCGTCACAAAGACTTTACAAATGAATACGCGTAAACCGGCAAGTAGGTACTGGTCTTCATTACCATTTTATGAAATATAACAGCTCTTATGTGAACGTTGTTTCAAATAGAATACTAAACGATTTATAACGATAAAATGAGCAGTATTTGTGATTGATCCATGAAAAATAAAATTTAAGAAACAAGAAGTGATGAATAATAGTCATAGATGTTATAAAAAATATTGGAAGTATAGCAGAAATTTTAGAGCCCACAAAAACGAAATAGCTTGCTGTAATTAGTATTTAACATTTAATTTAGAAATACGTGAAGTAAGTATAATTGTTTTCTTTTTAAATTCCATTACAAATGTAATTCAATTAAGATCGTCTTTCTCAAACATTCATAATTTATTATTCATACATTTTCTTTTTATATTAGATTTAACAAATAAAAGGAACGCACCTGAAGGCCAACTCAAACTTCTAAGTGATTCTCGTGAATCACCAAATTACATATTTCACTTGCGCAGTTCTATATTACTTTCACATTTACCTAAATACTTTCTATAATTTGGACTATCTGACTTAAAGAAGTCAGATATATTTTTATATTTGTGATAAAATAATTTCGAAATTAATAAAATTAACATTCTGAAAACAAAACATATATATATATATATATATATATATATATATATATATATATATATATATATATATATATATATATATATATATATATATATATATATATATATATATATATATATATATATATATATATATATATATATATATATATATATATATATATATATATATATATATATATATATATATATATATATATATATATATATATATATATATATATATATATATATATATATATATATATATATATATATATATATATATATATATATATATATAGTGTTGTTTGTTCTCCCTCTTTCACTTTTTCAATGTTTTTATTTCCAAGTCGCAATAGTTAAAAACAGTACATATCAAACCCGAGAATGCTACAAATTATATCCTACAGGATGCTGAAAATTAGCATGCCCCATGTAAATGAGCGTGTATGTAAAACAGGAACTACATATAGTAAAGTGCAATTTTATTCTCACGAAGTTCCGAAATATAAAGTATAAGTAGACGCCATTACTATGTTGTATTAAATTCCACGTGCAACAAACCCCGTACTCTTGGGAATCGCTGTTCAAAGCTTAATAAAGTTGTTGCTCGTTATACAAAGAATTCGTAGTCGATAAGAACTTATGAAATGCTATAATAACTATTATATATACATTGTCAATTAAGACGATCGATAATCGTAGATAAAAAGATACCTTATGTTTTAACCCTCGGCTAACAATACCGGATTGAAAAAGATGTGAATCTCAAAGCTATAAATTTGTACATTATGCTTCTAGGTACAGATACAATAAATCATATTACAATCATGTAAAGATTATTTGAAACCCAATTAGAAGAGGAACATACTGTCTATATTCATAGTATTCTGCGAATTAAACACGCACTTTACCATAACAACAACCACTAACTGGAAATGCCGAACTTTCAAACTAATAAAACAAAACTTCCTTTTACGAACCCATTTTTATTATTGACAAACATATATTTTAAACTTTCGCGATGTAATTTATTCATATTTGCTTTGTAGACGGGTCTTATCGCGATAATCTTTACGTATTACAATACCTTTATTGCCCGACGTTTCGGTGAAGTTGCATTCACCGTGGTCACGAGCTGACTGGAGTACCGCGCGCCCTCCGGCCGCGAGCTCGCGAGTTTCCTTCGCATACCCTCACATTATTGACAATTAAGATCATGGTTGGGCCTGATGGTTCCGTAGCACACAAAGTATACAGAAAATCAACACACACGGATAGGTATCTCCACGCCACTTCGCATCACCACCCACGGCATCTTGACTCGGTAAGGAACTCCCTTACAAATCGAGCTTTAGATCTATGCGACCCTGATCATCTCGAGCAAGAGTTGACACACATTCAGGAGGTACTGAGAAAAAACGGATATAGGGTAAGTGATAATGTAAGATCTCGAACGAGGAAGGAAAAACATCCGGAAGTCAGCCGTCAACCAGCGTTCCTGCCATACGTCAAAGGAATAACGGACAAAGTTGGAACTATACTCAAAGATTACTCCATCAAGACTATATTTACCCCTTTGACAAAAGTCTGTAAACGCTTACGCACACCGAAGGATGTTATTCCATTCCAAACACCGGGTGTATATAAAATCAACTGCAGCTGTGGTAGTGCCTATATTGGACAAACCAAACGCACCATAGCGGATAGGGTCAAAGAACACATAGCGGCAGTGAAAAATGCACAGACAGATAAATCTGCAGTGGCTGAACATCTCCTGAACTCGGGAACAAACCATTGGATTGAACTTCATGACCCAAAGGTTCTCTCGACGGATAAAAATTATTATTGCCGCTTAGTACGAGAAGCAATTGAAATTAAAAAACATAAAACTTTCAATCGCGATGACGGGTTTAAATTGTCGACCGCATGGAATCCGGTGTTAAATAAATTTAATAAAAGTCAAGTGCCTCGAACAATGTTCGCGCGAACCGATTGTGTTAGTGTAGTGTGTGCCCAGCATTATAATAACGGTACAGACATTGTCAATAATGTGAGGGTATGCGAAGGAAACTCGCGAGCTCGCGGCCGGAGGGCGCGCGGTACTCCAGTCAGCTCGTGACCACGGTGAATGCAACTTCACCGAAACGTCGGGCAATAAAGGTATTGTAATACGTAAAGATTATCGCGATAAGACCCATCTACAAAGCAAATATGGACAAACATATATTTATTATCTATTAACTTACATATATAATATGTCACAATATTTTTTTCAGAAAAATAAATCAATCAAAATATACTACCAAAGGCAGCTGTAGGATGACGTTTGGCTTCATCGTGTTTGACTTCAATTTGCCTTTTTCATAGCACGAAATACAGCGATGATCTTCTCAACTCTCAATGGTGAATTACTGAAAAGCGGACAGCGGAACACACTGTCTAATACGTGGAAAAAAAATAAAAAAAAAACCATTTAAAATAACATCATGGCTCTGCAAATACTATATGATATTTTTATAGCTAAAATTTTACTTTTCCTACTAAATTCATTGTACGTGCCTATATTGAAATAAAAATATTATTCATAAAATGACATGATTGATATGAATTGTTGACTGTAACACATTGTGTAAACGATAGTCCATTTTGACCTATATACGTTATCTCATCTATTGTTCACACATACTCTTTATAGTCTGTGGACTGGGAATGTTTTTTTTAAATAGTCTCTCAGTTCTACATAATGGACACATGGACCCCACACACCCCTCGTGGTGCTGTAGAAGAGTGCCAGTTTAAAATAGTAGTGTCATAACAGTTTTATATAGTTGATTTCCAGTTTTTGGACAAAAACAATATAAAACTTTCATGACACTAGTAACTATTCCAGTTACTTCTGTTAAAATTTAAAATTAATTTAACATTAATGTATTTTTTAAATATGAGATATAATTAGTAATATTAGTTAATAGTTTCAGTTTGTATTTATACTAATCATAAATCATTTTTATGTATATTGAAAACAATATTAATTTTAAGATATTAAATTTAGTATGAATTTGATAACATCGTCAGCCACAATAAAGTGTAACTTTGATAAACTTAAAGTAAAAGCATGAAAAATCAGAGACGTATAAGTCAATTACTCCACGAAACTATTAAAATGGCACACTTCCACGCGATCTTGACATTATGTGAAGGGATTATGTGAACAATGTACACATAAGCCAACGTTTTATCTACTAAAGGTCAACTGAGCTTAATTACTTAATAAGAATATATGAAGCATTTTTATATGAAATTTCTAAAGATTAAATGTTACGCTTAATATATTACGTTGCGTGTCGTATTTGTATATTATATTACGATCCGATAGTATACATGGCTAGAACATAATAACGTTCTAAAATACTAACTAATATTGGAAATCTAAACTTTTTTCAAAAAAATTTTACAGCTTAGTAATTATTTATTATTAACATCAAGTTACGCAGAAATCTCAGACGTTTTCTGGGATCATAGCACAAACATTATCCCATAAAAGAATTACTGATTGGATTCATGTAAATTGCACGCGCGGTGAGTTTAAACCTATAACCTCTGTTATATAACGTAAATTAAATAAATAAAACTTTGTAATGATTCTGATGTTACAGTGACATACTTAATATTATATATTTTTTTTATTTTAACGATGCGTTGAGACGTAGCTGTCAATATAATAACTTCATTTAAATATCTTTAATGATTTTTTAGGAACTAAGTTATATATTATCTAAACAGCTTCCTACTACAAGATATTTTTTGATAATTTAAATTTACATAAACGTTGAATGCTAAACGCAGTTCTTTGAGGGATGCTCTTCACAGAGCATTAAGTCATTCCATCAGTAATTACAGTCAATTAAGTCTAAAATGAAATAAAACAAAAGTGTTAATTATAGCATATTTAAGTATTTTTTCCCATAATAAAAAACACTGTTCAATTACAAATTTCACCGACAATAATATTAATAATATTGTATACAATATAATCGATATTGACTATTGAGTTACTTTCCTTGTACTAACAGTTTTTTCTAGACGTAGTAATCTAACATCTAATACTCCAGACTATAAATAAGTATAAGTAAGATTTAATTTAAATTCTTTTTTAATCGTCTTGATTATAAAATTTAATTAAAATAGTTTAAAAATATGATATGGTCTTCCTAGTAAAAAGGGAAAAGAGATAATAACATCCACGAAGCGGGTAAAATAGAAGCTTAGGTTTTATTAAGGCTCGTCCAATAACGAGCTCGAGGGAATAGCATGGTTATTATTTTTTATAGCCGAGGAAATACGTTGTCAAAAACCCGCTTGTGTACTTTAATAGAAAAAGCCTCAATTTGATTTTTGTTGTCACTTTAACGATATATTTTGAGGTTTCCCCCTTTTAACTGTAAGCACGCTGTACGTATAGGAGTCATTGCAAAAGTTAAATTACTGTTTAATAACATGCCTTCCATTGTTGCTGTCATTGAGAAGAATGAGTATTTCCGCTCGGAAAGAGTTATGATGAGTACCTAATAAGATTCTTCAGTTCTCATTGTTTATTATTACAATGGTTTAGAAACAAAAATCATTTTTTAAAAAAGTAATAGAAGTTTTTGCGTAAATATTTTTTGCTATTTATAATAGTTAGGCGTTATACGACAATTAATCATTATTATACTTTATTTTACATTTAATGTAACACCGTAATAAAAAGAATTCAATCGAATTATTTTTAGGGTTCCGTACTCTAAAAGAAAAAAAAGAAACTCCCAATAGCATCTTTTTGATTTTTAACTATTTCAGTGATGTCTAGCAAAAGTTTTGAAATATATTTTTATGTTATAAAATTTTATATATAGAAACTTTTAACATTTGTCACTGTTACTAAATAAGGGTGGAATATAACTTTAACTTGCAAGTAATCAACGTAATTTAACTGTATCTGTTTCTGTTTTTCGTTCGAGGTTTCCCTTTTACATCAAGAAAAAGATCGCCTATATTTATTTTTTTATTCCAAATCTATCTTATTTCTTTAAGCAAAAAAAAATAGTTACTAGTAAAAAAATAGTTTTATCACTTCCGGATGAACAAAAGGATAGAATTATATGTTACTGAACAGACCAATGTATAGTAATAGATTATATATACATGTATATATATATATATATATATATATATATATATATATATATATATATATATATATATATATATATATATATATATATATATATATATATATATATATATATATATATATATATATATATATATATATATATATATATATATATATATATGTGTGTGTTCAGTAACATATAATTCTATCCTTTTGTTTTATGTAGAATATGTCAATAAATTATTAGAAAAAATAGCTAAATAATATCTTAACTAAATGTTCGTTCTCAGTCGTGTAATGTGAATAGAACTCTCGTAAACATTATTGAAAGGATCCTTAATTATTTGCGTACTGTTTATTCGTGAAAGGTTTTTCCGAAATTGTTAGCATGTGTATTTGGCAAGCAAATAAAACAGAAGGAATTAGGTATCCCAATTACTTTATTAGGGCAAGTATTTCTTGTTTATACATGAAAGGAACAAAGTGAAATATATTGTCGTGTCGTCGTGGCGCAGACGCGTAAGCGTCTGCCTGTAAACGCGATGGTATCTGGGTTCAATTCCTACTCGGAGAAGATGGATTTTTCTATTCCCATTTTCTTCGCTCTGGCAAAGCGCGGCGATGAGATCCGTCACTCAACACGCAATGCCTCGTAAAAAGGCGGAAAGTGGGGACGAAGAAAGCAACGGCGTGTCTTCGCACTAGGTTCATATGGTTCCTGCAGTTTCCTCTGCTTGCTTACCCTGCCATGCGCGGGATAAAGCGTGAAGCTAAAAAAAAAACATAAAAAAATATATAAATTATTTGCCAACTTTAGCCTTTTCCTACATAAAACGAGCAGAGAGATGCTAATGCTGAAACACTCTGTTCTCTGTATTAAGTTTCCACTTGTCAAAATCATAGATACATTTAGATAAACTATAATATTTAGATAAAATGTCAATTAAGTAATTGTCCTTTAATAATACTCATCGTATAATGAACGTGTAAGCGTTTTATTTTTAATTTTACTGTTTTATTTACTTAGACAAGTTAAAAATCTAAATGATATAGCGGTGGTTCACAATTTTTCACGCACTAAACGATTACATGGGATAACCAATAAAATAATGGAAATTAACGCAGCGGTTCGTCAGACTACAGTAAAGTAAATTAAACTTGATTTAATTGAAACACATCTTACGTAAAATACTATTGATTGTTTATATATATATATATATATATATATATATATATATATATATATATATATATATATATATATATATATATATATATATATATATATATATATATATATATATATATATATATATATATATATATATATATATATATATATATATATATATATATATATATATATATATATATTATATATATATATATATATATATATATATATATATATATATATATATATATATATATATATATATATATATATATATATATATATATATATATATATATATATATATATATATATATATATATATATATATATATATATATATATATAATATCCGATGCTTTTTAACGATTGATAACACATTTCGTATGTGACAGATCTATATATATGTATGTAGAATTACAAACATATCTTTTTTAGAAGTGTTAAAGGTCATGATTTATCTCGATATAATAAATTACTCCTTAAAAGGCTTACTCACAGCTTCGTTCAAAATCTGATATATCTGAGGAATAATAAATAACGATTGACTACATGATCCATCACATGACATGTAGCTATAATCAAATTTATTTATTTTCTCTTTTGACCTTCTTTTTCTTGATTTGCTAAAGTTATATCACAAATAAGATATTTGTGAATTATTATAAGTCAAAATATAACAGCCACTGACTGTGGCCTTCACCAAACAGACAAATTTTCTGCCCTATGCTCTGTTGACGCTTTGTGCACCCAACCAAACCACTTCTTCAGTAATAGTCAGAAATTTCTGAAGTTGTTTATGGCACAAGGTGCATGTGTAGCAAAACTCCACAAGTCGTTTTAGATGTTTCTATTGAATAATTTTAACTAAATGTTGAAAATATATTATTAAGGAAAGCTAATTATTACATCAAGAATATTATAACAATTGTTGTGGATTTAAATGTTGTTGATGCTATGTTTGTTATATAAAATTTGTATATTATATTTCAACAGTTAAGTTTCTCGCTGGCGGAACAAGTTTGTAAGTTCAATTTCTACTTGTAAGAAATATTTATTTTAATTTTCTTAGCTAGGCAAAAGCGCGACGTTGAGTTCCCATCAACACACAATGCCTCAAAAGGCGGAAAGGCTCATTGTGCCAAAAGTTAACTCTACCTACCCTGCTATGAGTGGGAAAAAGCGTAACGCTAAAAATATTTGACTCTGCTCTGCTGAAATAGACCTTTTATTCTATTCTTCTAATTAGCGAGATTCAAGGAAGCTAAAGCTGACAATAAAAATGAAGACTGTATTAAATCCTAATCCTACTACTCGATAAATAAAGAGTTACTTTCATATACTAGATACCAACTGTACATGATTTCCAAACAAAATTGAACTCATTATGACAACGCAATCACCTCACTTGCATCACGTATTTAATAAGGGGGTGTCGACCGTCATTATACCACCGCTATAATTATAGAGGTACAACCAACTATTATTTTTCTTACTGTAGCTCGTTGTTTCACTTGCAATGTGCTACTTTCAATTACTCTATAATATATAGCCATGTGGATAAAGCATTATGTTATTTAGGATGAAACACGAGGGAAAATTCTTCGAAGAATATAGTAGAACTGTTTTCTGTCCAAAACAAAATGTGATACTAAGTTTCTATGTTGAAATTTGACTCTATATATGTATAATTTATTTTTAGAAACTGTTCTAGTTCATAACAATTGACGAAAAATTTAACCTTATGGCAACGCCACGCCCACCAAATAAATATATTTAAACATTGAATTGCCTACAAAACTTAAATATATGTATGAATGTTGCTGTATTACTCTTTCCGTGCGAATTCAAAGTATTGTGAGTACTCACCTTATATACCTCACCTTATATAAGTCAAGTACTTTCATTATTCACATTCATAGATTTAAAAAAATGAATTGTTTCTAGAAATATTCAACAAAAGCAAATTTAGTAAGTATCACGGAAGCGACATAAGCGAAACATAAACATTACTAAAAAATATCTTTAAAAAATATTTTTTCAAGGTTAGTTTACCTTAAATTGTTGTATTATTTATATTATTATTAACATAAATAAGATATACCTAAGATATTGTATAAATGCAACGTTATGACGTGGTTTATATTCGTTCGACTTATCGTATTTGTTATAAAAATGTATTTTGCTGCTAGCGCCTAATTTGTTAGTTATTTGTGAGTGATTATAGTTATAGTGGTTACAGTAGTTATAAGTTCAACCCTGGAGCCTTTAAGAGTAGTGTGAACAGGTTTCTTTTGGACGGGAGAGTACCACTTTCGTCTTCATCTACACTTTCCATCAGGTGAGATGGAAGACAAACGCCTGTTCCATTATAACTATAAAAGAAAATAAAAAAAAGTGAACAAGCCTTGTCTGGCGACATGAGTGCGTACGCGCAATCAATTGATAGCCAGATTTACATTAATTTCAAGTATTATGAAATTTACACATTTTTATAAATTGGGACTTTCATCTACATATGTAAGCAAATAAAAAAATAATTAATTATTATAATAAATTACTACTATCAAAATACTAATTTAGATCTTCTTCCGCTCTATTTGCCATATCGTGAAGTAATATAGAAAGTGAGTAAGTGGGTCATAATGGTCGGCCCTAAAATACAACTAACGATTCTCACTATGAGTGATTGTAGCTATTACTAGTAACGTTGTGTACGGCTTTGAATAATTGACGTAGAAAGTGAAGGTCATCATATTCATCGAGTATCAATTCTTCTCCTATTCAATAAATACATACACTTTTATATACTGCTTTGTTGAGCACAATTTTATATTCAACTACTATATATCAAATGTTAGAAACTTTTTAAAATTATTTAATGGATTCATTCAAGGTACAAAAATGTAAATCTTGTAGAATCACTTTGTAGTCCGATGTGTATGTCTGTCATGACCATTTTTCTTTAGATCGCTTAAAGTATCAAACTGAAGTTAATATCAAACGCCCAAGTCTCCCCTCCCTTAAAACAAAGGATTCACAACATCTAAGTACGGGTTACGCTTCCTATCTCCTTCATTTTGTTTGAAATATGCCACGTAAGCAAAACCTGCTACTACATCCGATTAGCCAAATTATAATATTTTTTATTATCTAGTTTAAACCATAGTAACTTGTATCAGTAATATTTCTATGTTATTTCAAGTGGCAAAGTATACAAAGAATATTATTACGTAATCAAATCATTTTATTTACAGCAATATAAGATGACAAAAAATGTTATATTAGCTTTTATTTAATTTTTTTGCACCTATAAATATAAATTCCATATCAGTTAATTAATGGCAAGTAGAAGGGACGTTATACATATTTGTACAAAAATATTGAATATCAATATTGAACATTTCGAATTAGGATAAAGTGTATTTATCAGTTACTTGTTTAGTTCGTACAGAAAACAGTGTCAAATTATTTTTCCTAGACTAACGATGGTATCGCGTGTTTTTTAAATCTCACCCGTCCCACCTTGTCTAGTTGAATGTATCAGCAATAATGTGAGTACGGTAGCTACTGTGCTTCAAGATCACATCTTCCATCTTTGAAAGTTAATTTACTTATCTATATCTACATTAATCTTCTGTATTTTTTGGAGTAAAAATATAAAATGACTTCTAAATATAACGTAGAGCTTCGCTCAAACAATCTCACAAGTTTTGGCAAAAGAAGAAAATCGGAATGTCTTGATAACAAATAATTTTTAGTAAAAAATTAAAATAACTAAATGAAAAAACAAACGAGATATTTTTTTAAATATTATAGAAAATATTAAGGTCATCGACTATATGTTAAATAGCAAATAAAAGAAAAATCAATCGCAAAAAGAAATTTATCGCGGCACGAGTTACATAAAATGCCACTATACCTTTCTGCAATCATGTTTTTCATAGACTCTAGTAAAATTATTAATTTAAAAATTACATATTTAATATTCCAGTTTAACTATTTTTATTAAAAAAAAACATTAAATTTATTTCTAATTGACAAACAGAAGAAGAAAATTGTCAATTCTGTTGCTTAGAAAGCTTTTTATTGATTTTACGGCTTTTTCTATATAAAGCAAGTTCCCTTCTCTCATTAAATGAAGCGAAATAACAAAAATGTGAAATATGGTATTATTTCAATGAATAATTTATTATAATTATAAACATACCAAGCAACCGGAATAGACTAGCGATTATTATCATATCTGACATGATAGCATATTTAAAACTAAGACATAATTTGAATATCCGATTCGATGAAAAGGCAAAAATAACAATCGGTACACGTAATCAAATATTATTTGTTCTTGCTTTCCTTTCCTCGTGACATTGTGTATTGAGCGGCGGATATCAACGCCGCACTTGTCCAGTTTCTACAGCGAAGAAAATGGAAATAAAATTATCCATTCCCTTCTAGTGGGGATCGAAAACCACGTACTGTTGCACTTATATGCAGACGCTGCGCCTCTGCGTCGCGACGGTCCTCAAACGGTTTTAGTTAACAAAAACACTAACACATTAATATATATTAAATTTATTTGGTACATAAAATATATAATTTAGAGAACATTACATACTTTTACACTAGGTTTTTATACCAGGTAAATAAAAAGTAAAACTTAAAATAAACTTAAGGTCAACTACCATTAAGAGCAACGCTGCACTATAAAGGTAAAGTTACAAAATGAAGTTTCTACTGCAACATTCACGTGTTCAAGGATGGTGTAACAAGTAAATTAAGACGTTAAGAGATCTTCTATACCCTTTTTTATTAAAAAAATAATTTTCTTAAGATTTTTTTATGAATATTTTGCTCTTCTTGGATTTTTTTATGAATATTTTGCTCTTCTTACATTTATCGAGGAGGGAAACCTTGACCAAGTCATCTTGGACATATGTAATCTAAAGGCGCAGACGAAGTCTAGTATTTCATAGCTACAAACAAATTGACAATATTATATAATTCAAACTTTTTGAGGCTTACTTTGTTAGATTTAGGTACAATGCTATGGCAAATATTTTCTTAACTGATGTATACACCATTGAAGAAAATGGTTAAACTCAAAAAGAAATAAAGAAAACACAAAACAACAATGATAAATATTATGTACGCCGAAAATAAACATTGTTCGACGTGACATAAAATACAACGTTATTGTCTTCTTTCTCATCTTTCCACAGCCTTTCAAATTTTCATTATAATTTCTATTGTACTGATGTAACTGTGAAATAATCATTTTTAAATATTCTATTTTCATAAGCTCTATTTATAATTAAAAGTCAATCTAAAAAGAAACAAAACAATAAAATTAAATGTATTGATTGGCTTGTAGATTCAGTTCACACTCGGGAAGAATAAATTATTTTCATTTTCTTCTCACTGATAACAAGAGTTTCTGGTATCAAAAGCGACGTAACAAGGTTATTGAACTTTTGTAACAAGGCTTGACGTAACAAGGTAATAAGGCTCTGGTATCAAACGCGGCGTTGAGTTCCGTCACTCAATATACAAAGTCTCGAAAGATGAGAACAGATCCTACATTTCTCTTGGCCTAAAATAAATGCAGAATTTAGCGTAAAGCTACAAACAATGTAACTTATATGGAAAATGTCACGGGATTTTTTTATGGAAAACATCCACAGGCTCAGAATACGGGACTTAACCTGCTACCACTATTAGAGTGAACCACTTGCAAGGTTTATACTAAGAATATTTTCTATTCTTAATTTTTCTTAGATCAAGTAGAAGGAGATAGTTGGATTTCCTAATCCAACTTGTTTAATTTACTACACAAAAGTGTATATATAAATACATATTATACTTGGCATATACACTTAATAGTTTCAATATCGAATAACAATTTAGTGCTTCATAAAACACTAAAGTGTTACTTCTATCTACAGTCAGCAATAAATCCAAGCTTGTGACATATTTGCGATGAAGATGGCACTGCACAATGTTTGCTCAATCAACTGCCAATCAAACGTATCGCGCAATAAGCGCTCTTTTGCTATCGGATAGCGTTTGCCGGTTTCCCCGTACGTTAAATTTACATATAATTTGTTATGATAAACAAGTAACCTCAAATATTTGGAAACAACCATTTCAAAGAAGAAAATTAAAATATATATGAAATATATAAAATACTGTGTTGATAATATATGACGTTTCTCAAATAAACCAGAAAGTTTCTAAAATTCTTTGTTTTTCAGTTTTATTTGTTATGTAATTGACACGTTCACTGCTATACAGACTTTGGGGTATTTTGTTAGATTGCGGTACGACCTAGTAGGAATAGTAATGTGTCCTAGTGTGAACAGAGCAGTAATTGATCTGGTAACATAATCGAGCTTTTGTCAACAAATGAGGTCGTAAAACAAAAAAATGATTTGCTTGTCATAAGTGTTAAGAATAATGTACTAAATATTAAACATTTCTCGATTACAAAGAACTATATTTGAAATTGTTGGAAACTATACTACCAATGGAACGAAAAAGAAATAATTCGTAAGTTTATGTAAGAAAACGTCAAAAGCTTCTCTTACCTAGTTTGGTAAAAGATGGAAGGCGGAGAACAAAAAATACTATTTTACTTTAAAAGGTATAAAACATTGTACCTCTAGTCACGTCTCACGACCTACACCTACTCGCATACACATACATGTTTGTCATGTACACTACATTCGTACGTAAATATCAGTGTACAATAAATAACCGGAACTGAAAAACGCTTGAATACAGAGTGCCTTGTTTCTACATATGGTAACCCACAGTGTAAAGTTATTTTTAAAATTTGATGTATTCCGACTCTACCCTTGCCTCAACTGAAAAATCAACTGAATAAATCAGAAAGAAGGTTGTAATTTAAATAATTTTTGTAGAAATAAAACACGGTCAAAAAGGAGACATGTTGTAAATTAAAATAGTTGTTGTGTGTTTTTAATTAATTAACTAAGCATTACGATGTTTTTTCTTTTTTACCTTTTAAATACATATACATACATACATACATACATATCTTCATGCTCTATCCCTAGTGGGGTAGTCAGAGAGTAAGGAGCGCCAAACGCTGCGGTCTTTGTACACCTCTTTCGCCTTGTCCACTGTTATTAACCTCTTCATACATGCTCACCGGGGAGACCTCATGCTTTTGACGTGACCTTCCTCCAGTATCTTCGATACTGTGTTTTCTAAACTCAACCGGTCAGGTCTCCCCTTTTTTTACATATGTATGTATGACATATTTGTTTTACATGTAGGTATATATTGGTAGAAAATTGTTTCGAATGTGCAATTTACTACTTAATAATTATGAAAAGACTTTTTTCGATAGCATTATATCCAAAAATTTATGCGATTGAAAAGCAGAGAACAGAGACTTTGTAAAATATTATTTTTTTAGCTTCACGCTTCATCCCGCACATGGCAGGATAGGCAGAGGGTACTGCAGGAACCGTGGCAACCTAGTGTTAAGACACTCTGTCTGTCCCTGCTTTCTCCGTTCCCCTCTTGACGTCTTTTTTTTTCGAGGCATTGCGTGTTGAGTGACGTAACTAAACGCCGCGTTTTGATTAGTTGCCAGAGCAAAGAAAATGGAAATAGAAATATCTCTCTTCCCCGAGTGGGGATCGAACCCAGAAATCGTCGCGAGACGTTGCACCTCTGCGCCACGACGGTCCGTAAAATATTTAATTCACCATAAATAATAAGATCAATAAAAAAATAATAAGGTACATTGATAAAGATTTACAAACATTAAATTTCATTAATAAAATATTTGTAATGGATGATGGTAGAATTTCTATTCACGCTGGTCCCTACTAATTTATTCATTTTCCGTATACAACCCTAATACAAGATATATGACGTACTAGCAGTACGTAGGATACTAGCAAGCTTCCATCATCCTCTTATTAAACCTTAAATAATACTCTTTCCTTTACCTGAACTTATTATTTTATTATTAAAACTTAGTTTTAAGTTTCACTTCTTTTAAATTATTTTATTATTGACGGTAATTATGGTTCCATATCAATTTCGATCACAGCGACTGCTTCAACTCCGTAAATGCAGTTGTCACTAGTGTGCTCGTAACGGCTATAATAGCCAATCTTCTATGAGGAAGTCAGCGGACATTGTTGGCATGTGTTGGCATGTGGCATCGTTGTTTTAAGTATATCTTTAGTCAAGCTCTGATTGACGACATTGCCTAAGGTCAAGAACTTAGTTTTTCACTAGAACTGTCTAATGACAAGCCTTTTCCTTTGCGAGGGCTCAATATGGTGAAATGATTGGAGATATGAATGGACCCACGGCTTTAAAGTTTTCCAAACAAGTGAAAGTATTTTTATATTTTAGCTTATTTACGCATATGGTATGGAACGCACAAAGGTCCTATATCTAAGTCACCTACTTACCGCTCAGTTTTTGAGGCGTGGAATTTTTGATGGAACTCATGAAACACGACCTACCAGTCGTTTTTACAGTCAGCCCCTTCGCAACGACGGTCACATATACAATCTTGATATTTCGTTCGTTTGTTTTCATCTTAACGTTTATGAATTTCCGTACTTTGATCTAATTAGATAGATGGTGGAGCAAAAGTGGCTCGCTAATAAAGAATGTTTTCTTATTCAGCCTAAACACCATAATATACATAACTCAAAACTGAAGTAAATATTAATAATTTTTTATTCACACTTTTATAAAAGATACGCATCGTTTGTGTAGTGTACGTGAAAGTTTGGCTACTAAAAGGTTATTAATTCACGTAATCCACTCCACGACAACATAGGCCATACACTATAAAACAAACAATTCAAAAGAATAACTTTCTATAGAGCGCTAATGGTGTCAATATTGATTCTCTTGTTAATGCCCGTCGATAAAATTATCAAGTCGAATAACATTTTCGTTTGTCAATTTGAAACTATCTGCTAACTGTTGAATCGTACTTACTGTCTTACGACGATTTAACGTACAAGCTGTGACGTATAGTATTAAATATATAATTGTGATGAGTGTTTATATATATATATATATATATATATATATATATATATATATATATATATATATATATATATATATATATATATATATATATATATATATATATATATATATATATATATATATATATATATATATATATATATATATATATATATATATATATATATATATATATATACTTAAGCATACAGACGTAACAGATTTCATAAGATAAAAACGTTAGGTACGTTGAGGTAGTTACAGGATCTCATTTTACTTACTATAAAGTGAATATTCTCTCATTTTTTCAATTAAAACGTCAACGAGCTGTCAGGAACGTCAATAAGCACAATCAGTCAATAATAGTCAATAACACATATTCAATTAGAAAAACTAAGAGTTTTGTCACAAAAGCCTCTTTCTTTCTTTGTTCTATAGATTCCGTATAAAATGGCAGTTTTTCTATATGAAAAGACGCTACTAAATAATATTACTTTCATTTATTAAACAAAAATTATAAACGTCGTGCCTCACTAACAATGTCTACTTTGAAACTAACCCAAACTTAATAATAAGTATTGTCACGTAACATATATCTTAACAGGGTTATTAATACGTCTACCTATTATCGCTCCGGAATGGCGTGACTACGTATAATAATTAAAACATAATAAATTACATTCTTTTATATTATAAGTGATTAATGATTAATAATGCTCTGAACTTACTTTAAATAAACCATATTTTGTATTAAAGAAATAAACCTTTCTTTACTATATAATTAAAAAACAATGTCTTTTAATTTAAAAATTTAAATAACGTAAACGTAAATTAGTAAAGAAAGTCAAAAATTGAGCATATACCGGATACAGCTAAGCTAGGAAAAGCTAAGAATTTATTATACTGAAATAACGTTTATAGTTTATGTACATATTATAATGTTATAAATAGTGTCAAATGAGCCATATTTTACAATTATTATTTATATTATCTAAATAATTCAATAAAGTATTTACACATTATGGATATTAGATATATTATATAGCGAGTTCGTTTAAATAAGCAAAGTAGGAATGCAGCTATCGATCAAGTGCCGTTTAAAAAGTGAAAGCGGTAAGGTATAACAAGTTCCGTTTTGGTAATGTAACGAAAAGCCCAGTAACCGGACGTTTTGAAGTTGAGAAATAACAAGCATATCTTTTGAAAAGAAAAAAAATGTGTAACTAATTACTTTGTGGGGAATTATTTATGCTACCGTTTTACACCTTTGACCTCAGTGCTATTTTTCCATTTCAACGTACATAATTCATTGTACGCTAATTTTATTTATACCTCTAAAATACGTTAATTATTTTAAATATAAAAAATAATTGAAATTATGTTGTTGTAAACACGATAAAACATTCTAAGCTCCACTCCACAAAAAACACTCAGGGACGATGGGTTTCTTCATTTCCATTAGGTAAAGCGCGGCATTGAGTTCCGCCACTCAACATGCAATGCCTCGAAAAAAAAAGGTGGAAAGTAGGGAAAAAATGGTGGTGAGTGGGCAGAAAATTTTAACATTAAGTTCCCAAGGTTCATTGTGGTTTTCTCTGTCTACCCTGCTATGTGCGAGATAAAGCGTGAAGACAAAGAAAAGTAATCTTCCCCGAGTGAGAATCGAACCCAAAAACCACTGCACCTCTGCATCTCGGACTTACTTCTTTTTACTTGTTAATATTAAAAACACTTTTTATTTGATCTAATATAAAACTCGATATTTTTTCTTTCATAAATTTATGAACACATAAATTCATACTTTGAAAGCTACTTCGTAATGTGCATTTTGCAGCTGTTTTATGACATCATTTCATGATAACGACACCAACGTTAAATCTCACTTTGGAATAATTATTCGCTTATGCCATTTATTATTCGATACTTGCCGAATTATATATAATGTAATCGTATAACACTTCATTTCCCGTTATCTCGTAACCTACATTTAAATGAAACCAATTTACTATTATGAAAACGGGTGAAAATTCAGGTTGAATTACAACAAGTTGTATTCGGAGGGGTATAAATCTCTGTAAGGGGGCATGAGGGTGCGGTATTACCGTGCCCGGAGGACCAATACATTAAATCTTTTCTTAAGATAATTTAGTTCGCCCATTATTGAATAGAAGTTTTGTTATAATTTTGTTTTTTATTTCATAACATTTTCTTGTATTTTTATAATTTTCATTTTCATTAAAACAAAGAAAATAAAATAACGTATTGGATATTGAACATTTCAAATAAAATAAAAATCAACGACCACATTAGGACTTTTATGATAACTTTTTTAGATCGCCTACTTTATTTTTATCTTTCACATCAGATCAATAAAAACTTATTGAGATTTCTTCTACTTTGAATCTGAAGGTCATCTTTAATCCAGTTTTATCTTAATCTTACCTAAACGTGAGCGGCTTTACGTTTTCTAATCACGCAAAAAGTTCTAATTATAAAGGTACTTACGTATATGTATATCTGCGCCATAGTGAAATAATTAACTAAAATAGACGATATCTTTTTGGTAAACCACTATAATAAAAGGTTACACCTTATAAGGAAATACTACTTACTTCAAGTTTTATAAAAAGGTCAAATCATTCATATTTTTGAATATTTCTCGTTGGGGACACCGATTAAAATACCCAGCGACTTAATGAAAATCTTCTATATATAGTATATATGTAAGAATATCATATGCTTATGTCACCTCTAAAGAACGAAATTCGCTAACGTGTGCGTGAAGTAAAATTACAAAGACATAATAAAAACTTATTATTACATTACACAATACTATTACAAATGCTCTACATTATGTAGGACACTAGCTGTAGAGTAGTGTAAATGTTAGTAGGACTGTTCTGTTGTATAAATATTTTTATGATGTTTATCAACAGAATAGAAAAATTCTCACAACAGAACATATACATTTTTTTGCACGGTTTGCAAGAGGAGCGGGGTCGAATCCTGTGGCGTTCATATTTTCATGTGTAGAAACGCTGATACCCTTGAAGTCGATGGGGGCAAGCCCACATTAGGTTCCACGGTACGCTGTATTGGCATGCGTGAGTGATCCTGCAGCATCTCATATAGGTTTCCGCTAAGCTTTATAGGAACTGCCCTATGAAGCTCAACGGAATTGGATTCGATGAGTCCCACAGTACATTCATCCGTAGGACATTATGTCTTACTACATGACCTATGTAAAACGATTTCGCTGCGACAAAAAGAAAGTATCGTGTAAACGCAGCTTAAGTGTAAAATAAAAAAATCCAATAAATTTCATATTACATCACAGTCGACTCTAAAAACATTTTCCTTATTGAAAAGGGACAAGTTATATTGAATTTCGTTCGGAGCTAGGGAAATAAAAGCCTCACTATCTCAAAACATGGGTATATTTACATTACTTATTTGACATATTGAGCATAACATTACTATACATTTACTTGTCTTATTTGATTTATACAGAAAAACTGAGTAACTTACTTACCTATCATGTGTGCTGTATGTATATATTATTGTTTTACTTTTGTTTCGATATTGTGTTCTTATACAATATGAACTAGCTTAGATATAAAACAAAGATATAGCATATATGTAAGTTTAATCTGCATATAATATATGTTAACAAATGTAATCGATTTATTCTAGACATAATTTTTTTGTTTCACGCATTATCCCGCATAAAGCAAAAAAGCTTTTGTTAAGACATACATTTCTTAATTTTTCACTGGTGCTCAAAGTTCGATAATTCCGTTTTAATTCCATTTATAAAACAAAATCGAAATTTATAAAACAAACGTACAAAAGACCCGGAAATTAATATAATTCACATTTACTTATTACACATTTACTTATTATATCCTGAAGTTATCTTAACTATTGATTACTATGTGATGAAAGTACTGAGCGTTAAAAGCTGTACTTTAACATACATGCCAAAATCACTTAAAGGAGATTAATCGAACTTCCTGGAGGAACTTAATACAATAATATTTTATATATAGTATATATTTGTTATGTTTGAATTTAATATTACTTTTCAATTTTATTTTATTTCGCAACAAAGATTATTTTTCTTTAAGACTGTAGAAAAGTATAATACCGAAATCTTGTTTATTTTTTTATATATTGAAATAAAAAAGTTACTTATGTTAAACGAATAGCAATAGCAATACATTCAAAGTGTATATTAATATCGAAATATATATTATTTCGTATATATTTTTATATCTCAATATAAACTGAGATATAAAAATATATACTGGAAAATTACTCTTTTTTTTCAATTTATTTTAACTGTCTCATAAAAGGAGCTGTTGTTTCTCACCGCTTGTATATTGAAGTTAATTGAACGTGCCGTGATTGGACGACAAAGCAATGCATAATATATGAATACACCACATTGACTTAATTTGACATTTTCAGTTCAGAAAATACAATTTTTACCCTTTTAATAAGCAACTTTTCATATAATTCTCAAGTTATCTAATAATTTAATTAAAATGTATTATTATTTTATTTAAATCCACCTAAGGTATTTTTATCAGTTGTTATAAAGATGCAGTATTTGTAATGAAACAAATAAAATAACTCTACCATATCCAAGTAAATCTTTTACCGAATAAACGGCGAGAAACTGTAATAAATCCCGTGATCTCTATTTAACGCTCACAAAGAGACAATCCGACGCGCTTAAATATCTGTACGTATATTTACACATTGTATAAATGCTATTCATGTGGCATTTAAATATACTGACGACAACTTTGTAGACAGTAATGCTTAGATAATAATATTGCTTTTGCCTTGTATGTTTATTTATTAGAAATTGTAGTATAAACATACATACGGTTATAATACAACATTAACAAATTGAAGATAATAAATCCAGCCAGTCTAGTTTTAGTCTATGCAATAAGTTCTAGATTAAGAAATTTAGATTTGATTTGATCAAATGTTTTTAGCTTGGCTGGAATTACAATGATATCACATTAGAATAAATAATTATTTTATAATAAAGCCCGTTATACATGCTTTTAAGAGACATTTGCAATATGCATAATATTGTCATTTTTAATTGTATGACCTTCTAAACCTATGCATGTAACATAACTTACGCAAAAACTTAAGAAGTTACTTCTCCAGAGGTTCTGTTTTAGGTACATTATATCCAACTTATACACATTTTACGGGCATAATAATAACCTTATCAGTCTTAATTATATCAAAAAATATTCCGGCCCGACATAGGAACCACATTTAGGGAAATCGGACGGAGCTTGGACGAAATTCCTCTGATCACCAACTTTTAAAACGAAATCCAATCCTCTCGTCCAATGAGCTGACTTCTCATCCCTCATCATCCAAAATCCTGGGTTATCTGCCTTAAATCTTAAACTGGCGACACCATATTTTGGTATGACTATAGTATCTTTTAAAACTGGATCTACAATATTTTTATTAGGAAATAAAGTGCCGTCTTTGTTCATTTGTTTGATTGCCTCCTTAGTCAAAGCTGGTGTTGAAGTGTCGAACCCCCACAACGTAGAAGCTGTACCCATGCAGATGGAATATGTGATCAGATTCTCCTCCTGGAAATAAATTGTAAGCTTAATATTGTAAAGAATAAATGTAGTTAAAAGTAGTTCTTAAAATTAAAAATCATTATTATCTCTTCACAAGACTTGCATGTCATACTAGTTAATATTCACAAGTGAAACTAAAATGTCTTGTTACTCTGAACCTACTTTCTTAGGATGTATTAAAATACATGGAATGATTAGAGGCTATGAGAATTGTATGTTGAAATATTCGTTTGTATTGTTATTTTGTAGAGTTTCCGAGCTGTTTAAAATATTATAACCAAATTATTCGTCTACGAGAACGATAAAAATTATTAGTCGTAATAAATTCAATATACTGCCCACTATCACTCAATCTAGTTAATAAGTTAAACATTCTACGTTTTAATTTAGGACAAAATTCGAAGTGGAAGTTGTTTTAGATTTAGAAAGCTTTTAACATTTACTTCCTGATTTTTTATATACCAATCGCATTATCAGTTAAAATTAATTTAACGATATATTATGGTATCAACTAATAGGTGCTATCATAGCATACTGGAATACATGAATTCAAACGTAAGGCATTTTTTTTAAACTTTCTAATTTAAGGCATTCCGTTTCTTGTTTAGAGTAGAATTTTATAACATTAAATTAGTAATATTCATGATTGAATTTTGCCTTACTATAGAAAAAAATATAATCTCAAATAAAAATACATACATAATTATTAGAACTACAAACAAAATTACCTATATATCATAATGTGTAAAGACCCAAAAATAACTAATTGTTTTCCGCTTAGAATGCCTAATGTAATCTTTTTAATGTATTAATTGATTAATAACGTTAGTGATAGAAGCTGTTTTCCAAGTTTAATTATAATTAATGAATAAAATTGAAATTTATATGTATATTTCACTCATTTCACCTTGACAATTATTTAAATGTAAGATGTATTTAGACTTAGATTTCATTTTTTGGCAACTCAAGTTTATCTTCCGTTATGGCTTACGTCCAGCAGTGAACGAAATCGACTCATTAGGGTAATGATGAATTAGATATTAATTAGCCAGTATCTATAGTACGTATTTATGATCACTAAAAGTTCGTCTATGAAGCATGTTTTGACATACTTATAACATAAAATAACCGTAATTATATAATACTACTTAGGAGAACATATTACTGTTGGTGCGCTCTTAGCACATCTTCTCCGGACACTAAGATTATGGGTTGAAATTAAATTCCAATTAAAAATATTGACATTAAACAGATATGGCTAGGTGAAGCTAAAATAAATAATCTTGACAGACGTACAGACTGACAAAAACACAATACAAAAAAGTGATCTTATTTCACTTTAGTATACTTCCATATTTTGCTTGCATTTTAACGTTGATTATTTTAATAAGATTTTATTATATTTTTTTTTAAATAATTAACATTAAAAATTTGTGTTGAAATTGAATCTGGATAGATAGGGATTATGTACATACACGTACATAATCTAGGGATTATGTATTCAAACAAAGCGTCATTTTAAATATTTAATTTGTAACTACTTTACAATTATTTTCCATAATGCTTAAATGACAAGTACCATCAAGATTAATTCCACATCAAAGAAAGAAAATTATGTGAAATATACGGTACATTTGCATACTTAACTTGCCAGTTTACGGATATAGCTACAGACTGTGTTTCTTTATGACTATCATACACTTTAATAGTTTGAAGTTACTTAATCGTTTTATTAGATACAATTTGTCAAAGCTATCATAGAAAATGCTTTAGTAAATTACGTATAAGCTACGAAAGTGCTGATTGCATCTAAAAGTATAGGACCTCATTATTGCAATAGGAGTGCTTATATCATGAAATAAGTGCTATAATGAGGCAAAGGCGTAATGAGCCATAACCCACGTCTGCATTCGTTAAGTTAATTGTGGCGGTACAGGATCGAAATTTTACACATAGACATCATTAAAACCTTACATATTTGTATCACATGAGTATATTATATTAATTTGGCTTTTTACAAAAATAAGCAACAACTCGAAAAGTAATAATTTACATAATGGAATCTATATCGTGTAAAATTATAGTATAATAACCTTTCCTAGAAAGTTGGGAAGTAAATAGTAATATAATAAATATACAGGTGTTTTATTTCAGACATCTAATACCTATTATAAGAAGCAATTATGTTAACCGTGGCTCAGTATTCTTGTTAGTTTATTGTAGCCTTTATAAAGTAAAGTTGATTTTAAATTAACCCATCACTTAATAATAAGTTGCTTTAAACTTACTTTATGAGACAAATTTATGTATTTCATGTAAATCTATTTGTCTATTGTCTATTGTGTGTAAAGTAACGTCTATTTTACACTAAAAACAATTCTTTTTGTAATTTCACGTGCATATTTAATTTACTTATATGTATTTACTGGGGTGTAAAAGACAATAAGCATTTGGCATGGCTACATATAAAAAATACTTCAAGAATGATTGAATATTTATAGAAGAAGCGATAAATACATTATTTTGATTAGTATGAAAAAGCAGTGCTTAATAAAAATATATGCATATCGTATTCTTAAATTTTAATGGAACTCAACACCGTACTTGCATTTCATTCATTTTTTAGTATTGAACCCACTGCCTTTTCGTCCAGAGAACGGGATGAGTCCATTACGCAACGATAAACTATGGTATACTATATTTAACAAAATAAGACACAAAACAGTGATATTTTAAAGATAATAAAAGCGAATGGTATATAAGTATTTAAGATCTCAAAAAGCTCTTAGAACAATTTTCAGAATTCTACACGATTTTAACTTTTATTAAAGTTTGTCTATATCTTGTATGTGCAAAGGCTAAGTGTAGTGAAAATAGCTTGCAATTAAGTTTGTGCTGAAACCCTTTGTGTTCCAGAATTTTCTGCACCAGTGTTTAGTTTTATAGAATTTTAGCCGAATAAAGAGAAATAAATGTTCAAATATGATATTTTTTAAAGTAGAACATATATACATATGTAAATTATATTTGTATAACGTGAAATTAATTTAAACTTTTTAGTATTTGGTATTAAAAATAAAGAAAGATATACATTAATCATCTTTTCGCAAAGTCAAAATTAAATTCATACATCATATTTTACCTGTCACAATGTAAAATGTAATATATATTTTATTAAAAGCGTACAACCTAGATTCAAGAGAGAGGTACAATCAAAAGTTTATCGTCATAGCCCGAAGCACTTAATCTCGTAAATTGTAAACATGAATAATGCAACCAAAAGGTTTCTTGAGAAAGCAACTAATGCTCACAATTACCTGTCATACCACTCGTCAACGCGAAGCGAAACAACTGTTGTATGTGTTGGAGTACTTGTAATTGCTTGCAAACGTATAAATTTATTTGAAGAATATATATATGTTAATGATAAAATATGTTGCCATTAATTACAACACCTGTTCAACACGCAATCGATCGAAAGGGTAGAAGGACTCTTTTTCCTCTGCTTTGCCTGTTTGTAATATCAGAGCCTTCTTTTACTTTTGTTATAATGAAGATATTCTAATCACTAAAAAATATTTTAATTTGTAATATGTAACACTATCACCGTACTTGCTGTCGGCTGGTATAATAAATAGCTCACTTATATTTAGTCCAATGTTACATTTGCGTTGTTTTTATTAGAGGACGCAATTTTATTTTTGGGACATGTTGGTCAATAGAAGCTTAACATGAAGTTTGTGAGGTCGCCACCACAAATTGAGGACCGTCATGGCGCAGAGGCGTAAGCGTCTGCCTGTAAACGTGACGATTTGAGGGTTCGATTCCCACTCGGGGAAGATGGATTTCACTATACTCGGCCCCTAAAATGTAACTTTTCAATGGACTAATTATATAT
Organism: Dione vanillae; assembly: GCA_037178615.1. Taxonomy (NCBI): domain Eukaryota; kingdom Metazoa; phylum Arthropoda; class Insecta; order Lepidoptera; family Nymphalidae; genus Dione; species Dione vanillae. Next base: position 786,017 of record JAZFAU010000097.1, on the reverse strand, counting down.
AAAGAATTTTAAGCTAGTAACTTAAAAAACAGAAGAATAATAAAATTTTAAAAAATAAAATATAGCCGTAAACAAAGATATATCGTAAACGAGGTAGGAAACTATGATAGAAATATGTCTGGTCGGAAGCAATAATACGTCAATTGACAATATTTGTCACGTCACAGGGGTTATATGTGTGACGCAACATATGTCTTTATACGAAACATATTACACTTATCTGTTGGTATTTAATATTGAATGCTCGCATTTACTTTTTTCTTATTTAAGTATGTGATATATATGTATATAATTGTATAATATGTATGGTTAAATCATATGATATGTGTATTGTTGTCTGTATACCTAATTTGTATTGTGTTATAGTTCAGTATTAGTAATGTGTATTTGTAGTATAGATTTTATTTTATTTTCCTTCTTTGTTGCTTTGCACCGCATTGTGGCTCTATCGCTCTTTTTTAAATCTTTCCAATATTTATATTGTTTGCCTGGAAGAACTCACTTTCAATAATAAAAAATAAAAACCGCATTTGTGCATTTTAATTTATACAACTGTTTTGTGACACTGCGTTTATCTTATGGTATTTACTTAAAAAATATATTATTATGTTAAAAATACTTATGAAAATATACTAAAAGCGTTAATGTAAGTTTGTATAATATTTAATCATCAAGTCACATCTTTTAAGGTACATACTATAATAATACATTCAACCGGAAATTCATAAGAAATATACACATTAGTCACTTCCTACACAAGCTAAGGCTCATCTTGCCATTGTATAAAAATATGTAAATATTGTCACAGACACCTTCCTGCGACTCAAGCTATGTAGTTTCTAGCTTTCAAACAAGGAAAGTCAAAACCTTTTAAGCTTAGTTCTTAAAGAAACATCCATCGGGAAAGCGTATTCTTATTTGTTTTGTGCAGTACTTATGCCATTACAGCGGAATGTATAAAGCTTTGCAATATTAGATATGTATTAAGATACTCATACTTAATAATTTTAAATATATTACTTCGTACATATCGTTAATATTAAACAGTCCCATTTTATACTTACTATTATTTAGCAAGTAAAAAGTCAATAGTGAAATAAATGATTTTCTTTAATTAACATTTATTGCAACAAGCCAACGTAACATATAATTAATATTGACTTCTATGCATACATTCAAAATACACATTGCAAGTTGATTTATACAAATTAGTAGACGGGTAAAAGTTTCCGATAGGCAAACATCGACAGAGTTTGTTATTATTTACACAGTTCATATGCGAGATACGCTACTATTTGATTCGGACAAATAAAGCAATCTGTGAAGCAAATTTTCGAGGGGCTTCCCAGGCGTGTAATATAACCATCATGTTATGTGTCAATTCGACAACATCATAGTCGATTTTAAAATGATTAATTCAATTTGAAATCGATATTTTAATATACAACATTATATTTTGATATAATAAATGTCGATATTTTGTACTTATTTATTTTTAAATTTACATGGTACGTCACAAACTATATCGTTTACTTATATGCTTTATCTCACAATATGGAGAAAGAACATATTATTTTCAAATAATAGAAAAAAATCATTTATACAAATTATAAAATCGTCGTTGTATACTTTATTTCAATATAGAAGAGAATAATAACTGAGGTACTAATATATTTCACGGTATAATCCCTAGCGCTGTCCAGTGCTTGTGAAAATTATCGAGGGTATTCTCGCCTCGCGTTGGGTTTACGCTTACAAAATGTTAGCCATATTTGCTTTAAGCAAACACAGCTCCGCGGTGAATTAGAGTGATAAGTACTAAGCATTTACACTTAGTGTTTGCTTACATTTCGCTGTTTCCCAGGATTTTGAAACAATATTGTTTAGCAGACCGTATATAATTTTACACGAAAAAGAATATATACAGTTTATTTTTAAATAAAATATCTCACGTGAATAAATGTAATAATTAAACACCCTACCTAGCAGTAAAAACAGAAAACTAAAAGCATCAGCTGTGAGTTTAATTTTAATTAAGAGCAAAACTGGCACTTACACGCTTGTCCGTTAACAAAATAAAACGAAAAAATATGTTAACAATATATTAAAAATGTATATATATATATATTTTACCTTGATCGAACATTATTAGCTCCACAGTCGAGTGCAGCGGGACATGCTTAACGTGAACACACTCTTCATCATCCCCAGGCCCATCAGGACATATGGATTCTGGGGCTACATCAGCAGTTTGTGTTAGAAGTGGTGACGCCGGGTATGTAAAACGATGACCATCTGTTTGACCCCAGCTCTCTGTACACAAGAATATTTTATTATTATTTTTAGATATGTTAAATAAGTAAGCCAACGTGGCGTTATAAGATAGTGTCTGACTGTAAACGAAATAGTTGAGGCTCAAGTAAAACGTTCAACCACTCAATATGTTAAGTTCAGGGAAGAATAAAGAAAAAAACTTTTGACATTAATTTCTCTTCGTTTCCCTACAACTGTATAACTAAGGTACTATTTTGTTTTAAGTACTCGTTTTAATTGTCATAAATATAGATGATTAATTGTCTATAGTAAAAAAATGATTCATTATTAGTATTATGACCAATGGTCAATGGTCATTGACCATTATTTATGATTGTATTAACTTATCAATACACCAGGAATCAAAGTAGTAAAAGGATAGTAAAAGCTGTTTTGCCTTTAAGTTTATATTCGCATACAATTCACGTCGCTTTTAGTAGGTACGTAATATTATGAAATTATTTGCTCATTGTCTGGTTGCATAAAGTAACGCTCAGAATATATATTAATTACTAGTGGGTTCCCCGCGCACATGCATTTCGTTTTATTAGCTCAACACGCTTTAGTGATGGTATGACATGGTCTTTTTTGTAAAAAGACAGAATGATTGAAACTGATAAATAGCCTCGTGAAAGTTATACAGAAGAAACCACAGGAACCATGGGAACCTAGTGCAAGATACACCGATCCACACTTTCCGCCTTTTCGAGTTATTGCATGTTAAGTAGCGGAACTCAATGCCGCACTAGCCTAGTTGCCAGAGCGAAGAAAATAAAAGATACAATATCCATCTTCCCTGAGCGAAACTGTACCCACAAAACGTTGCATTTACATTTCAAGGCGATGAGCTGAAGAACGCATGACTTAGTGACAAGATCACTTAGACGGTTCCCAAGAGGCGCGGCTTCGAAACCGCTGTGTTCAAATTTTTACTATTTATCTTATGGATTAACATTTTAAAATTCATAAAAATAAAGTTATTAATTTAAATATTTAAAATTTATTTCTGTCGGTTTAGTATATAAAACTATGGTTAGGATGACATAATATTTCTATATAACAAGCAATAACAATATAACATTCATATAAGTACTGTAAGTACAGTATTTCAAGAGCCACCAGTTAGCTGAGGATAATTAGTGTTTACGAGCACTTGCACAACTCAGCAAATGGCGTACGAACTGCTGCAATACGTTACTTGAAACATAAAACTAGTATTACCTCGTAGTTTACGCTTTAACAGATGAGACGTATATGAAGCATATAAGCACCACATATAGAGAAAAATTAAAAGCAATATCGTTAACTAAAATATATAAAGACATTTCATGGTAGGATGAGGAAATATTTAATCAAAATATAAAAATATTTATATTTTCCAGTCTCTTTTTTTGCTACATGGAGAGCACTATAGGGTTTTGTAAACGAAATCTATAGAATCTGTCTGTCTAATGCAAACGTGTCAGTTGTAAATTTGACCATCTTAGAAATAAACTCACATAATTAAACTGTAGTGGTGGTAAGTGCAGTATTGAGTTCCACCATACATAGTGTTTAAAATTATATGAAGACATCTATATGTCCCTATGGACATTATAAATATATAACTATGGCACATATTATCAATTATTTTACGAATGATTTTTAGTTAAATTATTTTCTTATTAAAAACAATTTAAATAAGAGTATTGTAGGAAAAACTTACTAAATATTAAATATGAGAAATATATGATACTAAAATAATAAATCAGAAGGCTAATATGAGTTTCGCTAAATACTTCCGGTTAATTTTGTAAAATTACGAATAATTAATATTAATAAAATTACGAATACGTTAAAAATACGAATTATTTTCTAACGCTAAGCTTTCACAAAGTATTTGTAGCATTCAATATTGTACCTAAAGACACTAATTATAGTTTACGAGCACTCTCGCAACTGCAACTGGGTAAATGATATACTATATAGGTTTACCGCACCGCATTACGACGAGACTTAAACTTTGATAAGTACATATATACATACGTGCTTACATATTTCAGTATGAAGCGTTAATCGCAATTTAAAATTTAACCCAAAACAAACGAGTTGTGTTTGACAGTATTAAGTTTTATGCAGCTTTCAAAAGTTGTATGAGTAACTAAAATGATTTTCTTTTGCTTCACGCTTAATTCCACTCATAGCAGGGTAGAAAAAGACATATATATGTCATTTGATAATTCCTTACTGTCTACCAAGACTCGCATGTAATCCTTCGTATCAATTTTTTAGCCCGAGGATTTGTGGTTTATCGAATTAGTTGAAAATTTCCAACTTTTGTCGGTAAAGCGTACAACACAGATAAAAGCCTTTAGTGTTGTGTTGTAATAAAGAATAACTTTAGTGTAACTAACAAAACTTTTATCTTTATCATCATAATAGAGTTTGTAAGTTACTATGTTATGTTACTACTGATAATATACAAATATTTACACATCCATGCCTGTAACTATATAAAGAAACAAAAGTTACTTCAAATTTAACAATACAATAATATAGATCTCTTCCAGCGTTGAGGTATCTATATTTTAAAAACTGAAAATAAGCCGAAAGATAGTTTATAGCATAAATAAGAAATTCTTAAAAGCTAATGATTACATAAGTATAAAAAGACATATATTATGTTTCTTAACAAGCAAGTAAATGCTTAAATAATAGATTTTCACATGTCTCAAATATACACTAAAATGAAATTTATTTGACATCTAGGTAGTAAATTTATTTAGTTACTTTCCTAAAACGTTGACGTAGTTGCAAATTTCGAGGCACCGCGTAACACGGGTCGATATCTACCGCCATTCTGTAATTTCTTTCCTGTTCACTCCTATTCGACTAACAGCGATATAAAATATTCATGAAGGTTTATTGCTAATCCAATGCTTTATAAATTGGGACAGTGTGATCAAAATCACATTTATACTTTGAATGTCATTAAGATTGAAGACACGTCGTGCTGGAGAGGTGTAGCGTCTGTAACCCTCACCTGTAAGTGCGACTAATTGTGGGTTCGATTTCCACTTGGGGAAGATGTTTTTCTATTTCTATTTTCTTCACTCTAGAAACAACGCAAAGCACGGTGTTGAGTTTCACCACACAACACGCAATGCCTCGAAAAAGGCGGAAAGCAGGTATACGGAGTGTTTTAACAGTAAACGCACACTATTGTTAAATACGACCAAAAATCAAAGTAATACTCGCGAATATTAATTATTGGACAGATTTCGACACGCAATTTCTGCCTCTGGTGGAGGTCAATATATATATTTTTATTATACCTAATTAATAAATACCAGCATATATTTTCATTTTTAATTATTTTTCCAATTACATAACAATTGCTTCATTTGCATACAATATATTGTTTTTGACGAGCGTCATATCGTCGGGTTACTTTTAATTACTAATAGTGTGAACGTCAATTACTGTATAATTAACGGTAGTTGTCTCTTGTAATTATTTTTATCTTTGGCAAGCTTTTTGTTTATTATATGTAATGTATTATATACAAAAGGCAATGCCCATAATTAGCCATCTGCCGCTAATTGGTCATCTGGCAGTTATATTTATATATTTACGAAATGAAAAAAAAAATCAAAAAAATCTTTATCAATTTGAAACACTAATTTATCACGGAATAATGTCAATATAGAGGTAAAAGTTGTTACACATGCTTAGAATGATATGCTACTAATATTATATCTATATCAAGGAAAGTATTCGCCTTTATATAATATATCTTAAATGTGTAACGTAAGTGAAAACTAATTATAAAATATATATTCAATAGGTAATTGATCTGACAAAATATAAAAATATTGTCATTAAATATCATTATTACTACTTAATTACTATATAATTGATACTATAAAAATATAAAAAATACTTAAAACAAAAATAATATATATTTATCATATTATATAATTAAAAAATAAACTAAAGTGAACATGGTAAGTGAATGTAAGCTATATTTAGCTTTATATACAGTATTTAACTTGAATATTTTAAATCACTTATTTTTATATACCCACATTCACCAAATTTATTTTTATATTTCTCAATTGTTTTTTGTATATGCAACAAAGGATATATAATAACAGCAATAACGGCATTGTTAATTTTCATAGATACAAAGACGTTTAATATATAAGGTGGTTGGACCTAGGACTTCCCTGTTTAAATGCAATTAGTTTTTGTAATATACATGTATACTAGAAATATACAAAAAATTGAACATGCCTCGAACCCGTTCTTCATTGTTTATAAAAATGATAATTTAGCAATAGGGAACTATGTTTTATAAATGTTTGATTACCTTTCAAATGTTAAGATAAATATAGATAGAAAGATATATATATATATATATATATATATATATATATATATATATATATATATATATATATATATATATATATATATATATATATATATATATATATATATATATATATATATATATATATATATATATATATATATATATATATATATATATATATATATATATATATATATATATATATATATATATATATATATATATATATATATATATATATATATATGTATATATATATGATATATGAGGACCGTCGTGGCGCAGAGGCGGAACGTCTGCCTGTTCCCTCTGCCTACCCTGCCTTGTGCGGGATAAAGCGTGAAGCTAAAAATATATATATATATATATATATATATATATATATATATATATATATATATATATATATATATATATATATATGTGTGTATATATATGTATATATACCTACATTACGTTACAGTTTTATACATATCTAAATATTTATCTTTCCTTAATACGTAAATACTTTAGAACGTAGCCACCATACGCAAAATATTCATTAACACACAATTTACTTCTCACTCAAGCTAGACAGCATTTTTATATGCCCTTTCACTAAAGATAAGGCCGAATGTTACAAGCATTCGTGCCTTCATTAAAATTGATCCATATTTATAAGGGCCAGATACTTATAGATTTATGTTCTAATCTCATTATGGTATACTCTGCCGCCCAGTTATGCATATTTTAATTTTATTGTAAGAATAAAAACAAAGTAACAAATATATTCTGTAAATATTATTGATAATGTAAATTTATAAAGTATTATTTAATAAAATCGAAGCCAATTCGTCATAATTTATGAACGGATTCAATTTATCAATTGAATGATGAATTGAATAAATCAATTAATTACTTTCACCATTCTATTATGTGGCTTGAAAATCGAGACAATAATTACAAATACTTTTTTTGGAGTGAGGATCGCATCAACGGTGACCCTATCCTACCACGCCAAGATAGCAGCAATATTTATATCAGTCATCTACCTGAAATTTGCTGGAAATCTAATCAGTTCTAAATCTAACTCTAGTTCTAAATTATTCTCCACACCTATTTCACTTGTCAAAATTGCAATATAAAAACGGAGGTTGAGCAAAACTATTACAGTCACCAAGAGGTAATCAAAGATCATTATATGCGGCGGCGGTTACGGCGAACGTGATTATCTTGCCTCTGATTACTTTACTTTCTTTAAGCACGCTTTAATTTACCATGGTATTAGGTTTGTGTATATCATATAACGAATTAGAATAAGTAAAATTTTTGTTTTTTTAAATTTAATTAAAGTATTAATGATACTTATACTTGAAATTTTTTTTATTAAAACATGTTTTTGCAGTTTTGTATAAATATATAGGAAAATTTAGGTACCAATTTCTCTGTATATACATGGAGAGATAAAAAACCATTTCTTTTAGTCAGATATGAGCTACCTACACCACTTCAATAGCGTCTAGCGTGTAATTATGCCCATAGAAATTAGAAACGTTTAGTTTGTTTTTTAGTAAACTATGTTTTTTGGCATAGAAATCATATTGTTTTAGACGTATCTAAATCTCTTTCCGGAAGAACATTGCGTTGTTAAATAACAGGACTCAAAGGCACCCTTTGGCATACCAGCACCGGATAGAGAGATGAACTGATTATATGTTTGTATTTTATATAATTAAAATATTAGATAAAAATAATAGTAATTAATTTTGTAAGCATTACAATAGGGTAACATTCAAAAGCTAGCTTTATGGATATTCACTAAAAGTACATATAAAAGTATTGTGTAAGAAACTGTTCATTTACTAAACTATGTTAAAAAGTCTCCAGAAGTGTGTAGTTTGTAGTTCACAGTGTCACAGGTGTTTATTTCCTTATAGTGTCGACACAAGGCGTGTTAATACATAGTTGCAGTATGGGACCATACTTTGCCTTACATTTCACTAGATTATTATATGTATATAAGTGTAATAAATTAATATCTTTTTTTATTTTACGTTTTATTATATAGCAAACTCATAGTTTTGTAAACATAAAATCTATATTAATATATTATGCAATACTTTTCTGATTAATGTCCGTCTATAATTCTAAAAATCATAAGAAAATATTATTATCGTAACTATAGATACAAACAATACGTTTGTATTCTAATACAATTTTAATTATTTTTCTTATTATAAATTATTTATTAATTATATTTATATAAGATATTTTATATTTTTCTAAATCTTTCATAAAGCAAGGTAGCGAAAGGTAAAGCACTCCGATCGTCATATTCCGCTATCCGAGACAGTGTGTATAGAGAGATGAAATTCATGCTTTCGTGCTTATCCTTCTAAGTAGAGTGAACCTACAACAGTTGCGTTTTTATCCAAACGCTCAACTACTGCGCCAAGTAGGTTCCAAAATATATGTATGCATATTCTTCAATTGCGATAGTATCATTTTCAACGTCACATAATCTTATGACAGTCTTTAAGCACGTAATGACTGTTTTTGTTGAAAGTAAACCTGCTGCATATAATTTATATAAGTTACAATTATGACAAAAAATCGCCCATAGGTTGCTATATCGATATAATATAAATATTTAGATTAATCATATGTCAAAGCTTAATATTATTAAAGACTTTACTCTACTATCTATGTATTCATGTTCACTATTTATTAATAGTGTAGTTTTATTAGCTTGAAAACCAAAGCTCGTAAAGCGACCCAAATATAAACGTTTCTATGATTTTAATAAAATTATTATTAAAATACAGTCATCAAATATTTGGATACAAGGACATTGAAAACGTATACTTAATTTTTTTTGCTATATTGAAAGAGAAAGTAAAATATGTTTGCTTATTTTAACGCTGGCTTTCAATGTTGTAATTGTTTTTAATAAATTCCTAGAAGAGATATGACACTTGCGCAGATAAAGAAAATAAGAAATAATATAAAAAAATATACTAACAGCCGTCGCGTTTACAGTCAGTTTGTTAACAATGAAAATGAAAAATATTACTCACCTAGACGTTTTGCTGAAATTTGACGCGTAGAGTAATTAAATGGCACATAAATAGTTTGATCTACAGTGGATGCTAATTCCACAGGCAATTTATCAACTGAATGCACTTCATTCAAACACAAAATTCCATCACTAGCACATTCGTCACTAATTACTGTTGTAAATTCACGATCCACAAGCGAAGCCTCACTGTCCTCGTTTTTAAGTAGAACTTTTTGCTCCTGGTTTTTGTATATAAGTTCGGCTTCGCCTTCTAAATTCTCTTGACACTTTTTATCGGCTATTACTTTCATTTTATACACGCCAACTGTTCTTTTGGCGTCTAAGATGAAATCAGCGCGTTCACCTCTTCCTAACGTTATTGAATTAATCGTTTCTGGTTGAATTCTATGCCCGTCCAAAGCAACTATTTTAAGCGAGTGTTGCTCAACAAAGAATTTTACAGCACAACTTTTAAATCCACCGCCATATGCTAATCTGAATCTGTATCTTTTTCCAGATTCAACGAAAAATTTAGACAAAGGAGCATCTAATGACTCTTGTGTGTGTCCCTTGCCGTTTATTAAAAGCGACTCAGCGTTAGGTATTTTCGAAGTTACTCCGGCTAGTGGACCCATAGAATGTCCCCATTCTGCTATAAAAATTGTATGTTCTGTAGCATCTACATCGTATAAGCTTCGCAATGGATCAAGTCTAGGTGATTGACGAACTATAAAAGCTCCAGCCAGGCCATCCGCAGCATCTGCAGCAGAATGTGCATGATACATATGGGTGCCTACAGCTGATGCGCGAAATTTGTACTGGAAGGTTGTATACGCAGGTTGAGGGCATTGTGTTAGCATTGGAGCTCCATCCATAAATGGAGTCTCCTTCTGCGGTTGGCCACGCCAGTGTATTGAAAGTGCATGCGCGGGCGCACGGTGGACGATGTCGACAACGAGTATATCATTTTGGCAGACGTGGAAAGCTGGAGCTGGCAATTCCCTATTTGCAGACAAAACTCCACGCTCTCGACCATCCGCTGTTATACACATAGGCGGGCAGTTGCTGCCATCTTCTGCACAGTTATTACAGGATCTACAAGAAACCATACGATACTAAAATTAATATAAATGATATATATAAATATTTAATAAAATAAATAAATATTTAATAATATATATATATATATATATATATATATATATATATATATATATATATATATATATATATATATATATATATATATATATATATATATATATATATATATATATATATATATATATATATATATATATATATATATATATATATATATATATATATATATATATATATATATATATATATTTTTTATTTATTGCAGAGGGAACTGCAGGAACCATAAGAACCTAGTGTTAAGACACTCCGTTACTTAGTCCCTGCTTACTCCGTCCCCACTTTCCGCCGTTTTCGAGGCATTGCGTGTTGAGTGGCGGAACTCAACGCCGCGCTTTGCCTTAGATGCCAGAGCGAAGAAAATGGAAATAGAAAAATCCATCTTCTCCGACTGGGGATCGAACCCAGTAACCGTCGCGTTACAGGCAGACGTTGCGCCTCTGCGCCACGACGGTCCTCGGACGGTTAATAAAATAAATAAATATTTAATAATATATAAAATTGAAACTGGAAATCGAGCTTGTTTTAATATAGTGAATATTTCTTAAACTTTTAATTGAAACTTTCCCTTTTATTTTACTTCATCGATTATCAGTATAATTACACTAGGTTGTGTTTTTAAAAGACTATTAGATTAGACTTGAAAAGACTATTTATTAGAATATCGTGTAATTTAAATACCAGTTTTCCCTTATTTACATAAACATAAAAAACCAAGCGGGCTTTTTATCTTAATTTTAAATATAAGCACTTACTTGCTATAGGTTTTATACACCTCGATAACCAATTTAACTCGACAAATCATGGGCCAATCGAGTTCATGACATTGACGATCACAGTTCTCGAAGTATTCCTCTGTAAAAATAAAAAAAACGCATTAAATATTTTTTATAACGCCATATGTATTTAAATTACTTTCCCGCGTTTTTCAGTATGTAAGTAGTAAGCAATGGAATCCAGAATTTTGTCAAACAGACTTAGAATTTAACCATATTATATGCAAATTTTCTCACGACCATAACATTGAAGCATTTCAATCAGCGTCAAATTAATTATGTATAAAGCTTTATATTTATTATTCATATTTCCATTTTTACTTCAGTAATATAATTACAGGCGTAAAAATAACAAATTAATTAAGCAGCGAGTGTTCATTTATTTGTCGAAAGTATAAGTAAGTACATTAAAATTTACGACCAAACTGTAAAACGACTACCTCAATTATTTTCCATTTGCCACAACCCAAGTAGCATGTTTAATAATAATAAATAGAAGTCAACGATCGTAAAACCTAATCATAAAGAGCAATGGCTACTCATATTAAATAAAACATAATAGTAAAAATAAACAGAATGTTAATGGCTAATTACTAATTTTCTTTAAAGTCTATTGACTGATACATAAATTATGGTAGTTAATATGCATAATTTCATTATCATTAATTGTTATGATATTATTTACAATCGAAAAGTTAATATGACAGAGAGATATGTACATATTACACATATGTTATCCGAAAATGTTGAAATATTAATTAGACGTGTCTTACATTGGCTGCTTGCCAATTATTATAATTATAATTAATCATTTTTGTAAATGTAGAAAAATGTAGAAAAAGTGACCAACTTTATTAAAAGTTCTCAAAAAATGTAAAACAGATTATTAGAATGTATTTAATTATATAATTCATATATTTAAATATATACAGGATTTCAAATGCCAAGCTCAATAATTTAAAATGTCAAAAAATTATATTAATTCGCTAAATTAATTGTCTTTAAACTTTTAACAATTAGGTATATCTTTCACAATAACCGATAAAACTAAAGTTCAATATAACATAATAATTATTTAAAAAAATAATAATTAATTAATATAAACTTCTATAATATATTACAAATAGGACAAAAACAATTATTTTGCTCTTTAAAAAACAAGTTTAATAAATATTGACATGCGCCGGAGCCATACCTGGCATAGGAGTATAATAAACAACAACAATCACACTGGCCATTATTACAAACAACACTAGTATCCTTTGCAAGGACATGAGCATGTAATTTGGCTTCCTTATCACATCACTAGTGGTATCCATCTTCTTTACTTCCATATTTGAATTTTTATTTTAGTCTATGATTTGATAATTCGACAGTATGTGAACTTATGACATTTTTGTTTTTATTAAAGAGAACTAAATGTTATACTTATTAATTTAAACGAATTTAATGCGCGGCCACGCGAGTCTACCATCAAGTGGCGACTGGAAGAATGGAAACAAATTACGCGTGTTGTAACCAATGCAGCTTCAGGCTTGGCCGAGACTCGAAACGGCTCCAATTCGGAAGTAAGTATATTGTACAATCTAAGATTGAAACTCTCACTGCAGTGTTATGCAATTTATATTATGCAATCGATATTAAATGTTAATTCTTAACGATGCAAGTTATTTTGCTTTTGGAGACCTAGTTTAACATTGGTTTTATAAATAAGACATGGTTTTTACAGTTGCTCTTGTAGACAAAAATCTTATTATGTAAGATGGCATTATGCGAATATATAAATATATAACATCGTGTTACAGTATCATTATTCGAATTAATGAGAGTCCCTAATTGGATTTCGTTGCTATGAAAATAATGAACGTAGTTATTATCGCAAAACATGAACTGTTCACATATATAATAGAAATACTATTATTATGTAAGTCATTATTTATATAATATATAAGAAATTTAGCTGAAAATATTTGATTAAAAAATATATACCTACTGAAAAAACAATCAGATAATTTTTGTTTCAGAAATGTCTTTCCAATATACTTTTTAGGTATATAGGCGATAAATTTCACAAAATTATTTAATCATTAAGGATCATAAACGTAGTTAATACAGAAAAGATTTGAACCTAACTTCTGTGTTGGAAGTCTCGGAGACATACATGCTGCTATAAACAATCCTTGCGCAATAATTGCAGAATAACGAAACATTAAAACATGTATGCAAGTAAGTAGTAAGATATAATTCAAAGTATGTCAATGAATGATTCATTATCGCTTAAAATTAATTGTTTGGTCAACATAAAAATCTATTCTGAGTACCTATTTCCAAATAATATAACTTGAAATATATATTTTTCATTTAAACAAGATGTTGTCTCTCTTCTCTGCGGCGGCATCTGGCTTTTCCTGTGGTTAATTGTCGCCATATTTTTGGTGACACTCGCAAGGTTAAAACGAATCAATTGACGTAAGAAATATCAAAACCGGTCCACTCGTTGATGTATACATATATACGAGTACATACATACATACATACATACCTACATACATACATACATATACATACATATTTAAAAACATACATAGGCTGATATGTGCAATATATTGAACTTCGTTGCGTTACACAGTTGGGTAAAAAAGTAATGACTATAACGCCCTACAATCCTCAATACACAATGGAAGGCAAGTGATTTATGATAATTGCTGTATATTTTCACTTTAACTGACTAAGAATATTTAACTTTAAAAGAAAATGTTTAAAGTAAAAGGTTCCGCCAAAGACTTGTGACTTACGATTTCATAAGAAAAATGTGGCTCCACCGCCGTTGGTTTCATCACGCCACGCTGTCCTTGGCCCGGTCTACATGCACGGTTATATAATAGTATACCACTATATGTATTATTTATTAACGAAACTTTACTATTATTATATATGAAACTTAGCGACATTTCTTGTTTCCCAAAAGTGTTTTTCAAATTATACTTACAGTTTTATCGTTGTTGTATAAAAATATTCAAGTCCATTAAAATTTTTAATAATCCGACTAATAAGTTAGGAGCTACTTTTGGTTTTGAAGGCAATAATTATCATCAATATTTAACTAGTAAGTAACTTATAAATATTAAGTATTCTTGTATTTAACTAGACGATATGAGGAGTTCGTGAGATACAACGAACTAACTATGCCATTTTGCAATAATCTTTGATTCATCGATGACCTGCAAACGAATTGCACACGTTTGTTTACGACAATGATTATTTTGACCAATTTTTATCTTAATTTTAATGTTATTATGAAACACACGTAATAAGGTAAATATTTATATCACAATTATTGTTTTCTAGTACATGTTTCTAGGGATGCAATGTATTGATGAAAAAAATTAATTTACCTATTATTTACATTTTCTTTTTTTTTTTTTATTTTATACAATATTATCTACTAGGTTATAATGGAGACATGGTTATAGAATATGATTATGAGGATGGATAAGCACAATTTCCTATAATGTCACGGATCTATTAATTTTCGTAGCCCTGGAACGTAACGCCAAAATCCGAAACAGAAAGCTGTCTCTTAATTTAGCTTCAGTTAGCTTTAAACATAAGTATAATTTTACGCCTGGTAAAAAATACAGTTGCGATGAAACTGATGTACGAGATTTGTAATATAGAGAAAAAATGTCAAGCAGCAAAACACTCGAAACGCTCCGTGCATACAACCTGTACTCGAACATATATGTATGTACGGTATTTTTAAGTAAATATCAACTTACTTTCTATTTTATCTCTCTTTGTAAGAACATTTAAAAATGGTACTTCAATATCTTATTACAATATTAAAAAATATGAGCACTGCTCGCACACAGAGTTCCGTGTTAATTTCCTGATAGGAATTTCACTGAGGAAAATTGATATGAAATAAACTACAAATATAACTTTTTAATAGTTCCTTTTTCTGTTAAAATTATAAATTATCAAATTTTAGTTTTACATCTTTTAAAACGACATATAACAAATATGATTTGAAAAATTTTAGTTTATGGTCGTATGCACCCATTTTGTCGTATGTCTCAGTTTTTTGGTATGAAATGGACTACAATATAAATTTATAATGTTTTTTTTTTCTGGCATATTATTAGGTCTTAGGGACCTAGAGTAATAAAATTTATTATATTTATATAAATTGCAAAAATAAACATAAACGCTCATATTTTTTGATTGCATTCACTTACAATAGATCTTTACTGTAATATTTTACTGTGCTTCAGTACGTCATCGGTCAGACTGTTTAATGATATTAATATGAACATGTTTTGGAGAAGATGGTCTATATATACAGATCGACCACAAAGTGATATATAGAATTGTATCTACCCTAAAAATATAACTTCTATTTAGCGCATTACGATTTCGATAAAGATACAAAATTATTAATACAAAGACAATAGTATTTTTAGGCTCTTTATATAATTACATGAAATCAACCATCTATTCATTTTACTAATAAAATAAAAATTAACAGAATTAAAGTAACAAGGAAAAAATTATGTCGATTTCATTATTCATCTCCCACGTGATTGTAATTTTTTTAGACATTTATATAGCCAATTGTGCCAATTACACAATAAAATATATGAGCTAACATAAACTGAATAATAATAAATTATGAAAATAAAGAAAAAAAACTAGAAGTTACTTAATACAAAATATTTTATATTTTCTTCATTTAAAATACATTTTTAAAATTTAAATGAAGTTTAGGAACGAAAATAACAAAATAAAAGTTGCCATTTGTATTACAAGTTGTTCCCGTGATCTATGCTAAAGTAATATTAATTTAGTATTTTTATTAGTTTATTAAGATCTGAAATATTATCATCATAACATGAATAAACTATTTATCACGAAATCTTTTAACAACGTGACTGTTATATGACTACTGCCGTGT
Organism: Dione vanillae; assembly: GCA_037178615.1. Classification (NCBI taxonomy): domain Eukaryota; kingdom Metazoa; phylum Arthropoda; class Insecta; order Lepidoptera; family Nymphalidae; genus Dione; species Dione vanillae. Next base: position 769,419 of record JAZFAU010000097.1, on the reverse strand, counting down.
TTTATTCTCAACAAGTATGACCCGTCACTTTCTTTACAGCTGGAAATAATTTAAACTGAATGTTGTATATATTATAGGAGTAGTAATTAAAAGTAGCTTTGCTAATTCTTTAGACATTTCGTGTTGAGTGGCAAAGGAAATGATGCAAATTGCAAGAAAAATTCTTTCAATTTTAATCAAATGAAGCTTACAATATAAGTTGAGTTACATTACCAAAAATAATAAAATAATTCTTTATTATATAACCATATTATGTCGTGGACTATAACGCAGCAATTACAATTAATTCATTTTCAACACAGGGAAAATTCTTTTGGCAAGCTGCAACTCTAAAAATTATGTCACTGTTGTGATTCATGACAGCTGACAGTGTCACAAGTTTTGTGTTTTTGCAACCTACCGTATTAATTTTTAAATTATTACATTTTGAATATTATAAACTTAATAAAATTAACTTAAAAGAATGTATTTAGTATAACTTTCCATAAGTGAATAATATAAAATATGGAAATTACAAGAAAAAACTTTAATTTTGAATTAGATAATATAACCAAAAATTTGAAACTTTCATGTTTTGTTGGATTTGATGCAGAATTTACTGCAATACTGTCCGGAGAATATTTTAAACATAGGTAACTCTTTATCTATTAATTTACTGTGATGATTTGCGCTTATAAACATGATAAACTATAATTACTTAATTTTACATTTGTGCTAAATTATGTTTACAGGTTATTTGATAACAACAAAGATAGATATGATAAAATCAAAAATGAAGTTAATAAAATGATTATGACACAAGTTGGGTTAACAATGTTCCAGTATGATAGAAATCTTGATAGTTATACAGCTGTAGGATATACATTTCATTTGTGTCCGCAAGTTTTTGGAGTTATCGACCAGTCGTTTACCTTTCAAGCATCGACACTTAATTTTCTTTGTAAACATAATTTTGACTTTAATAAGGTAAGAAAAATAAAAAACGAGATATTCATTTATTGTATTTATAATATACTGTGTTATAATTTTTCTTTATTATATTTTCAGTTTACATATGAAGGTCTTCCATATCTTAGTAAAGCGGAAGAAAATATTATAAAACAACAGTTGAAGGATAAAACTTTACTTGAGAACCTAATGACTTCTATGGAGTTAGCGGATGAAAAGAAACTTCAAGAGTATTGTTCTGAAGTCTCAAAGTAAGTATACCTGCTGTTCATTTGCTAAAACTAAACTTTTATTGATGCTTACTATATTTTAATGGTTTCTTTTTATTTTGGGTGATAGATAACATAATATTAACACATTGTTTGGTCTTCTAACTTGAGACAAGTGTAGAGTGACAGAATTCAGCATTGCTGTATGAAATTAAAAATTATCCCTAATTTTATTTGTTTACCATATAGTGCTTGTTTAAATAGTAAGCAAATGTAAAGAAAAATATTTATACAATTTATAGATGGCTGGCCATGGGGGAAGAAGATACTAAGTATTTAGATATAGAGAACCCTGTGATGCGCTACATAATACACAATGAGCTGAGACAAAGATTCCCAGAAGTGCTAACTACAGATAGCTTAGGTAATAGTTATAAGGTAATTTATAAGGAGCTTAAAAAGCAGAAATATATTTAAAAAAAGGTTAAATATAGTGTATCCTAGACTGTGTGTTTAAATGATGAAAAATATGTGCTATAATTATTATAAGTTTGGAAACTGGGGTAATGAAAAATAAAATATTCTTCATACATTTATGTGTTAGGTGATACATAAAATGCTTCATATTATAATAACTTAAATTCTGGTATCAATATATTTATTATTTTTCAACAAAAACAATCACAAGGAAAAGTTTCAGAAAATTCTTGTGCTACAATGGGCTACTAATTTGCTATTAAAGTAGTTAACTGAACTGAAAAATAGCTATTAGTACTTTAAGTAAATGAGCTTTATTATATCTCAATAACAAAAAAATAAATAACTAAATAATTTTAAGCTTCTAAGTTTACAGCTGAACAAATAACTCTACTTTAGATCTTTAAATTCTTATTTTTTTCATAATTATTATATGACAATAAGTTAAAAATTAAAAATCAAATAGAGCTAGACATTAAACCAATGTTATTTTCCAGGTTTTAATATACAAAGATAAATATGTGGAAGGTGCAAATGCTGCACCAATGGCCATACTAGAAGAAAACTTATTGAATCATGTACTAGGATTTTCTCAGATAATAGACTTGTTAGCCTCATACAACAAACCTATTGTTGGCCATAATATGTTCCTCGATGTTATCCTCCTGCATAGTCAATTTATTGGGCCTATGCCAAAAAATTATCATACATTTAAAAAAAATATTAATAATTTATTTCCAATGATATTTGATACAAAATATATATCACATGATATGAGAAGAAAATTGACTTTTGATGAAGTGTGGAGATCTAATGCGCTTCAAGAGTAAGGGTATTTATTTTATATATTTCAACTGTAAATAAGACCATACTATGAACACAATATGATTTGAAATTTATATAGACATATAAATTAATATATCTATTATAAAAAATGCAAAAGCATTTTTTTCAAAGTTAAGTAATTTATACTTCATTTCGTGTGCTATCATTTCATTTCTGTTGTTGTTGCACTCCTTTCCTTAATTTTCTGTATTTTATTTTATTTGATTGTAGATAATGCTTAAGTGTAGTATTTAGTAATACCAGCTCTAATATAATAGTAAAAAAGTAAGCATCTCTTCTAGGCAGACTGATTGTGCCGAGCATGCAATTGATTAAACTTAAATTCATTATTTATTTAAGATGAATAATTTTTGACTGATTTTTTTTTATATTATTTATTTCTTTCTTTAATTAAGTTTGATTCGTCACAAACAAAGTTACTCATTTGTTTTTAATTTCTTTTAGCTTATATGAATTTTTTTCTGAGCGTAAATGTAAGAAGTTAGAGGAAGGTGTAAATTTTATTAAATTGAGCACTCCATTTGATGTGAAGCAATCTTATCATGAAGCTGGATGGGATTCCTACTGTTCAGGTTTGTCAGTCATTTTACAAAAATAAATATTGTATAGCAATAGTTGCGATTTCTATTACTACTACATATTTATTTATTCTATTCGAAACTTGTACATAATATTAAAATATATTAAATTGGAGAAAAGAGTAATATGTCAAAAATTCATTGTTCTTTAGAAACAATAATAAATTATTCATAAAGTGCTTGTGATTCCTCCATTGTAATGTAATGTAAAGTATTTACGAAGTAATCATTAATTTCCTAATAATATATACAGTTACAACTCAATTTACCAGAAAAATTATTGTTTTTTAGAAACGAGGCATTGCGTGTTGAGTGGCGGAACTCAACGCCGCGCTTTGCCTAGTTTCCAGAACGAAGAAAATGGAAATAGAAAAATCCATTTTCTCCGAGTGGGAATCGAACCCTCAAACCGTTGCATTTACAGGCAAACGCTTACGCATCTGCGCCACGACGTTATACTTGATTCCAAATGTTTAAAAATGTATGAATAAACAGTATGTGATATTCTTACATACAAAAAATATCTTCGCATAAAATATATTTTAAACGGAACATATTGTTAAATGTTTGAACATACTGTTAAATTGTTGTTGTAGTGAAATTAAACCGCGGCAGTTTGTTTTACCAGAATAGGTTAATGATAGTAACTCCTCCCCCGACTGGGAATCGAAGTAACGACCTTTTACAATCAGTCTGTATCGGTGTGCCGCGACGGCTTGTAGCCGCTTTAATAATACCAATAATATTCTTTGTAGTAAACTTATAACAAAATACAAGAAAAAAATAATATTCATAACAAGAGACAAAACATCAGTAGACAGACTTACAGACTAATTTACCATGTTATATATAATATATACTATATTATATATAACTTATTTACTGTATGTATACTATGTTATACATTGCCAGGTTATTGTTTCATCCGGCTCGGTCACTGGGCGGCGTGTGAGATCACCGGCAAGTTCAGGACGGTCGGTCCTTCTCAGAAACTTGCGGCGTTATCCAAATATTGTAATAAAATTAACATTATCAGAGGAGCTGTGCCGTACATGGTGAGTCATTTTAAAAATGTTTAATGTCTACTTACATATATATATATATATATATATATATATATATATATATATATATATATATATATATATATATATATATATATATATATATATATATATATATATATATATATATATATATATATATATATATATATATATTAATATACATTACTGTTTTGTTAAATAAAATATCTATACTCCAGCCAAATTCGATGTGGAATGTTTAATAACAAAGCGTTGCTTAGCAACCAACGTCAAGCAGATGCTCAAAACATTTTTAGAAATATGTACAACAATTATTTTTGATGTTAATGAAAATTTAAATCAAACACTCGCGAATTGTAAGCAAAGCTAACAACAAAAAAATCATTATAGTGGGCGTATAATGCAACAAAATTACGTAGTTACGTTTCGTTTAACTTTATTTACGTTAAATAAATATATTTTTTAATTATTTAAAAATTTACAGAAATAAAATATCTCAAGTTATATTTTATATAAATAAAAATAGATTCTATATATTTGAAAGTTGAAATAGTGATTATAGTACTATATTTATGGTAGTAAAAACAAGATATATTTCTAAATCTGACGACTGCTTAAAAAACGTTCCAAATGTTACAAATCTGCGATTTTTTTACGTCAGTGCTAAAATATAGGGTTGTTAGGTTTGTAGTAATATTTTAGTAGTAATTAAAGTTTTTTTAACTTTTATTTTAAGCTAATTTTTATATATATTATATATTTGCCGGCTAAATAAAATTTTTGGATTATATATTAAATCAAAAATTTCGTGTTTGAACAGGAAATTATGTTATAATTAATAAAGTTGTAATTATAATAATTGTTATTGTTTATTATGAGTGTATCAACCCTAATTATGATGACTCATGGTTTGTTTACTAAAATTCCACATCGAATTTGGCTGGAGTATAGTTTTATATTTTATAGATAAAGTGTGGATTTATTCGTGGGAAGTGGTATTACGAATTAATTAGTGTCCCCTACACTATTAGGGCCCATCTCCCAAAGAGACTAATTCGATTTTTTTTCCTGGATAAAGGCAAAACTATTAAAAATAACAAAAAACATATAGCCTCTATATTTCTCGCGTTTTACGCGTCGAAAGAATTGATAATCACCATATTTATACCTGTACACAAAGATTAAGAAATGTATCCTTCATTTTGATATCTTGAATGCTTGAAAATATTATAATTATTCGATAAACTTCATAGTTATAATTTAAAAGTAGCAGTTCAAACCCAACAAACCCTTTAGCACGCGCTTAATATGACATATCGACCTAACCATAAAATAAAGTTAACTATCATTATAAAACCATATTACTTGCCTTTATTTTAATGAGTTCATATTTATTTATATGTTACTAAATGTATGTAACTAAATGTTAGTACCAAAACTAAATGTACCTTTACACTGTCACCATCTTTGCAGCCACCTATTTTTTTTATTTAACTCTCACCTATTTAACTCGTTGAGTAATTTGGGTATATAACTTTAACTTTATTCTATTGGTAGGTCTATATTACTTGTACAGTGCAGTTTTCATTGTTATAAAATTTCATTTATTATAAAAGGAACTAAAAAGAGTTTCTTGCTATATATGGTGGTGAAGTGTAAAAAGTTTATGAAACTTTACCCGATATGTTATGGTTTTTTTGGGATCTGTTACAAAATATATTATGTATGTTTCTATGTTTATTGAGTGTTGTATATTGCGCGGTGGTTCACAGAGGCTATGATTACAAAACAAAAGGTTGCGTCATCAACATATTTTCCTTTACATATCATACAGTGTGCATGACATTAAATACAAATATTATTTAAAATTAAAACATATATTTTTAATACAAGTATTATTATAACGTTAAATACAAAGAATAAATACGTTGAATACATACATGAAAATCAAGTAATTTTCTTTACAAATACAAATTAAGTAAGAAGCCACTATTTTTGACTACTATAGTCGGCCAGATCGGCACACGACTTAAAATGAAAATGATATAACTAATATTATTTAATATAAATCACCATATTACCTATAAAAAGGTTTCATTAAAATACATTGCGGAAATTTTAGTTACCTCACTTTATTTGAAAGATTGATCTTAGAAATTTGTTTTATTATACAAACGATTTACGTTCGTTCCAGAATTTAGTGGAAAATGACCCTCCGAGCCATCGTCCTGAATTACTACACATAAAGTCACTGCAAGAACGCATTTTAAATGTAGGGAAGGTAAGTGAATAAATATTATGTTGTTATTTTATTTAGCTTCAAATAATTTTCGAAGGCATTACTTGTTCTTTTTCTCAAGATTATTATGACATACATAGATTGAGCCTATTATTAATTTTTTCTATATTTACAACGTTTAACAACCACTATCATGTGATATGCAAATAATAACTAAATAATGTTTAAAACCAAACCGACAAATATAAAATAATAACCAAATTCATATTTTGAATTTATAACTTTGGTGAGTTTTCTTTTTAAAAAGTAATGTTTCGAAAATTCTAATAAAATTCTATAAAAATACGATTTACGTTTGTTATTAAGTAATTCAACACACGTGTAATTGATCGGCATCATAAAGACTATTTATAATGCTCCCGGGAACGCTGAATCGACCTTCGGGAGACAAATCGATACCATTTACCGTTAAAAAGTCCTAAATTATAAACATATAGTGTTTTTATAATAAATTTGACATAAGTGAACACAACTGTTTATTATACAAATGTTTACACAAATGTTTATAATACTTATTATTAATTTTTTTTTAAATATTCAAAATGTAGAGTGGAAATATTTTTATCTCCCCCAATCAAACCCTACTATGTGCTATGAAACGTAAATATAAAAAGTATAAAAGGATTGTAAGCCTTAAAACAGAAATTCCTCTTGCGACTGTAGTGAGATATTTTATTAATAATTTCTTCGCTTATATCCCAACGTGAGGAGCTCTTTGTGCTGAAAATATGCAATGTGAAAATCTAGAACTAATGGAAATTTTGCATAGTAAATTTAATATTTAACGATGGAACTTGCTGAAATTAAATTGTTTCAATCGCTTTATTATGAACGATCAGTCTAAAACGTACATACGTATAAATTATTTCTAAAAATTTGTTCATATTATTTTTTTTTTATTAAATAAATTTGTTATACCTTTATATGTATCTATATAACTTTTTGAACGATATAAATAGAATACGATTTTTAGTTTATCTGTTTAAAAAATATAATATATTATATAAATATAATAATATGTTACACATTACATATAATATATTACTTTTTAAGCATTCGATGACGTGCGTGAAAATATTTCTTTAATCGCCACATTTAAGGATTGTTATCGATTGAAAATTGGATATAAAAATCAAGAATTTATGTTCCGCAACCAACCAACAATTTATGTTCTGTAAATAATTACAACGAGTAATACAAAATTATGAACTAAACAAGCGAAATGCAAGATTTATTATTTTCATACTTGAGCGTACGTTATAATTCTTATAACATCTATTTCAATCGTTTCAAATGCATAATCCAATGCGTAATAATTACATAAGAAGCACGAGATGCTATTTGCGTCATATAGTAAATCGAGGACCGAGGTGCCAAATTTAGATATGAATGTTAAGAAATGGTTATGGATCTAATAATTGTCGGTACAATTTAGTACTTTTTACAGTATATTACAGCTAGTGTATAGGGCACGTCGAGAGCTAAATCGGCCACCATGTGTGCCGCCGCCGACACTGTTTGTTCAACACGCCAATTTGAAAAGATTTGACAGATGGCGGTCGGCCAAAATATGCACACATTCACATTTATTAACACACAATAATACTTCCTTATTATTATGAAACACGCACACTATCACAAGTTACGGACGTGTGCATCTTATTCGATACACACACATATACATTTCTACCTACTTGCTGTTGCCAGTTCAAACGGATTGATAATGCTCGAGTGTCACGTCAGTGGGAATCTTTATTTTCGCCTGCGGAACGTTTTTTATAATACGCTTGATTTTAAATGTAAGAAAAGCCATTTTTCTTGACTCTGTCAAGGTTGATTTAAGGTTACGATATAAATACAATTCGTATGGCAATGTCGCTCGTATTCTTGTTAAGAGATTTGCGACAGACTGCGCTCGAAAAGTATTTAAATGATTTTACTTTGCAATTATATCAAGTATTAAAGCGTGTAATGGATCTCTTTGAAGATATTTTTGCATGCTATTCCATCGCAACTCAATATCGACCAAGAAATCGCTCGCATTATATATTTTATGATTCATAATTCAAACGGAACGTGAATATGATCGTAATATGCACCAATTAAATGCTCTATTTATATGCAAATTTGTGTATGAAACAATGTATGTTTTACTTTGTTCTAACATAGGTGACGTCGTTGTTCGCTTCCTTCGGCGCTGTGGACATCAAACCTTATGGTACTAGATCTGCGCTTGTAGCGGCCGGTGCACATAATACGTATGTAAAAATAGTTATCACCGTATAAGCTTAAATATGAGTCATATTTTTTAATTAGCCTGTCTTTACATTTATATGTCACTGACATCATGATATGAGTGTATTTTACAGAAAAGTGGCTTCCACATATGAAGTTATAAATAGGCACTTTTTAAAGTACTAGTTTTTTTTTTCTAATTATCAAAATTATATTGAAAAATTAGGTAAAACCAGAGATAAACAAATTGAATCTTGTAATTGTGCCAGAATTTTACATTAATATGGCTATTATCGTACAGAATTCTTTATTGTATAATTTTCCAAATGTTATAATACGTAAATAAATAATGTTTTATGGACCACCTAATAGAAAACGTTGTATGGACTAAAATTAACGATATGGTGGCTAAGCCCTCACTCACAGAAGGGACAATTTTCATTTCTTCGCTCGTATAAGACAAATTTTGGCGATGTAAAGATTCATTATAATGTCCATAAATGCTGTCGACCGTCGTGGTGCAGTAGCACAGCGTCTGCTAATGACCGTTTTGGATTCGATTCCCACCAGGGAAGAATAAATTATTTTTAAAAGTGGAAAGCAGCGTAGTGTACACTTCCTTTATGAGGAACATCAAAAAATATTTAAACTATTAATTAATAATATTTTTAATATTGTGTGTTTTATTTCTTTTTCTAGGGCAGATAAAATATTAAAACATTTTAAGAATAATAAAGATTATACAGTAACCCCTTTCAAGGTATTGAGGCATTCGCCCGCTGCTCGCATGGGCTTATGGTAAGTTTTATTTGTATTAATCAATATAAATAAAAATCTATTACCGAATGACAAATTAACAGACAGTACTCAACAAAAGTAATGAATGTAGAAGTCTAAAATTGATCATATACCTAGACAGTAAGGTATATAAGGTGTAAGATATCTTAGGGGAGCGCTACTACGGGCAAACGCTACTAAAGCGACAAAAAAAATATTAAATAAAAGAAATTAATAAATAAATTAATATACTGTCGAGGCGCAGATGCGTGGCGCTTGGCTGTAAACAAGACGGTTTGTGGGTTCGATTCCCACTCAGTGAGATTTTTTCATTTCTGTTTTCTGCGCTCTGGAACCTAGGAAAAGTGCGGTGTTGAGTTCCGCCACGCTACACGCAGTGCCTCAAAAAAGGCGAAAGGCAGGGACGAAGCAACGGAGTGTCTTAACACTAAGTTTCTATGGTTCCCACAGTTCCCTCTGCCTACCCTGCCGTGTGCGGGATAAAGCGTAAAGCTAAAAAAATAATTATTATTTGTATGAAAAGGTTATCATTTTAAATAAATAAATAAAAATGAAAAATAAAAATGCGTAACCTATAATTTCTATTATTGTACTAGTTGTTTTATGATTATTTTAGAAAAATCTTGTTTTCAGGGGCAGCGCCATTATAACCGGCAGCATCCTACTAATTTATTTACACAAGCGAGTTACTAAATAGCACATTAAAAACATCGTGATATTCTCGGTTATTTGAACAATTTCAAATTTATTATATGTTTTGTTATAAATACGTTCTTACGAAGATTTTTTGTGAGTTGTGAAAGTAGGCTTTCAAAATTAAGTGCCTGACAGGCGTTTTAGATAAACCTACCGCTCTTAAACTTGTAAAATTTAATCATTTATAATCAAAAAAATATGTATATATGTTTGTATGAACAAACATATATATATAGGAGCATCTTAAGTACGTCAAAGTTATAATGTACGTAATAGGCGTTTTCAAATTATGTACTCGTAAAGTTGTGTATGTACAAGTACTACTGCAATGTCATGTTTTAAGCAAATATGTTTATTTTGCTACGTAGTACAAGTTTATAATAAATATTTTTTTCCATTTAAATTGTGTTTCATTTTCAACTATTCTCTAACTCTTAATGTCTTTCTAGTTAGTAATAATAAATATTTTTAAATATAGTTTGAGTTATAACATTAATGAATTCAACATGTATATCAGACGCCCAGGTATAATTAGATAAGTCAGGTAGGGGTTTAATACTCAGATAGTTTTAAAAATTAAAAACGGCGTTGAGTTCCGCCACTCAACACGGAATGCCTCGAAAATGGCGGAAAGCGGGGACGGATAAAAGCAGGGACTAAGCAACGGAGTGTCTTAACACTAGGTTCGTATGGTTCCTGCAGTTCCCTCTGCCTACCCTGCCCATGTGCGGGATACAGCGTGAAGCTAAAAATAATAATAATTACATTATTTACATATCTCATTTTAATAAATTATTTTATTGCTACCTTTTTTAGACGTATTCTTGTATAAATTTGTGTTTATTTTTAAATTTATACTATTAGAAAAAATATATTTAAAAATATTTAAAAAGAGATTTTTACCGAGATCCAACAAAAATAAAATATAGTAGGTACAGTATAATTGATTAGAGCATCTTAATAATGTCAAAAAGTCTAGGGTTCGAATCTGGCTATGTATAAACTTTTATATTGAAAAATAAAGCATATAATAATATTTACCAAAAGTATACAATAATAACATTTAAAATCTGTTTGATCTACAAAACGTAATACGTTTTGTTACGTTGAGAATTGTCACAATTCTTTCAACGTAGAACTTTAAATACCAACCCCAGCCCCCACCTTCCCGGGCAAAGCATTTATAATTATTTATAGCACTCGCACAGTTACAAAAATAAATGTCCGTTAACGTAAACCGAAAACGTAACAGAAATTCAAGGCGCCATTCACAACAAACCTGTGCTGTAAATCTAGCTGTAAGTGGTGCCATTTTGGTGGCAGTCGACCCGACATTTCTGTATCATTTGTTTATTTATCTCAGTTCGATACCGTTCGTTATGCGAACAATGATTTTACGAATATAAAAGAATATTCAGAGTGTTTTGATTTCCTTTGATTTTTGAGTAAACTTTATGTAATGAATTTTAGAGTGTAACACTGTTGAGTTTAGTCTGGCGAGCACTTTGTTTGTCTTCTACATGCGTTTGTGCGTTTCTATAATAATAGGTGATAACTGATAGAAAATATAAAAATGATGTTTACGAAGTTTAATGTTTTTGGTACAACTATTGAAATAATGCGTATACTTCGATATAGTGGCATGATATCCGTTCAGGCTATAAGTGAAATTAGTAAATACATTAATAATAGTATTTTATATATAATTATGTTAAAGTATTTAATAATTAACATGTTTATAAATAACGTTTTTTGTGACTATTAAGATATTTTGTATTTAGACATTAAACTGAGTTCTTTCTAAAACGTTTAAAAATATGTTTTAAACGTATATAGGGTGAAATATACAGACAAAACAGGCTTTAGGTATTCCATTCACAAATGTAATATAAGCCGGAAACGTAAACGTTCAATTAGCAAAGCAATTCCGTTGTAAATCAACATAAATCGAGCGTCAAAACGCGAGCTCTCAATTTACCGTGAGCACGACGTGTTTGCAATATTACACAAGATTGATTTTACTCCGATGCAAATTGATTTCAATCTGACTGCATGGAAAATATATATAGATTTAGTTTTTAATTAGTATATATAGTTATATTTAAAAGAAGATAAATTAAAAAAATATTAATGTTAAAAATCTACACAATTATAATCTAGACGAGTGTAATCTTTGAAGATGATGGATTATTTCATTTCCATTTTCTTCGCTCTGGCAACTAAGCAAAGCGCGGCGTTGAGTTAATGCTTCGAAAGGCGAAAAGCGAGGAATGGAGTCTATTAACACTAGGCTTCCACGGTTCCTAATAATAATGTTATAAAAATACTAAATAGGTAGAAAACAATTTGGTTAGTTGTTTATTTTATCAACAAATCCATTATCTATCTACTATGTCTTATGGAGCTGCGTTATAATAATAGAAACTTTCGGATACCTGAAGCAATAAACTATCCGTAACTGAATCTGACGTTTTAAATCTTTTAGGTTTAGATAATTTTAGGTATCGGCAATGAGTAGTTGAAATTTTTAAATAGATTGTGTCAAACTATAACCAATACAAGCTTGCAGAATATGAAACTATATTTTTTAAAATGTTTGAATATTGGCATTTATCTGTTTAAAGGCCGAAGTAATAGAACTTCTTCATGAAGTAAAATTAAACCTTTTCCATTGCTTAGTTTGTTCGTAAATTTAAACGTAGCATAGAATACTATGTCGCAGTTTGGTCAGTATAGTTGGCAGTTTGATCACACTGTAAACGATAATTGTGTGTTGACTACCCTTTCTGAGGAGTTTATTCTTCCGCCGATAAAAGCGATTATCTAGAAAATTTTGTAGAAGGAGAATGGAGAGTGTTAACACAAAACACAGGTAGAGGGGGAACGCTCCTTCAGAATAAGACAAAAAGCGAAAAGGTGAAAATAATATAATTATAAATAGTAAATTAGGACTTAGTAATTGATTTAATATAAAACAAATGAAAGAACAATCTTAAAAGCTTATCAAATATATGATAGTGTAAAATTGTTTAATAAAACTAAGAGTCTTAACGACTAACATAATTGGTTGCCAGCAAATTGGTGGCCGGCTGTTTATTCGCCCTTTTCAGTTTTAGAGAATTGTATGAGGACTAATTACCATACAATACCTATTTGTATTGATAATTTCAGTAAAATAATGTTGTTTTACGTATTTAATATTTAATACATATAGGTTATATAGATCTTTGTTATATAAATAACTTTCAATAAATAGATGTAGCAAATATCAAGCCGTAGTATCAAAATTAAAGTGACTTTTAAAAAAAATACATATTTATATTCGTTAAATATTAATTTTGTTTTCCGAGTTGAAATTACAGGCTTTTATCGAAAATAAATATAGGTTAGGAGATTATATTTTCTTAGTTTGTTCAGAATAGCTTAAACACGCTTAATACCAAGCCAGTAAAAGTACAGCGACAATTAACCATTACTAAATTGACAACTTGCTAATCTTATGTAATAAACATAAAATTCAATTGAATTTCAAATTTTAATGTAAATTGACTGTAATCACAATATATTTTAGCAACAACCAACATAAATAAGCAATTATACACACAAAACGTGATTCATTGAAACGTAATAAATCAAATATTGAGAGCAACTATAATTGCTGAACCGGCAAGCGCTTTGGTTCTTACTTTCGACTTAGGTTCACACGTGTTGTAGAATCATCTCTATTTTTTGCGTAGTAAAGTTGTTCTGAAGTGTTACATCAAATCCTCTGACTCATCTCCAGGCACATTCTCGATACCTGTGTGATACTTTATTCTAAATAGGCCGCAGTACAAGCCACTTTTGCGCTAATGCGTTCTGACGAGTGTAAATAGGATCAGATATGACGGAATATCGGGATGCTTTGAATTTATTCAGTTATTTTAGTCTTGCATATTTGTAATATTGTAGAATATTGCCTTCATTGTAAATTTTAAGACAATCTTCTTAGAAACCGTTCGAGATTTTTCCACAATCTAAGATTGTTGGTGTGGCCGACTACAAGCAAGGTAAAAAGAGAGAACCTAATTATAACCAGTAAAATCTAAATCCATTAATTGTAGATAGATGGTTAGATTTAGTCGCAGTTAGGTAAATATGTGTTTATCCTGACCATAGTTATAGCTTTTTATACCACCACAATTTATTAATGAAAAGTCTAAAAATTTTAATTTATTTACATACTCATAATATATATTATTTTATAATTTTTTAAAAGTAACTTGTACTATAATAAAACTTAAAAAAGTTGTATATGTAGGTACATTGAATATTTTTACGAAAAATTTACGTTAGGCAGGCAACATTGACAAAATATTAAATGATTTATATGTGCAATGTGAATTTGAATGAAACTTTTTTTATTATTTACGTAGGAACAAGATTTAGGCTACAAAAAAGACTAGGATACTAAACTAAGTACATATATTACTCTTGCATACATAATTATATTCGTGTCCACTGATTTTGTGAAAGTGATCTTCACAGAGCTGCCAGAAAGATAGGTGGACAGCACACTACAGTATGAGGTTTTTCCTTTTGATGTACGGAATCCTAAAAATTTTTAAAAATCATTTCACCCACATAAAATATATATATTTATAAATAACATTATAATAAAATAATTATGTTTCCTCATACTACACAGCAAAAATGATGGAACGTGAAAAACAGTTTACAATGACATATAAAAATCAACATTCTGGGACATTTGATGTAGAACCACAATAGAACATGTAAAATATAAGTAAATAGAAAATGTGTAAATGTGTAACTACATACATAAAATATGGAAATGGCTACTTAAAAATGTCAATTGAAGTGATGGATATTTTTCTTTGACATTTTGATATATGAACCAAAATAGATAAACTAAATTAAAACAATCAGAAAATTATCATTAGTAATAATTAATTAGCGTAATGAGCAGTTTCCGTTGTCATGTAAAAAGTGTACATATACGTAGAGTACAATTGTATGGCTTATTGTAGGATGGCAACTATCATGTGGCCTTCCACTAAAAAAAAACAATAATTTTCAGATGACATTTGAGGACTGGAGACCGATCTTACAACCATCGTATTAATATTCATACGCTCTCAAACCGAACCACCTAGTACAAAACTCTGAGACGTAGCGTCTACCTGTAAACGCGACGGTTTGTGGGTTCGATTCCCACTCGGGAAAGATGGATTTTTCTATTTCTATTTTCTTCACTCTGAGAACTATGCAAAGCGCGGGGTTAAGTTTCGCTACTCAACACGAAATGCCACGGAAAAGGCGGAAAGCAGGGGCAGAAAAAGCTTTCAAATTTATCTCTATATAAGTAAATATAATTAAAATGGTTACTATAATAGGATAGATAGATAGGATATAAGTAAATATAATTAAAATGGTTACTGTATTGTTTACCTACTAGATTAATATTTTTTTTATTTCAGTGACTTTTTTTTAAAACTTAGTAGATTAAAACAGTTGTTAGGCACCTTGAGACAATAGTTGGCTCTGATGAACAGATCGATCACCGCCCTGTTATACTCAATGTTTATGACCTGCCACTTTAATTGATTAACAGTTCAGTATTTTAGTGTCTATCTGTAATTAATAACATAATGAACATAAAAAATCGTAAATTCGTAGTGTCCAAGTTTTACGTTATTATAGCTGAATTTTATATTTTTATTTAATAGTTATAAGAATTAAAATAAAAATTATCTAAATTATGTTTTTTTTTTTAATTTTTTTGAAATTATATTACAGACTGTATGAACGATTTTTTTTATTTCTTCTTTTTTCATTTATCTTATTAATTTTAAACATATCTAAGACATTCAATAAAAACGGAAAGAATCTAAGATTTTAAATAAAAACGGAATACTTGTCAGTAGAGTAGTCTTCTCACCAGGCCGCGCTTGGAACCCTCGTAACCTTAGTTTTAAGTCATGGAGTGTGTAGGTTTCAGAGGGGCTCAATTCGATATTTACTATCAAATTGGGCTCCTTTGACACTCCTCCGTTCGCTCTATCTGACGTACACAAGTGATCATCTTATTGATTCTAAGTGGAAAATAAATAAATAAATAAATAAAATATTCTTTGTCCATTTACAGAAGACATAGATAAACTTTATATAATAAAGGTATACTGACACATGCCCCCTTAAAAAGAACTATTATTTTTGCAATAAAATTGCATATTCAATGTTGTAAAGTTACATAGTGTTAAAAATGCAAATAGTACTGTAGTTAATTCAAAATAACCTAATATTTAATATGTTTAGTATATAGACTTCCCCTGAGTTAACAAAGAGTCGCCAAAGTACCTCGTATCTAAACAAGCAAACTTCTGCAATTGATTAAACCTTTAATCCCAAGTAGAGATCTGTTTCTATCTATTGAGTCATGTAATCGTTTTGTGATAATCTCTGGATTATCATGAATATATGACTCGTGAACAAATAAGTCTTACGATCGGTAACCCACCCGCGCGACCTGTCACAAACGTCCTTCCTTGCAACCTATTGTTCTGTACATTTCACAACTGTCTATCTGAAAAATCTACTGTATTTAATTTCTCTGGCACAGTCGTCGTCAAGTGTATTTTAATTTGGCCCGCGTGGGCAGCCTCGCTCTGATCTAACAGAAGGCTAACGTCGATTTTTATTATACGCTATATACATTCATATATCATTCTTCATTGTTTTATTGACTTGTTGTGTAACTGCGATGCGGATGAGGAATTTATTTTTGTGTTTATTTCTATAGTATCACTTAAAATCGATAAACAGTTGGAGGCCAAACCTACGCGGATAGAGCTCGTATATCCATCAGTCCGTAATAATCGAACTTACCTACGATATTCTTAGAGTAGAGAATGCTTCTGGTATTGGACGTTATTTGTGAAATATTTATGAGAGTTATTGCTGGTTTTATAAATATTTACTATTCTATTCATTTGATATAAGTATATTTGTGCGTAACAAATATTGCCGTTATTGACGGTGACTGCAGACCGCTTAGTATTTAACAGTAAAAACAATAATTTAGAAAAACAAAGGGAGTACAATATTTTTCTGTTAGCAGCTGTACCGTATTTTGTTTAGTAATCTAAAATATTTGCCTTGTACTTCCTCTGAAGTTTTTTTTTTTTCTCGGATGCGAAGTATCTGTACATGCAGCCTGTATCTTTTACAAAGCAACCTTTGACGTACAAGTGTTCTAAATGAGAAAAATAAATTATTAGATAAGAAGTCAGCGTACCGTCATGGCCCAGAGGCATAAGCGTCTGCCTATAAACGCGACGGTTTGAGGGTTCGATTCCCACTCAGGAAAAATGGATTTTTCTATTTCCATTTTCTTCGCTCTGGAAACTAGGCAAAGCGCGGCGTTGAGTTCCGCCACTCAACACACAATGCCTCAAAAGGGCGGAAAGTGAGCACAGAGAAAGCAAGAACTAAGCAATGGAGTGTCTTAACACTAGGTTCGTATGGTTCCTGCAGTTCCCTCTGCCTACCCTGCAATATGCGGGATAAAGCGTGAAGCTAAAAAAAAGTCAGCGTACAATACAATCCTACAAAGCCTTATACAGGACACTAAAAATTCAAGTAGGAACTGGTCGGTCCTAGAAATCTTGCAGATTTTTTGTTGTCGATGGTGTACACATATATCCCAGTGTGCAATTTACAGAATGAGTAAACAAATATAAACTCATTGTTAAAACACTCTGTCCTAAGGTTTTTACCCGATTTTGAGATTACATGTCAAAGGGAAAAGTTATACATACAGAATTGTCTGACCCGAGAGAAAACATGTGAAAATAATTCATTTCTGAGTCGAAAATGAACCCATAGCAATTGCATTACAGCTTGACACTGTCCCATTGTACTACAGTAGCTTTGTTGTTATTATATTAATCATTTTTAAGGGAAATGCTCGTTTTATAGGGTACGCTCATATATCCAATATTTGCGGAGTTCTTAGAAATTTCATTTATAAATGATACCTGAAAAATCTGAAATAATACGTAGATATCCTGATATATACTTTACTTAAGTTAACTAAGGTAAATCCTAATTTAATTTCTTCATTTATTATACATTATAAATAAGTTTCTTGTACAAGGTATAAAAATGAAGGACAGCCAACTAAGGATTAATAGACTAAAAATAAACATTTCAAATATTATTACGTTTAGAATTATTTACGTATGCGATATAAATGTATATAAAAAGTCATTAGCTACTTTCTGTAATTTAAGTTATTATCTGTGAAATTTCGCACGTTTTAATATACAAATAATTTACTTGATATAAAATAACCATAGCGCCGTAGGTGCTCTACGTGAGAGTCGGTCAAAATACGCTTGCGCAGGCCGACAGCGGTTTATATTTGCAGCGGTCACGCAGCGACGGCCTGACAGTCTAATCCACAAATGAAAGCTACTTTACTTCTACTGTGTCTACGTGTCATGTTTTTTATTTAGCAACTACTTATAATATTTATATTACAATACATATACTAGCTGAACACGCAGAAAACATTTATAATGTATATTTTTTGTTTTAGGATTAAATAGAAATAGATATCACAACGACGTCCTCACGCTATGAGAAACTTAATTCATGTATATTTTAGTAAGTATTTGAATCTAGCCCCACCACGATGACCTACAAATAATATTCGGCTATACCTAATAAAAAATGAAAAAAAAAAATATTAAAAGAAGTCGTTTCATAATTTTTATATCATAACAACTACAGTTATTAGTGACAATCGAGAATCAAAATGAATATCATTTATTTTGGCATGTAATGGCAATCCGTGTGTTGCTTGCCAAACAATGAGCGCCAAATAAAAGCGCGACGAACAGATTGGCGCGGGAGAGAAGATGAGTTTACGGTACATTGAACGTTATATATAACCGAGATATTATTAAGCTTTTAATTAATGTTCCTTAATCGAGGTACACTGCACGATTTCCGTTTCCGCATACGACTTGCGGGTAATATTTAGAACACGTGCGATATCGCTACGAGCTCACCTCGGATAGTATATGGATGACAGGTGCTTTTAGATACGTGATTTCAAGGTCTAGATGTAATGATGTAAGAATAAGTATTAAATACAATCTACTATAAGGTCCAGTAAAAAACAGATAAGCTAAATTTTATAAAATATGGTTAATTATTTATAAGACACTAAGATACCAAATATACTCCAGATAATTTATTAAAAAGTTTACATTTATATTCTGTATAACTGGTTAAACGCTAGCTTATTTTTTTATTGAATAATTAGCATCTCTTTAAGTGCTCTCTCTTTTCTCCCTAATTGGTCTCTCTCTCTCTACGTCTGCCTGAGGGTTCGATTCCTACTCGGAGAGAATGACTTTTCTTTTTTGTAGAATGTTAAAGTTATTTCAGGAACGGAGTATATTAACTATTTTGTCTTCTTTATTTTTTATTATTTTTCCTCCTTTTATAATAAAAGTTAAAAAATAAGTCGTTACAACTTTAAAAATGTAAGTATGTATGTCGTAGATACCATTCTTATTGTTGCCAAAAGTATTTTATAATGTGATACTTGTGAGTTCAAATCCTTGTAAAAACAGAAAGGTAAAAAGGTATATCAGCACATGCAATAGCACAATTATTTCCATGTATGTAAACTTTACAAAAGCCAATAAACGCGTTATAATATTCTATGTATTCATACTTAAATTAAAAAATTGTTGGTGGTGGATTATATGCTGGACTGTTCATCAAAGATAATTTTCTTAAAAATTTATTTGGAAAAATATTAATGTTTTGAGCGTCGGTTTCTTAAGTTCAAAGAAAGATTTTTATTTAGTTAATATTGTAATGCTTACTATTCCTTAGAGTTACACACACCGAGACCACTTAAAAAAGGGGAAGACAGAAAAAAACACTCAAGTCATAGCCTCGCTAATGACACAAAATACCGCAGCAGCCGCTACCAAGGACGCGTCACCGTCCGATCTATTTCTGCCCGTCTATTCCCGAAAGCTTACATTGTTTTATTTCGGTCGATACTGTCCACTGGCAAGTACACGACTATTAGCGGCCTAATGACCATCAAGCCTTGTAATGATCAAGATAAAATTCTCAAAATCTATTTCAAGATGCTCACATTTTTGTGCCACCCACGCGACATGTCAAGTTAGGTGCAATTTTAAAGCTGTGCTGAAAATAATATTATAAAATATTACAATTATATAATTAGGAATGAAGTATTAGAAGCATTTCAAAAGTGTCTAACTGTACGTTATAGCCACTTGAAATCATATTTAAATTACAAAACTGGTTAGACAAAATATTTATATTGAAATTCAATCAAATATTAACAAGCAATACTTAAAAGACATAGACAAGTCTATACAAAGCTAACCAAAATCTTCGTGTGGTATATATATGTATTGTAGAGGTAGATGAAACATATTAAATGTTTATATATTACTAGAATTGAGATAAATCTATATTTAGTAACACATCATAAACTAAAAACTCATCGAGGTGTGAGTAAACATTTGTATCCGCAATCCAACCAAACAGACCTACATGTTTTGTAAATTTATAAAATATTGATGAATTTTATGAGACATTAATGTAAATATAAAGTGACAGATAAGATTTAACACTTATCAACATATTGGTTTATAGAAAAATATAATTGCAAATAGCTGTCGAGTTCAATATTTTAATGGACATTCGCTTTTCGCCTATAACGCGTACCAAATTTCAGTGCTGCTATAAAATCTAGATTTTTTCTGACAACAATTACTATTATAATTTATTCTTCTTATATTTTTAAAAATGTAATATTTTTCATTTTTACACATTTTTATTATTTTAGATCAATTCTTACGTCATCATACTCATTATCATCATCATCATCATCGACATCATCACTCAATCGATATAAGTTTAAAATATTTTTTATTCTAGTAAATGTCTACGATAAATAAATTTGAAACAATTACAGACGGCTACATTCGATAAAGCGCTTAAAAATTACTGTCCAGCGAAGAACAACCGACGACATGATTTTAAATATAAAAGTTATTATAAAGGTACCTATATATTAATATAAAGATATATACTACGGTAATTACTTTGCATGATTTTATTAACCTCCTGCAATAATAATAATAAGCTTCCTAAATACACAACTTATAAATAAATTTAAAATGAAACCTGTAAAACATAATACACGCGTAATATATATTCGTAAAATGCTATTATTGTTAACTACTATTATAATACTAATTATGTTTATAAGGCTACACATTTAAGTAGTAAACAGCTACATTGTAACGCGAATTATAACACGTAAAGTTCTATTTTTCTTTGCATTCTCGTTGTAATTAAGGGAAACCCTCTTTAAGTACGCTGCAAAACTCTCCGGAGTTTTTTACGCCTAGTAATTTCAACATTGCTTTTTCTGTCAATCGTGGGATATTCGAAGAATTTTATATATATGATTAAAATTAAGTTTTGTTGTATAGGGATGACATTTTTTTCGATACATTGCATAGAAATTGGCAAGACGATGGATAGGAAAAAGATATATCGAGACAATGCATTGTTCCACCGTTATAAACGGGCGACAGTGAGTAATGCTCAAGAATGCATCCAGAGCTGCGGCTGTGTGACGACTGACATCAATCATCAACGACACCGTGGAAGGCCTGCAACGGCTTTTTTTATCCACTGACGTATAGTGTGGTATTGACACACTTTGACACATATTTAAAAGTACAGAAAGCTGAGTTGCTTAGTACAACATGTTACACGTGTTTAGACAAGTTTTATAGCAAATTAGATATTTTCCAAAAGTAAGTGTATTACTTATACTAAGAAAGTTTTTGTTTAAGTGCTCTAAAATGAAATAATGAGTATTATTTAATTATAACATACTATCTAACTATACTAACATATACAACACGACAACGACAACGACACAAAGTTTCTATACGCGTCAATTCTGAATTCCATTTTAACGAAGAATCTGTCGTAAGGGGTTTCATTTTGACAGGCAAGGTCTAAAAACAGGGTAAAAAATGGGTTATATACGGGAGATAGCGTTACAGTAAAAATATATAAAAAGTAAAATCCTATGATTATAATAGGAATAAAATTTCGCGCCTCATATTAGCCCTAAACTATATCTATTTCTTATAATAATTTTACGCACAACTTAAATTAGGCAATAAATATATCATATTTTAGAAAGCTTATATTAATGTAATAACGATTATTTGGTGAGATTATGCTAATATTTTTAATATTAAACTTGATATCAGAGCATAGAGCATAGAAAATTGTGTGAACTGATGTAATACTCATTAAAAAAAATTAAACTTAAAATTTTTATTTAAATAACATGAAAACTATCTGGAACTTTTAACCAGCGCTGCGTTTGAAATACACTTGTCCCAGTTTTTATTCTGCTTTTGTTCAATTCTTTCAAATACTTGAGCTTTTAAAACCTCAACTGAATTTAAACATAAGCCTTAGTTTTCTATTCAAACACATTGTATAATGTCTACCTTTTCTGCTATACATTAATATATAAACTCCATTTTTTGTTATTGCAAAAAAATATATATATTTTTTGCTGTCAACACATTAGATTAAATGTTTATCATTATGATGTGATCCAGATTACTGCATTCAACGCTTGCTTTCTGTAAATCTAAAATTTTAGGAAACTAATTTCATATAAGGACCGTCGTGACGCAGCGGCACAGCAACTGTCTGGAAACGCGACTGTTTGTGGGTTCCCATTTCGGGAGGATGGATTATTTTCAATTCCATTTTCTTCGCTCTAGGAACTAGGCTAAGCGCAGCATTGTATACTGTCACTCAACATACAGTGCCCGAATTTAGGGAAAAGGGAAGAGGAGAACGGAGTGTCTTAACACTAAGTTCCCACGGTTCATGCTTTTTCCTCTGCTTCAGCATTAATTCTGTTATTGATGGAATTAGATGAGCAAATCATGACAATATTTCTTTTTTATTATTTAATTTAAAGATTATTTTTGTAAATATCGCTATAAATTAAGCTGTAATTGTAATTTGGAATCATAGGCAATATGATCGTTCGCCCTAAATCGCTTTAGATCCGTTTAGCGGGTAATGAAGGCAATAAATCCACCATTGAGTGTACATGAAGTATTTATAGTGGTGGCGGTCACCTGGGACCTTGGCCAACCGGCGCTGGGGGCTGATTGCCAGCTAGCGGGATTTTTCATTCGGTTGTGTGCAAAATTGACAATCATACCATCGCTTATCTTCATCAAACAAGATTTTCATAATAACGTGTTTCAGTAAAATTCGTAACCTTATACAAATGTGACAAAAAATAATATTTTAAAAGTTATTAATAATTATTTAAAAACACAGCCAAAATGAAATATACCTAATATCATTACCAGACGCTGGCTGTCTGTGATTCTTATTTGTTTGCTAAAAGTGCCCGCCGTTATTTAACGACTTTGGCTTATGCATCATTTCCTTATTTTATACCCCTATTTTAGTTAAATATATGTACATTTATACCGTTCTGATAACATACTATATGCTGTGTTCAAACAGTAACGGCGAAACCAATAGTGGCAAAAATATGATTACAAAGATTAAAAAAATATTTTTTTTATTTTTTTTTTAATCTCTCTTTGTAATCTCTGTCTGATGATATACAAATATAGGGTGTTTATTATAGCATATAGCATTAGAATTTTACGCAGTCTGACAGCGAACGAATACAGATGTCGGTGAAACTAGAGTCGATAATGCTGCAGCGGGCGTGGGCTGAAACAACAAAGTGTAATTAAATTTCTTAGAAAATTTTATATCATCACGTGATTTGGATTTAATTAGTTTATTTTGACATATAAGTTATAATTAGAAAACCTTCAATCACCTCACCTCCATTTACTAATATATCTACATTTTTAACGTAATACTATAACAATAAAAATTAAAAAAAAAAATAGTTTTCCTAACAGATAAAAGTAAAAATACAAACAAGACCATTGGCGAAATATATCGCAGATTTCTATCCGTAATATATCACAAGTTTGCCGGCTACGGCTAGTCTAGACTCAAGCCTATTCAGACGGGAGATAAGTCCGCAACCGATTACCATAGTTAATATCTATTAATTATGGAAATTAGGAGGACACAAAACGTATTATATTTATATGTTATAGTACGTACTAGTAGTTATAAAATATAAACTACTATTATTCTATGCAGTGTTGTTAATCCTGTTTTCTGTATTGGTATCACTCATCATCTCTCCTATTAAGTCAAAAAATCATCATAATTTAAAAAAAAATAATAAACCCATTTATGTATTAATCTTTATATTGTCATACTATGCCACACTTACTTCTAGTTATATTATAAAAGTCGATATATTGTAAAATACTATTTTCCTAGGTAATATTTGAATATTCGACACCACCAGACATGTCCTACGTCCACAATGGCGTCTTTTTGCGATTAATAATGAATATTGTTATTAGACTTTTGCGTATTAAACACACTCAATATACATATTTTACGATTAACATCCGTTGCAATTTATGATCGAACGTAATATCTTCACACAACAATCATTGCTATAAATTTTCGTAACGTAAATAAATAACTTTGCAGTATATTTTCCTAATTCTGTAATTGAATTAATATAATGGCAACTAGAAATTAGATCCCACAACCTAACTTAACAATTTAAGCTATTTATCCTATATTATATTGACATTGGACTATAGGATGCTTAAGTTTTTTCATTTAGTGGACCGTTGTGGCGCAGAGGCATAAGAGTCTACCTGTATACGCGACGGTTTCTGGGTTCGATTCCCACTCGAGGGAGATGGATTTTTCTATTTCCACTTTCTTCACTCTGGCAACTAAGCAAAGTGCGGCGTTGAGTTCCGCCACTCAATAAACAATGCCTCGAAAAAGGTGGAAAGTGGGGATGGAAAAAAGCAAGAACTAAAGCAAGGAAGTATCTTAACACTAGGTTCGTATGGTTTGTGCAGTTCCCTCTGTCTACCCTGCCATGTGCAGGATAAAGCATGAAGCTAAAAAAAAAATTATTCCTCGGTTCGATTCCCGCTTACTTTAGCATCCGGTAACCTCGACCAGATCATCAGTCCCCATGCATATAATACACACTGTACTTTATAATATACATATTTAAAACATAATATGTCGTCTTTCATTTTTGACAATGATACGTTTGTAACAGACTGGAGCGAGCATTTCAGTTCCAAGGTGTTAATTTCCAAAATTAGTAATTAGATGTTAACTTTTAACCCACAAACGTCTTTTAAATTGTGATATAGAACTTCGTTGGATGTTTTGTAAACACTTTTACAAAACATCCAACGAAGTTCTACATAGCCCAATGAAAGAATTGCGATCATCAATTGCGATCGCACATCTACATAATTTGCAATATACCATCAAAATGAATAATAGAGAAATATTCAATCGTAGTAATGAAGGTGTAATCGGAACTAAACAGAACCAAACCGAAATATACGTTAGATAAATATAATTAAACTGTAACTATTCTTAATTGCAACATATTTGCAACTATGTAAACGCACTATCTTCTTATAAAATAGTACCCAGGAAATAAAATCTATATATACAATAATACACCACAAAGATTAGCTCTCTACATATTATGTACATCCAAACGTTATCTGCATAGTGATGCCAAAAGGTTTTATTTACTGTATTGAATTTATATTTTTGGTAAACCTATTTTCATATATATTAATGAAAAATAACTATATTATTTATAAGTAAATCGACGAACGGAGACATAGTATTTGCATACATAGCTGGAAGTTTCAATAAAAGCACATGGTAAATGAATGATTGACGACAGTATAAGTTTTGATTTTAGTTACTAGCTAGTTTATAATATTAATATAATTATTATTTAGAATTTATAATTTATAATTATTTAGAATTTATTTCTATTATAAAATAAATTAAATAGAAGACGCCATCTCAAGAATGATTTTTTGTGTACGATTCTCAATTTACTCCAGGAAGGCATAGAGGCTATAATTAATACTATTTGTTAATATTTCTTCAACGTAACCAACTCTAAAATTTTGGTTAAATAAAAAATATAATTACATCCAAAAATGTACTCACAATACCTACATTTCCATCAAACTACAGGAGTGAAAGCATAGTTAAAATATAATTTAGAATAAAGTTGTTGTTAAAATTTAGTACCATAAAGCTAATACTTTGCTGTGACATATTGTGTTCATAATAATAAGCGTAAAATTTTGTACATTCAATTGGTGTACACGAGGAGAGTGTTAATGATATTTTTGATTTATTAGCACATTGATCCTCGTAAAACATTTCTGTGCCGCAGTCGCTTGTTTTACTGTCCGATATTTTTAAACTATTACCGAATTTATCTTAAGCAATCAATCTTTAGCGATTTATGTAAGCTAAATGACGTAGAACTGTATTCGACGAAACTGAGGAAATAGAATAAGGAAATGATTCCAGTATGTTCTTTTACGTATGTTTGTCACTCGACATCTCAGTAGTTTGTGAACCGATTTGATTTTTTTTATTTAAAATAGGGTACTCCTATGTTGTTTTCGTTGTCATTATATCAGGATCCGACGATGAAATCCCAAGAAAGTTTCTTTCATTGAGAGACTTTTTCATTAAGATTTATGAGATTGTATTTCATCTGTTAAATTTTTACATAAAACGAAAACTTGTCATTGCGCCTAAAAATTGTTATCTACTAAAAATATGTTTTTAGTTAAGCTTATCTCTATTGGTTGACTTTAAGTATTTAGGACCTTTGATATTATATATCAAAAAGGCATTGAAAAACACTTTTGCTGCACAAAGCTAACAGCAAACCAAAAAGAACCCACAAACGGAAAGAAACTCTTACTGTTTAATGATACATTTTATAACAGTTCGGGAAAATTACATACAACATTCAATTTTATTTGTAGGTACTTTGTTAAACCGAAATCACAGACTTCCGTTTAGCATTCCATCAAGACGCTTCTCTTTACTATTTCCATGAATACTCGTATACAACACAACACAAAGTAGTACGCAAATATTCTAAATGTATTAATTTACTAACAGTTGCCTTTGAATTGATCATTTATGATTCCAAAATAATGTGCATGTATTGTACGTATTAACTTACCTACTACTATATAAACATTCTTTGTTTACGAAATTACATAATTACTATTTTCCTTTACGCCTGCCTGTAACGCGAAGTTTTCTGGGTTCGAGTCGGGAAAGATGGATTTTTTTATTTCCATTTTCTTCGCATGTTTCTATAGTACCCTCTGCCTACCCTGCCATATGCGGGATAAAAGAAAGAAGCCAAAAAAGCGTGAAGCCTTTACATAATATATTAATAAATTTAGAACACTCTTTTTTTTTTACCTTCACGCTTTATCCCGCACATGGCAGGGTAGGCAGAGGGAACTGCAGGGACCGTGTGAACCTAGTGTTATGACACTCCGTTGCTTAGTCCCTGCTTTCACCGTCCCCGCTTTCCGCCTTTTTCGAAGCATTGCGTGTTGAGTGGCGGAACTCAACGCCGCGCTTTGCCTAGAACACTCTTTATTTAATTAATTCATATTTGAACTACGGTCGTTAACTACTTACTTGCTTATATACAATTTCAAGAATATTCTTACTGGTATATTTAGACAAAGTTGAAAGCTTTGAATAGATTTTTCAGCAACGACTCGTTATGGTCGATTGGTTTATAAATGAGATATAGAGTAAATTTCTACATTCTTTACGTGGTAACATTTTCCAGTGAGTTGTAAAAATATATATGAGTTTATGGCATACCCTCATGCAAATTTCCATTTCAAAAATTCAAATATCGGTAGAAAAATAACAATGTAGAAAAATAACACTACATAAGTAAACCATTGTAGTCCAAAGCATCTAATAATTAAAAAAGGTTGTATTTAAATCTTTTACTATCTACTTAAGATATCTAAAGTAGCTTTTTATACATACATACAAACCTTCATGCTCACGCTGACGCATCCCTAGCGGGGTAGTCGAAGAGAACGGAGCGCCAAACGTTGCGGTCCCTGCATACCTCTTTCGCCTCGTGCACTGTCATTAACCTCTTCACACATGCTCTCCGGGGCGTCTTCATGGTACTACGTGACCTTCCTCCAGTATCTTCAATACTGTGTTTTCGAAAGTCAATCGAGGTCTCTCGTTACCTCTCTTACCACTCACTTTTGTGTCGTATATCTTTTTTACCAGTTGGTTTTTATGTGGCCAGTAAATAAATTCTCGAAAATTCGATGATGTCAGATGTCTCTGACAAGAGTATTAAAAATGAATAAAAACTAAAAAAATGAAAATTTCTATACTTCTTATCAAAAGCCTATGCTTAAAAAATTATAATTGTGACAATATAAAAAATATTTAATGTAGAATTTACATACAAATCCTTAAGACCCGCCCATCTTTTTTGTATTTATTCATCTCAAAATGAAAAATGAATCTCCAAAAAATCGCAGGGATGTTATACTAAAATAAATATTAAATCGATAGTCTCTGGAAGCATAGAAACAATCAAAACTTATAAGTTAATGCAGTCAAAAGATACGGGCGTTTATGCTTTGTTATTGTCGCACTTGTAAAAAAAAACACCGTGTTGACCTACAGTTATAAAATTTAATATCAAGATTTTCAATTTTACTTTTTTGTTTGTTAGTAGTACTAACAAATAAAAAAGTAAAAATGAAAGTTTGCAATTTATAGAGATTTTACATAAAAAAATCTCTATAATTAATTTATAACAAATTTGATTACAAAACGATTGTACTTTTTATAAAATATAAACATTATAAGTGTATAGAGTTTTTGTAGCTAATATTTTTATTGCTACAGTATTTAAATTGGTAGGAAATCCTTTATACACGAATACCAATAGCACATTCTCAAATATTAAAATCAACTCTATCTGTGTCATGTTATGTGTCTGTCTGCTGTGAAAATGTAACTAACAAAAATCACTTAATTATTAAAAAAATACTATCATGATTATAATATTAGGATTAATTAATTTCAGGTTAATACAGGGTATTGTTCGTAAAATGCTTCTATGCTCCTCATTGCGACGCCACTCAACACGCCACAACGTACAAATTGAGGAGAAATCAGGAACCGATTTCTTAGTATAAAATTTTCTCTGCCTTCTCTGCTATATGAACAGTGAAACGTGAAGATGAAAGCGTGGAAAATATTTAAAAAGCTAATTACTGTAAATATTAGAAGTAGCGACTATTCTGAGAATTGTCATCCGAAAGTTCATAATCTGAATATTATTTTGTTTCTACTACTCCCAGATGTTTCAGGATCTCTCTATTCCGTACTGCAATGGTTCCGCTGATAAATATTTATTTAACAATTTTTTGTATATCACGCTATAACTGTTTTCAAAAAATAGAAATTTTACTTGAATTTTAATTTAATCTTGTTAAGTAATGAAAAGATATATAATGTATTGAAATCTTCGTAATGCTAACTCATTTAAACCATCGCCTGAAGCAAAATTTGCGACATTAAAACATATAACAAACAGTTCACACTTTATCAACAACATATTCTAGTTTACAACAAAGTAATAAGCTTACATATTAATGAGCTTAACGCAAATACAAACTAGAGCTTTTTGTCAAAACAAATGTAACAAATAGTGTGCCTCCTTTATATCGCCTTTGCCAAAATCTATAACAGTCTCTGATTTTATTAGGAGATTTCCCAAAGTTCCGGGCTCGCTATATTTCTGGACAGAGGAACTCTAAATAACAAGCTGTCATGCATTGCCGTGTTGACTTGACTATAAATAAATTGTAACGTGCATATGACACGACGTGACGTCTGTGTACGTTGTCATTTTAAATGAAACCAACCATCAATTCTGATTCTGTAATTTTCCATACTTTTTTGTACTTAAATAGGTGCAAAATGTAAGTTTTAAAATAAATATCTCATTACATATTTGCAACAAATAGACTACATATGATAGCAATGTTATCTAATTTTCGGAGATAATTTTAGGATGCTATCGTTGCCCTGTTTCGTCTTTTTGTTAAATTTCTTAGAAGCATAGCGAAAAGTAACACAAAAACACAAAGATTTGTAAAACGTTTTTCATTTCCCACTTCATATGTTGTCTTGAGATTGTAAAGAACCAAAATAACAATAAAAATGTTTACACATTAGATTATTTTAGGCGATAGTGTCGACGTTATAATTACGGATGTAAATGCGTAAATCGGTAGAACACAAACGAACGATGTAAGAATGTCAACGAAATAAAATACTACTAGTAAACTTATGCTAATTATAAAAATATTTTTATGAAATTTGTTATGATAAATATTATTAACAAAAAGAGAAAAAATGTAAATAGCATAGAAATATTATAAATACAATAGAGAAATAATATTAATAATAATAAATATATTCATAAATATATGATGGAGTTATATACAAGTATACATAACTACAACTCACCACTCCTCAATCACTCCTCACTTTAAGCTTTTCACTTTAACAGACCTTAAAATTGCATTAACGTAAAATATTTACAAATCAACCTCGTAGCGCATATTACCTTCGGCGTTCGGAATTTTGTATGGAAAAGTGCCAGGTCTTCTTTTTAAATTAATTATTGTTTTACGCGTCTCTTAAGCATTCTATTATAACAGCACTCATACGCCGCCGCGAGTAGCTATTCTTGGTTCCAAGAAATTTACGAGCGTTTGATTTGCCCTCTTAATATATGACGAAATGAAAATTGTGTACAGTGTAACTGGTAATAGTTGGCATTTAACTAACATTTTAAAGAACACACATACATACTTTAAGTTAAGACTATATTATAGTTAAGTGACCACACATATGGTACAAATCATTAACAATAATCATTAAAAAATACACATTTGTTATAATCATTATTGAGTCAGAGACAGCGGATATATTAACTTCTATGTTTATGTATAATGATGATTTACTTTCCACAGTTTAACCATGAATCTGCCTCACAGCCGTGGCCATGAGTGCTGATAGAACGTAAAATATGAGTTCCGCGTACAGTTTTTCATGGCTTTAGAAAAAAATAAAAAAATACTAAAAGAAAATTTCAGAACTTTTGCATAATTCACTTTGATCATTTATTTGTGACAGGAAAAATTATTATTTATAATTTGTAATGTGAATTTATACACATGTAAAATGACAGCGAATATCTAAGTATTTACCAGCCATATGTGATACCAAATATAACTTTGTAATGTTTATAGGTTTTGAAAGGATTAATTTTGAGGGAATATGTTATACATATGTAAATTAGACTCAGATTTTTATTTAATATCAAATTATTAATACGTCTTACATTTTTAATACGTTTTATATCTCCTTCTTAAATTGAATTTATTAGATATTAATTCTATTGATTCCTTTAAGTTTGGCGTTACATTACGCTGATGATACAAAGAAATTACTGTAACAGTATTAAATAGCCAGCTACGCTCTATGCATAATTTCAAATATTTTAGTGGGAATTGATATTTCAAACTAACATGAGATAGATATAATGGAAATATACGTTAAAGAATTAATCATAAACAAAAGTTTCAAATTGACACCCTGTCACACGCATCACTGCTTGACTGTACCTGTTAGTTGGAAGCAACCCGACACTGGACTTGAAACATTTTGTAAATGTTTCGAAACCGATAATAATTACAAGTAAAGGCTATTTGTATACTTAAAAAATCATACTAAAATTTTATCGTATCGAGACGGTTTCATGAGACGTTGGTTCAAATCCACCTGAGTGCCATTTTTTGTTTTCTTTGAGTACCTTTTGTATACTTAGTGTCGATTAACACTTTAAAAAGAATCCTTATGAAAAAAATATTATTCAATTCTGTCATTAATACTGTCGGCATAATACTTATTTATTTCAATTCCTCTTATACAAGACATTATCTTGGCCTAGTTGCCAGGGTCTACTTTTCATATTAAATGGAACATCATTCAATCCAGGAAGTGTTAATCGAGGCTTAGACATCGTCGTCGTTACTCACAGTTTGATGCAGTATAGATTCATGGTACCTGAACTCTTTCGAATTAGTAAGTGGTTCAGGACTTATATAAATAGTGCTTGAATCTCGGTTTGAGCAACACTTTTAGTAAACGAAAAATTAAGTTGATTTTTTTTTAAGTTTAACACTTACAAATATGCTATGCATGACTAGTAGACTGACAGGTACGGGTTACATGTAACAAATATTTCTCTAAACCTCAGTTGAAAATGTTGTGCTCCTGCGATTAGCAATTTTCACCAAACAAACTACGTAATTTTATTATATTTTTTTTTATTTTGAAGTTGGACTTTAAATACATTTTCATTAGTGTCGTTAATGAATAAAAGAGAGATTTCAGTGAACGCATCAAATGCGTAGGTCGCAGCTCTTGGCCTTACGCCAGGGATCACCTGCTTACTAATGTTCCCAACCGACTAGAGAAAAATAAATTATTACTTACAACTTAATATAGTTACTTACCTAATATTTACATTAATATATATGGATAAAACATACGAAATCCATCAATCTATCTACGTGTACAATGTGAATATCGATTTTACCGATGAAAATACTGAACAATTAATGGAATTTAAAATAAAAATATTTTTTACTTTAGTTACGTTTGATTTGTATTTAAACCGAGTGTTCCTACTCACATTCAATGCTGGAAAATCAATTTCTATTTTGCTTGTACGATTGCTTTCAGGTTGCAAACTGCTTTTGAAATTATATAGTTTAAGTTCATGCTTACATATTTTGTGTGAATTGAATTTGGTATATACCAATTTTCATGTGTTAAATGATCAAGAAAGTGTTCTTATTTGCTTAATTATATGGATATGTTTTAATATTAACAAAATGCAATTACTAGGTCGCATAAATAGTATTTTTTCACTAATTATTCAGATTCTGTTAAGATAATATCTTATTTTAAAATATAGCACGTTGCCTACGTGCCTTTACAATTGTATGAAGTGCTGAATTTTACAAAAAATACTGACTTACGACACTCTCCAAGTAAAATTTTGCTTTAGTCAATAAATAAATAATGGAATGATCTTACACTATAAGCCCACTACCACAGGTAAATGGGATTCCATGCGAAGATATGCATTAATTAATCTTACAAAGCCATAAATCATGTCTCTCTAATGTATCGCACATATTAAATCGGCAGTCGACTTTTTAACGAGATTGTCGCTGTTTTATGATCGGTTTATGAGTAATAAAATAAAGTGAATGTTTTACTTCCTGTAATCCATTATTTTTTGTTTACATAGAGTAGCCACAAATGTTCTTAATATTACCTCACACTATTACTTCCGAATTCCAAAAATATTTAAGTAATGTCTATATACCTATTACGATGGATTTCAACACTTAAGTTAATATTGTTATTATACGTAGACATTAATGTATAAGTGTAACACATTATTATACTAAAACTAAGATAATTCCAGCAAGAAAATAGTCTATTTAATGTTTTTTATAATTTTGTAATATATTAACACTTGATATATTTTTTAAATTAACATGGAAATATCATTTAACGTTAGCGTGACTGCTTTTCCTTGTATTCTTCCACCTGTAGATCTAAATTACTCAGCGTAGGTAAGACGTCTGTCGTCACTTAGTTGGCGAATAGATTTTCTAGATTTTTTATTGTAAAGATTAATAGTGTTCATGACAGACACGTCGTGTGCAATGGAGATTCGCGTACTGGTAGACAATAGTGTTGCCAAAATTGTAGACCGATTACTCTCTGCCAAGCTAACATACTCGTTCATCTATTGCCTGATACTTTCCAAATTATTATTATTAAACATTCTCATTTATCTTTTAAAATATTACTAGTATACTTACTTTCAGAATACACGTTATTTATTTTTTTATTTTATTTTATTTCGAATACTCCATACATTTTTTGAATAAACATTGTATACTGCTATTCCTGCCATAAAAGCCCTGCAAGACTTATATGTGGTAGTAAACATATGAAGATTGATGATAAATGATGACGTAAGCTGAAGTCTTACTGATTTGTATCGAACTAATTATCAAATATCTGTCCTTAAATAATTAATAAGATATCAATTATGTATATTGTATAACAAACTTATGGGCGTAATAAAATAAAGCTTAGTAAATTTTATTCTCTATTTATTTTTCATTATATTAATACTCCAGTCATAAGCAAATAGTTTTGTAGGTCTAATTTTAACTACTTAAATATATTTAAAAAAAAGAATCAATAACACAAGATAGAGATAGTGCGTCGGAATTGTATGTAAAACTTTAAGCTACTCTAAATCGAAACAAAAAAAAACTGAAGAGTATTGATGGGGAGCTTAGAGAAATACTTGGGACTTCATAAAGTATGCGTTAACGCTCGTCTTCTTAATACAAGATTATTACTCTCGTAATTTTACTAATTAAACGAATTTTTCCACATTCTGATTTTGATGTGAATCAAATACGAAAGACTATTACAGAATTTCATTCCGAAAAGATTAAAATAATCATAATAGTTTGTGAAAGAACCTACTAATTTAACTTTAAATTCATATTTAAATAAATTAATTCAAAACGTCAAAATCTCATTTAATAGCTTCTTTCGAGATTCAATATTATTTTTACAAGGTATTATTTTATATGACTGCTCATAAAATAAAAGTCATTGAGTCAATGCACTTTCTTACAAGTACTACGTCATAAACCAAAATATGATGCCAAATTCCGTCATTTGTTACGCAAAAAGTGTTCCTCGTTTCCAACACAAGATTTTTTAAAAATATAACGATAGTATATATTAGTTATATAATATATTACTTACTTATGTAATATAGTAAAAGCTAGAAATAGCCAAATAACGACAGCACACCGTATGTGTGTGACAGTATTTATCTGTTACAGGTTCAACCTCAGTCATAGGAGGGGATAGTTTTCATTTTACGAATAACGATCGAAGTATTATTATACGTTTCTCAATACACAATGCATCGAATACAGGCAAAAAATTAAACTCTAAATGTCTTGACACTAGGCTTTCTCTGCCCACCTTGCTATATGCAGGATATAGCCTGAAGCTCATTAAAATATGTTATTGCTATTTTACTTACACTATTATTGATTGCAACGTTCAAGCAATGAAAAATATATACCATCTTGGTTTAAGTAATGTGTCACAAAAAATACTAGCCCAAAATCTTATTTCTATTATTTTCTTTAATAGCTTATATGTCCAGTAATTGAGGTTTTCTAGCGATTTAGACCAATCAACACGTAAACTGAGAGGAGAAACAGAGGACTTTCCTCTTGTCTGACTTCACAAAAAAGTTATAGAACAATTGAAAATGTATAAAGGTAAACATTACGATTTGATGTAATGTACAAATCTAAATATACCACGCTGGAATTTTTGTATAAAAAGTAATCTTTGTATTTTACGCATGAGCGTTACAATAAAAGAAATCTATCATACATAAGCTTGATCTTTTCAACGCTGTGCGGGTGGTCAGTTTACTGTTTTAACACCTACTAAACTCGTTTGCTATAACAAAAAGTGGTGCTTCAGCCTTATTTACGACTCTATTAATACCTATACTGAAATAGATAAACGATACAAAAATCCAAAATCGTTTTAGAATAAACGTTCAGTCAGTCAGTTTTATGACACCTTTTCATCTGTCAAAACGTACATAAAAGAAAAGCTCATATTAACAATGCTTGTAACATTTTAAAACAAGACAAAAGGGACAGCTGTGCTTTGTTTGAATAGTTATTAAATCATATTATTAACATCTACTACGCTATATTTTTACAAGAAAAATTTTCGACTAATAGTTATTGACTGTGGCTTCATTTTTATTATTTAATTTTGGTTTTCATAACTGAAAGATGTCTATGTTTTACTTTTCAAGATTATATGAAAAAAATGAAAATATTAAAAGGACAAAAAAGAAGGATGTAAAGAAGTCTATCTTATTAGTATCTTATTAGTTTACTATTAGTACTAAAGGTGATGATAGATCATTTAATTCGTCAACTCTAAGCCCAATTATGTTGTATATCAAATTTTAAACAACAGACGAAATAAAAAAGCATATAATAGTTACTTTAGAATTATATAATAGGTACTTTAGATATTAAAAGTAAGATTTAAGAAGAAGAAGTAAGATTTCAAAATGGACGAAATATTTATGTTGATTTTATGTTTATTCAATGATTAGTCCCCAAACAGAGAATCAATTTATTATATTTTTATCTGGTTGGTCATGTTTTAGGGTTGCATTCATATAAGTTTCAAATATCTGGAATGTTAGGGTTTGATTAAATTATATAGTTAAGCTTATAGTATGGTAGTTCATTAAGTTATAATTTAAATTTCTGTTTTATGTTATACTGTACGAATTAAAGAGATTAAGAATTCGTTATTCTTGGAGTCGATGCCCATTTGGGTTTATAAGTTATATTCTTTCTTTTTTTGTGTGATGTGCTTAGTAGTTTTCTATTATCGACTTTATTTGTACATTGGCTGGCATCGGTATTGTACATATATATCAGTATTTATTTGTATTTGCATTTTATTCATTTATTTTAAAATAGTTACAAATTAAAAATATAATAATACGTGTACATTTTCAATCATAAACGATTTTTGTTACTTTTTATCTGTTCCTTAATTGAGCATAATTCACTTCAGCTGCCCTGTTATATGAAAAAAATCCGAAGAAGACTGATTGGTAAAAAAGTAAATCATTAACATATAGCATAAAATGCATGTAAATAAGAGATCCAATAGTAAACGTCCTTCGCCAATTCGTCTTCCAATTAAATAGATATTTACATTATGTACACAACATAGAGGCCTGCAATAAATAATATTTTGTCGTACTAATTATGTGAATGTTAACTTATAATCTAATCTTGTTACTTAATTACTTAATGTAAATATGTATAGCTTAAGTTTTATCTCACAAAAAATAAAGCACATAGCAGAGAACATTTTTGTTTAAACACTCCATTTCCCTTCATTGTTATTTTCGAAAACATTGCGTATTGGTTGATAGAGCAGTTTTTTTATTGTATTTACATAGAAATTATACAAGAAAATACATTCAAATTTTAATAAATAAGTAAATGTTTACTGAGTAATACCATATGAGGGACAAATTAACTTAGGATCAGAATAAAGATATGGGAAAGAGAACTGTCCAGACCACAAAGTGACTGGATCACGACCCTATAAATATTTTAACGATAACATTATACAGTTTGATCATTTATCAAGTGTCTTTCTCTAAGAATATATATTATTTTAAGGTGTACTGTATTTCGTAGATCTACGTCATTAATACGTAGGTAATGTATAGACGTGTGTATGTAGTTACGCAAACGATCTTTTGGCGTACTAATTATACGTAGTACGTACACACTTCTAGTACGTAATATTACTTACCGGTTGCTTATTCATAATAGTAACAAATTAATTAATGCCTACTCTGTTCAAAATATGAATAAATATATATTAATCTATAATGGGTTATCTCGATTAATGTACAATCTAATAAAAAACGATTCTTTTAAATTGGTTCGATGTCTATGACTTGGATGACCGATCAAACAAGTTCTTCAGATTTATTACATTAGTGTAGATTGCTAAGAATAGAAGTTAATGCATAAAAGTTACAAAGTCTACACAGTACACAGTATGATTTTTCAAAATCATACTGTACTCAGTATGTCTACAGTGTGATCTTTTTGTAGTTTTAGGACACTTGTGAATTGATTTCACGATCACTCTATCTAATTATTCAATGTAAAAGCTAAATTATAAGCTATTAGCTATTATATCCATAATTTTTGTTGCGAGAAATTCAGTAAGCTTATTTCAAATATTAACATGGCATCATTTGCTTATGAAAAAATATTTAAAACAATAAGTAACTAATATAAAGAAAAGAGAGTTATTCCTAGATGGTTTGATATTTTTAGTTTCACACTTTATCCTGCAATCTTTTAAAGCTTACTACTTTGGATTGTAATGTGTTGAAGCTTATGCAGGCCTACGGGAGGCTACGGCGTAGAGAGCAAAGATATTTAAAACTATTTGAATTATTTTTAGAGATTGACAAAGTCAATCGTCATTAGTAAAATCATTACTTTATTAAAAGAAATATTAATGTAATAAATATATTAAATTTAAATAAATGTAGGAGTGTGGTTAAGAAAACTAAATTAATCCTTTGTTTATTTAACTATAAATTTTATTTAAAACTATCAACATTCTTTGTTTTTTTTTGTCAATTAATCGTTATTATTCTTACGAATTATAATAAAATTGAGATTTTACTCTGAAATAAATTTTAACAAATAGTGTTACTAAATATCTCATATATATAAATTCTAATTAAAAATATTGCTTACTAAATTTCAGGAAAAGAAGTAACGTTGGCAAGTTAATCGTTAATTATGAACATTTATTAGTATTTTGTTTTAATAATGGTAAATAAACGTAACGTCAAAGGTTGTCAGTACGAGTGACATTGCAAAAGTATATTCGGTTGATATTGTGTTAAATATTGCATTGTATGTCTTATTGCAGTTGGATAGATCACATACAATGTGCGGGAATCTATTTAGTATGTTTGTGAAGACGCCACCGCTGGCAACGAGCCGAAACCCGGCACGGAGCTTATAAAAGAGAGCGTCGTTTTGCTCCCACGCCCGGCGCGCTTCAATCTCGACGCTCACCTCATGGGGCGCGCAAACCTCAAACGATAGCATATATTATTAATTTACTAATTTATGTATTATTTATAATTATACCAGTGATTGGGACCAAGTGATAAGTGATACGGTAAGTTCGGTTTGAATTGTGAAAGTGATTATACGAACTGTGCTATGTGCAGTGTGATCGTAGTGTCCCCCAAAACATGAATATATTGGATTAAGCACTAAATGGATGCTCTATTTGTGAATGCGTATATTCATAAAACACAATATAAAGTGTAAAAGCCAAATGTGGATCAAAGCTAGTGTTACAAGATGTGAAATGTGTTTACAGTAGTGCAAGAATAGTCTCATACAGACACATGGTTTTGTTTTAATAATAGACAGTTATTGAAATTTATAATACTTCATACTCAGATTCACTTTATATAAAAGCACTGAATGGTAATATCCTGACTAACCTTCAGTTCCAATTGTTGAGATGATTTTAATATTTACTAAAGTAATATATGTATTAAAATGTTTAAATTAATATTAATTTTAATATTACTTTCTATTTCACTTCCTGAAACACTGGCTACGATTATTATAAAGTTCAAATAAGTCACTCTTACTTATATTTTTTTGTCACTCTTTTTGTCATTGAAATAAGTCACTCTTACTTATGTTGTTTGTAATGTTTTATCATACATACCAAAAAAAAGTTTAAATCAGTAGATGTTCGATACTTAACATATTTATTTGATAAATGAGTTGAAGTTATAATAACGGTCCGGAACCGTCGCACTATTAAATAAAACGGGTGATACAATATTCTAATACACTAAACAGAAATATTTTTTACGATCAGCTTTAAAATATTTTACAAAACGATTAATATTTAATGTACATCAGTTCTGTTAGATATAATATCTGCTCGAGCGCGAACTTTGTGAAACAATTTCATGATCGTAAATCATATTATCTATTAATTAAATATGATTAACGTCACTCACTGACTTTTCTCTTTCTTATTTTAATTTTGTTGTAATAGTACTTAATATATGCATGTATTTTAAATATTACAAATCGTCCTATATGTAGATATCTATACTATTATTGATGACAGTCTTGGCTATTCCATTTACTGGAAAACATTATATTTAATGGTATAGTGACACCCAACAGTGAGGAGGATATAAAGAGTAGCTTTTCCTTGCTTCTCCCCGACGTTAAATGAAAATACCTGGTTTTGTATATACCTATATGCATCCTAAGTACCTGAGGTAAATCACAAAGGGATATTTTTAGTGGCATAGTGTTATATTACTATACATGGTATAAATCCTCGAAGAATGAAGTAACCAACATTAGAGATTTTTCAATTTTAATCAATCGTTCCTCAAATTAGCGCCGTCATCTAAACACACTTATCAGTTTTATAATCCGACATATTGACTTTTGGCTTGAGGAATATAACCGACAATCATACAAAGACTCATTACAGTTACAAATTTAGGCTTATTGGTCATTTTAACTGGTTAAACAATTACTTTGATTTGAGAAATACTTAGAGTCCCCTTAACTAAGATTTATGTAGAGCAGGTATCTTATAAATCTCAGACCGCAGCCGACAAGTGAGACCTGCCAAAGCAGATGGTTACGACACACTCAAGTACTATAATTCTATTTCGATTATTACCTTCGCCTGTTTATTTCTAGATGACGAATAGCCTTACGTGTATGCCCCGATAGCTGTACATCGTGCGTACGCATTGGCGTACATTGGCTCGTTGGCTCGTTACATTATCTAGGAATTTTAAAAGCTTATTTTATAAGTAGACTTTTCGTATGAATAACTTCTTGACTTCTGTTACCCATGAGATACAGCTCTCAATAGCTCATCGTTGATACTGAATGAAGATTGATTGAATTATTTTATGTCTTCATCGATATAAATAAGTAAATAGAAATCGAATATACAGGTATTCGGATGTACTTACAATGTTTAGTCCATCATTATCAGAATTTTTAGATAAAATTCATAATAAATATTGGAATTATAACGAATCCTAAATTTTTATACAAACGCTTTTTCGCACAAAAATGGTGCGAGTTAATTTTTTACATCATAATATTTTCAAAAACATGGTGTTAATTTGGCGTAGCAGAAATCATTTGAGAGTATGTCAAAGGAAAGTCGATGACACCTATGCAAAGTAAATGCTTCAATTGTACAAATAGTATGATAATATATCAAGAAACTGGTAAATAATTAATTAACGTCTTGGATATTAATATTTAATGAAACTGAACTGATGCTGATCCTTATCAATTATAAAGTACGTTTTACAATTAAAACATTTCATTAAATCGCTCTAACTATGATATGAATTTGATCCAAATTAATAACAACATAGATTCACGTAATATGTAATGTTTTATATAACATCTATTTTGTGTATTTTGAAAACGAAATGATGACATTATAAAATATATGCGCGGCAGTAATCTGTTCTCGAGCGTTTGTATTTCATTTAATACATTTTTATTCCAGGCACCGAAATAGATGTTAACATTGGCATTCAGCTGTTTCTCCGTGATTTTCTATTTTCACTTACTAAATATATTTCAAGTTCTTTGAACATAAGGCTGACATCTTTTCCGTCATTTGGATGCTATCAACTTTAAAAACTGTTTAATATTAGATAATAGCTATACCTAATAATAATAATAACGACCATGCTACAGTAGCAATACTGTAACCTAGCGTGTATAGGGTATAGGTATGTATAGGTATATAACTCTGTAGAAATTAGCTGAAACGATTCTGTAGGATTACTATGAGACAATTAGCGTGATGCACAACACCACCATGTATAACACCATCTA
The DNA here is from genome assembly GCA_037178615.1 of Dione vanillae. NCBI lineage: Eukaryota > Metazoa > Arthropoda > Insecta > Lepidoptera > Nymphalidae > Dione > Dione vanillae. The sequence goes on along the minus strand of JAZFAU010000097.1, from coordinate 727,458 downwards.
TGGCTTTCTCAATAAATTTCCTCTCAAATTCATATATATTTTTCCAATTTTAAGTCTTTAAGATTAACACATTTAACGAAACAGGATTTTATTATAAAATTATTTAGCATTACATTTTTTCTTCTGATTTGTGCATAAAGAATAACAGTTAAACTATCGCACAGTAATAATTAACTTTACTTAAGCTATTGCATTTTGAACTGTCAATTAAATAATTACCGTTAAGATGATACTTATCATATTATATTCATGTATTATTTTAATTTATGACAAATTATTTTATTAGTATATATTGTGATATTCTAATAAAATTTTCTTTATAGAGATGTTTTATAAATTAGGCTTTTTAATCTGTCGGAACCTACTCATTTCGAAGTCTCCTATAAATATGTGGAATATTAATTTTATGTATATAACAGATACTATGTAATATTAGCGATTTTGAATTTATTTTAATATAGTATGAATATTTTTTCGTTTGGAATCATTTTGTCTATGAAAAATAAAAGCTCTATTTTTACGTAAATTAAGATTATATAAAAATGAATATATCATTCATAATTTAAAATTATTATTTTATTTGCAGCATTTTATTTTCTATCACATTACTCAGACATCAGACAAGACTTGTAAACAAATAAGCAAGGGTTTCGTGCTAATTTCAACATTGTAGGTCAAACAAATGTAAATAATTAACAAACTTAAATTTGTGATCTTATACACTTATTTTATAGAAAATGAACTTAACAAAAAAAGTAGTGATACTTTTGCGTATTGTCTTAAAATTTTTCAATTCAAAAGAATCTTCTCCTGACAATAGTTTGTGTTAACACAAAAAAGCATGATACCAGGTGGAGAAGAGATTCATTCATAGCTGTATAAAACTTTCGTTACTGAGTGATTGCCAGCGTAATATTTACGCAGCGAGGAAACCTGAAATTTGGCATGAAGGGCCCTCAAAATCGTACAAGGGAACTGTATAAGCAGGCTTTCAATAATTCCTGTGGAAATAAAAAACACAAGATTTCACGCTTTATGGTCCACACAAATGAAATTGCGTGCTACATCTTGTACGTGTAAGACGGAAGACGGAAACGATGAATAATATTTATTATTGAAATATTTTAAATAAATCAATATTTTTGTTGTTTGTTTTTTCAAATACCATCCATCACGTACTATCGTAACGTAGTGACACCGTCAAAATACCAGACGTGATGGTCTAAGATCGAATTGATTATATTTAAATAATAAATAATTATTCCTTTATCTTGAATTTGGGCTCCACTCGGTACATAGTAAGCTTTCTCCTTCTACCCCGTTTTTGAGAAAATCGAGAAAATGAAACAATATATTTTTAAAATTTGGAAAAGACTGGAATTATCAGTGGAAAAATGTGTTTCTAAGATGTTATCGTCATCTTATTAATTTAAATTGTGTAATTATTTTCTAACATGTACGATATTTTATTTACTGTATTACGAAAGAAAGAAAGCAGCATCTTATATTTTTGAAGTCGGTAAAAATGGATCTTTGTACAAGTTTGCCTGTTACAAATTACATAGTGATCAATTAAGGTTATTTCTAGAGCAAACAAATAAAGCACGAAAGTAATAATCTCAAACGACAACCTTATACCTTTTTAAGAGCATGTTGAAATATTGACACAATAAACATTGATTATTTTATGAAAGTAAACAATTTTATTTTGTTAAAAATTTAAGGCAAAAAAGGAACATCAGCAGCAAAATTTATGATCCATTTAATTTTTGTATCCACGAAATGCATTCTACTATCTTACAATTCACTAAAATCGCAGAAATAATATATATAACTTTAGTATGGGATATATATATATATATATATATATATATATATATATATATATATATATATATATATATATATATATATATATATATATATATATATATATATATATATATATATATATATATATATATATATATATATATATATATATATATATATATATATATATATATATATATATATATATATATATATATATATATATATGTATATATATATATATATATATATATATATATATATATATATATATATATATATATATATATATATATATATATATATATATATATATATATCCCATAGTAGATAAAGTTACATAGCAACAATTCTATGCAAATATTTTTCATACAGGGAATAACCGTATTAAAATAAATTTCCTAATATATTCCATAATATTTCTTTATTGTTCCAGTGTAGTGAAAAAACATTAATATCTGGTGACGATAATATGTTTAGCGTAATTGTATGTAACATATATAATTGGATTAAAATATAAAGGACAGATGACCCGTCCATCTATCTTTAATATGCCTTTCTTGACATGAGTTATTCAATGACATAGATCATTGTCAAAGGCCAGCTCATCTTGCCAGCATGAGCGGCAGATCTTTGACCAATGTCAAACTGTCGGCTGCGCTCCAATAATAATTATATACCTTACATTGATTGATAAGTACATATGTATGTTGAAAATAAAACTATGTTTGACATTTAGTACTGATTATTACATAATAGATACAACTAAAACTAGACTACTAGACTTGTAGCTGTAGTGTAATGTAGCTTACTTTCTAACATAATTTTATGATAACAAAAACGTGAACGAGCAAATATGAATTATTTGTTTATTTTACAGTTATAATAATATATTTGTATCTATTCAATAAGGGTAAATATCCAAAAAAATGTAGTGTCGACCAAAAGCTACTATAGTCAAACCAAGGTAAGGGTCACGCAAACCCTGGCCGTGAGCCCAGTTTTTCTAGGCCGACAACGATATCCATAATACAAAATAAACTACTATTATATATATATATATATATATATATATATATATATATATATATATATATATATATATATATATATATATATATATATATATATATATATATATATATATATATATATATATATATATATATATATATATATATATATATATATATATATATATATATATATATATATATATGTATATATATATATATATATATATACATAATATTTTTTTGATTTTTAAAGTGTTAATCCACACTAATGATAGAAAAGTTCTTAAAGAAAACATATAAAAATTTTAACGGAGCGGGACTCGAACCCGCGCCCTCTTGTGAACAACCTTGCAACCTTGCCTTGTATTTTTATATATACATATCCACAATTATAATTTAATATCTGCAAGGTAAGTCAGTTTAAATAGCCGTTTCCACTGTAACTTTCAATATTATGCCAAAAATCGCAAGTTCAAAAAATACCGGGAGCTCGAGCCTGGCTACGACCGCTATAAAAAGATCAACATAGGGCGGGCGACAACGGCAGCCGCGCGACATACAACCCTGGAAAGCGATTTGACTGTGCCATCTAGTACAGTTGCCAAAATAATTAAAGAAATCTCTGTCGATGTCCCTCCGCTGCGCCCGCGCAGCGCTAAAATCGTCGCTCTTTGCCCGGGAGTCGCTACTCGGGGCGCGGCGGGAAAACATCTCCCGCGTCACTTTTATTCCTTCTTTCCTTCCCGACGCTGTCGAATAAAATATTTCAGTAAGTTCCTAATACTTCTAAAACGGATTAAGTGGATATTAAAATGTGAGATTAAGTGCTGCATTTTCTGGAATATTTGTGGAATATATATTAATATGGTGATAGTGTTACATAACGCGAAGATTTTTATAAAGCTATTCCTTTAAATTTAAAAATACCGCACTTTCTAGGCGCCTAGGACATAAAAATAGCACAGCGTCACGTGGTACAATTTCGACCTATAGTAACGCACCACATTTATAAAACGTAGTAAATTCATTTTATCATAATTTGCTCGTAATTTTTGTTTTTATAATTATTTTAAGGAATATTATACGATTGAAGTCAATTTTATATTTTACTATCTAATAGAAACAAAAATTATATTTAAAAGGCAAATATTTGATACCGTTAGTTTTTGACCTGAATACCAGATGGCGTTCTAACAGACTCCTTTACTACGTCAGTCTAGGAAAAAATGACGGCTGGATTGGATACGTGTTGGTGTAGTTTATGATATTTACGAGAAAAAGTATTAGCTTAGTACAAAATTTAGTTGTAACTGCGAAATAAATAAAATCAGACTATTTATGTTTAGTGATATTCGTTAAGATAGTAACTGCTCATGTATTAATAAAGTTCGCGGTGAGTGTATAGTGATCTGACCAAACGGTGCTTACTGTAGGAAATAACCAGTTAATACATTTTGACAATTTTTTCTCCGTTACCTTTTAAATATTAGTACTTATAAAATATTAAATAATATTTAATTAATAAAAAATGTAGGTGATTTCGTTGCTCTTTATTAAAAGTCACCATCCACGAATGACAATGATTTGAAAAAATGTATGAGGTTACCTCCATATCAACGACATAACTGTATAAGCGTTGTGGTACAACGAAAAATGATTTATATATAATTTTACTCTTAAGCTAATAACAATATTAAAAGTTAGTGCGTACTAAGGCTTAAAGTATATAACCTCTGTGCTTATTGATGATGACTTGTCATTTTCTAACCTATACTCTTCCTTGTCTTCTAGAACTGACGGCAACGTAGAAATTTCACCATGGAGGACGCTCACTCGAAATCCGTGGATGAAGTCTTAGGATACTTTGGCACAGACCCAGACAAAGGGCTTAGTCCAGACCAAATCAAAAGGAATCAGGAGAAATATGGGCCAAATGGTAAGTATTTGTGTTATATATAAAATAAATAACTTATAGTTTCTCATTATATATATATATATAGCCAAAATATCTAACTTTAAATTGATTTTATATATATACAGCGGCATACATTATTACAACAACAATACATTGTTAAAGTAAAAGTTACAGGCTAAATGATGATCTTTTTTATGTAGAATGTGATACTAAATTTATTTTAAACCTGTTTAAAAATGTGATGAGATGAGAAACTTAGAGAGACAAAAAATTTGAAAACTTAAGCAAAAAATTCACTCTAAAGTGAAAGTCAACTTATATTGTTGTTAAAAGCATTCACTGCTTTTAAGATGAAGATTAAAAAACAATTTTAATAGGTTTGTTGTTCAAATTCAATGACAAAAAGTATTATTAAGAAATGGATTCAAGTAATAATGTTTTACAAATAATTTTGTAAAAAAGCTATTTATTTATTATCTTAATTGTGTTATACATAACTTATTTTTCAAATGTAGTATTTTAAATATTATATAGTTATTCCTGAAAGTAAAGCAATTATTTATAAGTAGATGAACTTTAGATGAAATTTTCCTGAGCAACCAATTTCAAGTATTAACGCTAAATGAATCAACTCATACTAACTTGAGTGAATTTTCTCTTAAATGCCCATTACCTTGGATACTGACTGCAACAGTAGGATCATGCTTTAGAACCAAAGCCTAGTGTATTGTAGCCTATAACTCTCTTTGATATATGGACTATTGCATACAAAATAATTTGTCAATTTAGTCTAGTAGTTTCCGAGACTTTATAAAATGAATGTAGATTGCTCATTTTTTTATTAAAAATATATATTGGAATAAAATATATGTTTATTGAGTTAAGATTTTAGAAAAAATAACAATTTTAGGTGGCTATGAAGAAAGTATAAAATATAAAAGGTACACATAGTTTATTGTTCCACCGAGTATGGACCAAATTTAATAATAGTAGTAATAATTTTTGAGAGTAAGTAATAATTTGATATTATATCCTATAACCTTGTTCTATGTTCTATATTTTTTATATAGTACAAATAAAAATACTATATGCAGCTTTGATAGCTTGACATTGAAAGATATCATAGCCATTGTTCATATATGAACATAATTAATAGTAATCAGTAATTTTCTATGTTCAGATAAAATGGCTATAACATAAGTATACAAAATTATAATAATAAAGCTTTTTATTTTTCTCTTGAAAATTATTGCGAAATACAATTTCTCCTTAATGTTAGTTTTTTTAAAATGGTATATATTAAAGAGTTAATTATTTTCAATATGGATTGGATGACAAACGAAATGAATCAAAATATTTTTTTATAGCAATTTCAGTATATATCTATCTCATCCATGCGTGTGTGTCTATAATGCACGACTGACGTGTAAAATTTTTACGACACAATAACCGTTAGTTCTCCTGTCCTGAATACTAAATACTTAAGTCTATATATTTCTATTTTTTTTTAATTTAAAACAGGTAATCATACATTAATAAGTATGTATACTGGTTTAAGCTACATAGATATGTATATAACTATAACAGAGTATGGTTGTTATATTAAAGAATATATTTTAAAATCTATATTCGAAACTAAAAGATAAATATATTTTGTTAACTTTTTAAGTTTTTTTAAACCTCTTAACTGCTTACGCTGTTGCACAATAATTTTATTTTATTATTATGTTTACAATTTTATATTTAAATTTCTTTATTAGTCATATGGTCAATATGTAATAAAAAAAAGACATTAAATGTCATGAGTCGATAATCAGCAGTTAGAGTTGAGCTGCGGTCTGTCACACAGGTGTCACAATTCAGACAGGTCTTGAACCTAAAACTAACACATTGAAAATACTAATGCAAGTTAGCTTTAATTCATTAAAACATATAAAGACCTAATTTGTAGTACCTATAGTAATTAAAACGATAAATCTTAAAATTTAAAAAAAAGCCATTTAATAATTAAGGTTGATAACGTGTTTCTATAACATGTAAACATAATGACATCACCTTATTGTAAATGAGTGTATAGGCTCCTATGTATATAAATATATATACTCAATGATCAATTTAATTTCTACATATAAATTATTATTTCACTTTATTACATTTCATGAAGACTTGGTCACGCGTAGACCAGTTATTTATAGTAGAGGTGTTCTATGAGCATCAACTGCCAGTGGTGCGTGTGAACAGCCCATTGGCTACTCAGGATCTTTCAGGCGTAAGAACGATGTCAACCCTTACGTATAATTATAGCTTTTGTACTTATTAAAAAATTCTCAGCTACTTTTTATATTATATTCGATAAAGTAAAAAATTGACATTATACGGTCACGTGCTTAAAAAATGATACAGTGAATAAATACCACAAGGATGATTAATAGAGACATTTATTTCTAAATAAATTTAAAGCAAAATAATGTGTTATCATCTTATCGGCTTTGATAGTAGTAAATACGTTACCTACATCTGTCTAACCAAACAAAGGATGTCATTAACCTTGTAGTGGAAACATTGTTCCACCTTCACAATAAGACGATTATAATTAGGCTACTTGCGTTGCGTTGCGCGGCGTCGTTATTCATATTTGGGACTCGCACAATCGTCCCTTTATGACTTTACGCTAATTGACGTTTTACCAGTACTCATCTCATATACATATTATATTGCATATTGCTAAGTTTTGATATATAAAATATTCCATTGCTTACTAAATGGCTTGAAATTAGAACAATTTACGAACGGGGTACGGTTTTTTTCCATCAAAGACGTTTTATATGGATAATTAGCATAATTTGTTTTTTTTTTTATATATATAATATTTACGCTAAAAGTTCTTTCTATTGTTCATTATCAGAATACGTTCAGCGTGTCGATGCGAAATATTGTTTAAGATACGATAAGCTTGGCTCGAAGTGGATAATTGCGATAACACATTTAGTTTCAATATATTTACGTTTTACTATACGGCTACGTACTTCTCTTCTACTACTACTTTTACTTTATAATATTCAAGGATAATGTATGTTAACAGACAATAACTATCTATGGAAGTAAAACATACAAATTATTAAAATGTTTTATATTATTTTACTTTATTTTTACTTGATGACCGGGATGTAAAGATACAAAATTTGCTATTGAAAACGCTTAAATAAGACCTTATCGTAGTTGTAAATATTATCAATTTACTTTACTATGCAAATGAGAGGCAAAAAGGTAGACTGACAATTGTTTATTTCCTCAGAGTACTCGTTGAACGATATTTTACTTCAGTAGAATAATCGCGTCCAAACTGCACGTCACTTCACTTTGAAATCGGTCACAATACGGAAAACTTCGAACCAGAATAGATTCTAAAGCAAATAGTACCTTGTTAATGAATTTATAGCGGCTTTGATGTTCTCGTCCTTAAATATTTACAAGTTTCGTTGACGTCTTATAACATTTCGATACCACTTACCGTTGTTTTGCTTTTAACATATATTTATTTGAATGAAATATTAAATAAATTGCACATAACACGTGCTATTTGAACACCAGTAAACAGTTTGAAGTTTTAGAAAACATGTCTTAATAAAAATAGCCCCCGAAGCTAACTGATTTCCAGTTTTCACCTTGTTCTAACTACGATACTACCATGAATTGAACTATTTGAAATTGCAATTGCAAATGTCGGATATTTTCTACCGCTGTTTTGTTGATTGAGTTTATACATTAGAATTACTAAAATAATATCATACTATGATCTATACATTATTCTCTTATGTTAAATTAATCACAACAACCAGTTTTAATCTTCAAAACGGATGTTGTATTGGCCATGTGTTCCTGCACATCAGTCTAAGTGCGCTTATAATTCTTTTGTATCTAAATTTCTTTGATAAATAAATCGCTGATCAAAGGAACATCCTGTCAAAATTTAATTAGAATATTTCAAATAGTTTATCCTGGTTAAATGAACCAGTGTAGCAAATATTGTATTTATTCTTTTATTATGAGTTGAAATGTCAAAATTTAAATAAACTCTGAATAAACTTGCGTAAACTCGCAGTAATTGTTTACTTTAATGAAAAAAAACTGTTATTGTTCTCAATTCCTACATGTATTTATAAAAAACGGTATATAGGTAGATTTATCTCGTTTATTTTATATGTACTTATAAGTAAGTGTAAGTTTATGTTTTCATGCTATACTTCCTGATAAGGAACAGGTTTTTCGGTAACTACGTGAGTCAATCTATTCTATCGGCAGAATAAATACATACGTATTTACGTACGCCACTTGATATCTAAAAGGTTTATTACCGGAAGAAACGTATCTCGCGTATTAACATTAATGTTTTATAATAACGTTCTTAATTAGGTAATACAATCAATGAACAATAGTGTGTGAAGTAATTCAAAGAATTGAATCATTGAGTTGCGAATAAAAAATCTTACTGGACATTGCATCATAATCGCAGAATGCATCGCTTATTGCTTTACGAGTGGGTTGAGTAGCAAGGTGCGCGGCGCCCGGGAATGCCGACTCGTGATGTGGTGAGCTCCGAGTGCCTAGTGACTGAAATATTATATAGATAGGTATCGCAGCCCGGTTTATTTTGGACAGTCTTGCGTTGGTGTCTTACGTCTACGAGAGCGGCAGACGCGCATCTCTAGCCAATGTTTGCGTTCCAATATTTAATTTATTTAATCAATCAACATACTGAACCTGGCACTCCATTCGATATTGTTATTATAAGGTTGATGATTCGGCTCAATCAAATATATTAATCTATTTTATGACAATATATGCTATTTAAAAATTTAATTGTAGGCAAAATGGATGAAATTCATAGTAATATACCTCCTTTCCTTTAGACCACAGTTTTCTAACTCTTTACAGTACATGCGTCGTACAGTATGTAATTATTCGATGCAGAAGTCGTTAAAATACTGTGCAATTAGTTGTATTATGTAGAAAAACATTAAATTTACTGGACTCTATAAGCCACACATATCAACGCTTTTCGTCTATGTTAGACTATAGGTAATATAGTAATAAATAATGAATTTTACAATATTTTTACCGCATAAATTCATGGATGACAAGGTTCAGTGTTACGACACTCCATCCACGACTTGCTTGCAAATTTTTCAAACATTGCGTGTACAACCCACAACCTGCGTGTGTACAGTTAGATGTACCATATAAGCCGTCTTTATTAAAACAAACACAAATATTCGTACAAACGTTAAAACTCTATAATTTTTATCATGTACTTAAGTAAGATACTTCATTTATATTTTTTTTCTTCTGAAGTAATAGAAAATGAAAATCGAACAGGACTAAACTTCTAAGCCTCCAATACACTTCATCATAAATAAAAATTAAATAGCTGTATAAGTTTGTCTCTACTTTACTCGTTTCCTTGAAATTGTGCCAAATAATGTAACACCGAAAATAATATATTTAGATAGACTAGGTAGCCAAAAATATGTATTTTTGGCTATAATATTTATATAATGAATTTCCCGTAGATCAAACGGCCATACAATAATTATTTTTTAATGTATTTATTAACATACCATTATACGGCAGCTTATATATTATGATCTATCATAAAGCTATATATGGTATAATAAAAACTGGTTTTTGGTACAACATCAATTTGTCTGTAATGTAATACCTTTTTTAAATTAGTACGTACTACGTGCAAACGGGAGGTAGGTTTTCGTTTCGATTTGATATAAAGCGGCGTTTGGGTACTAGTTACCTATCCTACTTATATTTTCAAACTTAATAAGTCAAAGCCAACTTGGCTACATTATTTAGACCATCAACAAGCGTGGCACGTAATCACATTTGGCCGTCCACGAATATGTAGCTCATTAAAACTGCCGCTTCAGCTGCGATACTTCTAAAAAGCGATCGTACACAGATGCTGACAAGGCGATATGGATACGTTGATTAATTGCTTACATTAGTCTTGTTGAAGTTGGCAGTCGACTGCGTACGCAAATAGTCGTTACAATGATTGACTTAGCCCACGTTGCCTGATTACATGCAGTTGAAATCTAGATATCAATTGGCTTAACACCTCAACTCTCACTGCTTACCGAAAGAAATAACACCTACACGATTTTACATAATATCATCTCTATTAAAATCGCCGTGTAATATATAAATTAATAAAATATAACACAAGTATTCAATAAGAAGTATAAATAAACCGGAAAATCTTGAATTTATTTCGAAAAACAGAAATTACAATAACAAGAGGACCGTCGTGGCGCAGAGGACCGTCGTGGCGCAGAGGCGCAACGTCTGCCTGTAACACGGCTAACGCGACGGTTTCTGGGTTCGATCCCCAGTCGGGGAAGATGGATTTTTCTATTTCCATTTTCTTCGCTCTGGCAACTAAGGCAAAGCGCGGCGTTGAGTTCCGCCACTCAACACGCAATGCCTTGAAAACGGCGGAAAGTGGGGACGGAGTAAGCAGGGACTAAGTAACGGAGTGTCTTAACACTAGGTTCTTATAGTTCCTGCAGTTCCCTCTGCCTACCCTGCCATGTGCGGGATAAAGCGTGAAGCTAAAAAAAAAAAAAAAGTCGTTTTACTTCCATAAGCACATCATTCTGCTTGTTATATTATTAATAACAAACAAAAAAATATAACAAATTTTTATTTTTTAAAGTTATTATATTCTTATGCATGCAACTTAGGTAGTTCTTTGTAATCTGCTTACGTATCTACGTCACTGCACGTGCGGTCGTTCTTTGGAGCCATAGCAATAAGGATAGTTATTCTAACAATATAATCTTCTTATGTATGATTTTTTAAATCACTGTCCAAATACAGTTAAATATAACAAAGTACTTTTTTACTTTGCATTTAGCAAAGTAAAACAGTAGAAACATACAAATACGTGATCTCAGTGTTGACATCCTTTGTTCTTTGTTTTGTTATCATGAAGATAAAGCTAGGAACTTGTTTAATTTTAAGTTACCATGAAGATTACTTGTTTTTATACTATAGCTAGATAGATATGATTATATTTTGATAAAATCTTTATCATTTAATCCTTTAACATTTATCTATACCAAAAACTAGTGACCTCGTTCTTTAGAATTATTAAATAAAAATAAACAAAACATGAACTGTCTGACTACGTTCAAACGTTATTTCATATTATTAAGTATATTTTACTGAACAAGCTACTATGATCAGAGTATCAAAAATAACATCATAGAATCCTCCTTTTATCAAAATATTAGTGGTATGCGGCGTGCGTTGTACGGCTTGCTTAGCTGGCGCATATTTAGTCAATGTACGTGTATTTATATACGATCGTAACTATCGAGATATATCGCATGCCTGCTAAGACTGGTGGTTTATCGTCTGTGAAATTTACTCCTTTGATGTTTTATTCAAAACTCTAATTACGATTCTTTTCTGTTTTCAGAACTGCCTGCAGAAGAAGGTGAGTAACAAACATTATGCTGACCAATAAATAATTTCAAATATTTGCTTAATGTCTAAAGTAATACCTAAAAAGTCATAGTAGCGTAAATTAACAAACTAAATGATCATTATAAAACTAAACGAAATGATGACATCTAACTTTACCCAAATAAAAGTGTGTCATGGTCATTATGTATATTTCTTATTTGTTGCTCTGTAACCTACTTTAAGATAATTCATTTTTACATAATATCCTAGATACGTAGAGTACAATAGAAAATAATAAAAAAAATAATATTCTTTTTCTATGCCGTGTGAATTGCTTCTAAATCGTAACAAATTAAACATTATGACATCGCACATTTTGAAATTCAAACTTAATTTATCTAATTGACCACTTCCTTCATAGGCAAAAGTATATGGCAGTTAGTCCTGGAACAGTTTGATGACCTCTTAGTAAAGATTTTGCTCTTAGCCGCCATTATTTCTTTCGTAAGTATATTTTCATAAAATTTACTTATTTGTTATTACACATATATAACATGTAAAATAATTGTAATTAATGGCTCCTCTAATTTTCAGGTACTAGCTTTATTTGAAGAACACGAAGATGCATTCTCAGCTTTCGTGGAACCTTTTGTTATTTTACTAATTCTTATCGCTAACGCCGTAGTAGGAGTATGGCAGGTAAGATCCATGAAATATATTTTGTAATTGTTTAACAGTTGCAAAGTGTCCATATAATATGTTTTCCTTTAGGTAACCTTTTGTAAAATTTATTAAAAAATAACAATTATTATTAATAATTATTAGCTAAAAATAATCTCTCTATAAATCAGATTGATTTCATGCAAGTTCTTAAAGTAAGCTAATTTTTAATATTATCCACATTGAATTAATTTTATTGGTTTTTTTCGACACCGGCGCATCTTTGTAAAAATCACATCCTTCACCACCGTTATTTAATATTACTTACAATATACTAGACAAGACATTCAATGATATTATACATTTCAGGAAAGAAACGCAGAATCTGCCATCGAAGCTTTAAAAGAATACGAACCCGAAATGGGAAAAGTCGTACGAGGAGACAAATCTGGTGTTCAAAAAATCAGAGCAAAAGAGATTGTCCCCGGTGACATCGTCGAGGTGTCCGTCGGAGACAAGATCCCAGCCGATATCCGTCTGATCAAGATCTACTCCACCACCATCCGTATTGACCAGTCCATCCTGACTGGTGAATCCGTGTCTGTGATCAAACACACTGACGCCATTCCCGACCCCCGCGCTGTGAACCAGGACAAGAAGAACATTCTCTTCTCCGGTACTAACGTCGCCGCCGGCAAGGCCCGCGGTATCGTCATCGGCACCGGACTTAACACTGCCATTGGTAAAATCCGTACCGAAATGTCTGAGACTGAGGAAATTAAGACACCCCTGCAACAGAAACTGGATGAGTTCGGTGAGCAGCTGTCCAAAGTCATCTCCGTTATCTGCGTCGCCGTGTGGGCCATCAACATCGGACACTTCAACGACCCCGCCCACGGTGGAAGCTGGATCAAGGGAGCCGTTTACTACTTTCAAAATCGCCGTCGCTCTGGCTGTCGCCGCCATTCCCTGAAGGTCTTCCCGCTGTCATTACCACTTGTCTCGCCCTCGGCACCAGGAGAATGGCCAAGAAGAACGCCATCGTAAGGTCTCTCCCGTCCGTAGAAACCCTCGGTTGCACCTCTGTCATCTGCTCGGACAAAACTGGAACATTGACCACCAACCAAATGTCCGTATCTCGTATGTTCATCTTTGAGAAAATCGAAGGTGGCGACAGCAGCTTCCTGGAATTCGAGATTACCGGCTCCACCTACGAACCCATTGGTGACGTCTACTTGAAGGGCCAGAAAGTTAAGGCCTGCCGAATTCGACGCCCTCCACGAGCTCGGAACCATTTGCGTCATGTGTAACGACTCCGCCATCGACTTCAACGAATTCAAACAAGCTTTCGAAAAGGTCGGTGAAGCCACAGAGACCGCCCTCATCGTCTTGGCCGAGAAAATGAACCCCTTCAACGTTCCCAAGTCCGGTCTCGACCGCCGCTCCGCCGCTATTGTTGTTCGCCAAGAAATCGAGACCAAATGGAAGAAGGAATTCACCCTCGAGTTCTCCCGTGACAGGAAATCTATGTCCACCTACTGCACACCCCTCAAGCCTTCCCGCCTCGGTAACGGACCCAAACTGTTCGTCAAGGGAGCGCCAGAGGGCGTCCTGGACCGTTGCAGCCACGCCCGCGTCGGAACCGCTAAGGTGCCTCTCAGCTCGACCCTCAAGAACCGCATTCTGGACCTCACCCGTCAATACGGTACCGGCCGTGACACTCTTCGTTGCTTGGCCCTAGCTACTGCTGACAACCCAATGAAGCCCGACGAAATGGACCTCGGCGACTCCACTAAGTTCTACACATACGAAGTCAACCTCACCTTCGTCGGCGTCGTCGGCATGTTGGACCCTCCCCGTAAAGAAGTATTCGACTCCATCGTCCGCTGCCGCGCCGCCGGTATCCGTGTTATTGTCATCACTGGTGACAACAAGGCCACCGCTGAAGCTATTTGCAGGTGCATTTCTATTTCTTATAAACATTTTTTAGCCACATAATGTATTCCATACATAACAGGATAAAGAAAGGGAACCTAATGTTAAGGGCACTTTAATTCCCTCGTTTCGAAATCCCAGGCTTTATACCCTTAAAGAGAGTGTGGGAATTAAAATTAAATTTAATCCTTACGGTAGGATTACATAAAATATTGTTGTAATTTTTTTTTAATTTAATTGACTTGAATTTTTTTATTAATTATAATATTAATACATAATATATAAAATTATTATTAATCATAATGAACTCTTCTTTTTACATTTTGTTTTTATATTTATTCTTACTTAGAACTAAGATTGTTATTGTTTATAATTGAAATGCTAACGCAATTTCCATCATCGACAGACGTATCGGAGTGTTCGGCGAAGACGAAGACACGACCGGCAAGTCGTACTCGGGCCGCGAGTTCGACGACCTGCCCGTGGCGGAGCAGCGCTCGGCCTGCGCCAAGGCGCGCCTGTTCTCCCGCGTGGAGCCCGCGCACAAGTCCAAGATCGTGGAGTACTTGCAGAGCATGAATGAGATCTCAGCCATGGTGAGTTTAGTTTTGTTACTTAAGAGCTGCTTTTTAATTATTTTTAAGTCAGTCAAAATTATATTTTGTTTAAATTAATATACATAATATTTTATAGTATATTAAAGCTGATTCCTGAAACTAGCAAAGGCCCTGTAATGTTTATTGCTGTGAAAACAATGTCGTCATAAACAGTGTTAAGATTATTTAATGTTTACAATGTTAAAACTGTTTATAAACTAATGCACATGGACATCGTGTCCGAATTAAAAGATACAATACCAATATAAAAATTCTAATGAAACTGTAAAGTAAAACACATTGTGACTTGCAAACTATGCGGAGTAAGGAAGCGACTTTTCTCATATAACTATAAGCACATTGAAATAAAGAACATTTTTGGCTTTACATTATTAGTACAGATTAAATAACATAATAAATGTTACAAACAGACTGGTGATGGTGTAAACGACGCCCCAGCCCTGAAGAAAGCCGAGATCGGTATCGCTATGGGATCCGGTACAGCCGTCGCTAAGTCCGCCGCTGAGATGGTGCTCGCTGATGACAACTTCTCGTCTATTGTAGCCGCTGTTGAAGAAGGTAAAATATTAAATCATGAAATAAATCATCAATTCCAAAAATCAACAGTTCTTATTCTTATCGCCAAATAATTTTAATTTAATTCAAACAATTAGCAATTAGCAGAGTCTACCTGTTAACGTGACGGTTTGTGAGTTCGATTCCCATGAGGGGAAGATAGATTTTTCGATTTTTATTTTCTTCGCTCTGGAACCTAGATAAAGCGCGGCGTTGGGTTCCGCCACTCAACACACAATGCCTCGAAAACGGCGGGTGTCTGAACACTAAGTCCCTGCGGTTCCCTCTGATAATTTAAACTACTAAGCTAATACATATGTATAATGTTTAAGGTCGTGCCATTTACAACAACATGAAGCAGTTTATCCGTTACCTGATCTCCTCCAACATTGGTGAAGTGGTCTCCATCTTCCTCACCGCTGCTCTCGGTCTCCCCGAAGCCCTGATTCCAGTACAACTGTTGTGGGTCAACTTGGTCACTGATGGTCTTCCCGCTACTGCCCTCGGCTTCAACCCCCCTGACTTGGACATCATGGACAAACCACCCAGGAAGGCTGATGAGGGACTCATCTCTGGATGGCTCTTCTTCAGGTAATTAATTAATTGTAGTGTTATAGTATTACAAGTGTAGTATAAAAGATCCGTTTTTATTTCAGAAATAATTCATATACAGGTGTGGATGTACTCGCGACCTTCATTTAGTGCATAGTATTAACTAGATTTTATAAATTTGGTAAAATTATAAAACAAGTAATATTTTCTAAAATAAAATAATATTTTAGATACATTCTATTTATTAAAATAATTTTGATCTCTACATTTTGGGCTAATATTTCCTATTATATGCACAGATACATGGCTATCGGTGGTTACGTCGGTATGGCAACAGTCGGCGCCGCCTCCTGGTGGTTCATGTACTCGCCCTACGGCCCACAGATGACCTACTGGCAGCTCACCCACCACTTGCAATGCCTCAACGGTGGTGATGACTTCAAGGTAAATTGGTCTTGAATTTTTTAGTGTACAACAAATGTATACACATATCAGGGTGGTTAATATGATTCCGATATTAATATATCGTTAGCATACAGATTTTAAAGGAAATTTAAAAAAATAATCTTAGATATTTTCTCCCTTGCTTAATTTGGACCTAAATTTATTCCTATTCAGACACAAAATTTCTATGTACTCCGTACGATTTGATAACTCCAGTTGCTAAATGTGATTGCTTAATTCCAGGGTATCGACTGCAAGATCTTCACCGACCCACACCCCATGACCATGGCTCTCTCCGTACTTGTCACCATTGAGATGTTGAACGCCATGAACAGCTTGTCAGAGAACCAGTCGTTGGTGACGATGCCCCCCTGGTCCAACATGTGGCTCGTCGGCTCCATGGCTCTCTCATTCACTCTCCACTTTGTCATTCTTTATGTTGAGGTCCTCTCGGTAAGTTACGTTGATTCACTTACGTAGACGTAGGTAGATGATGTTTGAAATGATGTAGTTTAAGGTAAGCTGCAATACATTTCTTTATTATTTATTAGCCTAATTCAGTTTATGCAAACTCCTTGCCTTGCAATATGCAATTCTCACAAGCTATAGTAATCGAGTCGGTCCGTGCGTTGCAGGCCGTGTTCCAAGTGACGCCGCTGTCGGTGGACGAGTGGGTGACGGTGATGAAGTTCTCGGTGCCGGTGGTGCTGCTGGACGAGGTGCTCAAGTTCGTCGCGCGCAAGATCTCCGACGGTGAGCGGCAAACCCTGGTCGACTGGCTCGACGGCATGCAATGGATTGTGCTCATGTGGGCCGTCTTCTTTGGCATCATCGTCTACGGCCCGCTATAAGCCGCCCCCGCGCTCACCCCGTTTGATTCACACCTAATACCCTCATACCATTCCGCGCTACCCTCCCCGCCCGCGGGCTGGGGGTGACCCGGAATCTCGCTGTGGTAAACATAGACAATGAGCTCTCGCTCGCCACAGTACCTAACAGTTTGTACCGCTAATACCGAAGCACAGTGTGAAGTGACCCGTGTGACGTTTGACTGCAGTGTGAAGTGACCCCGAACTCGACGAACTGCTCCGACGCCCCGCGCTACAGTAGTCTAGTGTGGCCCGCTCCGGCGGGCGTTTGGCATGTGCGAGACAATAATATTCATTTTCAATAACCCCATTGGAGTCCATTTTTTTTTTTCATTCTATATTCCTTCTATGATTCTTTACTGAATATTGTGATAATGTCATTGATTGGACACCAAAAAATTTTATAGTTTTATGAGAATTTACTATGTTGTAAGTTAGTATATTTCGAAAGCAAATTTTGTATAACATATTCATTTAGGACAGGCTCCGTCGATAATAATAGTATACTCGCACACAGCTCAGTACCGTGTCCTCTTGGACTGCAGACATGTTATATTATACTTACATTATCATGTAATGTGCATTGTTAGATTAGAGTTATTTATTGTAAGTGTATTAGGGATGTCATTATTACGACAGCTAATTTTGTTATTAGAGGAGAACCTCAATACTTTTTCTCAATTGTTGCTTAATAACCTATTCTAAAGCATAACTTCTGTTTCTAAAAAGTATATAGTTTTTGCAGCTAGCAGTAGGCTACTGCATCATATACATACATGCCTGCATTTATTTGCTGCTTATATTATTAACAAATGTATGAATGTGTCTTGCTCTATTAACCATTAATTAATTGCAATAATTTCTTTAGCAATTACAAGTATGACATACAACATATGCCTCATTGTAAATTATTTCATTAGAGTTCAATGTCTATAAAATATTCAATAGGGTATTTGGGAGTAATATATTTGAAGCAATATAGTCAAATATATACCTATCTGTGGATAGTTAATGTTAAGAATATACTTGGTTTTGGTGATAAATTAGTAGACTTTACTTATGAAAGTAACTTGTAAGACTTCACTTGTATTCATTATTTTGTATTTGATTGCCCGATAACGGAATAAAAGTAGTCTTTACATATTTTTAAAGTAGTCATTTTTAAATTTAAAACATTAAAATAAATATGAAATAAATATTAAAAAAATATTATGATCTTGTGTAAATACAAATGTGTCCGGTATCCATCCTGCATGTATGCATTGCATGGTTTACCTTTGAAGAGTACAGTATGTTGAATTTTTAATAATTTTGTCCTTTTGTTTTTTTTTACATAACAAGTGTTTTATAGATTACTATGTGGAAAAGTTCAAGTAAGTCTTAAAATAGGAATATATGAGGCAAATAGTTACCAACATACTTAATTTACGACACTGCATAATTGAGGGCATGCTCAAAAATTTGTTGTGAATCCTGAACCTCTCCAACTATTATTATAAAATAACAGTGTACTAAAATGTTGCAGATTACTAAAATATACACAGTTTACAATAAATAAAATGTTCGACTTATTATTCACTGAAATATACTGCATATATTCCAGCCCTTTACCCACTTATTAATATGAGATATATTAACTTCTCCCAAAGAGCAGTTTTCCAAACAACAGACCACAAGTACCTTATGAATTCACATTAACAAGTGTTTTGTGTTTTTCCTACTAACAAACTAAAACAAGGTTTTGCAAGCTTCGAAACAAATCGCTATTGGCTATACGATTTGCTATGAAAAATTCTAAATTAAAATTAATTTGACTACGAAATTCATATATTCAGTACAAAGAACAATCTATGAAATGGTTTAGTATAAAAAAAAAATAAAAATTGGTTCTTGTTATAGCAAGCTTAAACACAAATTGCAAAACTTTTCTCTAAACCATGCCACGGCGGGAACGGTCCAGTGGCTGCATGCACTAACGCGGTGTTGTCTGCCCCCAGCCAAGCCGATGTGGAAGGTGTAAACGCCGGCCGCCGCCGACACGCCCGCACGCCCGACTCGCCCGCACGTACCACGTACCCTTGTTTGTTGTGACCCCGCAGTGACCTCGTAAGTTCCGGCTCGAGTGCTAGCGAGCGGCTCCATCGCTAACGTCACCGTTACTTGTTTTGCAGCGAACGAGGTGGTCGTTGACAAGTGGTAAGCGCCACCGTCAGCGTCCCCTCCCCGCGGAGTGACGTGCCGCGCGTGGGCGCCATCTGCGTACCTTCTCAGGAGAGGACATGTTCATAATGTGTATATACTATACGTATTTAGGAGGTTTCGATTTGTTATTACGTTGTTCTTGAAGACTACATGGTGCCCGTCGACAGAAGCAGTGCGATAGACTATGTGTACTTAAGTTGACAGCGTGCTATTATTTATTGTTATATTTTATTCTTTTTATCTAGTTTGCTTGTCTAGATCCGATATTTCTGTTTAGTGCTGACGCCTCGACGAGCAATATGGTGTCTGTAAGGGAAGGATATACAATATTATCCGGAGTTTGGGACCTAAACGAGTCCAAATTTTAAACATACCTGTACATTTTAATGTATTATTGTTTTGTACAATAAATCGTTATAAAAGAACTAATGTTTTATTTAAAGGAAATTCACATGATTGCGTAATTTTTTTTTTGTAAGAACACTCCACTGCTTAGACTTAACAAAATATATTTTAATATTAAAACTAGTAATGTATCTCAAAATGTCGATTTATAACAAAAATATAGGAATTTAGTGTTTCGATGTATATATTGTTTGGCTTGTTAGGACTTGGTATCTATTCCTTTCTAGTTCCTCATTAGATGTTGTTGAGTTTTTATATTTCATCGGTAAATATTCAACATGTTAAACAGCTTTTGTTAAGTAATTATTTTCTCGTAGTTGAGCTGATGGTTTCCCACTCCAAAGTCTTCAAAATCAGTAATATCCTAGGTTATTTTCAGGTTTTAATAGGGGCAGTTCAAAAAATGTTGGGGCTATTTTTAATGAATGATTGTTCCTCCCTCTTTTTATACTAATATAGAGATACCATGCTTTTTAAAAAAACCGTTTACAGCTCTTTTGTTTTTCTCTCTTATCCGTATCACTCTTGGCAAAGTGGTAATAGACATCTTGATATTTTATTGGAGTAGGGAAGGTAGTTTACCCTATGGTGGCGTCATCTCTCGACACTTTCCATATATTCCCGCCCTCACGCAAAAATTTGATTGAATCTGTGATAATTAAATATTACCTACATTATTATTATTTTTTTTTTTAGCTTCACGCTTTATCCCGCATAAGGCAGGGTAGACAGAGGGAACTGCAGGGACCATGAGAACCTAGTGTTAAGACACTCCGTTGCTTAGCCCCTGCTTTCTCCGTCCCCGCTTTCCGCCGTTCTCGAGGCATTGCGTGTTGAGTGGCGGAACTCAACGCCGCGCTTTGCCTAGTTTGCCAGAGCGAAGAAAATGGAAATAGAATAATCCATCTTCTCCGACTGGGGATCGAACCCAGTAACCGTCGCGTTACAGGCAGACGTTGCGCCTCTGCGCCCCGACGATCCTCGACCTACATTATCGTTTCTATAATTGTAAACTGAGCTATATTTTATTCAATTAATGCCTTAAAAATACTTGCTTCTTAGCTACTCTTGTTTCTGACCCTAGCTTACATAGCTAGCTTAAAAAATTTTGAGAGAGATAAGATAATTAACTATATTATCTTATGAAATCCCCACTTTCCGCCTTTTTCAAGGCATTGCGCGTTGAGTGGCGGAACTCAACGCCGCGCTTTGCCTAGTTTCCAGAACGAAGAAAATGGAAATAGAAAATTCCATCTTCCCCGAGTAGGAATCGAACCCTCAAACCGTCGCGTTTACAGGCAGACGCTTATGCCTCTGCGCCACGACGGCCCTACTTTAGAAATAGGATTGATTTATAATTCCTAACCCGTGTTATTTCATATTTTTACATGAGAATTCAATAATTGGTACTTAGTAGTCAATAGGACCTATATTAGAGACAAACATATAGAGACATTTTTAAAATTTAATTTCAGTTACTTAAAACTGTTCTTGTTATGAGGTATACAATATTATACACAAACTTTTATATATATATATATATATATATATATATATATATATATATATATATATATATATATATATATATATATATATATATATATATATATATATATATATATATATATATATATATATATATATATATATATTTTTTTTTTTCTAGACTTTTTATGATTAGGCCAACACAGTCAATCAAACACAATTGAGTTTCTCTGTAAGAAAAGATTTATTTGTTTAAAACTTACATGAACGATGTCCTACATAAAAAAAATAAGTTGAAAAAAAAAATAACTAACTAACTAACAAAACCTTACATACCTGTAAGAAAAGAAACGACATATAATGTTATTTATTACAATGTCAGTTCCCAAATCACTTTTTAACAATAATTATTTAATTTATAATAAAAAATTAGTTTTATACAACTACGTAAGGGGTTGTCCATTAATCACGTGAGGCTTGAAAGGGGGGGGAGGGGTTTGATAAAAATCACGAAAATATCACAAGGGGGAGGGGAGGTGTAGTAAGATATCTCGTGTATTTATTTTTTCGTCTAACGCGCGATTTTTAAACAAAATATATTAAGCAACCTGGTGTAGACATTTTTATTTTGGTCCTTAATTTCAGAATAAAATAAGATTATAGTTTATACCTGTATTTAAATTAAGATAATATTCAAAAAATTTTAAGATTCGTTGTAGGTACTAAAAATACACGTGATGTTGAGAAGGGCGAGGGGTGGTGGTCTTAAACCTCACTACGTATCACCAATGGGGGAGGGGGGGTTAAAAAATGCTAAAAAAAGATCACGTGATTAATGGACAACCCCTAATGTCGTAACATTTTTAGGTTGACTTTTTACCACAGGTTAAAAAGTTCTTCTACACTCGCGGTCTTGTCGATCTGTGCACATGCATCGGAAGACTTTCTCAATGTTGCTGAAATGTCAAAATCACATCGATTTGTCAATTTTATAAACCCAACGGCTTGTGCTACGAATATTAAGTTTTACTTTCTTACTTCTTTGAGTTTCTAGTGTAATATATTACAATATGATTTGAGCTGCAAAATAAATGAAATGGATTCGTCTAGGTTCGTATTTTGTTATATTGTTGTCCAGTGTACACGTGTAAAGTTGTCTTGTTTCTTTTTATAATAACTAGTCGGATATTTACAGATTAGAAAACGAGTTGCCTACTAAAATGGCTCACCTAGATATTATGGAGATTGATGAAGCTTGCTCTGATAGCATCAAATCTGAACCAACAAATTCACGAGTGTTAAGAAAACGCAAATCTTTAGCCCCAGAGCCGGCTAAATCTTCTAATCGTAGAGTTAATATGAAACCTCGGAAACATACCATAACACAAAATGCTAATTCTAAGCAAATAGAAGCTTTATATCTAAATAAAAAAATTAAAGCACTATCCCAAACTTTAGAAACCATATATGAAGAGCCTAAGGCTAATAGTCCAGATACCAATGCTTATATTGGTGGTAGAAAAATTAAAAGACTGCTTACATTCCAAATAGGAAACCAATATACAAAAGAAAAAATTAAAAAACGTAGAGCAAAAATAAAAAAACTTCTTGGGAACAAATCATTTCTGAACAGAAAAAAAATTCCCATGAATGTTTTCCTTAAAAATATTGAATGCTTAGAATTAGATGAAGTAGTTCCAACAGAAAGCACTACTGTTAATAGTGTAGTATGATATTTGATGATATTACCTGTGGTATATCAACTCCCTCAGTATGAAAATATATTCATTATTAATTTAAGACTGCTCTGACATTTATTAAGTATTTATATGTTTGTGATAAATCTAAAAATAACTAAACACAAATATTTATAGCAATTATATGCCTTAATATAACAAAAACTTGTTACTTAATTTTTAGTTATAGAATCATATACAGGAATGAAATCATAAATAAATTGGACAATAAATATTCTTAAATACTTTATTCTGGAATGACAATATTTATTACAGTAAATAATCTTATGTATCACTTATAATACTTAAATAATTTAGATCAATTTACAGATTCTATTGGAAGGAATGGAAACTATTCCTTAAATTTACACTCTGTTGATGTCTTATGACATCCCGGAAATTCCTTCAACATATTAGTATGTTTATCCTTTAGATTCACACAAACACAGCTAGGTTTTGCTTCACCAGGTGTATACAATTCACGAGGGACTCCTACCCAGTTTCTATCAACACCTCCACTGCAAATTATAAGTTAAAACATTGAATATTAAAAAAATCTTTTAAATTTTTCATTGAATTTGTAAAAAATGCTACCTTGATTTTGTACACCATACTCGAGTACCATCTTCCTCGCTCCAAGCCATATTACAAGGAGGATATATTTGATCTTGTTTTTTAGCCTTTTCTTTTTCTATTTTGCACTGTTTTATTCTTTTTTTAAATTCAACCATGTATGATGTTTCAGCACCATTTTTATCATAATACCTACCAACTAATAAACCTAAAAAATATTTCCTTTTATGAGATATATTTTGTTCTTTTCTTATGTGATGTTGAATATTTGTTATTTACAATATTAAATTTAATTAAAAAATATTTTTATAACATGCGGAACTTACCTATATAAGTATATTTTCCTTTAAAGGTATTTCTCCACTCTAGGATTGTTAACAACTCACTACAAGAAAGATCCAATACATGGTCTTTATTGTCGCTTTCATCATTAAAATTTCCAGTCACTAATGCCCTTGAACCATCCTTACCTAAAATAAAATCATTATATTTGTAGTGACATCTCATTTCATAAATTAAGAAAATAAGTATATATAGTAATACTCTATAACTAACTATGTGCAAACATTATACCTATAAAATAATTATAAGGTGAACCATCTCCATAGTGTTGTTTTCCAGCAGTAACATCGTATATACTTCCAAGTACTGCTAAATAAAGCTTTCCTTCTACTACTAAATCGTCATTATAATAAATTCCCTTTTTTTGTGCGTTAAGCTTCGGAAATAAGTTGTATTTATAAAGATATTTTTGTAAAATAATTGCTACTGTCAAGACTAAAACGGCAATTATGAAATATTTTGTTCTTAACCCTAACGCTATAAACATGTTTGTAATTAGAGTAAATGTTTTAAAAACTATATTATATTTATTAAGCGAAAACGGTTCTACTTAGTTCTTTCAAACATAAAATCGTTTAACTATGACAGATGACGTCTACAATTTGTTTACAAGGGAAAGTTGTGCAGCATTGAGCATAGATGTTACACTAATGTTATGTTGCATTATAGCGCGGGCAGATAGTCGATAGATGATATAGCGGCAAATAAAAGCGAAAATTAAGTTAAAAAAATACGTAATTTCGCCGATAGAACTGTTAATGATAACCTCACAACCCCATGATATGTTTAGTTCTTGTTAGTCTAAAATCGATTTCTCAAAAGATAAAATAAATTTGTAAAATATAAAATCCTACAAATACTTCATTAACTTTTGTAAGAAAATATTAATTTTCGAATAATCTTTTGATTTTGAACTAAACTATGAAAATTTTTCATTGTTGAAAATATTCTACTCTAATATTTTTACTCTAACTTGTTTTTTAAACTTCTTATATTTTGTATATTTGTCAATCGATTCACACACCAGACACATTCGAGTTAAATTGACATTTGATTCAAACTCCATTTCTTCCAGCACTTAATAATATTTTGAAACTAATCAAATCTGAATTAGTTAGACTTAAATGCTATTTTCGATTGCCTAATTTTTATGTTAAATATTTTTATGTCCTTGTTTACTTTATATATAATTACGAATTGTTTATTCATTGCTAAGAAGTCTGAATACATAAAATACTTGGGCTTTAGTATTAACTTTTAAACATCTATTTTTAAATAATTTCATATTTTCTTTATTTATTTTTTTCATGTATTTAAAATAAGTAACCTTGTGTAGTAATCAAATCATGATGAAATCATTCCGCCACTTCCGCAAATATTCTAAATTTCCTCCTAAACGAAGAGTTGTGGTAACGGGTATGGGTGTAGTGTCACCTTTGGGAACGAATTTGGAACTTTCTTGGCAAAATCTCTTAAGAGGTCACTGTGGTATAATTGCTCTAAAAGATGACGGATATTCTAAATTGCCTTGTCGTATAGCTGCAGTAATACCTGCTGAAAATGATACAGAAGTAACAAAAGCTCTTTCTAAATCAAATCTAAGACTGATGGCTCCTGCAACTTGTTTGGCTCTCTTAGCTACCTCTGAAGCATTAAAAGATGGTAATTGGATGCCCCAATCTGATGAAGATAAAGAAGCAACAGGAGTTACTTTGGGGATGGGCATGATTGATCTTAAAGATGTATGTGATACAAATAATGCATTACAGTTAGGTTATAATAAAGTTAGTCCATTTTTTGTACCTAGGATATTACCAAATATGGCTGCTGGTCACATAAGCATTAAATATGGCTTTAGAGGTCCTAATCATGCTGTATCTACAGCCTGTGCCACTGGTGCTCATTCTATTGGTGATGCTTTTAGATTTATAAGGAATGGTGATGCTGATGTTATGGTTAGTGGGGGTGCCGAAGCTTGTATCAGTCCATTAGCCTTTGCTGGATTTTGTCGCTTAAGAGCATTGAGCACATCCTTTAATGATGAACCTAAAAAAGCATCTAGGCCTTTTGATAAACATAGAGAAGGTTTTGTTATGGGTGAAGGAGCAGCAGTTTTGGTATTAGAGGAATATGAACATGCGTTGAAACGCAATGCTAAGATGTATGCTGAAATATTAGGTTATGGTTTATCTGGAGATGCATCTCATATTACTACACCAAAAGAAGATGGTAGTGGTGCTATTTTATCAATGAGGCGGGCTTTACGAGATGGCAATATAGAACACCATGACATTTCATATATAAATGCTCATGCTACATCTACACCTATTGGAGATGGTATTGAATCTACTGCAATTAAGACTCTATTTAGTGATAATTACAAAAATGTTATGGTTTCATCTACTAAAGGGGCTCATGGTCACCTGCTGGGAGCAGCTGGTAACCTTGAGGCTGTGTTCACAATATTGGCATGTCACCATGGAATTGTACCACCAACTTTAAATCTAGAGGAACCTATTGATAATTTAAATTATGTAGCTAATGTGCCACAAAAATGGGACCAAGGTAGAAGAATAGCATTGAAAAATTCATTTGGTTTTGGTGGAACAAATGCAACACTTTGTATATCAAGCATTTGATTAACTAATATTTTACAAAGTTTATAGTAAATATAAGAGTAAATAAAAGAATGCCTTAGACTTCATAGTATATTTCAAACTGAGTTACAAATGTTTCCAGATTTTACAATGATGGCGAACATGCCAAGGTAACTCCCAACTATTGCTGTTTAAGCATCAGCAAAAAATATTCTGTTGTGTACCACATATTATATTGAGTCACAAAGCATGAAAATAAAATGATTTGATCAAAATGCTACTATATTTCATTACAAAGCTTTAACATGTTATAGTAATATTTGTTAAATGCTGGGTTTCATCCAGTCAATTATTTTATATAATATGTAATTGGAGTCATTCAAACATGCACTTTATTTTGTATCACTTACAATTATATGACTGCCATTACAATATACAAATGTTATCAATGTATACATATATACTATAAGCACCTTTTTCAAATATTCTACGACTCAATCTATGAATCATTTCTATTAAATTTATAACAGGAACATGATATCTGGAGTACAAAGTAAATTTCATATCAAAATCTTACTATATTTACTGGTTGTTGTGGCAAAGGTGCCCAATGCATTGAACAGTTCTATTACACATATATATTTTGCTAATATGTAAAACCCTATTTAAAATTAACAATTAATGCATTATTTAAAATAAATAAACAATAAAAAAATTAATAAATTGATCATTCTTTCGATTTTTTTATGTTATGATTTGAAAATAAATAAAATGTAACTTTTGTTCATCTGATAAGAGGCATGTGCAGTTTGAATGTATTATATTTTGAGGTAAATTAAGCTGGATGCTTGTTTTGCTTTAACACTACAGGCTGTGCCTGTGGAGTGTTAACACATAACTGAGCAAATTTCTGCCTTAGATTTTGCCTCAACTCTTGTCGTTTCTCAGTTATGTTTCTTCGGGACTTAAATTCCAGAACATCTTCTATAGGAATATAACTGGTGTCTTGCTCTTCATCTGATGAACATGTATCCTATAACAAAATAGCATATTAGATAAAAGTTTCATAATTGCCGATATCTTTCTAAATACAAAACAATAGAAACAAACAGATAAATTGTATAAACTCATTTCAAACTGATATAAATGAGCACATAAAATATTATATTAAAGATTTTATTTAAAATTAGCTATAATAAAAAATTAAAATCTTTTGTGTTTGAAAAACAGAAAAAAAATTGCATACCAGCATTTCTTGGAGAGAAAGTGTAAAACCAGTACATGATATCTTATCCATTTTAGTATCCATACAGTCACCTCTCTCATGATTGCAGAACCCTTCAGAGCAGGCCACTTCTGACCCCTCAGGGGAACTCATGAGGGAAGATGAACCAGACATTGTTTCACAACATACATTATTTCCAGATGAATAACCACAGTCTTGAGAATGTTCATTGTGTGGTATAGTACCATTTTTGCCACTTGTTTTAACTTTCTTAGGAGAACTAGTGTAATCTACTTGACATGACTGACAACTTTCACCATTGGACTGCATAACATCATAACACTGATCATAGTTGAGGGGAGATAGTAAATTAGTAGGAATATCCTGAGCTTCCAGTAAGCATTCTTTACATTGGCACTTATCTTCAGGTTCTTCTGAATCTGCTTCCTGTAAAATACACACATATATTTTAATGAATTATTTTAGGATAGGATAGGAATAAGATTTTTTATTAATTATTATATATTCAAATTACCCACCATTGCCATTATTGTTAGCATTAAAATTTAAGCATATTTAGTAACATATTTTATATTCAAAATTAAATTTAACATACCTTGCATTTGCTTTCAATTGCCTGCCGCTCCTTCTTCTTGCGTTTCTTGAGTTTTTTCTGTTCTTTCCTTTGCTGTCTTGAAAGTTCTTCCTGTGTAATTTCATCATATAATAGTTGAAGTTTGGAGACACCACTCTTCATTTCAACAGCTGTTTCGAATTTTCTATATAAGGCTTCAACTCCAATGGCGGCTAAAGCTTGACACGTTCCTTCCTCCTCGCGAAGCCTTAGTGATATGCGTTGCAGACGTTCGTATATGCATATACCGAGACATATTAAAACCTAGAGAAAAACATTTGACATTGAATCAGAAAAGTATAATAATAATAAATAAAATTAAATTAGATATGCGCATTAAGTAATTGAACATAACAAATAAAAATGCATATTAACCATGTAAAATGTAATGAAATGATAACGAAATGTAACCCTAAGTCTATCCGTGACTATGGACTATTGCAAGTGTTAGAAAAGTTTCAAAACAACCAGCAACCTCTTGTAAACTGTACAAAAGATTTTATTCAAACATTTATACATAATAAGAAATGTGTAATTTCCATCCTAATATAAAATATAACATTTGAATTTAGTACAGGTTATAGAATTAATTTATGTGTACAACAGATATTGTAAATGTAGATATTAAGGTTTCTTTTAATTTAACCCTATAATATATCAGTGTACTTTTAATTGTTTAAAAAATAGATAGTTTATCTACATATGATTTTATATTCTAATGAATAATACTTGCCTCCTCTTGAGCAATTTCTAATGTAACGGCATGCCTTTCCCTATGATTTCCAAATAACTCTGGTTCAGCACGAGCTATAAGATGAGCTATGTAATCAGTTTTGGCCTGCAAATGTAAGTGTTTGTCCAACAAACATCGCTTTATACCCCCATATAAGGCACCAACATAACCTTTCTCTTTCTGTGGCTCCTTCTCTTCTACTAATAATTGATAAGCTCTTAACACCTGTCAATAAAAAAATATATATTATTTTTAGACCATACAATGGATTTAAAGACAAAGGGTGTGAATGTAAATTGATAATGTCTGTTTTATCTAAATCATAAATCATTTTATTGTAAGAATACTTCACAAGCATGTATTTCTTTAAATTTGTTAAATATTTAGAATTAGTTTGTTGTATACATAGAAATTTAACATTATTTAAAAAAAAACAAAGTTATATGTTTCAGTTACAAAATTTATAATCATATAAAGCTGTTAAAAAAACACACATTTTAAAACTAAACAAACCTTAGTCTTACAATCTGCACAAAATCTATGTTTCCGCAGATAATTGTGTAATGTATCATGTAAGGTATTAAAATGCACAAGTGTCACATGTTCCCTTGCACAAGGTCGCATTGCATCCCAAGCTGCGCACCACGCGGTCCGGCCTCCCCAGCCGCATGCGCCCCAGCCCCAACCACAGCTAGACCAACCCCGTGCTGTACCAGCCTCTAAAGAATGTAAGGTACAACGCTGGGATTTCTTCCATCGTGGCTGACTTAGTTGCAAACATTCAATACCAGTGCTACAAAAAAAATGATATAACAGTTTATGTGCTGTTTATGAAGCAATATTATTTTGTAATTAACTGTAAATGTGGGTATGTTAAATTCCCAATAGGGGAAATTAATTGTCATTTATCTACTCTTTTAATACAAAGTAGTTTTCCTAAACAACTGTCATGACACTAGGTTTTGTCAGCACATCTCAATATGTAAATGATAAATGTAGTATTTTTATAATATTTAATAATGTTTTCTTTAAGTAATAATTGTAGAATTTGAGCAGACAATGTAGTGTCTTGAAACCAGATTTTGTCAGCACATCTCAATATATAAGTGATGTAATATTTTTATGTTTTCTTTAAGCGTAATTGTAGTACAAAAAAAGTTTATTGTATAAACTATATTAAAAATAGGTACTATATTTAATTGTATTATTAAGACATGATATCTTTGTTCATGTTCATTAACTTTATTAAAGGATGCAGTAAGTAAAGTTATAACCAACAAAAATCTAGTAATAGTCTACAAATTTTTATTCTCTTTACTAATTAGACAAAAATATTTATTACTTCCTAATTCTTTAATTTGCTTCCAATTGATTAAATACTTGCCAATTGATTAATGAATGAAATATCTCATTACTTTTACTTAGATGCGCTGTCAAATTAAACAGCCTAAGAATATATGTTATTAACGATTCAAGTCCTAATAGGATTTAACTTCCTAAGTTCTTTTCACAGGAAAATATTGACTTCACTAATACTCAGTGTATTGAAATATCTAGAACATTTAAAAATATTCCACTGTCTAATTATTTTGACAGTTTGATCAATATTTTTCAAATATAGTATAATATTACAAAAACCATTCAATATGCACTTGTTTATTAGCATTAAATATAAGATGAAATATACATACCTATGACTATTCAAGAGTGTTGCTAGTGCCTGTGGATTTGTTATTTTATCTTCTTTTATTGTCATAATTTCATCTGGTGTTAAAAGTAAAGGATCTAGTGTTGGATGTCCTGATTTGCATAACTGATAAAAAAGTCTTTCAACACTGAAATTAATGATACAAAAATAAATATGGAAATGAAAGGTATCAAAAAGAAAACAATACAATATATTTCTACACTTAAATTCATTATGTATTTTATATAACAGTCAAAATTTTAATGCTAAGCATGAATGATTTCGTTTCACAAATAATATTTGTATTTTGTTATAAATTGATTTTTTTTATTTTAATCATTTATAAAATTCATATATATTTTGAAATTCCTGACCTTCTTCGACAACCAACACAAGGAATGCTTTGATTTAAAACGTTAAATATATCAGAAGCATCGACTCTAAGCGCCGATTTTAATTCGTCTGTCGTAAGGATTCTGTATTTGCGCATAAATTCTTCATATTCACGACCTTTAATTTGTGGACTGTCACAAATAAGGCCCATAGTATTTAAATCCATAATCATCTGTAAATTATAAATAAAATGAATACATTAACAAAGAATATTTCCAGAAAATAAGGTCAACATCGCGACGTCATAAGACAGTACAGAAGAACATACAATGCAGGGGAGATTTAACAAACAAGGAAATTGACTTAAAAAAAAATTATTTTATAAAATAATCAGGTATATATATCGGTAACTTTTAGTTTATTTTTAATCTTATATATAAATCTACGTTTGAGGTAATGTCAAAGTGCAACTTGGTAACTTACAGTTAAGTTTTCGTAAATAGTGAGTGGTAATTGTCGCCTTTTAATTGTTGGCTCCTTCTCACAATTATATATATCGACTAATTTAGCCATTTTTATGATTGTTCACATAAAAATTACCGACAAAATATACAAATATAACAAAATGACGGCTGATGACGGCTAACTTTAGGAAATACACGTCGAGTCAAGATTAGATTAAAATTTCGCATATTGACCATAGACTATAAATAATCAGTAACAAAATAAATTTTAAATTTGTATGAATTTATTCTTTATCTAAGAATATAAAATTTATTTATATGTTAATATTTCTACGTTAAAGTAAATCATTATTCACATTCTAGTAAGTTTTAATAAACCATGTAATCACAAATTTAGGGTTTTTTTAAATAAGTACCAGTGGTGCCAAACTAATAAAAATAATCTGACAGACAAGAATACAGATTACAGAATATTGTTGTAAATAATGAAAGTGGATCGTTATTCTTATTTGTTATATATACTTGATTAATTTATTTCAAAACGTACTATATTGACGAAAAGCTTCGTATTTCGTAATCATCAGAAATGTCTAAAATATTTACACCTACTAATCAAATTCGTTTGACGAATGTAGCCATAGTTAGGTTAAAAAAAGGTGGTAAAAGATTTGAGATAGCATGTTATAGGAATAAAGTATTATCATGGAGAAATAAGTTGTACGTATTTGTTTGTTTCTATTTATACTAGACTAAATAATAAATTAATAAAAAATATTTTTTAGGGAGAAGGATATTGATGAGGTGTTACAAACACATACTGTGTTTACTAATGTATCAAAAGGTCAAGTTGCTAAGAAAGATGATTTAGTTAAAATCTTTGGTAAAGATGACCTTACA
Organism: Dione vanillae; assembly: GCA_037178615.1. Taxonomy (NCBI): domain Eukaryota; kingdom Metazoa; phylum Arthropoda; class Insecta; order Lepidoptera; family Nymphalidae; genus Dione; species Dione vanillae. Next base: position 694,285 of record JAZFAU010000097.1, on the reverse strand, counting down.
GAAATTTGTAAAGAAATATTGGAAAAGGGTGAACTTCAAGTGTCAGATAAGGAAAGACATTCACAAATTGATTCCCTTTTTAAAGACATAGCTACTACTGTTGCAGACAAATGTGTTAATCCTGAAACTAAAAGACCATATCCAGTTTCAATCATAGAAAAGGCAATGAAAGATATCCATTTCTCAGTAAATGTAAACAAAAGTGCAAAACAACAATCTCTTGAAGTGATACCTTTAATAAAAAGTGAAATACCTCTTGAGAGGGCACAAATGAGAGTAAGAATGCTATTAAGCGGCAAGGATGCTAAAAAAATAAGAGACAAAGCAGTGAAATTAGCTATGAACATTGAGGAAGAGAATTGGGAAGCTGGTACTGCCAATATAATATGCCTTATTGATCCTGGTAGTTTTAGAATCTTAGATGAAATGATACGGACAGACACAAAGGGCAGTGGACAATTTGAACTACTGAACCTTAAAGAAATGATCGAAGGAGAACAGGCATTATAAATTTTTTGAATAATTAATTTTATATCCATGGTTATGTAAACTTATTAAATATCTTTTATATTGTCATTGATGTGTATAATTATGGTAGTAGTGTTATTTATTCATTTATTATAATCCAGTCCGTCGTGGCAGCAGAGGCGCAACATCTGCCTGTAACGTGCCACGGTTACTGGGTTCTATCCCCAGTCGGAGAAGATGGATTTTTCTATTTCCATTTTCTTCGCTCTGGTAAACAAGGCAAAGCGCGGCGTTGAGTTCCGCCACTCAACATGCAATGCCTCGAAAACGGCGGAAAGCGGGGATGGAGAAAGCAGGGACTGAGAAACGGAAGTGTCTTAACACTAGGTTCCCACGGTCCCTGCAGTTCCCTCTGCCTAACCTGCCTTGTGCGGGATAAAGCGTGAAGCTAAAAAAAAAAAAGAAAAAAATTATTATAATCATACAAGCCATAACAACATTAAATAATCAGAAAAAACAAAATACAGCAATATAAATTTTGAAAGTATATGTACTATATGTAAGAGTGCTGTATGCTATACAACCGAAATTAGAAGTTTATTAGATAATATATATGGAGAATTACTTTGGTTATTAAGACATTTATGTAAGTGTCAAATCTACACAAATATACTTGTTACTTTCGTACAAAACTATATGGTTTTTATACTTTTTTATATCAATTAAATCTAAATACTGCAATGGAAAAAAATAAAAACCCATTGAAATAAGAAAGAATATATTACTTTTTACTAGGCCATTCATAATTTTCTATATCTTAGATATGTAAACTATTTCTCGTAATTATTGAATAATATATAAAATATTTTAATTTAGGGCTTAAATAAATAAATATCAAGAGTTCTAAAATTTTACACTATGTTGTATGAAATAACTTGGTGTCATGTGTCATGAATGTATTACTGTTATCTGTAGCCATTACAGAATGATTGTATTTTTTTTTTCAATGATTTTTCGTAATAAAATATTAATAAACATAATAAAATAGTAATATAATTTTAAAGACAACAAAATTAGGAACACCTTTTATTAATATTAATAAAAATAGACTAATATATATTTGGTACCTACAACAATAATTACGAGTCAGCTAGTCTGATATAAACTTATGGTAATGTTTTTTTTTTTATTTTAAGATAATTTAATTATATTATATTTAAAAAAGGCAATAATCGTAATAAGTTTGCATTTAAAATAAGAATTAATAAAAAGGACATGCATCATGGTATAATAGTTAAATAAATATATTTAAATATTACTTTCTTTCATTTCATATAAAAAAATTATTTATTAGATATGAACAACTGTAAAATGAACATTTTATCATTATTAATAATATTTGTTAAATTTAAGTTTTTGAATTTAGTGGTATACGATAAAACTGATAATAAAACCTAACGTATAGAGGAACGTTGAAGTGAATGTACCCATCAGCAAATGAATGACAAATTAAAAAGTTTTATTTTTCTTATATTGGTACGAGATTTTATTGATTGTTTTCTTTCAAGATTTTCGGCCAGACGGCGACTGAAATTGCAAGTTACTGTGATATATTTATTTTCAATTATTAACTATTCTTATCAACCAATTAAATGAGCAGGGATATCGAGTTATGTCTATAAGTAATGGAAGGTACAGAACTGGGTGGCGACCAGCAATTCTGTTTGAGATGGAACAATTTTCAAGCAAATATAACTTCTCAATTCGAAGCACTGCGCGATGATGAGGACTTCGTGGATGTCACCCTGGCATGCGAGGGACACAGGCTTGAGGCCCACAAAGTGGTTCTTTCGGCCTGTAGTCCTTATTTCAAGGAATTATTTAAAGTAAGTCCATCTTTCACTCCCCACACTTTGATGTGTCACCATTACAATGACTCTAGTGAAAGTTGTTATGTATAAAACACTTGATCTACTTACAAATGCCATGTCTCGCGATCCAGTTAAGTATTCGTGATTTCATTATTTGTACCTACTTTAGAATTCTGTTTCACAATTTCTAATTAATTCATTGCTATTCGGGCGCCAATATTCCATTTTATTCGATAATTTTAGTTTGATCTAACACAATGATTATATTACTAAAAGCACCTTTCTATTTATTGGCATAACTATTTTTTCCCATCAACATTTGTCTTGCCAATTTTACTTAAGAATTTAAAGGTTGAATTGAAGATTGTGGTCTTCACAATTTTATATAGAACAAAAATATGATTTAATGTTGAAAAAAATGCTATTTATGAGAATAAATGTTCCAATTTTTTTTAAATTGAAAAAAAACCAAAAGTTATATATAATTAATTTATTATATTTGTGAAGGGATCTTTTAAATTCTGATAATAATTTAATGTTTTTTATTATATAATTTAAAATAACCTAAAATTAGCATTGAAATAATTCATTTATGTTACTATTAGCCATTAAAGATAAAATTTCATGTAGAATTATGATTTATGTGCAACAGTTATAAATGGGCCAATTAACCACCAACCATTTTATGAAATCACTACTGTATTGTAAGGTCCTTGCCCTTACAATGGACATTAACATTTACTTTTATTTATTTAGGTATTGCAAATATTTATATTTTGCATATTTTTATAATAGGAGACAGCAGTTTTTATATATCATATTCATTGTAATATTTTATTTTATATATCTTATCATATTAATCATTGAGTGATGACATGTTTAATAATTGCTTTCACTAAGACTTGTCCCCTTTTATATATTATGATATTATGATATTTTTTTGTTACGCAAACAATAAGAAAGACTAGAATTAGATATAATCATATATAATTGAAATAGGAATTATTTGTGAAGTTGAATAATCAGCCCAAAATATTCATCATTCATGCTTATAATTAATTTATTATGTGTGTTTCTTGTACTTACAACACATATACCTACTGGCTTTTATTAAACATATGTTATAACATAATACTCTGCTGGCTATATAACTATTTATTATAAGAGATAAATACTTGTAGATAATACTTGAATGCTAAAATAAACAATTACCTAGGTTTATATGTGATAATGAACGTATATTGTGGATACACATGTGGAAGTAAGGTATGTTTAAATTTAAAGCCATTATTGCATACTGTTATCAAGATCTGTCAATGACCTGTTACAAAATTGATAAGAGATGGTACTCAGTGATTGTGTTGTTTATTTTAAAGAATGAAAAAATGATATACTATTTTTTTTTAATTATTTAAGTTATCCTAGTTTTACTTACATATAATTCAATATATGTGGACAAGAACATCAAAATATATTTAAATTCCAAATAATAATTTATTTGCTTATTGGCAACACAAACCTTTACTTTTTTATATATTTCAGTTAATTTATTTAAATACAATTGTTTTAAAAATCTAGATAATTTTTCAATTAATTCAATCATTTCAATTAGACACTATTGTTAACATAAACTTAAGGCTTATACATAAACTTATATACTAAATTGTGTTGTGGGTGGCAGTAATCACTGATTCTGAGGTGACCTAAACACTCTTGCCATGTCTCTTATAAAAAAAGGGAATAAATTAATTATACTAGAAAGATAATCATTACAATAATGTTTTTCATTTTCTTGAACAGGCAAAGCATTTTCTTATTCAATTATAATCTTAATAAAATTGTTAAAATGTACATGTATACATAGTGATATAGTTACATTTTCAAGTTAAAGTATTTACATACAAAATATTTTTTTACCATTCATGGAGTATATTAAAATTAGTATCAGGAATATAAATTTCAAAATCTGAAATATAAAGGTGCTGTTAAATATGTCACAACTCATTAGGTGGAAGTAATTAACCTTAAAATATTGATTTATATCATGAAAAATGACAGTGGCAATGATTGTGAAATAAGTAGCAAGTTTTATACCCATGTTTTATGATAAGGTGTAAATAAATCATATATTTTTTAAATGTTAAGTAAGCAAGCCGTTACTATACTATAACTTTACAGTAAATGGCCACAATATACTGATTAAGGTTTTTTTCCCGATATATTCTGCATACAGTAGGATAAGTCTAGAAAATCGGAAGGTTTGATCTTCCAGACACAGCTTCTATAAAATGTTGTGTCTCATTGTTTTCAGAATAATCCATGCCCACATCCAATAATATTCATGCGCGACTGCGAGGTGTCCCACGTGCGCGCGCTCCTCCAGTTCATGTACGTGGGCCAGGTGAACATTGCACAGGCGCAGCTTAGCGCGTTCCTGCGTACAGCGGACGCATTGCAAATACGAGGGCTCACCGACTGCTCGCAACATAATGATAAAGTATGTTTCGTTATAAAGTTATTGATATGATTTGGTTTTTGTACGTATTCTGGAAACAATTTATTTTGGTTGCAGAAAGTGAATAGAAAGTCGCCTCCTTCCCAATTACGTAATTTGCTCAGCGCCAAGCCGTCACATTCTACCTCCTCCTCCAAAGCCGCAAGCCAAAACGTAGAATCGACGTCTGCCGATGACCCAGACAAGAATGCGAGTCGTCGTTCCGAGAGAAATTCTCCCGATGTTGCCAGAAACAATCTCAGCGAAGAAGCTTCCTTTCAAACTTCTAGTCAAATGAGGCCTAATAATGACGACTATAACCAAACTTGTAACTATCCTACGTTAAGGGTGAAAACTGATCTCGAAGCAACTGAAATTAACAATGATGAGAACGATATTCTCATGGATCCCGGGGACTCGGAGGGTGTGGAAAAATGCCAGGAGTTCAGCGCCAGCGACTTGCTCGAGCCAAAAATGGAAGTCTTGGAGCAGGAGGCCAGCGACGAGGAGCGCTCCACTTTCCAGCCTATATACTACAACGAGAACAACGCGTTGGCGAATCCCTTTGCCACTTTACAAGGTAACCTATTTGTTGAAGAAAATTACAATTTGCCTTGCGAAATTTATGTTCGAGTAATTATAAATAAGTCTGTATTTTTTTGTTTTGATACATTTATTGTAAAGTAAAAAACAAATAAATTAATAAAATTGCATCTACATAGGTAATATCGATCTCATGGCGGGAATGAACGCGGAGCTGCGCGACGAGAACTCTGAAGGTAAATACTTTGTATAATTCACGTTCACGTCATATCATTCACACGCACACGACTCGGACAGCCGCGCCCCCGGCGACCTCCCGAGCAGAGACTAGACCGTATGTCGCGTCGACGAGCTTGTACATAGAGAGCGCGCGGGACGTTCACGAGGCTCAGGCGCTAGGCGCGCGGGTGTCGGGTCGCGCCCCCGCCTCCGCCGCCGCCGCGCCGCACCGCCCCACCCCTCACCGCCCTCACCCTCCCCGCACCGCCGCGACTGGCACTACGGCCGCGTACTAAAATTCCAAAAAATTATATGATATAAATTTTAATCAAAATACATATAATGTTTATTGATTAGTACGTAAATCGTCATGAGCGTTGTAAAGTAAATAGAACGATAGAGGAATAGTGTAGGGGGTGTAGGGCGGCAGGCGGCTCGGGTGTAGCGGCGGGGCGGCGGGGCGTCAGGGCGGCGGGGGCGCAGTGCGATCGTGGTGTTGTTGGCAGCGGGCGGCGGGGGCGGCGCGGGCGAGGGCGGCTCGGCGGGCGGCGCGGCGGGGGCGGGGGCGGGCGCGGCGGGCGTGCGGTGCGCGCAGTGCGGGCGGCGCTACTCCAACGCGTCCAACCTGCGCCAGCACGTGCGGCTGATCCACGAGGCGCAGCCGGTGGTGTGCGCGACGTGCGGGCGCTGCTTCAAGACGCCGCTGTACCTGCGCCGGCACACGCTCGCGCAGCACCCCGCGCGCCTCAAGCCGCCGCCGATACCCGCGCTGCGGCCCGCACACCGCTAGCACGCACACCGCACGCCGCACGCCGCACGCCGCGCGCTCTCACACACACGTACACACACACACATCCCTCACACAGACACACACTCACACATATGACTAGCACATTGTAAACTCGGACGTATGTGAAGTTTTTTTAAACCAGATATTCTGTAAAGTTTTAACTTTATAAAATATCTGACTCCAAATATATACAATGAAATATATATTAAAAATAAATAAAATATTATTATTAAATAATAATAACATGAAGGAAAATGTAAAGTTAAAAATAAGATCAGTTTATCTCAATAACACTTAATATGCACTATAAAATATACAATTTGAAATGGCTTTGAATGCAAAAAACGATAATTGACGAGTATAAGTTTTGTCGTATGTCATTGATTACAACAATCGTCTTTCATATATTTAAGATCTCGGTTCGACTTTACAATGTGTCATTAGAGTAGACGTCGGGAGTATCATAAATATTATATATGTCGACTTAGTCGACGATATCGGGCGGCTGCCGGAGAATGTATATCCTCGTTAGGTGACACTGTGAAGATGTGGCTTTACGGTATAAAGAAGACTGTCTGTAGATATATCTAGTCTGTGATCGGAGCGTCGCCGGGGGCCTTCGCCGACACACCTCTCCGCTTATTGCGTGCCTTTCAATGTTACAAGTTACAACGAGGCGTAACAACGAGATTCCAATAGAAATTTGATTGTCTATAACGTTAAATTGTTTTCATTTTCATATACAAAGACGTAGTATACAACAACAAGTGATGTGGTCTGGCGGAGTCTCGTTGCGACACCTCGGACACCTTCCTTTCTGACAATAGACTGAACGTTGTTGAAGCATTTGTTGCGACCGGTGCTGATTTATCATAGTTATTTACAGGTTACATATACACACCTACATTACACACGTCCGTGTACAGCGCGCGTCCTCTTCCGCCGCCGTTCAATATTTTCATATTATATAGAGTAATATTTTGTACCGCAAGCGACGGGACGGGACGCTCGCGTCCGTTTTTTTATTGTCGAACTAGTGCTGATTACAATAACAATAGTGATATTTTTATACACAATAGCTTTATCTCTACACATTACAGATGTTATATTGTTGAGTGATCGGACGGCTCCCGGTCCATAGTTTGTACAAACACGTGTTACAGTTAATATTTGATATCTTCAGATTTACCTATCCCAGTGGACTATTGTATACATAATATTATATAATAGTTATTTACTGTTATCATTTAATCCACACCGTTTCAAACAATATAGGTTTAAGAAAGTTTAGCTTACGTTTCAATTAGTTACGTTACGTCACGTTGCGTTAGTTTTACGTATTCGGTTCGAACGACTGATTTATATTTTAGTTGATGATTGCCATTTAAAACGCTTCTAGTCATTTAAAAAAATCTGCATTTAAAAGCGTCGTGATGTCGAAGGTATGATTAGGGTTGTGAATTACAATATTAGTTTATCTATAATGAAATCATAATTAAAAATATCAGAATAATATTAGATCTCATCTTTAATTTATATTACTCTTGATCTCTAAATTTTCGTCTGCGTTTATTTCTAGGATTGTAAAATTTAATTAATAATTCCAAATAATAAATAAAAAAATATTTAAAATATTTGCCTATGTACTCGACGTATTAGAATTGTATTTTGGTAAGCACTTCCAAATTTTACTAAAAATGTTTCGAACACTAAGTTAAGTTAAGGTTTACATACATACAGTACAATATCTCTGACTCAGTGCTGATGTTAACAAAAGAATCTCAAACGTTTCTAATCTGTTTAGAACTATAAGAAATTTACTTGAGATATTTTATCAGCACGACGATAACGTTGTTAATATTATTATTATTACTACAAAATGATACAAATACTATATTGTTATGAGCTTCTATGATATATTCAGTTATTTAAAATATTTTATTGTATTTAACGAGCAAGCCAAGTTATTTCTACGTATGACTGTTTCATATTTGACGTATATTTTTCTACGACTATTTTATTCCGAGATGATTTAATTTTGTTTTAGTTATTCACTTGTTATCAATTATGTATTTGCCTGAGGCTAACTTAAGTAGTGCCATTCAAATAAGTCTACACACAATTTATATAATAATTATTTAAAAATATATACATATATATTATATATTTATTAAACAACATATTTTTTTATATATGATCGCAATAAATAGTCAATTTGATAGCAACTTATAAAATCCTTTATATTATTATATATTGTACCACGCAATAATGTGAAATGATACTAGAAACATATTACTCATGTTCGTCTGTGCAATCGCTTTGTACAGAATATAAAACCTTTATGTGTACATAAATAATTGTAATTTTTTTACTAAATATAAAAAAAATAAAGTATTGCGAATACAATTTGATTTTCAATTCAATCTGTAGGGTGTTAATTAAAATATTACCGAATATAGGATGATAACATGTAAGTATATTTCAATTGAGTCGATGCAATGCTTGTGATTGATGTAGTTAGAATTTTTTGTTTTATCTTCAAGCGATGCTTTACATTTGTTCCGATATTAATTTTTCAAATGTTTTTATGTTGCCAAAATTGTGTTAAAAAAGAAAAGAAAGAATAAACAAGTAAAGTTAAGTTAGATAAGAAATATATAGGAGAGTTCTTGGTAGAAATTTCTAGACTACACTGGAACAAGGTCCTTAAATATCTAAGGACCTCTTGGTGTATAAAGTGTATAAAGTGTAAAGGTGTATAAAGTTGTTACGGTAAAATAAAAGTCGTACATCAAACGACAAGTATATATTTTTTTAATATGCTTTAAATATAATGTAAATGTTAAAGATTTATAGCTTTATTTATTAATTTAAACTTTTTCAGTTTGTGGAGAGCGAAACACATTGTTACGAGTACCTATTTCTTCTCCCCCACTAGAAATAAAGCGTAAAAAATCTTATAAATTTATATGGCTTTCAGCAGCTATTTTCGACTCTCATCTCCATTTATATTTTGCACTAGGGACTATAATTTAAATATAAAGTTTATAAATCATTTAAATCCTATGATGTGAGCGTTTCACGTATATTTTGTTTTCGTTTGAGTACTAATCGTTCTAATTCTGTATCATCTGTTATTTTCTTAGAACATTTTTAATGTACATCTTCAAATATGGTTAGGATAAATCTAAGGTCCGCAGAGTTAGGCACATAAGGCGCGAGCTTTACCATAAAAACACTCGTCTTTTATTCCGTCTTAGAAAGTTTAAAATTTGTGAGTGACTTATATGCTTTACTCATATTGTGAATTGATTTACTTGACGGGCCCTTCCTACATATAGTTGTGTACAAGCAGGTGCGGGGCGGTGGGACGGGCGGCGCGCGCGGCCCGTGCCGGACGCGGTGTGGCTCGAGCAGCACCGCCGCGCGCTCCCCTTCGTGCTCAAGCGGGAGAACGAGCGGAACGCGCCGGCGCCTAGACTTGTAAGATTTATTGTTATTATTATTTTTAATCGTCTACATGTAAAGGCGACGGTTTGTGGGTTCGATTCCCATGAGAAAGATGGATTTTTCTATTTTCGTTTTATTCGCTCTGGAAACTAGGCGAAGCGCGGCGTTGAGTTCCGCCATTCATCACGAAATACCTAGAAAAAGGCGGAAAGTGAGGACTAAGCAACAGAGTGTCTTAACACTAGGTTGCTATGATTCCTGCGGTTCCCTCTGTCTACCTTGCTATGTGTGGGATAAAGCGTGAAGACAAAGAAAATATTTTTAATCATATTTATGTCTTGTTTGTATCTTGAAAACGGTTACTGAGAATTACGCTGCCGAACTTCATTTGGGCCAATGGTTATATATATACCTATTTACATACATTTTATTTACTGCTCTGGTAAGACACTCGCTGTCTTTAAATGTAGTAAAAATTAAAGAATGAAATATCTTAAATCTAAGCTATTGTATCAATAAGATCATTTTCATCTCAAATTATTTACAAGACCTTTTTTATGATACACGTACTTATATATTTATAGGTTTTGTACCTATCTACCTCTTTTCTAAGTTTCATGAAAAAAACATGTGAATGAAAGATGATGAAGCATTTTTATATCACGATATTTGCTGATACTAGATAATACTTTTCAATATGCATTAGCCATGACTGTCAAATATTCTAAAGAAGATTCTTTGTTTGCCATATGGGGATCAATTAGGAGACTTTAAACATTTTCATATAGACGGTTACTTATAACTATTTTTTTTTTTTTTTTTTTTTTTTTTTTTTTTTTATTTATTTAGGCAGAGGGAACTGCAGGAACCATATGAACCTAGTGTTAAGACACTCCGTTACTTAGTCCCTGCTTACTCCGTCCCCATTTTCCGCCGTTTTCGAGGCATTGCGTGTGGAGTGGCGGAACTCAACGCCGCGCTTTGCCTTAGTTGCCAGAGCGAAGAAAATGGAAATAGAAAAATCCATCTTCCCCGACTGGGGATCGAACCCAGAAACCGTCGCGTTAGCCGCGTTACAGGCAGACGTTGCGCCTCTGCGCCACGACGGTCCTCATAACTATAATTATACTTATAACTATTACGGTACTTATAACTATAATTATACTAATTTTCTTATATTAATTTTTTGTTTAAAATTACCTTAAACTATTACTAAATGTCGCATATATTTAATTTTCGTATGTATTATTAGAAATTTAAATATTTATAATAGCCAGAAAACTATTTCGTCTCTCCAGATAAAGTTGGGTGAAGGTGTGGAGATACGTGAAGAACTGCTGCGAGGGGTGAAGTGGGGGGATTATAGAAAAGTGACACGAGGGTTGGCAGCGGCTTTGTTTTCTCCCATGGAACTAGCTACTTGCTCAGTTACTGGCCAGAGATGGTCCAGAGCAGGTCAGGAGGCTCGGCCCACAAAGCCTCCTTTGGACCGCCGCCGCGTCCACGCGCTCATATCGTACGTCAGTAGACACTTCCCTGATGTAGAAGTCAGCCGCATAAAGCAAGTTCTTGCCTACAAATGCAAGGAGAATTGCGCCGCACTAAGAATGAGGACTGCCAGGTAAATAATTATGCAGATGCTTTAAGATTAATTCAAAGAATGAATTTCTTTTGTTTTTATACTAAAAATACTATTTGTTACTGCTAGAATTAATTCCTATTAAATGTTTATTAAATACCATTGTCTATTTGCAAATGGGGCTTCGTATTTGTTGTTGGTAAGGTCAATAAAGTCGCATGTGTTTACGATAAAACATATGTATATGTTGAATTGCATATGTAAGTCATATAGTAGTAGTGTAGTTTTATCATAATATTTTTATGATTTTAGTATTTATTTTAAAAGATTTTTTTTATATAAAAATGTTTCTTATTTAACATGCCCAGTAGATCACAAGACATTAATGTACTGGTTAAGTGATTTTTTTCCAATTTCTATAGTTTTATGTATAAGAATTCTGATTTTTAAATGCTCAACAACACGCTGAACAATTTCCGTTAACCATTTCCTTATTTCATACAGTTTAACTGGATATTATGGTTCATCTTGGATTTCATATATCAATGAGCAATGTTTATGCCACGCAACAACTTTTACTATAACATATCTTATATTTTTTGTTTACATTGTGGAAAACATTTTCCATGTTGTTTGTTTTTGTTATGGAAGCATTTTTTTGTTTCTTATAATTAACTTGACTGGTTTGATTGTGCTTAAGGTATTAAAAATAAAAATTAAAATTAAAATTAAATTAAATAATTAAGTAAAAATTACATTCAAATTACTCCAACGGATCCAAAGGTGTGCGTGTATAAACAGACAAAATTTTAAAAAATAACATACGTGTATTATTTTTGGTTTTCTTATTATACAGTATATTTACATAATATTTTTACTGTTTTTTTATAGTGCAGATTTTATAGCTATATGAAAATACATTTGATATATTGAAAATAAGGTTAAACTTCTATTTTGCCAAGGACAAAAGTTAGAAACACTTTTTTTAAACATCATTCGTAACATTTGAACGCCGCCGGCGCACTAGAGGCAGTAATACAATTTGAAGCAGGCTGTCGAACTGTTTCAGCGAGTCCAGCAACTACCTGCTGAGCGCGGCGGCGCGGCCGCCCGACGACGCCGCGCACCCCCCGCACCCCCCGCACCCCCCGCCCGCGCCCGCCGCCTACCCGCACTTGTGAGTCATGTAGATACAGAGATAGTTTGTATGTAGCTACTTAGAGGACCCTCGCAACGTCTGCCTGTAAGGCGACGGTTTCTGGGTTCAATTCCCACTCGGGGTAGATGGATTTTTCTATTTCCATTTTCTTCGCTCTGGAAAGTAGGCAAAGCGCGACGTTGAGTTCCGCCACTTAACACGCAATGTCTCGAATAAGGCGGAAAGCGAGGTCGGAGAAAGCAGACACTAAGCAACGGAGTGTCTTAACACTAGGTTCCCACGGTTAATACAGTTCCCTCTGCCTGCCCTGCCACGTGAGGTATAAAGCGTGAAGCTAAGAAAAAATGTAGCTACTTCCGCTATGCAGTAGGAGTTATACAATTAAGAGCACCACCCGCCCGCCCGATAAATGCGCGTGCAGTAAGCAATGCGAAACACAACTATCACCGTTACTACACTCTCTTGGGTTCAATTACCATTAGGGGAAGATGGATTTTTTTGTTTCCGTTGAGTTCGGCGTTGAGTTCCGCCACTCAACATGGAAATGCCTCGATAAAGGAGGAAAGCAGGGAACGGAGTGTTTTAACACTAGTTTCCTATGGTTCCTGCCGTGTGCGGGATAACGCGTGAAGTTGAAAAAATCTAATTTTAGTTTATTTGAAAAAATGTGTTAAAACTTCAATCACACATCATTTGTATTTGTTTATTAAACATTCCTAAAAAATCATAATTTATTTTTCATTTTAAGCTGCTAATATTTTCATTCATATTTGTGTTGCCAGCGAGCGGCCTAAAGGCGGCGGGGCGGCCGGGGGCGGCGGCGCGGGCGGCGGGGGCGAGGGCGGCGGCGGGGGCGGGGGCGGCGGCGGGGGCGGCGCGGCCGAGGAGGGCGAGGCGCCGCACTGATGCCCGCGTGTTGTTATTTACCAAAAAGAAACTGTACCGACAGTCGTCGTCGTTGGTCGTCGCGAAAGATTCGTATTTATTTAGGTGATATTTTTCTATCGGCTACTGATAAGGTTTTATCTCGTGACGCCGGGCTTGCGGGCTCGCAGCTCTAGCAATAATTTATCAGGTTCCTAAGACGAGTTCTGTAGTTAGGTTCTATTTGCACGAATATTCGCGTAACACTGCCGCTTTCTTCTGAACGAACCCTTTCGTCCGTTTTAGTCGTTCGATCGCTTTTATCGTTTCGTAATGTTAGTCGTATAATTTCGTTACGTTTAAATTTCTTATAGGAGGCATTCGAGTGCTGAACGAGGGACCGTTGCAATCGCAAAGTGAATATATCAAAATGGCATAATTTTAGAACTAACTTAGATATATTATATAGTCATTTCGTTTCATAGATGTAATGTAAAAAGAATTTATTTTGGAGTGTGTCGGGTTGGAAATTGAAAAGTCTTCGGAAAGCTGTGATGTGATGGTTATAATGGAGTCATATTTTTAAATACTTTTAAGAGTTATATCGTAATAATAACGCGCCTACGAGGTAGGGGCGCGGGGCCCTCGCGGGGTCCGCGCGGTCGCGAGGGTTCCGCCGGGGTCGCGAGGGTTCCGCCGGGGTCGCGAGGGGTCCGCCGGGCTCGCCGGGGGTCCGCGGGGTCCGCGGGGTCCACGCGCCGCTCCGCGCGGCGTCAATTCCTCTCTGCACATCTGCACAGGGATGTATTTATCATATCAACTAAGCAATAACTATTATTTGATAAAAGATAATAAAAGATTTTTTAATTTTTAAATACTATTTTAACCGTGTTGTTATAACGTAGTTAGTAAATAACTGAATTCTCTAAAGTCCATGATCATTTATACAGTTCTTTTGAACGATGATCGAATCCTCATAATAATTACTTGTCACATATGAAACTTCATATCAACGTTATTTTACGAAATTTTGTACTATTTAGTCGATTTTTATCTTATCGAAGGAACGAGCAGATATCGAACACTGTAGCGTTAGAATAATTTTCTACACTCGCTATACTTAAATAAGCGCAACACTAGGGAAATCGCGTAACGAAAGCAAAATATTTGATATTTAGTGAATTCGAATGATACTCAGTTAGTAGTTTAGCGTCTCGAACAATGAATACGTAACAAATACTCACATATCTGCTTGTCGTCCTCGGAGCGTGCCTGTGCGGGCGACGGTCGCACTAGTATCAATTGCAGTTACCATATCACTTCCACGATGCCAATCGAATGTTTTAATGCTCAATTTTGCCAAATTCTACTTGCCGAATGTCTTGTCCATTAATTTGTGTACTATTTATAGTCGGGGATGGCTCTTTGCTCAATCATAAGCGTTTATGTACGTTTCGAGTGTGAATCGTGCGTTCGGGAAGTTCACGTCGCGCCAAATGGATTTATATCATTAGTGAAAAATTTTAAATAAAGGAAAAAATTTTAATTATAATATAGGAAATGGAGAAAATTTATCGGAAATATTAAATAAATATAATATTATGTGACGGACGCTCGAGATGCAATATGTTAATTTAGTGCCAAATGATAAGTTAACTCGTAGCGATATGTCGTATCCTAATAATGCTCTTGTAATTTGTCGCGTAGTGTTAATGACCTATGAGGTTTAAAGGTTTCTTTTACAAGACTATATAATAATATATTTATACAGGGAAGAGTTAGGTATGTACGGTTCGGTATAAGAATGTTGTTGCGGTAAAATACTCATCGAAACCAGGGTGTAGAAACAAGCGAGCGACGAGTGCCTCGAGGCCAGCCACGGGCGGAGGTAGGCACCGGTTCATTGTTACGTCTACTCGCTACTCGCACTGTCTCACACTTACTTGTTTCTACACCCTGTTTGAACAAGCACTGAATGAGCAATAATGGAACAGAGAATTTATTTACTCAATTAAGATTTTTTTTTCTATTATTATTTATAATATTATTATTTTTTTTATATTACTAAAATATACATTATTTTGCATTTTACTATCGTAATGGCAGCTGTCCATGTTTGCGAATGCGGTGAATGATGAAATCAGTCACTGTTATAAGGTTTCGTAAATTAGTAAGAAACGGTACATCGAACATGACACCATTGGGCACAAATATTAGTAAAAATTCTATGGCTTATTTTTGCTTGCATTACGTAATAATTAGATGCAGAGTTGAGCCCTTGTTATGAAATGTATATTTTATTAAGTATATTTCCACTGAGCAATACGTCTACAATTGTATATAAGAGATCAGCATGAAGCCGCCGCCCGGAGGGTCGGTGTTGTGCCAAAATTAAGTGCTAGTCTTTAAAAAAGAAATGTTGTTATCATTTTCAGATTTTTATTTAGTCCAGAATGTGTTTGTTCCTGTGCTGTGAAAGTCATATTTTCTAACAAATCAACACTAGGTAGGGTGTGACGAGAACCGCCCGACGCGGCCGCCGGCCAATTTAATTTTAGGACGTTTATCTAAATATGTATAACTATTAGAATTATTATTTACACTATTACTAAAGTGACTCGTTTTGTGATTTATTATTATATGAAAGGCGGCGACGTCGGGCGGTTGCGGCTTGTATAGGTCGACAACAACAGGGTCTGTTGGCGTCGCGTAAACATATTGTTATATTGAATTTATATATATTTAGAACTGGAGAGTTCTGACGAACATATCTACGGTCCATAATATATAGTCAGTTGTCGTCCTATAGCGAAAATGTGATTCGAGTCATAAATGTAATATATGAAGAGTTGTGTTGGTTTGTTGCTATATTTATAGTATTTATATCGATGATATGCACACGATTATTTAGCTTTGAGCTCGTGCAATATTATTCCAAATTGTTTATAGTGAACTGTTATGATAATTTCTAAATTGTTATATAAATATTTTTGTAATTATAAAAGACAAAGGCGACTTGAATTCTATTTTTGTTGTGCATTTATTCTCAAATTTTATCATATTCTATAATTACCACAAACTCATTGTGGACTGTAATGTCTGCGTCTGTGAACATTATTATTAAGCTACGGTAGAAGGTTTTTTTTTTATATATCGCTGATATTGTGAGTCAATTCTAGTAATGTTAGTTCTTTAATTTAGACTAATTTACAACAGTAAACAAATTAAGATTGCTCAACTGAGATGCGACACTAACTTCTAAACACAGAATAATTTTATATTGATATGTCCTTTTATATCGTTATTTATGTAATAATTCAGTTTGATTTATTGTGAGTTTATTGTGGCAGCGCATGTTAATGTCTTATGTTTATTCTTAATAGAGGCCAAATGTTGACTTGCTTACGTGAGACTGTTTTGCCAAGAATCAGAAAGTATATTACCTACATTGTTTTAAAATAAATGCTTTTATATAAAGTTGACTGTTTTTTATTTCGTTTCCATTCCCATTAGAGTAATAAAAAAATATGAAAATTGTTTTATGTAATGTATTTTGTTTTTTCAATATTAATTAATGTTTTTTAAAAAAAAATTATGAATGAAACCTCAAAATTAGATGTGTTTCGACTAATCAATAATGTCCGACGCCTTACGTTATTTCTTAATAAAATACTTTAACAAAGTAAAAAAATAGGACCGTCGTAGCCCCAGCGCCTGCCTATATACGTGACGGTGGATTTTACCTTGTTTGGTTTGATTACGCTTAACTTCGAAGAATATTAAACAGAGCTAGCGATACTTTCAAGATTTGGTATCACGAATATTTTTTAATTTTTCTTGATGCAAATACTAAGTGGCATTTAAAAAATATCAATTATGTCGAAAAGCGAAACTTACGTCTTTACCGATGGAGGTATTTTGAGCTGCAGGATCAATTGTAATGTATATTTTGTTCTGAGGCATTGTGTTTTAAGTGGCGAAGAAGACGCATGTGTGCGCCACGACGGTCCTTCTCAAAATTCCTCCTTCAAATGTTTCTAATATAAATTGTAATTGGTCCTTTTTCAGATTTTTCTAATATAACTTGTAACAGGTCGGTAGCTAGAGTCAAATTTGAAGAAGGGCAGCATTGGTTACAGGTAGGTCGGAAGTAAATAAAATATTATAATTGATCTGCACTCGAAGCACGGGCCCCTAAATCGATCACCTAAAGTTATAAAGATACATTCAATAGCTATGCGTAGACAAATAATGTATTTTATCTTAGTTTTAGTATTTTTAAGGTAGGGCATTGCCCCACAATGCCCCCCCCCCCCCTTAGCTACGGCCTTGACTTGTAATTTGATCAAAAGGAATGAAGTCAAAACCTAGTAAGCGTCATTGCCTATGATTGGGAAGACGAAATACCAAATAAAGCTGATACGATGCAGGACTTAAAATTGGCGGTAAAAACATTGCTATAAGCGTCAAAGCAGCACCTTATAAATTTCTCTGTAAGAAAATACACTACAAAGGCCAACCTGCATCTTGAGATGTAGGTACAGCTTTTCGACAGTCAACACATTTTTTGAAGATCTTGAAAAGTTAGACCATCATAGGCTGTGTAGTCATGTCTAAATTGACCTTTCGTAAATCGTTTACGAGGAAGTTAATAAAATCCCAATATCGAAGTTAAATGCAATTGTTTTTAAAGCTAGGGCTAATGCATTTGGAAGATATCTTAACCTTCTTTGGGGACAAAAATAGTTCTGAGTTAAATTTGAAAAAACCAGGAACTCTTTGAACAATTAAGAGTCGCCAAAATACACGCTGTATTAAAATTCACTTCCAAAGGACAAACATGCCTCAGAACTTGAGTCAACACATCAATTCCACAATCCAATCAATTATAGAATTTATGATAGTAGCATAATAGAGTGGACATAACAAACTATTTTATTTGACAAGACGAGAAAGATAAGAAAAATTGTGTATAGTAGAATACAGTAGGTACCTCTTTAAAATGACGCAAATGAATATATATGATTTATAACTTTCAGCAAACCATTAATAGTTTGTAAAGGAAGGTTCTTATAACAAATCTATTTTAGATACAATTTTCTCATACGTGCCCACTTAAATATTGGTCTTTCATCTAGATGATGATCTGATATTTTCCTTTATTCTCGAGGTGTAAAACGGATAATATTACAGTGCTGTGGGAAACAAATCTTAAAGTAACAAATGTAAACTTAATAAGTATTTTGAATGTACTAACGAACTGACCAGGAATAGGTTTTAAGTTAATTTATATACGGTTGAAGAAGGAGTGAAAAGGATTACAACGATATCTTTCTATATTTTGCTAAAAGACCTAGGCGTGATCTTGGTATTCTAGCACTATTAATAATTAATTCCTAGAACGTACTTTGAAGACGGAATTAGTACAATAATTTCGAATTATAGAGGGTTTTTAACCGAATTTACAAGGAAAACTGAGCTTGGTAACTTTACCTAATATTAAAGTTAAAGTTGCCAATCTTGATTATTTAGAATCAATAATAAATCGTTGACGTTGTCATTACTCTTAGACATATGTCAAAAATGTTGTAAACGACAAATGAATGATTGTATTCCTACTATTAGTTAGTTAATAGTTATTTTAACTAATTTATACTTCCTAAATGAAATATTTTCTTCGATTGTATTCAGAAATTTATGAATTAATTGCCATCATTTTTTAATTATATTAGATGGCGTTTCCTCAACCTAATGCACAAAGAGGTTAGTTCGAAGATAGTCGACGAGAGAAATCAACAATTAAATATTATTTATTAATACTAAAGAACACTTTTAAAAGAATTTCATACAATTTTATTTTAGAATTGACAAACAGGAAGATTTTAGAAGAGTTGCAACTTAAAAAACAGATGCTTTTGAAACAAGGTGCTGTGGCTCCACTAACAGCAACCACTATTTCCCTAACACAGCCTAGTCCAGTTAGCCAGCTGCCTATGTGTTCTATTCCACCACTTTCTGCTACAGCGGTTAGTTTTTATTTTCAAATAAAGTTAATTATTAGGACTTACGAATTATATTTCTACTTACTTAAATTTAATTCTTTGTATAATATGTATTTAATATATTGTGGCTTGAAACGAAAGACTATAATGGTTAATGTAAAAAGATTATTTATTGAGATTATTAATCATAACAAATTATTAACAGACCTGTAAAGAAAAATAACATTAAAAGCTATTGCTTTAATATTATTACTTACAATATAAGTTTTTTTAATTTTATGTGAAATGTTTTAGTGACATAAAACCAATGTGCAGGCATTTCAAATTAAATGTAGGTAAAAGAGGTTCATTTACATATATTAAATTACTTTTAGGGATTTCCACAACTCCCTGAAGCTAATATAGTAAATACAAGTCATAGAGCTGCTCTACAGCACGCAAACGCAACATCTTGTGGCTTCTTTGTGTCTCAAGATTCATCATTTGGAAATCAAATTCTACCAGTACTGCCAAGATTTGATAGCAAGTGATTAACATGTCTGCTCTTATGAAATTAAAAGTTTTAGAAGGTCATTTGGGTACATTGTCTGGTTTTTCTGAACCCAAAATTGAACTTGAACAATATGAAACACCATCACACATCGCAGCTGTGGCTTTATATACTATGCAGGTATTATAAATGTTTCATTTCTTGCAATTGCATTTTTTTTGCTAAAGAAGCTAGAATAATACTTCATTTGGTTGTCTTGATAAAAATATTATTTTCTCTTTCAGACACAATATGAAGCTATAGAAAATAAACTAATATTAGATGCTGGATGTGGACCAGGTATGCTAGCACTTGGAGCTACATTGTTAGGAGCAGGGGCAGTGGTTGCAATGGACATTGATGAGTGTGCATTGGAATCTCTACAAGAAAACATTGAGGACACAGAAGTCACCAATGTTGATGCTATACTGTGTGATTTTCTTGGTTCCAAAGTGTACAAGTAAGTTACTAATTTTCTGTAACATTTGTGATACATAAGTTGTTTTGAAATATGAATTAAATATCTTTAATAATATTTAATTGTTCTATCAAGAAAAATTGTAACAAATTTCATTTCATAAATTTAGGTGGGACAACTATTTTGATACTGTGCTTATGAATCCACCATTTGGAACCAAGAATAATGCAGGTGTTGACATGAAGTTCCTAAAAACAGGTTTAGATCTATCCTGTGACAGTGTGTATTCATTACACAAATCTTCTACAAGGTAAATGCCTTGTACTACTGCTTGTAATATAAATTTTACCATAAATTTTGATTTTATAACTTTACAAATCAGTTTAATGGAAACTACCTTTTTTATTAAATCTTCTTTCATTATGTGAAACTGGTGGTGAGATTCTACTTACATTGAGTTTCATTTTGTCTCCTAGGGAAAGAAGGGACCAATACCTTAAATATGTTGTGCTCCCACCTACTTTTAATTGAATGTTCCTGGTATTTACTATATTATCATTATAATGTCTGCATACATTCAAAATAAAAATATTTAAAATTGTTATATTCATATAGGTCTCATATAAAAAAGAAGATTAAAGAATGGGAGGTAAAAGGCAGTATAATAGCTGAGCTGCGATATAACTTACCAGCCACTTACAAATTCCATAAACAACAGACAAAGGATATTGCAGTGGATTTATGGAGAATACATCATCCAGATTCATGAAATTTAAATTTTGTATTATTTAGACACTTTGATACTGACTAAGTTGTATTGTACAATATGAATTAGAAATAAAACAATCAATTTTTATTGTATATTTATTTACTTTACATCATCAGTCTTCTAAGCTGTCTTATTTATATAAAGTACATACCTATTTTTTATTAAATATTTTAAAGCAAAATGAACATGCTTAGGTATTTATGCAAGACAATATCACTTTCATTATAAGAATTGTATAGAATATAATAAAATAACATATATAGCATGGCACACATAAATAATTACCAATTATTCATCTCCAAATTTAATATTCTGTGCCAGTTTGATGGTGCCAGAGTAATTAATAGTGACAGTGGACCGTCGCATGTAGTTCTTCCAGCTGTCGGATCCACACTCTCGGCCGCCTCCTGTAGCTTTTTCTCCTCCGAATGCACCTCCCACTTCCGCTCCGTTGGTAGGTATATTGATGTTTACAATACCACAGTCTGAGCCATGTGGACCGATCCACTGTTAATAATTAATATAAACATTGAAAAATATTTTTAAACCTTTATTTAAATATGAAAAGTTATGGTTGTTTTTATATTTTCCAAATAACAAACCTTGAAAACATCTCCTAAATTTTCAGTAAACAAACTGGAAGACAGTCCCTGCTCTACTTCATTATTATATTGTATGCCAGTATCTAAATCGGGGATTTCAATACAATAGACGATGGGCGCGAAGCATTCTGTCTTTACTAGCGGTGAGTCGTGAGGCAGCCCCGTTATGATGGTGGGCTCCACGAAGTAACCTTCTCGTTCCATTACCTGTAAAATGTATAAGATTGGATGATTATAAGTTTATATTAAATCGATATCCCATGAAGTTGAAATATTGAGCCAAAGTATTTTTTTACGATGTTCAAAATCAAAATTTAAAAATCATTTATTTATGTAGGTATCACGGAAGCGTATCCATACGAGTCAACTTTTTATCTACTACCATTTCGGAAAGGTACTTTGTCATGGAGGAGAAGAAATAGCGACAGAAACTCCTGTTTATGTATGCACATACATATATATATGTTTCTTAAAAAGTGATGAATGATTTCTTAATATAATTATTTTTATATTAAAATAGCAAATCCTACTTTTCCTCCAAATTCGATTTTGCCTCCTTGTTTGACAGCCTCAGCCACGGTACGCTTGTAGGCTTCAACTGCAGCGGGAGTGTGGAGGGGCCCGATGAGGGATTCTGAGAGAAGCGGGTCGCCAATTCTGCTGATTACACCTGCGTATGCCTTCTTTAGTCGTGATACCACTTCATTGTATACCTGTTTAAAATATAGATATTAAATATCGTAGCTGGACCGTCGTGACGCAAATGTTTCGATTCTCACTCGGGGAAGATATATTTTTTATTTCCATTTTCTTCGCTCTGGCAATTAGGCAAAATGTGGTATTCAGTTTCAACACGCAATATATTTCGAGATAG
Organism: Dione vanillae; assembly: GCA_037178615.1. Lineage (NCBI taxonomy): Eukaryota > Metazoa > Arthropoda > Insecta > Lepidoptera > Nymphalidae > Dione > Dione vanillae. The sequence goes on along the minus strand of JAZFAU010000097.1, from coordinate 671,654 downwards.
AAAAAGAAAAGAAAGAAAGAAAGCGGGAAAGGAGAAAGCAAGGATGAAGCAGCGGAGTGCCTTAACACTAGGTTCCTATGGTTCCTGCAGTTCCCTCTGCCTACCCTGCCGTGTGCAGGATGAAGCGGGATAAAAACATGCCATAGCTATTTAGTATGAAGTATAAGCAGGTTGATGTGTAATCAAAGAAAATAGATTGCTAAACTTTTTGGTTGCTGTTATTTCGCCTAGACCACTTTACTTTTACTAGAGGATTAAGACAGTTTTATCAGGGTTTTTATGATTGTTAATATTTCATACCTTCTTATGTATAAGCAATCTTCTAGTCGTGGTACAGCGTTGTCCGGCAGTGCCGGCGCATGCGAATAGCGCTGCGTTCAGAAGGAGATCTAGATTGGCGTCCGAGTTGACAATAATGGCATTATTACCACCTAATTCTAGTAAATGACGGCCAAACCTCTTCTGTACCTCTACGCCCACCTGGTAATATCACAACAATGTTTCATAATTAAATAAAAATCAATTAATATCGATAACACATTTTGTTCATATATTTATTTATATGGGTGCTACGTTTAATTTTGATAAAATTTACTTGCAATTGTAAACAAGTTAAGAGATGATAAGCCATGGGCTTAACGATGTAAATATGGTAAAATAACTATTGTACTTCAAATAACTAATACTATATATAGATTGTTAGTATTTTACTAATATACCACTCTTGTGCCTAAAACTTGGCCGCATTCGTCGCTCTCTGGTTTTTGTTATTTCACAAAATTCAATTGATTTAATTTGTAATTGTGATTATATCAAACTGATATTTTAGAGGTTCCTATAGAACAGGGGATCAGCAGTTGAGTGGAAACGATGGAAGTGAATTGGATCGTCATTTAAGGAAATTAATTATTATAATTATTATCATTTTCTTAGTGTAATAATAAAACGTGCGGTATTGGGTTCCGCCACTCAGTATGAAACGTCTCGTATTTAAACCGAAACTGATACAGACGCTAGGTTTGGGTTTTGTAGGAATACAGCGCAAAACTAGCTGATATTTTTGCTACAACTATAACTAGTTAGTAATATAAAAAATTATACAATTATTAATTAATGTAAAATAAACGAGTCTTGCACATTTTTTAAATAAATGTTTGAATTTTTTTACAAAGAGAATATATGCTTATATTAAGTATTACCTGTTGGCCCACAGCTGTGCTGCCTGTAAACGATACTAGCTTAACCCTGTGGTCCTTCACAATAGTTTCTCCGACATCCTTGCCACCTACACACAATGCTGCGACGGCGCCAGGAATATTATTCTTTTCGAGAACTTTCTCCACAATCTTGGTAACCGCTACTGCAGTCAATGGTGTAGTTTCTGATGGCTTCCATACGCTTACGTCACCGCAAACCTTATTTATATTGTGGTTATGTTATTTAATTTATTTTTGAATAATTTAATATACACAGTCTTTTGTGCCTGTGTTTAAGTTTATTTAAAAGAAATTTAAATATTTTTTTTATTATATCGAGATTTTATTATATAATAATGTTATTAAAAATCTACAAGGGGTCGTACAATTTAATCAGATAATAATAAAAGTTGAAATACGATATTATTATCTTATAACTATATTTTGATATAAAGAATTTGAATGTTATTATCGTCGGAATATTATAGTTCTATAATCCATACATGATGATTAGATAATTATTATCAATTACGAATTGTAATTATTTTTATATACAGGTACGAAAACATTGCCTTGCCTTAATTAGGTAATAATAATACTATAAACTACGCCAAGCACTTAGAAAAATACTTATTTTTCATTAAATTAACTAATAATAAAAATATATCTATAGGTTTAATAAATAACTTTGTTTGCAGTGACAAATTATTCAAACAACATCTAATTACAGTCTTTAGATTATTAATTTTATAGATATGTCCTATCCTATCTATGTTAGTTTTTCATTATTCATAAGATCTACTTAGACTCGTAGGTACTTGAAATAGGTACAAATCCCTAAAGATATATCCCTAATGAAATAAAATTATTATTAATATTGGAAAATACTACTAGCGTTGTGGCGCAGAGCCGTTGCGTCTGCCTGTGAACGCGACGGTTTGTGGGTTCGATTCCCACTCGAGTAAGATGGATTTTTCATTTACATTTTCTTTCCTCTTTTTCATTTATTTAGCTTGAGTTCAGCTACTCAACACGCAATGCAAAAAGGAGGAAAGTGGGGAACGTAGTGTATTCACACTAGGTTTCTGCGATTCCTTCTGCCTACGCTACTACCTGTGGGATACAGCGTAAAGAAATAAAAAGGAAAATATTACTTACCATGGCAATAGCACTATTCCAACCGAAAACAGCGACTGGGAAGTTAAACGCGGTTATGATTCCAACAAGACCTAATGGGTTCCATTTCTCAATAAGCACGTGTCCAGGTCTCTCTGAAGGGAAAATAGTTCCTGGCAATGTCCGGGACAAGCCAAGAGCCAAGTCACACACATGAATGTATTCCACCACTTCTCCAATAGCTTCAGGGAAAATTTTACCTGTAAATAAAAATAGTAGTAAAAACTGATTATTAATTGGAGAAGAATATTATGTAAGTTATGTCATTTTGTACTCTCTCGTTGCCTTAATAATGGGCTGACGGCGATAAACTAAATCAAACTCCGTCCACAATGCTTTAAACTCTACTATTCTAAATTATACATAGTTTTACCTACCTTAGTATTTCATTAAGTCAAGTCATATATTTATTAACTTGGTATTTAGGTCCATATTAAAACTTGTGAGAATAACTTACCCATTTCCAATGAGACCAACTGTCCAAGAGGTTGTAATTTTTCTCTAAGAGCATCTCCAATTTGTCGCACAATCTCTCCCCTTGATGGTGCTGGTAACTCCGCCCATAAGTGCCAAGCCTCCTGAGCCGCCTTAGCACAAGATTCATAATCAGCTAAGCTGGCGGACTGTACTTCTGCAATTACTTTGCCATTTGCTGGACTAAACGATTGGATTACCTGTTTAAAATTGATGCCGAAAATTATAGATATTTTTTTATTTGACAGGTTAAAATGAAAAGAAATACAAGTAAATAAAATCACCTGTCCGTTGGCTTCCCACTTTCCATTGAACACACCTACATTCTTCTTATCTAAGCCCAAATCCTTTAAAAAGGAATATTTGGGGTCATCGACAAGGTAAGCCGAAGCGTTTCTAGCCATTGGCAATCGTAAGCGCAAAGCTATCACACGACTACAAAGTATACGACTCATCAGTGTAATCGATTACAACTAATGAGGAGACGTGAGTTTATAAAAGCAAAGAAAGATATAACAATCTTGTTTGTGAACAATAAAGGCGTTACATCGCTTTATCGTTCTGTTACCGATAAGTTGGTTGCCGGGTCATGGCTTTATGAAATATATCAATAATTATTTACATAAGACAATTTAATGTGATAACAATTACAGTTTATTTTCTAAAATAAACATATGAAGTGTGATTTTATCAAGTATCTCATACTAATGTTATAAATGTGAAAGTTTGTGAGGAAAGACTATTTGTTTGTCTTAGTTTTACACAAAAATTACTACTAATAATATAGATGTATGTACACCTCTGAATAAAAACTGGGCTACAAGTTATGATAAATGATTCTAATTCACTTACTAATAAAGACATAATGGCGTAGTTCAAGAGGAAATTTCTAGTATGTAATAAATTATATAGAAATAATTTTACTTGTTTTTCTTATCTAAGTTATACTTTTTATTTATAAAAGTCTATACAGGAAAATGTAAAAGCTTATAATTTATATAAGTTTAAAATTTGTAATTTTAAAAACAAAATAATTTATAACATTTTTATTTATTGTACAAGTTTTGTACAATACTGGCAGTCAACACATACAAACGTGAGAATAAGCTCACTTACAGCTATAACAATTATCTAATGTTGAGGTAACAATTGATCACTTGATTTAATCTATCTATGTATGTCACATTATTACACATGAACTACTTGTATCTTCCTCTTTGCCTTCTTTCATTTCTTTTGCTTTATGTGCCAAATATGTATTTTCATCTCTTTTCACCATCCATTCTGGCAAAGGACTTGCCCAATCTTCTGGAGGGGTCTCCCTTTTTTTCCATACATCATTTCGATAATGTGCCCTTAATCGTGTTAGCCTTCTTTCTTTTTCACTTTTTATTACAGATTCCTGTTGAAAATACATTGCAAAATAAAATAAAGTTAAATACATACTAGGAGTTTATATTATTATATGTGTTACTTATTATAATGGTTTTGTTACAAAATTAGAAAAGTAATATATTTTTTTATTTGTATTAAATATTAAAAATTATACTTACACCAGCTTTAACATCTTGTTTATCGACCCATTTACAACAATTATCATAATCTCTTTTCCATGGGTTGCAATCTAGTGATTTGCCAAATATAAAATACTGATGAAAACGTCCCTTAAAACTTGTACATTCATCATATTCATCTTTATATATTTCACAGTCTCGAATCTAAAAAATATAAAATCAGAAAGTTTGGTATGAACCCAGATATTATATTTGATAAATGTTATAAGATAAGGGGTTGTCTCAAGAACAGACATTTACTTTAAAGAAAATTATACTACTTTAGTGGTGAGAAAGTAAGACCTTGGTTGACTTTTGAAAACACAGTATCGAAAATACTGGAGGTATGTCACGTAAAAAGTATGAAAACTCCCCGGAGAGCACTTATGAAGAGGATAATGACAGTCGACGAGGCGAAAGAGGTATGCAAAGACCGCAGCGTTTGACGCTTCGTTCTCTCTTACTACCTGACTAAGGATAGAGAGTGAAGATGTGTGTATGTATATACTAGTTGAATTTGCCTATGTTTAATATAGAATTTAACAGAGTTCAAATATTTATAACTAAATGATATTAAACGTTTCATTTGGAATTATATTATGTTAATACTTACAAGCCACTTTTCAGTTGGATCTATTGACGCAGGTCCTTCTTCTGATATTTTATCTGATGATTTTCCAGAGTTTATGTTTTCTGTTTCTTTATTTCTTTCGTTTATATGAACTTTGTCAGTCATTTTTATATATGTTCGCTAGCTAACTTGGAAAGTAAGAGTAATATTTACAATTTAATTCAGCTCTTCATTACATAATACTTTCACAGTAATGATAATTTTCTGCAAAATCATATATAACTATTACCACCAAATTATATCATTTTATTAACAAGTAAGGTTTAATTTAAAATTCTATAATACTTAATTTTTGGTGTTTGTTTTAGAATGTGAGGTTATTTGTCATTAAAAACAGCTGATTGTTACGTCAGACTATTGGTGATCTCTTTTAAGACTACCTAAATTATTTATAAAGACTATTAAAAAACTCTCAGCTCCGTAGATGAAAGTATAAAATTATTTTAGCTTAGAAGTACAAGGTTTAGTAAACTACAAGGGCCACATTGAAAAAGTTTCCATCTGCAAACATCAATTGGGAATGGAATAGGAAACAGAAATCATAAGAATTTATCAGTTTCATACTGAAATATAAATATGATTATCTACAAATATTTACAGTAATTAAAATTTCAATTGTATACGTAGTAGTATTATAAATAAGTATTTATATATTAGGTGAATTATTTATGGTATTTATAAATATGACGTACTTGTGGAAATGTAGTCTGTGGACATGTATATCTGACTGATCACTAATCTATTAGTGATCATTATTCATAGATGATACACTAATACTGGTATAGATGCGCAACTCTCGATATTTTTCAATACAAACTTTTTTGTCCTGGGCGAGAGAGGGCGTTATTAGTACTAAAAAATTTCACTAGGTGGCAGCTTAGAATATCCGGAATTTCATATATTTTTAAAATATTAGGTATATTTTTAAAATACTATTATTAAAAGAATAAAATAAATTTAAATCTGGTTGATATGAATATTGTTGTTTTATACATAGTATTTTGCAAGACAAGTTTTATCTTCTAATAAAATAAAACACTTGACTATCAGTTTAATTTTTTATTTCTTTTTTACAAAATTATTATGCTTATACTTTAAAGAGGTCATTCATATTAAAGGTTGTTTATTTGCCACTTAAGACTATTTACACATTTACACCAACGATGAGTAATTAATTTATTGTCAAGATTATTAATCAATTTAATCAACATGACATGCCTTTATAAGAATGCTCATTAAGCAAATCAAACAATTTATCAGAGATAAAAGAATTCAGCAGTTTTCTGACATTCGTTGGGAAGTATCTTGTGTTCTGAAATAATAAAAAATCAATATTTAAAGCCTTACAATTATAAAAATAATTTGGCAACAATAATTTAACAATAAAAAATATCTATTATGTTAACTAATATAATAAATCATAAATTATGAGTATTATAAAGTGAAATTTAATATTGATGTTTATAGGTTTCTTAGAATATTTACAGTTTTGATTTTAGTGTCAATCAATCTTTTTAAACATTTTTATTAATATAGGCGAACTCAAATTTATATACGAGTATAGTAAATAAACATATACGATGTGTATGTTAGATTACTAAGAAGTTACATTTAGTATCTCCATTATATATTATCCTCACTTTTAAATGAAAATGAATAAATATTTTACACAAATACATATTTCGGCTAATTATCGTTAACGATATAATTAAAAACACCTGTTGGTCACACTTACCATCATTACTGCAAAGGAAATAACAAGTTAATCCGTAGACGTAAGAAATCAAAGATTCGAGTATCTTCCTAAGGTAGATCGTCAAAACAAGTATCAGAGTCCAGTAAAAGGCAACGTAATATTAAATTATCAAAATAAACACCAAGAAAATTTCAGTAACATCCAGAACACAAAAGCGAGCACAAATTTTTAAAAATGTTAAGTTTGCTGCCATACTTTAGTAGTTATACAATGTTGCCATTAAAATAAATAAGCTAATTTTATTTAAAATATGAAAAATAAAATAACATTAGAAATGAAAATAAAGTTATTAGTAAAGAAAATAAAAAATAATGAAATAATTTTAATTTTATAATTTATCCTACCTGTTAATGCCATCTAGTGGCGTAATACGTAAAAAATATCAAACTTTCTTACGTCCTGGGCGAGAGTTGGCGCTAGTTTCCTTTGAAACTTATTTTGTATGGGAGTTTCACCCCCCTGTCATTATTATTGTGATTTGTGAATTGGTGAAGTAGATCTATGTTGACTTATTTTGATGTATAGTCAATTCGTTAGAAAACTTATTATTTTCTTCGTGACCTTTGTTCAACGCCTAAGTTATCACACCTGCAAAGTTTTGCAATTTGACAAAATTTGAGATTCATCATGTCTATAAACAAATTAGTCGGAGGAGATTGTGGAGGTAACAACTCACTAGTTCAACTTACTAATATTGTAGGTCGTGATGCTTCAGTTTCACAGAACATCACTCAAGCTGATCGATTCGTCAATGAATTCATGTCACAAAATTCACAACATCCACAAAGCTTTAATATGAACATTTTACTAAATAGTATGCCGGAAATTGAAAAAACCGTTCCAAAAGCCGCGCAATTGCCATCATCAAGTCAGTTACCCCAAATAGGATCACAACGACATGCTCCTTGGTTACCTGGGCCATCAACATCATTCATGACAGCTCCGATGAGGCCATTTAATATGCCTTATCAACCTTCACTTCAATCACAATCCTCTAATATGCAAATTCAATATATAAATGAATCAGATTTAGAGAAAACAATGGATGACAATGTCAAAGCAAAGGCCCAAGAGTATGTTAATAGTGTTAAAGATGATGATCAACATGCTTATAATGAATTCATGTCCTTTATGAAAAGGATAAGTGCTGGTGAGCTAAATTTGGGAGAAACTGTTGGAGGGGAACAGAAACAAAGGAGTAAAGATGAATTAGTTGAAGAGATGGCTGAAAAATATAAAGATGAATGGGCTAAACTAAGCAGTATTGATGAATACTGGGACACAGAAACTGCTTATGGTATCTCAAATGAGTATTCCTTTACAGAAGGAAATATTATGTTAGAAAATAAAAGTGCTCTTGAAATTGGTAAAGAAAAACTAAAACTTGGGGATATTCCAGGTGCAGTACTATGTTTTGAAGCTGCTGCACAGCAACATCCAGATTCAGCTGAAGCTTGGTTTCTTTTAGGGACAACACAAGCTGAAAATGAACAAGATCCTTTGGCAATTACTGCGTTAAAAAAGTCTTTAGAATTAGATCCTAGACAACTAGAAGGTTATATAACATTGGCAGCTGCTTACACTAATGAAAATATGCCTAAATATGCATACTTAGCATTAATAGATTGGTTAAAAGCTAGTCCAAATTACAGTGATACATTTCCACAAGATGTCAATGTCCAAAAAATGAACCTTAAAGAACTTGAAGCATATGTGACATCTTTGTATCTAAAAGCAGCACAGTTAAATCCTTCCCAAGTTGATCCAGATATTCAAAATGCTTTGGGGGTTATTTTTAATATAAATCAACAATATGATAAAGCTGTGGATTGTTTTAAAGCAGCATTGATGGTGTCACCAGATAATGCTAAACTTTGGAACAGACTAGGTGCTACTTTAGCCAATAGTGATAGATCAGTAGAAGCTGTTGATGCATATCAACAAGCATTAAATTTAGAGCCAGGTTACATCAGAGCAAGATTTAATGTTGGTATTACATGCATGAATTTATCAGCTCACAAAGAAGCCGGGGAGCACTTCTTAGTGGCATTAAATCAGCAATATAAAGCGAAAAATATGTTTCCCGGTACAAACTTAGCAGATCCTAGTTCTTCAACAATTTGGACAACATTAAGGATGGTCTGCTCATACATGGGAGAACATGATATTGCAAAATTGGTTGATGAGAGAAATTTAAGTGAACTTAATAAGTTCTTTAACATAGATTCTTAACAGTTTGTGGTCTTTTTATATTTAGATTACATAATATTTTTTTAAGCATATGGTATGTGATATGTTATCATTGGGAAATATTTATTAAATATATTCTATTTATGTAACATAATGATAAGTTGTTAATTTTTTATACAAGTTTGGTAATAAAAGCTATAAAAATATATATATTGGATTTATTATTAAACACTTTCTTATGTAAAAAAAATTTATTTTTTTTACATAAGAAAGTGTTTTAATTTAAATTATGTAAAAAAAAGTACATTGTTAAGTAACACTTATTATAAACAATACTTTTTATAATTACAGTGACAGAGTTTTGTATGGTTACAAAGTTACATTTGATTTGTTGCACATTTTAAATCTCTGATATTGATAAAAGGTTAGATAAAGTGAATACTTACATATAAACACAGATTGAAAAAAAGACAATTAGTAAAAAATAAATACCTATAAATATGCAAGATTTTTATAATAAATCTTATCAATAGAAAAATTATATATTAAAATACATTTTTTAGTTTATTCTACTCCTTTAGGTTTACACTTAATCCATATCCGACAGGGCAGCCAGAGAGTAAGAAAAGTAAAACAATATGTTACACTTGGATACTCTCACTAACCACTTCATACATGACCTATTTGGGAGCTGATTATATTATATGTGTATAAGTTTGTTATTGAAACCAAGGATTACCCTTGAATTGTTTGTAACCTGTTAAAATATATATGTCATAAATAGTATTTATATATGTTACTGGTCTTCATGTATAAATGTACACATTGCATTTTCTAAAGGGCATCCTTGGGGGTGGTTTTTATAAAACCAACATTCTTTTTGTTTAATTTTTAATATTTCATTATTCTTCTTCTTTTTTGTTTTTAATTCTTCTATACTTCTAGGGTACCTTAGTTGGACTGTACCATATCGGACTTCAAAAATACTATGGTGGTTTCGCAAAAGAGTTTGTAGCCCACCACATTCAGACTTTAATATTTTTAAATGTTCAGCTGGTATTAGCTGAACAAGCTCAGACAATTGAGCTGTTTTTCCATTTGACCAAATTTGACCTGCTTTACAATCTTCAAGTAAATAATCTGCAATTCTTTTTACTATTGATTCAACAACCATATTATCTATCTGTGTACAATTTCTGACTCTTTCCACAGGGTTTCTACTTTTAAATCTTTTTGGTTCTGATGCACTGCTATCTTCATCTTTTACACCAATACCATTATTTATAAGCTCTTGAATTATACTCAAATATTTTTCATATTCACATTCCTTATACTTCCTAAATTCAGAAACAAAACATATTCGTTTTGTGCTAGGAATTTTTAATCTATCTATTTTAGTGTTGAATCCACACTCCATACATAAATTTCTTATGTATATTAAATATTCTGTGTACTGGCTTGCAGTTGAATTTTTCCTATTGTATTTAGAACCATCCAAATTATAAGCACAACAAGGTAAAAGAAAAAATTTACAATTGTAAGAGGTTTTTGCAGCAATTATTGGTATCCATGGAGTAAGTTCATCAGAATGGTTGCCAATAACCCAATCCACATTAGAAAATATATCTATGTTTGATGGAGTTACTGTGTACTCCTAAAAAAATAAGTGTTGTCAGATGACATAAAAAAAATATATTATCAATACACATTTTGTGGACATTTAAATAAATATTGTTAATTACATAATATTTGTGCTCACTTTTAATTGTATGTTACTTGGATACACATCCCATATTTTTCTTTTCCTTACATCTACTCCAAACCCTGGATGACCTTCCATGGTTAATATATAAACAAGAAGTCCATTACCACATCCCACATCAGCAAAGGTCTGTGGTTCACTATAACTTTCCCACAAAAGAAGTAAATATGTTGCAATAGCAACATCTTCATATACAAATTTTAATGGGTCTGTGCTTTCGGGCCATATCTGGAAAAGTATTACTAATAAAAGTAAAATAGAATTGTACACAATATTAATGAAATAAGTAATGTTACATACCTTCACCATGTCCTTTCCATATTTAATTTTAAGAAGGTTATATTTCCTATAATATTTTTCTGTTGCAACAAGGGCTAAAGATTCATTGCAGAGTTGTACTTGCTTATTATCTTCAGTGCTCCATTTATTAACTCGGGGTAAAACAGAATGTTTTAACCAATTATAGTTTTGAGGGTCATCTATAATTTAAGAAGCGTTTTACATCTATAAACATAAATATAAATCTTTTAATTAAATGAAACTAACCACACTTTAATGTAATCTTATCATCTATGAAGGAAAAGGTATATGGACATGTAGAGCATACTATTTGCTTAGTTGGTGTGATATCATAAAATGTAACTTTTTTTAAAAGTTTATCAATGCAAATCATTTGAACAGCACGCTGCTCTTGCATATAAATTTTTGGAAGGAGTTCTATGAATATTATTTCAAATTGAGTTTCATCTTTAACAACTTCAAAGTGGTATATTTGCGCTAACTCCTTTATAAACTCATCTATATTTAATAATATCATTGTGTTCAGTTTATATTCAGTGAGGGACTCATTCCAATTACTATTGTCTGATTGAATATAATATTTCTTTAAAACTATTGAACCCCACAGCCTCTTATTAACAACATGAGGTTTATATATCAAAATATTAATGGCGTGCCAAAAGTCCGGAAGTTCTTGCTTTAAAGTTACAGATTTACAATCCATGATGGTTTAATGGTGGCTTGTGTTAACTAAATAATTAGGTCCTTTCTCTAAAATTCTCTCACCATTGGACAAATATAAAATTTACTTTCATATAATCTTTGTCAAGTTACAATTGACATTGACATTTCTCACGACATAACGAAAATGACAAACTAAGTTATGTGTATAAATTATTTATGTTAAAAACAAGTTCATAAAGTAAACATATGTCGAACATATTATTTTAATTAGCAATGTGAAAAGAGAAAAATGATTTATGATGAAAACATCATCTTAATTATTTGAAAATATAAAAAAAAATGTAATTTATAATTAAAACCTCAGGATACTATGAATAAACTATTAATTCAAATATTTTTTTTATTTTTATGTTATTTTAAACAGGTTAACTTATTCTTTTAATTACCGTCTAAAATAAGGCAACGGTTATTATTTTATAGTATTAAAATATTTTGCTCGTGGTTTCGCACACGATTCTATTTTTTTTATTCAGAAAATAAACGCTTAAAAATTTATATTTCATCATTCATTGTAATTCTTTAAGCCAACAATATTTCACGTATTTACTTATGTCCTTATATTTTAATTTAAATTGTTAATATAATATTGAATAACACTATAGCTGCCAGAAGTCAATGGTACTCAGCTGTACCTTCAGCAACACCTTTACACGTGCATGGTACTCAGCAGCTCATTACCAATCATTGACAAGTAGTTATTGACATAATGTCATTAAATAAATTTGCTGACAATTGAATGTCATATCGTCAAATTTATGTTGTAATTGAAGTTATATGTTTTTAAAAATTGTTTTTATTTATTTTAATATTTTGACATAAACTTGTTATATACATATGCTAGAGTGAAACATATTTTTGACGATATATGTAGGTAATGTCATACACTGAGCTTGAACATGGATACCAAGGGTTGCGACAAGCTACTCAGCCGCAGTTTTACGTCGGCGATGACGGAAATCTTGTTCCAATAAGATCTCCTGTAAGTATAAGAATATTAGTGACACACTTAAAGTAATTGCCTATTTAACGTGATATCTATCTAGAGTTTAACAGTATGTTTCTGTCAAATCTCTTTAAATAGGTCTGACTTCACGTTTTCACTAAAATCAATATTATAAAGTCTATATGAACAGAAAATCTCGCAGTGGTTAGACGTGAAAAGTAAATATGTATCTTACAATGCCTTGCAAACACTGATAGAAAGTGTAAAAAGCATTTATAAGAGTTGATATCATTTGTTTACTATCAAGAACATAGAGCTGAATTATTTATAATCTCCAAGTAATGACAATGACAAGTGAGGTAACATAACATGTTAATTTGTGTCAAGAATATCTTGGTTATCATGTGTTTTGTAGTTGTAACCAATCATTTGTGAGTGCACTTCAATACTTATCATTAAATTGTGTGTAATTGTGATAGTAATATGATTATGAGTCATGGAGTGGCAGTGGCTTAAAGACTGGTGGCGTTTGAAAAGATGGAGAAATAAAAAAAAGAAGGAGCAAAATGATGATGAATTTTGTTATTGTGATGATTGCCTGCCTGATGTGAGCTATAATGAAAAATTTCTGTTAATTTTGTTTCCTCTTATATGTAAATAAATATTTTAAATTATTACATCACATACATAAACAGTACATGATTATATTATTGGCTTTACTACAACAATGACATTTCTATTATTTCACTTTTGTTAAAATATTTTGCAACTATACAAATAAATAAACATAACCTATAAAAATTTTATAAGAAAAATTATTAATATTATTAAATTCATATGTAATAACATTGTGTTAATATTCTATTACATTTCATGATTAATATCACATGCTTTTATATAATTTTACATTCCAATATTTATAATTTATGATTATAACTTGTCAGTTTATGTAAATACAAGATTAGCAAAATTATCATACAATAGACTTTTGACAAGTATGTATTATTTGCAAGTATTTTTTTTTATTTAATGCAAGTGTTTAAATAAAATGATTATTATTCGGATCAATAATTGATATAGAGATAATTCTTGACCTTGTATTTGTGTATTTTACTGAAAAAACAATTACATATACATATATTGGTACAAGTTCTTGCAAATATAATATAATTTTGTAAATAAAAAATCATTTACAACTTGAGTTTCTTATTCATTATTTTGTTGGTAAATTTAGATCAAAACATTATTCAATATTACACTATTTGTTTGGCTCATTTTTCGATTTTGTCTTTTAGTTGGTTTTATTTTTCTCATTCTTATAATGTATGGTAAAGATATTTATTAATTGTATATTCACACTTTTTTCCTGCACATAGCAGGGTAGGCAGAGGGAACTGTGGGAACCTAGTGTTAAGACATACCATTCTCTGCTTTCCGCCTTTTTCGAGGCTTTAAGTGTGGAGTGGCGGAACTCAACGCTTTGCCTGGTTGCCAGAGCGAAGAGAATGGAAATGAAAATACTTATATCATGCCTGAGTGGGAATCGAACTCACAAACCGCCGCGCGGCAGACGCTCCGCCTCTGCTCCACGACGGTCTATACACACGAAACACACGAGAAATATTTTTAATGCAAATTTTTTTAACTTCACACATATACAATGTGCTAGATATATTTATTTGTTTGACAAGCAAAATTTTTAAATAAATTATTAAATCTAAAAACTGAAATAATGTGCGCCAATGTTACAATTCTTTTTTAACTTATACCATATGTTCTTATCAAAAATATTGATTATATTAGTATTAATACATAATATATAGAATTAATATTTATCATAATGAACTCCTATCTTTACATTTATTTATATTTAATATTACTCAGAACTAAGGCTATGGCTGAAAAGCGAGTTACATCAATTTTTTTACATTCCATTTACGTTTACATTAAATATTTGAATCGTTTTAATTTCAAACATCGTTTTAGGGCGAGTTGGATCTGTGCGAGTCCCTAGACCCGCACTGCGATGGCGGGGGCAAGAAGGTGGTGGTCGGCGTATGCGCCATGGCCAAGAAGTCGCAATCGAAGCCAATGAAGGAGATCCTCACCCGCCTCGATGAATTCGAGTTCATTAAGATGCTCGTCTTCCCAGAGGAGGTTATCCTCAAGGTTCTGCTCACTATCTAACATCAGTAGTAGTGGAACAAAATAGCTTACAGGCTTCGCATTAGCACTTAATTCCTACCCTATTTGTACCCCATAATGAAAAGGAATATTTTGTTTCACTACTTTTATAGGGTTTCTTTATTAACATGGCACTTAGTGTGAAACTCTCGGCACTTTATTGGATTTCGCCTTGTTTTTGTATATCACATCACATAATGCTTAGCTTTATTTAACTGGCGTACGATGTATTTGAAGTTATTTTCGCTTTTTGTGTCATTATGTGATTAACTATTGTAATTGCTATATCTAGGCTTCGAATGTTGAATGAGCACTGAATAATTTTAAGATTAATTTTCTATTTTCATTTTGCAGATGCCGGTTGAGGAATGGCCAATTTGCGATTGTCTTATTTCGTTTCACTCCAAGGGTTTTCCTCTGGACAAAGCTATTCAATACGAAAAGTTAAGGAAGCCATACGTGATTAATAATCTTCACATGCAATATGATATTCAGGTAATTATATATAAAAGGTTCTTCCTTTCTAGAAATTTGATTTGCTGTAGTATATTTAGAATTAATATTTGAATGTTTTTTTTTTATATTTTAAATAAATCGAAAAAAATCAATTGTATCACAAACACAGCCAAAAAGATTAAAATCAAAATTTAAAATTTTAATTTTAAACTATAAACATTTTTGCCGTAATTAATAATAATTAATCACACATATTTTCTTAGTAGTTATATCTCGTATGTTATTAAGACAGGGCAATTTTCCTTTACAATATTCTAATTTACAATTGACAGACGGGTTTTATTAAATGTAAACAAATAAGTCTTAGTATTTTATTACTAAATTGTATTTTTAGTCAAAGAAAATATCACCTTTGTGGAAGATATTTATTTTAATTAGTATACAAGTAGAAATATAAACTTATACAAGTAATTTAATGTATTCATAACTATAGGTAACAACCGATTTATCACAAGAGTTTTTAGTATCAAAATAAATAATATTGTTTTATGAAAATGACTGGACAATGTTATATTTTTAGGTATGTCGTGAGGTACGGCTTTTTCTCATTTAAATAATGTTTATGCCGATCACCTCTAGCAACCTTTTACCACAAACTTGATATTTTAAGCATTCGTTAGATTGTATCTTTATTTAAAATTTTCAGGATCGTAGGAAAGTTTATGCAATCTTGGAAAGCGAAGGGATCGAAATACCGCGTTATGCAGTTCTAGACCGAGACTCCCCGGACCCCAAGCGTGAGTAAATTTTCTTAATGACTATGAATTAATAAGATATACAGAATTATGTACATTATTCCCTCTTTTAATTTATAATTTCAGCTTCGATCAACATAACTTGGTAAAGAAAAATAAAAATGTCTAAGCATAATAATATAATAAGTTAATACCCTCGTCAATTTGAGACATTACTTGTAAAGTAGCATAAAATAATTTCTCCCCTAGTGGAAATCGAACCCACAACCATCGCATTTACAATCCAACGACTCCCCACAGCGCTACTAGTCTCAGTAAAGCTGAAGTAATCTATTCTAACATACAAATGTACTTAAATTATATGATATTTGGTAATAGATCACGAGCTGGTAGAATCCGAAGATCACGTAGAAGTGAACGGCGTTGTTTTCAACAAACCTTTTGTGGAGAAGCCGGTGTCTGCGGAGGATCATAACATATACATATACTACCCGACGTCGGCGGGCGGCGGCAGTCAGAGATTGTTTAGGAAGGTATGAAGGAAATATGTTCAACATATATATAGTAAAATATATCAACTAGCGAATCGCTGGCAGTGTTCGCCCGCTCGATCAATATTCGTGGATTAGACTAATATACTATTCATAAGCGTTTTATATCATTTTTTTAATTTATTATCTCATTGAAGTAGAACTCCAAATTTTAATTTTAATAGTAATATACTTGTGGAAATTGAATTTGTATCGATTGAGTCGTTTATGAGATTAGAGGTTAGAAACGCACAGACAAATAGAAAATTAAAAAAATCTATTACATTTCTAAATGCCAACAATCATATGTTTTCAAAGTTACATACTTTGATGTAACTTTGAAAACATGTACACATAGCAATCAGTTATATATTTATTATTAACAATTTGTTCCTTAGATTGGGAGCCGGAGCAGTATTTATTCTCCAGAATCCAGGGTCAGAAAGACGGGTTCATTTATTTATGAAGATTTTATGCCCACTGATGGTAAGAAAGACTTAGCTACCGTTAGCACCATAATTTGTTTTATATTACATAGTACATATATAGATAAAAAAAGTCATTATAAAACAGTCAAATCGTTTTATTATCCCTTCATCCAATGTTACTTATGCATATATTAAAATTCAAAAAACAACAAACAAAAAACAACAACAGACAAAAAGATTTAAATTCATCTCTATGGGTTTTTCTTTCCTGAATTAAATTGTTATTATATAAAAATTTATGAAAGACCGTCGTGGCGTAGCGTTTGCCTGAAAACGCGACTGCTTATGGGTTCGGTTCTCACTCGGGGAAGACGTATTTTCATTTTGATGTTTTTCTCTCTGGCAACTAGGTAAGCATGGCGTTGAATTCTGCTTCTTAACACACAATGCCTCGAAAAGGCGGAAAGCAAGGAACAGAGTGTCGCCACACCAGATTCCTACGATTTTTGTGGTTTCCTCTGCCTTACGCTGCTACGTGCGGCACAAAGCGTGCAAACGTGACTATTGCGCGTCATCTATACTTTATAGGTTATATATATAGCACATACAAACGAGTGAACTCTAGGTACAGATGTGAAGGTGTACACGGTGGGGCCGGACTACGCGCACGCGGAGGCGCGCAAGAGCCCCGCGCTGGACGGCAAGGTGGAGCGCGACTCCGAGGGCAAGGAGATCCGCTACCCCGTCATACTCTCCAACCAGGAGAAGCTCATCTCCAGGAAGGTGTGTCTGGCCTTCAAGCAGACCGTATGCGGCTTCGACCTATTGAGGCGAGTGGTTACAGCTATTGAAAAAAAGGAATTAGTGATTAAGTATTATTTGTGATATAGGACTCGTATATTTTAGATGTCTTATAAAATAGTATAATTATAATAGTAATAATAATTATACTAGTAGTTAATGGTAACAATGTTACCTTTATGATTTTTAAAATGTGCATCCACACTGGGGAAAGCTTTTATAGATTTATTTATGACAAATTTGGACTGAAGAATCGATTGTTTGTGCCTATTTTATAAATGTACCACTAATAGAAACCAATACAATTCCAGGGCGAACGGCAAATCGTTCGTGTGTGATGTGAACGGCTTCTCGTTTGTCAAGAACTCCAACAAGTATTACGACGATTGTGCCAAGATCTTAGGCAACATGATATTGAGGGAGTTGGCGCCTACACTTCATATTCCCTGGTCGGTGCCCTTCCAGCTGGATGACCCTCCCATAGTCCCGACCACATTCGGTAAAATGATGGAGTTGAGGTGTGTCGTGGGCGTCATAAGACACGGGGACAGGACGCCCAAGCAGAAGATGAAGGTTGAAGTTAGGCATCCTAGGTGAGGGCTCATTATAAATGGCTAAATAAATCTGTAATGTCGGCAGCAATTGTAAGAAACTTTTTGGCTGAAATTACTTTTTTGTAGATATTTTTTTGTCGTGAAGTGCAATGAGCGATCACTCCGATGAATGGTTTAAACAATTTTTATATAAATAAAGCGGAATTAAAACAAAAACTAATTTTTGTTTCATGTAAAAGTACATAATATTCTAATCTTGTCATATAATATATTTTCTGTCTAGGTTCTTCGAAATATTTGAAAAATACGAAGGTTTCAAGCACGGCCACGTCAAACTGAAGAGGCCCAAACAGCTTCAAGAAATACTGGACATCGCGCGCGCGCTGCTGGCGGACATACACACGCGGCACGCCGACCCCGAGATAGAGGAGAAGCAGGGCAAGCTGGAGCAGCTCAAGAGTGTGCTGGAAATGTAAGCTACACGCCAATGCCGCCATAGAAGCGGCATAGCACTTGTACTTACTAGGTCCAATGCCGCGTATATGGCGGCAAAAATCTTTTCATTATTTTCATTACTATTGTTGTCGTCATATTTATATATAACCATTTATGCCAAACAAACAAATAAAAACGTTGAAACCTTTAACAAAACATTCAATTTGAAAAATATTCGCCATAAAAAAGCCCAAATGTGCAGAAAAAACAATACTATTTATTCATAGAAGGATAAAAGGATTGTAATACTCCTTAGAATGTGGGATGCAGCAAAAGTTAAAATGTTGATGTGGTGAAATGACGACATGTTTAATTGCTACCAGGTACGGACACTTCTCGGGCATCAACCGCAAGGTGCAGATGAAGTACCAGCCCCGCGGGCGGCCGCGCGGCTCCTCCTCCGACGACGGTAACGCCGCACACGGTCCGACACCCCCTCACTTCATATTTTATCTGTGTCTGTCGTTCAGTGCTGCCAACTTACAAAACTAACCTAAACCTATAAAGCAGTCCCAACGTGAGGCGTACGCCCCGCCTGGGGGACATTTTGAATTTAGAGTGGGGATAATATGTAGATTCAAAAACTCAAGACTACATCCTTACAATGATCGTTAGTACTTAGAAAGCGTTATAACGACAAAAACTCAATTCAATTATACTATTTTAATATGTTTTCGTATCCAAAATCTTTATATGCATTTGATCTACTTAGCCAAAATAATTGTTTAATATATTAGAACCTTAGACCTCGAGAGAAATTTATTTCTAAACAAAATTTATAAGGGGGTAATAGCCATGTTCCATCTGAAAAGTGGGACATGGACCCAATAACGTTGGGAAATAGTACTATAGAGAGTTAAAACCTCATCGCATATTTTTTTACATTTATCTTTTTTTTATTTTCATTATTTTATCTTAACATAAAACGTCTTGTTTATTTTTATGTTAAAAAAATTTTCTTTCTTCGTCTTATTAAAATTGTTTGGGTAAGTTTTTTTTATTACTATATTGGGAAGTTTTTGATAAGTTGGCAGTACTACCACATGATATGTTTGCTATGCACTGCGACAAGCATTATAGCTTTAAAATAACGTAGAAATGTAAATATGCCTTGAGAACAACACAAAAACAGTATTTAGTTACCCATGTTTAGTTTCTAGCAGTGGTTTATTTTAATAAAGAAGCATGATTTATTTTTATCAGTCACATTGCATAGTAAGAGGTCAATAGATTTAAGCTTTTTTAATTTCTCCAAATAGAAATCACGATCATAATTACTGAAGAGACATAATTTTTAAAGCGTGCCTTTTGTTTCTGTTTTAAAATAATTGTGAATAATTTCTTATTTTTTAATATATATTTAGTGTGTCAATCATATCCAACCTTATTCATTAAATCACTATTTATACTAACTAGAAATCAAATAGTTCAGTTAACACGAAGAGCAGCCATCTGTTTTGATTTATTTTATAGTTAATCTTATTTCATTCCTATTGCTCTTCGCAAAATAACTTATTTACAACAAGACGATATATTTTATACACACTACGCTTTAACTAACACGCTTTGTAATATTATATTTATAATTATTGATATAGATTTTCTATAGGTAAAGGATTTCTAATGATTAAATATTTAATTTTTTAAATAATATATGTGTTTATGGCTCAATTAGAGGATGTTAATTAAAAATGATAACATATTGACTAATAGGATGCGACGGAGAGCCGTCGTTAGTACTGATACTGAAGTGGGGCGGCGAGCTGACCCCCGCCGGCCGCATACAGGCCGAGGAGCTGGGCAGGATGTTCCGGTGCATGTATCCCGGGGGGCAGGGGCGGCATATACCAGGTATGTGTTTTTTGTGATGTTTTATATGTAGGACTTTGTTTTATTTTTGTAGTTTATTATTATAATTAAGTGATAGTTGTAAACATGTTTTTTTAAATATATATATTGTAATTGATGAAATAGAAATAAACTTTACCCATTTATTTGTAGGTTAACCTATTAAAATATTATCTATTAATTTTACCTGTTAGTTTGATTGAAAAATTCTAAGGTATATCACAATTGCGCTCTAAGGGACGTACTAATTTTATGAATATAGGTCAATGGAAAATATAAGTTTGAAAATCAAAATTGGCCAACCTTATTCGTGGTTATAGGTGCTCATCTCATATGCAAAAAGTTACAGTAACTGTACTAACAGCTTAGTTCCTTTTCATCACAGGCGAGGCGGGAACGCAGGGGCTGGGCCTGCTTCGTCTGCACTCCACGTTCCGCCACGACCTGAAGATCTACGCGTCGGACGAGGGCCGCGTGCAGATGACGGCCGCCGCCTTCGCCAAGGGGCTGCTGGCGCTGGAGGGCGAGCTCACGCCCATACTCGTGCAGATGGTCAAGTCCGCCAACACCAACGGCCTCCTCGACAACGACTGCGACTCCTCCAAAGTGCAGAATATGTGAGCCAGTGCGATATTATCGGGATCTAACCAAAGTTTAC
Source organism: Dione vanillae (assembly GCA_037178615.1). NCBI lineage: Eukaryota > Metazoa > Arthropoda > Insecta > Lepidoptera > Nymphalidae > Dione > Dione vanillae. The sequence goes on along the minus strand of JAZFAU010000097.1, from coordinate 650,241 downwards.
AAGTTTTGGGTTTTGATAGTTTTTTTATGTCGTTACGCTTTTTTCATATATGACAGGGTAGGCAGAGTACAGCAAAAATCATAGCAACCTAGAGTTAAGACACTCCGTTGCTTTATCCGTACTGTCTCCGTCCCCGCATTCCGCCTTTTGCGTATTGAGTGGCGGAAGTCAACACCGCACTTTGTCTTGTTTCCAGAGCGAAGAAAATGGAAATAGAAAAATCCATCTTCCCCTCACGGGAATCGAACCCACAAACCGTCGCGTTCACAGGTAGACGCTTCGCCTCTGTGCCACAACGGCCCTCAAGGAGTTTTTGTATGGCAGGGCGAAGGCGCGTCTGCACGAGGCGATGCAGATCGAGCGGCCGTTCAGCGCGGAGGAGCGCGCGCGCATCAACCCGTGCGCGTCGCTGAGCATCGCGGCGGCGCTCGACTTCGTGAAGAACCCGGCGGAGACGTGCGCGCGCGTGCACGCGCTCATACGCCGCCTCGTGCGCATCGTGCTCGCCAAGCGGGACGACGCCAAGACCAAAGGTCGCTTATTGTAGTCCTCTTTATAATATTACTGTAGATGTAAGTAATACGTATTGAAAATGATTGGTTTGTTTCAGTATATTTTAATCATTGTAAACGATGAATAGTAAAATTGTAAATGATAAGGTCCTTCTAAATTTCCTTTCCTTTTTTAAGTCCTCTTTAAAATATCTATGCTAAGATGCAGATAAAAACAAAGGAAATAAAGTGTTTGTTCCGGTCTATTTTAAATGTATCATTGTAAACAATGAGAAGTCATATTCAAATTTTTAGTAATATTATTTAAATTTGCCAAGTAACGTTGACGTTCTTACTTTTAGACACGGTCCTATATCACGGCGAGACGTGGGAGCTGATGGGTAGAAGATGGGGCAAAATAGAAAAGGACTTTTGTACAAAAAACAAAACGTACGACATATCCAAGATACCCGACATATACGACTGTATCAAGTACGACTTGCAACACAACCAGCACACGCTGCAGTTTGACCAAGCCGAGGAGTTGTATATTTATGCTAAATATTTAGCCGACATTGTTATACCGCAAGTAATTAATGTTGCATCTATATTTTGGTTTGGTTGTTGCTTTTAATATGTTTAAAGCAGAACGGCTTTACGGACTTATTATAGCTATTCCCGCCATTGTTTTCGAACAGGTTGAGAGGTAACCAATACGTTACAAATATTTTTTTTTTAAATAATATAACTAGTTAACCATACTATAAGTTTCGGTAACCATACGATAACTTTTTGTTGTCATAAAACAGATCCAAGAACAATATTTACTGTTCAATAATGCGGTGAAGCTTATTTATATATATAGTAATTGATATAAAAAACTGACTTACAATATTGACAGAACAATAACCTATAAAACTTGTGACTTAATTATGTTTCGTTGTAAAATTATATTTACAATTTCATTTTAGGAATACGGTCTGACTATGCAGGAGAAGTTGACAATATCACAAGGGATCTGCACGCCTCTGCTCAAAAAGATACGCGCTGACTTGCAAAGAAATATAGAGGAATCGGGAGAAGAAAATGTTAATAGATTGAATCCGAGGTAATAAATGTTTGAAGTCGATTAGAGTAAGTATGTTACAAGACCGAGAGAGGTTTTTACAAAAAAAAATTATACTATCACCTAACCTCTCATATTAAAAGTTATTTCAATTTTAAACTGCTTCTTTGACATTTACACGAATGTTATAAATTGTCCCACAAATGTACCGCATGAGTTGATAGTCCGACTGCGCGGCGCAGGTACAGCCACGGCGTGTCGAGCCCGGGCCGCCACGTGCGCACGCGCCTGTACTTCACCAGCGAGAGCCACGTGCACTCGCTGCTCACCGTGCTGCGCTTCGGTGGACTCCTTGACGTATGCACACGCACACGCACACACACGCACACGCGCATTCGCACGCGCACGCACACACATATACACGAGCACACACACATACACTTGTGTCAGATGCTGCTCCTATGAGTAGTAGTAGCTAAAATAAAAAAAGTAACCTTTATTTCTACTATAGTACTTACATTACATCTCTTAACAAAGCTACCAAATACTATTGTAGAGTCAATTATAATTATAAGTAAAGAAAATAAATGTATAAAATCGTTTCAAGTGTTGGTCTCCCCTTTAGCGTAGGCCTCTCCTAAATCTGCCCATTTTTCACATTCCCCGAGTAGTAGTAACTATAAGAAGTAATTGATTTTATAAACGATCCTAATAATCCCAGATTTCTAATAACTGAAATCCCACAAGAAAATTATATATGACATTCCTTTTAAATATTTGAAGGGAGAGATGCTTACATTACAGTGGTAAATGCAATTAACAATCCAATGCTGCCATTTATATTAAGGGTTTCAGTTAATTAATCATATTTGTACAATGTAGATAATGACAGACGAGCAATGGCGACGCGCCATGGAGTACGTGTCGATGGTGTCGGAGCTCAACTACATGTCGCAGATAGTGGTGATGCTGTATGAGGATCCTACTAAAGATCCGTGCTCAGAAGAAAGGTATGGACATTGTACAGGCACAAGTTGCTAATTTATTTATAAGCATTTGAAGCGTCTACCTGTAAAGGCGACGGTTTGTGGGTTCGATTCCCACTCGGGAAAGATGGATTTGTCTATTTCCATTTTCTCTTCTAGAAATTAGGCAAAGCGCGGCGTTGAATTCGTCACTCAACACAAAATGCTTCGAAAACGATGGATAGCAGCTAACCAACGCAGTATCTTAATTCCTGTGGTTTCTGCATTTCCTTCTGCCTACCCTGCCATGTGCGGGATAAGCGTGAAGACATAAAAACATTTTTTTTGAAATATTATATTATTTGTAATTAAAATATTGTGCCCATTATTATATTATTTTGTTGAAATTTAACATAATAAGCAAAGTACATACTGAGCGTTCATTGTAACTTTTTTCTTGAAACCAATAACCCAGTGTACTTTACATATAAATCGCACATTCACATCCAGGTTCCACGTGGAGCTGCACTTCAGTCCGGGTGTGAACTGCTGCGTACAAAAGAATCTGCCTCCCGGGCCCGGCTTCCGCCCGCACAGCCGCAATCACTCCACCACCAATAACTCGGTAACACACACACAAACTAGCACATACACACACATAGAAACGCGCGCACACACACACACACTCACATGCATACATGTTACACATACAAACACGCACACGTAAATACACTAATTAACATACACCCACGTGCATGTAACACCTGTAGGTGTTTCTGACACGGCGGCCATTATCAGAACTACTTATAGAGAAAAATATTTCGAGGCTATATACAAAATACTATTTAATAATTATTAATAGTTTGGATTCAGTAGCATTTTTTCCATTTCACGATATTTATACGTGCTGTTAACGCGTGAGGTAGACATCATTAATTACGAATGACGTACTACAAAAATACTATTAAACGTTGTCAATCTGTCACCTTTCATTCAATAAAATAACCAAAAGAACAAGAGATATATCTCTGTCCCGCTCTGACTGTACAGTGTACGCTAGCATCATGATTGACAAATGGTGTTTTATTTTGAAACAATAATTAAATTATTTTATATGAAAAAAATATTTGTTTATTTTTGAAAATTTTACTTCTTTTATAATTTTACCAATTTTATAAAGACTAGTTAATACTATGGTTGAAATTACGGTTGCCGTTACAGCCACACCATGTATACACACATGAACACATACTCCTAATTTACACCCTGCTATATCATGATGAGATTTTTTGCTTGATACAATCACTATTACACTAGTTAAAAACATTTTGTTATTGTTATTTATTATTATTTCAGAGTCCATCCGATGAAGTTAAATGTATAGAAGAAGAAGGCGAAGACGATCAAATGGCCAGCTTGGAGACTCTGCAGCCGGTAAGTACGCTTTACGACGCACGCGAATACGAAATTAAGATTTGATTTACGACCCTTTATTGATGATTTAGTTCATCTACTAGAATGTATAAACAAAAAAAATTAAATTAACTGCTCTTTACAACATTGCTATTGCTTCACAGTACATATTAAATTACATTCGATGAATATTCATTATTTACGTTATGGCGATTAAATTTTGTGTATCATGTATTTTCATTGTTTACTAACCAAAATGTGTTATCTTTTATCAAATAGCAAATTGCATTTAAAGTTCAATTCTATATAAATTCATTCATTCATCATTCATTCATTCTAAATAAATTCTATAGAATTTTTCGGAAGTAAATCACGTCGAAAATATTCTTGGTAATTATTATTACTATTGTTTCAGGACAATTTGGACGAACTTGATAATACATTTTCTCCGAAGAAAATGACTAAATCCAAGTTGCGACCATCAGATCCAATCCCTATCTGGTAAGTTTATCAAAGATTTTATATATATATATATATATATATATATATATATATATATATATATATATATATATATATATATATATATATATATATATATATATATATATATATATATATATATATATATATATATATATATATATATATATATATATATATATATATATATATATATATATATATATATATATATATATATATATATATATATATATATATATATATATATATATATATATATATATATATATATATATATATATATCAGTTAATTGCGTATTGAATGGCAGAACTTAACGCTATGAAACGCCGCTCTACTGCACTCACTCTGCAATAATCATGAATTTTCTTTTTTATTGTTCTGTCTTAGGTTTGAGATAAGCCAAGAATATACTTTATTGCGTCATAATAACATTCCGTTTACTGTTTGAGATAACATTTATCTATTTAATGTTTGTTGAGTGCTGACAAATATTGTTTTACTAAAGTATATTTGTACGGACGGGGATGATACCATCGTTAGGTCATGTGGGGCAATTACTAACGCGATATTTGTAGGTTCAATTTCTGCTCTGGTAAGCTCATGGGCATCATTATTTAACATGTTTCTAATTATGAAACAGAAATCATCCTCAAACATAACATTTTGTACTAAAACATGATAATTGATATATATTTTTATAGCTTCCGATTTATCCCGCATATAGCATGATAGGTATAAGAACGTGAGGACCTAGTGTTAAGACATTCTGTTCCCTGCTTTTCACTTTTTCGACGCATTGCGTTTAAGTGGCGAAATTCAACGCCGCGCTTTGCCTAGGTGCCAAAGCGAAGAAACTGGAAATGAAATATTCTATCTTCCCCGAGTGGGAATCGAACCCACAAAACGTCGCGTTTACGCGTTATTAATGCTTATGCTCACTTATGTATATTATTATAATATATTCAATATGTTTAAAATAACGTTTAAAGCTAAAACATTATTAGCTTGCGCGGCGAGTGTAGATTGTTTCATACGCAGTAGACGCTCGCATGCAACATTTAGTTTTTTAAAGTGACTATATTTGATGCGCGCAGCAACCTGCACTACACGGTGAGCGGGCACGAGGCGTCGGCGCTGGCGGCGCGCCTCACCGAGGAGCTGCGCGCGCGCTCCGCCGCGCCCTGCGACCCGCCGGTACTTTGATTTATTTTTATACTCTATACTAAAATATGAAAATGGATGAATTTTAAACCTCGTTTTTATCTTCGCCTATCTAACGTAAAGTGTCTGATTGTGTTTGTAAATTATAGCTCTTATTTCATTTAAACAGTTTAACCAGATTAATCGCGTATATTATCTTTATTTTTCGAACATCAAAATTCGAAAATCAAATTATAATATACCCCATTAAGCTGGTAAAAATGTTTATTCGGATAAATATATATGGAGACATTACAGTTGAATTGCGCGATTATTTCAACCGGCACACAAGCAATATCCACTAACCTGTTCGGATAGTCGAAGCTCTATTTGTTCTCTATCTCTATCTATATTGAGAACTTACTACTTATATTCACTTTCTATATTTGTTGTCATTTCTTTAGTTCTCCCCATGTTTACACATTACAAATGAAACTAACCTAGTGACTAAATTTTGTGATTTTATATTCAAAAATACGTTTTTTTGAAATCTAAAATTATTTATACAGACATGAATGTTCGTCTATTGAATCGATTAAAATAAAAGCCTTTATTATAAATTTAAATGTATATGATTAATTTATTATTTGATATATAAAAAAAATAACAGTGTGAAGAAAAAGAGTCCAAGGAGAGTGAGGACCCGCAGCCGCGCGCGCGCAGCTACGACCAGCACAAGCAGCACGACAACGGTAAGAGAGCGTATGGCTGGGGGAAGGTGGAGAGTTGCACTTTCAAGGTGTATTTATATGTACATGTTAAGTATATTATTAAACGATAGTCAGTTTGTGGACTAAACGAATGAATGTTGCCTTTTACAATAATATGAAAGTTTCTATATTTTGTTATTATTATTAACATTCTTATTAATTGATTGTTATGAAACTACTTAACAGGTACTTCTCTGAATACATTTTCTTGAAATTTGAATTCGATACCTTCCTTCATTTATTTATTTTGATTAACTTTAAATTGACTAGTTTAACCTTTTTCAAGCGAATGCTGTGTTATACAAAATGTATATTAAAATATATATGGCATATAGTTGGAAGTCCCGCTTGGAATGAAATGGAAGTATGCATATTTTTCTTTAACATTTGACCTTAAAGAAGATCGTATACGCAATGTTAGTTAATAATATTTGGCTCCCCTTTTACTAAAATTAATTATGACTATGAAAAGATTAGACAAATTTGAAATTATTTTTTAGTAATTGGGCTATTTGAAATGAGTTTTATATTTGACCAGGATATTCAACCATTATTATTATAGTAATAATTTATTTCCAAACGTACTAGTCTAATGAATGTTATTCCAAATCTTTTGTATGAAATACAATTCGTGAAACCCAGAAATATGAATAACACTTCAAAATTTACAATATATTAAAAACATTGTTTAGTATAATATTCTTCTAGTCCGGTGAAAGAAAGACATGCATTTCTCACTTTATCCCGAATTTGCCTTTTAACCTTGCATCTCACAGCAGATGTGCATTAGTGTTTTTTGTTTTTACTTAATCATGTTCAAATAACTTTTAGTGTAGTTTTAAGAAGTTTTCGCTGTAAGTGTTGCCAGGAGTAAAAAATATAAAAAAACAAGTTTCTGTACATACATTTACTTAAGTTTTTAATACTTTAAATGAACACTTTTTGGTACGAGGAAGTCACCTGGCAACATTATATATAACTTATGGCGTTTTATGAATATATATTTTGTGTATTCTTTTACTTGTGTATTTTGGAGTGTGTAGAAACACCACCATGGCAGCGCTTCTCTGCCAAAGTGAGCTCATTCTGGCCGGTGATTTTGTGTGTGTTGTGCGTAGCATTCTAGCTCCCCATGTGTGTGTGCGTTTGACTATTGTTTAGTGTTTGCCTTTGCATGAAGAGTGTACTAATGACTATATTTAAATATACATAAAAGTATGCTATGTAAAGAACGCTAATTTCAGTCGCTTTATTTCTCCTTCTGTCATATACGTATGACAGTAAGAGTAGTAAAGTGACGCAGAGGTTACCGTTCAACTGAACCGTCGTCAAGCGCCACACTCAGTGGAATCCAAGAATTCGAACTTCACCTCGGTCTCTCACGGTCTCTCGCCTTGTACCATCGACGACACGCTTGGACGCACTGTTTCTTTCTTTTCTATTTTTTTCCTTATTACGTTTAAGTATTTATTATATATCTTTTCTAATATATATTTTTGTTCGTATCACCCGTGTCTAACACCGCTCGCATACACATATCGCACATCACGTAACACGTATCGTATCGTATCGACTCGCATCGCATCGTACCCCATCGTATCGTACATGAGCACGGTCAGACCCGCCCCCGCCCGCGCTTACGTTGACGCTGCCGCCCCCCTCGCCCCCCTCGCCGCTCACTCCGCCGACCCCCCTGGTGGACGTGGAGGGGGTCGAGTCATCTACTAACGAGCTGCCGCTGTCCGCGCTGTCGTTCGTGCGGGGGGGAGCGTTAGGGGGCGCGCGGGGGGAGCGCGTGTCGTCGTGGCCGCAGGTGGCGGGGGCGGCGGCGGGAGACGGGGCCGCGGGCTGTAGCGTGTGGGGCGCAGGGCGGCGCCAGCGGCACAGCATCGCCGGCCAGATGAGCTACCTCAAGATGTTGGGTCTGGGCGCGCGCGGCAAGCTGTCCGGCGCCGCCGGCCTCTTCAGCACCGCTGTCATCTCCGGGTCGAGCTCGGCGCCCAACCTACGTGTTATGATACCTACCGCGACGTCCAGTAACAGTGAGTGTCCATGTTTTGTTACTTTATTGCACTAATTTATATCGCAAAGTTTTTTAAACAACAATGATTTCGTACATAACGATAGACTTGTCTCTATAAAACATCTCTTCCAGTCCACCTGTGGTGCCGGATGAGTTAATAGCAGCGGGTGAGAAGAATGAAGAAGAATCAAACACATATATTTATATATTTTATAAATAAATATGTACTTTATATATAATACCATATAATATAATAAATATATAACGAAAGGAAATACTAACATATTTTCTTATTACTTAATTTATTTCAAAGTTACTTTTAATTCACAGCTGCGTTGGAGGGCTTCGGGGGCGTGCCCGCCATCCGGCCGCTAGAGACGCTGCACAACGCGTTGTCGCTGCGGCAGCTGGACGCCTTCCTGGAGCGCGTGTCGGCGCCCGTGCAGCTGGGCACGCCGCCCGCCTCCGCCGCCTCCTCTAACGCCGCCTCCGCTGCCTCCTCCGCCGCCGCCTCCGCCTCTGTCACTAAACAGCCTTCACCTACTAACAGTAAGGCTTACAATGTTTAATGAGTTGAGAATAAAAAAAATGTAACGTATAAAAGTCGTAGCTTTTCTACGTTACCTACTGCTATTAACCTTTTGAATTGTTTTGACCTTATTATGACCATTTTTTTTAATTAACGATTTAAGAAAACGTTTGACATATTGTCATCGACTTTTGATCACATCGTAACACATCCTACAACGCCATATTTTACTGTTAAAAGAGCAAAAACACTGCTAAAATAGAATGTTTTAGTTTTTTCAAATACTATATAACTGAATCAATGATTTAAGCACTCTTTTACATTGCAGGTGTCGGCTGGAGCGGGCCGTCCTCCCTGATGTCGTCGTCGGGGGAACTCCCCAGCGGGCTGTCCTCCGCTGAGCCCTCCTCCCCTAACTCTAACTACGCCTCAAACTCCGAACACAACAAGAACAACTCGGACAGGTATAACTTGTAATGGCACGATCGCGCTGTCGTCTGCATGAATACTTACGTACTGGGAACAAAACTATACTAGTTGTTCTAAAGTTAGCGTTTTATTGACACTTGCTAATTATTACTTAATTATGTCTTCCGAACTGGGGTCCCGAGGACGAAAAATTCGGAATTTTATGTTCATTTGATTGTGACTCGATAATAAGATGTAATATTTTAACTATTGGCTACTTCTTTGATACTTTGGATAATTCGGAAAACGTTATTTAAGATCTATCGCTCATTGTTTGACTGTGCTATCTAGCGAAAAGTGTCACTTATCAGCTTTTTTGATTTTGGTTTTCAATAGTGTATCACTTCGAAATCATTCTAATTTGGTACAAATTTACATTCTTTTACATTTACAATTTGTTTATACATACGATTCGGTTGATTTATGCGACTCATTCATATAATCATGATCGTGGCAAAGCTTTGTAATCTGACACACAGCTTAGACAAACGTATCAATGTATAAAGCACAATCTTAAGCGAGCCTATTTTTAATGTATTGTGTGTATGATGTCGATTACAATGCTGTGTGGTAGGGGGTGCATTAACGATATGGATTGCAGTAGCAATTGGAGTAAACAGGCGGCCCGCCCCGAGTGGGAGCGCGCCGCGCTCTGCCTCGCCGCCGCGCTCGCGCCCGCACCAGGTACTCGCACGCGCGCACACGCACACACGCACACACGCACACACACGAACACATAGTATATAGGTTAATGGAATGTTGACACTGTACTTTTGTGTGTGTTTTTTTTAAATAAATACAATAAAGTGGAGCGTTAGACCACGTTAGATAAATCAATAAAACGATTCATTACTATCGTGTTTTTGAAGTTAGAAATATGTATTATGAAGTTAGGGGACTATTTATATCTTTATAACTAGATCCCTCCCTAACCGATATTGTTATCCTATTTAATTTCTTTATTTTAATGTTCCATTTTGCACACCACAAACACTTACAATAATAAGTACCAATATGTTGCTAATCATAGGTATATATGCTACATATAAATGCACAACGAAGATTGATGAAAATTAATATTAATATTTGAAAATATTTACAAACCGATGTATAGTATACACATTATTCTAGAGGTTATTTCTTGTTAAGTTATATGACACTGTATACATTCCTCGTTTTAGAAGAAACGCACACGTGATCGTCATCCTCGGCATGAACATATCATTGCACACTTGTATATTTATATTTATTTCATACGCATGAAACACCTACATGTATATTATAATTTATTACTCCAGTGAAATTCGGTACATGTCCAAAATAGTGATTTTAATAGTGATTAAATAAGTAAAAATAAAAGAGAACTGTCTTGGCACAGAAGCGTAGCGTCTGCCTGTAAACGTGACGATTTGTAGCTTCGACTCGGGCAAGATGGATTTTCTATTTCCATTTTCTTCGCTCTGCCACCTAGGCAAAGCGCGGCGTTGAGTTCCGCCACTCAACACGCAATACCTCTAAAAAGGTTGAAAGCAGGCATTTGCCATGTGCGGGATAAAGCGTGAAGCTAAAAAAAATAATGAAATTTTAATGCATGACGAATTAGTAAACTATTTTTCTGAACTATATTAATATTTTTACTTTAGAAATCTATTACTATAATCTATATTCTGGCGCGTATCGTATTTGCGTAAATAAAAATCGAATAAGTGGAGTTTTATTCACAATTTATTCAAACTATTTTAATTTCTATCACTTCAATATATATTGTAACGTAAAAAATGATATATGTGAAATTTTTATAAACACCTGTACCTTTTTTCACTGGAGCACTAATATATTTTGCCTATACCTATGAAACAGAATATTCCTTGCATGATTGTTAGATTTAATATAGTTCTTTTTTTTAATGGCATTATTTTTCAACGTTAACTTTGAAACGTTTAATATAACATTATACTGCCAGTACTTATGGGTTATTTTTTACTAACACATAAATTTGCTAAAAGTAATGACTTATTTATAATGAAGAATAGATTATTTGCACATTTTACAATAAATCTCCTTTTAATATTTTGAATAGACGAAAGTAAAACTAATATAATATTCAGTATAGTAAATAATACGTCGCAGGTTCGTCTATTAGCGGCGACGTGACGCCGGTGTCGGCGGCCTCCGAGCTGGAGTTCCACAGTAACGAGGCCACCGCCGGCTCAATTACGGACCACGATCTTCTGGTACAGATGTTTATATATTTCTAAATTAACATATTTTGGAAATTGTCAACACATATTTCATATCTACGTAACTACCTTAGGTTCAATATATAAAATGAAGAAACTTATTCAATTTTTGTTCAATTTCAATTAAGAGCGCAGAAGGTGAGGACGACGAAGAGACTTTATCAGCGGACGCGTACGGCTCTCCCGTTAGGATTATAAGGAATGACCTTTCCCGGCACTCCCCCGAAACATACACTGAGCGCGAGGCCGAGGCCCGCCCTGACCTCGACCTCTACGGCCTCTCCTACCAAGAGGCCAAGGACACCTTCTACAAGGACATGCCTTCCAGCAGTAAAAATTTAAATATGGAAACCGATACAGATAAATGCGCTAAAGATCAATTACACTGCAACTTAGATTCCCTAAACCTTCAAAATAAAGACAATAAAAAAGTAAAGAAACACGAATTGCTAAATAATGGTAGTAGGAGATATAGTGACGGTAGTTCCCACAAAAGTAATTTGCATCCAAGTACGTCGGGCAGTCGCTTCACAACGACACTAGTGTCGGAGGACCCTTTGAGAGGGGACTCGCCGAGAGGCAGCAAGTCCAACAGTGACCTAGTAGATGCAGAACTAGCGCCCCAGGTTACTAAAGCCAAGGTGGCTAGTATCAAACCCGGCTTTAGTATCTCTGACGCGTAGTATGTAGACATATATATTTATATAGATACCATTTGTGCTTTCGCGTATTGTTGCGCATTTGCCGTGCATTATGGTTTGCGTAAAATAATTAATTAAACTGATTGTACCTATGTGTAATTGTATTAAAACTAATTCATTAATTATTTTACAATTTTAATTATATATTATAAATTTGAAAAATCTGTGGAAAATTATTATAAATATTTTTTTTAATTATGTACCTATTACAAATGTAATTTTAGAAAAAATACATCAATCAGTTAAATATAATATCTTCAATATGAGACCTTGATCCAGAATCAGAAGACATAGTGTGATATTGTGAAATAAGCTTTCTGCTTGTCCATTATTTATAGAAATATCGTAGTTTATATAAGATTTTGACAATATATTATTACTAAAAAATATTTGTTTTATTTTACTTGTAATTGTCTGAACATGACAATAAATGATAATGCAAAAGTGTTAGCTTTAACTTTGCGTAAGCATGAGTTTTAATATAATAAATTACTATAGGATTATTTTGAATATATTGAATTCAGTTTTCCCACGGAACCATTCTCATTTTGTTATGAAGCTGGAGCCTAAACGAATGAGGGCACAGTTAAAGGCTAGCATACATATTATCGGGTTGATAAAAAGATTAAAAAGTAAATACTTTCTAAAAATATCTATTATATTCTACGCTAGATACTACTACTAGGCCTAAGACATTGTTATATGTCTATTACAAAAAATATCCCAAAATGAATCTTTAAAAGACATATACAGAAATAGTAAATTATTTCTCTTATATTAACCTCAAGAAACCATCAACTTTTTTAGTAATTAATTGAGACTGCTTACATAAGCCAATTATTGTAATTTAGTACATTTAATGATTTTGAAATTGCTTGGAGAGCAAAAAGGACAATGGTTTTAGTAATCAATGTCAAGTATTATGATGGTAATATGTCATTTTTGAATAAATTTCAATTTTCGAAATTATTTGAAATATGAACATATGTATTGACTATACATTGTTTTAGGCTGCCATCTTAACTTACCAGCTGAGTTGCTGCTAATTCATAAAATAAAACAATTTCAGTAATAAAAAAATTTTATTTAACCCAAACTAAATAATTTAAAACTCATAACAAACTAAACTTACAACAATGACCAGATTCATACATCACTAAAACATATCATTCATAAATAGTGTCTCTTTAGCGCAATAAATTCTTCATTAAGAAAAGCCATCACAAGCTAAGCTCTTATCTAATAAGTATATAGCTACCATTAAGTATACATATAAATGTACTATTGAAAAGTGATTGATAATATAAAGAAAGACGATTTAAAAAGGGTTAGCATTGTTTGAGCACTACAAATACAAAGAGATCATTTTACAAAACGAAACCTTCAGCTTAAATAGGAATTTAAACTTAATATAAATTTAATCGGACTTTAAAAATTTTTGTTTCAGTGAATTACAACATAAGTAAGGCATAAAAATATCAAAAACTCCCCTGTGCTGTATTCCTGGCCACAGCAATACTACACTTGAAAACATATACAGTAAAAATATGTTGTTTATTTTTGAAGCCATCCACACTAAAGTGCTCAGTATGCTGATAGAATTTATATAGTACTGAAAGAAAAAAAAATTAAATCAAAAACTGATTATAATTATTAACTATGTAAAAATATTCATAGTGTCTGTAATACTGACCAATGTAGGATTGTTTTCTCTCATAGCATAAAATGAACTTATATAGTTCAATATTTTATTGTATTGTACTACAATATTTCTACAGATGTCCTCAAACATCTTTTCTTTTTGACCAGTCCATAAGCTAGTTTTGTAAATAGTGTTGCATATTATAGGTACTATGAAGTCAATAAAGTTTAAGATCAGGCCTACAAGTGATAGCGATGCAAGGGTACTTAGATCCATCATCCAAATTATAAAATGGAAAAGTGATACGGCTGCAATAATAGCATAAGGATGCCAATGTTGTTCCCACAAAAATACGGACTTCAAAGGTAAAAGTGCCATACGCCAACCTTCCAACAGTCTCTTTACTTTTTTAACTTGTTCTTCCTATAGACACGTAGGAAAAGAAAATAATAAAAAAATAAAATGACAATACTGCAAATATTTTAAGATTGTGATTATAGTATTACCTGAATCGTATCTGCCATTGTGTATATCAATATAATTAATCTGCTTTCTTAAGTTTATAAAAAAAGTACAATATTGAATGTATTAAAGTAGAAGTTATTTTTTTTCTGTTACGATGCTTATTTATTAATTGCAAAAAACTTCTTACTCACGATTGGCAAATCAATATTCAAATAAAATGTTTGCAAATTATGAGCCTTGTCAGTTTAAGCCAAAGACAATCAGAATTAACTACCACAACGGACAACCAAAGACAAGTATCATTTTTATTTTAAAATAAAAATATTAATTAGTTCTTATGTCTTAAATATATCGTTCAATTCAATTTAATGAAAAAAATATATAATATTTTTTTCGCGATAATTTTAAGATTCTACTGTCTGCTATCTCATTATTTTAACTATAAATTTAGGTGGATTCTCGTCCTATAATAGGTCCTAAGAATCTATTTTTTTACTCGGATTCATCATCCAATTTTTAGAGATATATTTTGAATATTTTTAAAGCTGTCAAGAGCCTTTTTAGATTTAATATGCTAGTATTGGTATAAGGCAAGTCGTAATTAAATGTAATGAGCAAA
This sequence comes from Dione vanillae, assembly GCA_037178615.1. Taxonomy (NCBI): domain Eukaryota; kingdom Metazoa; phylum Arthropoda; class Insecta; order Lepidoptera; family Nymphalidae; genus Dione; species Dione vanillae. The sequence goes on along the minus strand of JAZFAU010000097.1, from coordinate 635,222 downwards.
ATATAAGTTTAACTCTTTGCTTAACAAATTCTTTGTCCATTCTGCACCCATAGGAGGGTTGTATTTTTATATTATAAGATGAGAATTGAGCAAAAGATCCACCTGATGTAGGCAGAGGAAACTGCTGAAACCGTGAGAACCTCATATTTCAAAACTTGAAACACTCCGTCCCCGCTTTCTATATCAGCGTATTGTGGGGCGGAACTCAACCCTGGACTTGCCTAGTTACCAGAGTGACGGAAATGGAAATTAAATAATCTACACTACCAGCCCCCCCCCCCCCCCCCCCCCTGCGCCACGAAAATCCTCAATAACATCTATCTGTAAATTGTCATAATTTTCACTTTTTGTTTAGCTGTAACTAAAAATTAGGAAATGAGGCCCATGGTGTTAAAGTATAATTCATACTGGAACAATATTTACTGTTTAATTTTGTTTATTAATAATATATAATACAAAATAAAAAAGCAAAGACTTTTAAATTGTTATTTATTATAAAATACATAAAAGTTTAATATTTCTAAAATATTAGATATAAAAATAAACCAAAAATATCAAATAATTTAACTTAACCATAATTTCTTTTTTAATTTTAGGAATGTAATACAAGATTTTCTAGCTCTACTGGAGCCTGGTGTAAAGAAGTTATTACCAATGTTAAAGTAAGATAAGGTAATATATCGAAAAGATATCGAAAAGTATCAAAATATTGAGCTTCTTTATTCAGGTTTCAATTAATTAAGTCTGCGGAAGTACCTTTTTCCAGGTGTTTGTGCTTTTTCATTGTGTCAATGTCTGAAGAAAAAAGTATTAAATATTATATAATCAAAATGTAATAATTTAAGTAAATTATTTATATAATTAATTGCATAAATACAAATTTTAAAACATGGTTTATCATTTTCTGAAGTAATAAGTAAAAATATAAGTATATACTTACAATAATACATTCATCATCTGTAAATAAGTAGTGTCTTCCACATTTTGCGCCAGTCTCTGGGATAATAGACTCAGTTACAAGTTCATTTTCATTTATAAGTTTCGTTGTACTCTAAAAAGAAATTTATAAGTGTGTTAGATAATCATGAAATTCTTTACCTTAACCTTTTTAAATATGTAAAATGCATTCATAATTATCATCATATATCTATAATCATGATATGGTTTTTATCACTAATAAAATAATAAAATTTTCAGCATAAAACAAATTAAATTATATATTCAATAATACCTTAATAGTTGTATTAGGCATTTTTTCTTCATATTCTTCATTTAATTTAAATGTAGTTTCCACTGTTCTCAAAAGTGATGAATTTTTTATTGTCATTTCTTCACCATTCATAGTGATCTCCATTAGAGGAGATGACATTGCCATCATTTTTCTACCCATAAAAGGAACACCTACGAAATATACACTCATTAATTAATTTTATTATGGGGTGCCAAATTACCTTAAATCATATATTCAGGTGAACTTCTTTAGTGCTGTTCAGCATAAAATGAAAAAAAGAGAGAAATGGCTAATAAAAGATATAAGTAACTTCAGTGTCAAGTTTTAACAAGAACAGATATATGATCTGGTTGATATGTGCAATATCTTTACACCAGGTAAATATTAATGTAAAGCAGAGAACAATACAGAGAGGTGTGATAAAATTCTGAAATGTTCATAGTTTCATTTAGTGTCATTCTGTCTTTTTCACTTCAAATTACTTACCTACTGCTATGAAGTAATCGTCAATATCTTCATTTTTGTAGTGTTGATATTTACCAGGAATCGATGGCATAGTAAAAGTTCGTAATTGCAATTCCTTAAAGAGAAGACAAATTGTTCGCAATGGGAATTAACAAAAGAGATGTCTGTTCTATAAGAACGTAAAAATGAAAGTGGAAAGATAACTCATTAATTATTGATTAATAATATTTGATAACATTATCATTTCAAACTTACTCACGTATATAGATTACCGAAATGTTAAGAGCTATGATAATAACCCTTGGTAAAAATATTTATTTATAAATTCTAGTGTATTCGATTAGAAGTAGCAAGTACAAAAAAAAGTATAAAAAAATCTTAGTGTTAAAAATTTTATTTCGAACAATAGTTAAGTATTACATTAGATTATACAAATTACAAAACACATTAGATCTAGACGTCAAGTCATTTACACATATGTATGAAAGAGTAAAGTTATATACAGTTCATATGCATCTCAAAAATGTACCTATATATTTTTATAGGTTCCATAATATCTCATTCTGGTCCTAACTCATACATATCTGCTGTAAAGGAACAAATTAAAGAGACGCCACAGTAGTAAAAGGAAGGACATTAAAATCTGCATCCTAAAGAGTTATATACTAAATAAAAATGAAAAATAAATAAACGTTCTAAATTTAATTACTGCGTAATTTTAACTCTATAAATTATCAAAAATATTCAATTTTTCCATTTCTAATTGCTACAATAAAATAGTTGCTATTGGATACTTTTCAGCTTGTGCCTCTTTTATACAAGATTTCCCTTTCTTATTATATTGATGACCTTCGTAATTATATTATGGATAACAATTCTTTGGCTTTTGTAATATTGTAATTTAATAAATTGTATAATTATTCAATAAAAAAATGATCTTTTGAGAAACTCTTATTATAAAAAAGTCATTATGAAAAGAAATAATTACTTTGCTTTTTCAGTTAGTTAAAGTTTATAGCATATTGAATTAACCATAAATATATATTTTTATGTTTTTTTATAACAATTTCAGAAGTAGTAACCGTAGTCTATGGTTACTATTTACTACATACACAGATTACTACATACCTGCATTAATGGTCAATGGTGTGAATCTGAATATACATTGTAATTTGTGACGTGTGTGAGCGAGATGTGAGCCGAGTGTTATGTTTTTATTAAAAAATATCAAACATAACGAATAAAACTTCGATTATATTTGTAGAATAAGCAATATATTTGTGCGATGTTTGTGCTAAGTTGAATTTTGTTTCTTGTTATTAATTTTGACTAAGAATACATTAGAAGAACGTACTGTTTATTCTTTAAAAAAGATATTTTATTACTTGATATTGCTAAGTTTTATTTTATTTTATAAAAGACCAAACAAATTATTGTAAAATGGGTGAAAAAGATGACTACTTGACATCATATCGAGTGTTCTTCGAAAATTTTGCGGCTACTGTTGATCCCGAGGATCAATTACCTGTGAACATCGCGGGATATACGATTACTGAGGCGGAGATACCGGGAGAAGTTATTTATTGGACTACTCAATACCTTACTGAAAAGTAAGTAACACAAGTAAATCAAGTTATTACATTTTTCTAAGATATACATGGCTTCTTAACATTAGTTTAGATTTATATTTGGTACTTCATTCATGATGATAGCATATATTGATGTCTTCGAAAATCACTGATACAATCAGATATCTTCATACCAAATCATTTTTGATTATAAAATATTTATATTTAAAGAATATACATAAATAAAAATATTTTTTTCATAAGTTATTGAACTTTAGAACCATAAAGACATTTCCACAATTATTTACTCAAGTGGATGATTAAAGCAATGACTTATTAAGCTTGTGTATATTTTTCCTTGACTTGGCTTTACTGAGTTTACTACTAAATATTCTTTGAAAACATTGCATTTACTTTTTACTTACATCATTATTTGCTGTTTTTATTGTATTTCATTATTTGTTTTATTATTATTATACATGATTGGTTAAAAAGTGCACAACACTACTTATATAAATAGTAAATAGCAAACAAGCTTATCTAATCATATTTAAGGTAACTAGAGTGCAAAGATTTTATGATTGTTTAAATGAAATGTTAAGTAATAAGCTAGTTACAAGTATTTAATTTAGAAATTTTGGGGAACTATAATAACTTATATAATATTACAATTTCTATATACATTATAAATTTCAACAAACAGCATAAAATTCTTCTGAAAAATATTATACTATGTGATTTTTTTTATTTTTCATTACCATGTAGTGATAAATATATTAATACACATAGAAAGACAAAATCATCATTACTTCACAATAACCATGATCTGTTAATTTTTAAAATACAATTTCTTCGTTAACTTCTACATAAGTAAGTCATTGAAAATTCCATCTAACAATTCAGATCTTATCTAATTGTACAACATCTTACTATGAATAGTAATTACAGCTTTAATTAACATGTGTATAGTCAGTGTGAATCATTGTTGTCTTATCATCATTTTGTTGATGATACGATGTTAAAACTGCATAATGAGTAAACAATAGCATTACATTACTTGCGATTAAAAGCGAAATTTAATCGACCTCTTGAGTCTCAAGGTTGTGAGAGAGTATGGTTATGACTTTGAATGTTATTCCCATCATATTCATACATATTATATATAATTTTATATCATGCCTTTTTTCAAAACAAATAATTGATTACCAATATTGTGCTGGTCATTACACTGACAAACTACCATTTCATGCATAAAGCTCAGCTACGAAATACAAACCTTTGCTGAGGGTTAAATCACTCATGTCTCTTTTTCCACTTCTTGAACCAGTATAATGGTGGAACTGTACCATAAGATAAAATTCCACTGCAAAATTGAACACCGTAAGATTTATACAACAACTTCTAAGCAACTACCGTTTTATTCTTCCGGCATATACGGTCCGAATCAGTTGATCCGGATATATATACATACAGTGGAAACTCGATTATCCGGCCCTCAGTTATACGGATTCGCGATTATCCGGACTACAGGCCAATTGAATTAAATGTACCTACAAGTCGTATCTGTGCAAGCATGGACGTGTCGTAACTTGTGTGTTATCGCCATTTTCAACCAAATTTCTAAATAAACAATGATTTTCGTTAATATGTACTATTTGTTTTTAATAAACATAGAATATTATGTTACGATTTTATTCATATTTATGTAGTTTCAATTATCCGGATTTTCAATTATCCGAATGCCTTACAACAACAATAAGTCCGGTTAATCGAGTTTCTACTGTACTAAATTATCAAAACTTTGATTCATATAAAACACTAAAGTGCAATATATGTATATATGTTATAAACGTAATTTGAATGTTAGGCGATGCTGTTACATTTCATCATATATATGTAGGCGCAATACATGTAGGTGGTAATTTAAAAGCAATTTTATAAGGTACTTTTAAAGATTTTAAAAGATAATATTATGTAGGCCGTTTGAGTGTGAACTAAATATGTTTATAAATCAATAATTTGAAGATTTTGGTGTATTTAGTAACCGTATAACAGTAAGTTTTCACAGCTTACTATAGTAATTCATGCAGTTTTTCTTTATTTGTTTCTTGCCTGCTATAAGGTATCCAAAAAAAAAATCCAATTCAATATGGGACTTACCGAGTTACAAAAAAAAGTTTTAATTCGGCTACGTCCAATGCAAAAATTGGCGCTCCAGTGTGGGCGGTGGGACATACGGATGTGATAATAGTGTGACGGAGTCAATGGACGCGGTGCTCATCATCAACTTTCACATTTTAATTACAAAAGAATTGACTATGTTACCTAATAGTTCATATTTTTATTCATAAAATTTAAAATGAGATATAACATTCTTTTGTTAATTTTTTTTGTAAACTGATGAATTGTCACAAAACATTATTTACAATTTGGAGTGGCAAACTGTAAGTGAATGTAATAACGATTACTCTCAAGAATTATGTAAAACTATCGTTTTTATTACTTATATCTGCCGCATATTACCAGGCAGAATAAAAGAACCTTTAACCTAGTGATGAGTCACTCCCTTTTCCCCATTTCCTAGTAGAGGTGTCGTGTACTAGGCGACACACTAACCGGGGAAGTAAAAATATTTAACACATGAATATACATACATCCCTAATTACAAATTAGTAGATTTTAATCTTCGTTACGACGGTATCTATATATAAGGATTGTTTGAATAGTCGCAATAAAATAAATTTTATTCATGGAGGTTCTTTTTCAACTTATTTTTAGTAATATGACGTTTCTATCTTGAGAGATGAACACAATTTACTTTGCCAATTTAAACTTACGGGCAATATTACTAAATGACCAATATCTGTGTAGTAAAACATATATTTGCATGTATAAATATGTGTAATATTATTCTTGATTACCATTAAGTTTAAAATTTTATTTGCTGGCAAAGTTTCAATGCAATGCACGTTAAATGATCTCATAGGAATAATACCTACTCTACAATGATAACAAAGGTCCTTTGGAAAAATTCATTAGAGCTGCCAACATTTGTAGATCTTTAAGTGTCGAAATTTTATTATGGTGTAGTCCGACAAGAGCACTGACCTTTTTATGTATCCTACAGACAGACGTACGCGTCCGCATTTTATTTTGTGAATGTAGTTCTCGTTTGGGGGAACCAGGAAACTTAACACATGTTCCGAGTTCAACCCAGCAGCCATACAATTTAATTTTTAGCTCATTGTGGATATTGTTTGGGAAATATAAATATTAATCCTATTTCACGATGAATACGTATTTGTCATTCATGCTATACAAAATTCACAATTTCAGTTAAATTTACAAGGCATCTATCTAATAAGGAAACGAGGTATGAGCTATGAGATGCTTCAATTAGAATTAACTGTGTTTCTCCATCCTTATGTGAATGTACGTTATTATTTTGTTCAGACTCATATACAAACAGAACTGAACTAAATAAATATATAAAAATAGTAAATGAACAGGTATGCACTTGGAAATTTCCCTATTATTACTTACTTTACCCTTGCGTGTAACTCTTTTTGCCCTCCCTTTGAACATAAAATTAATATGATTGCAGGTTTTGTCTCAAATTTTATTTCTTGCTTAATGTTTACTACGGAAATCCTATATTATTATTTGAATTTGCGTTTATTATGAACTAAATTAACTATATTTTTTCTTGAAAATAATTATTTTATTTTCAGACAATGTCCATCTACGTTGATGGCTCCGCTGCAAAGAATTATTCTAGAAGAGGTGCAAGTTGCATCCAAGAAATATCCCAACGAATTTGGATACAATTCCGACGATTCAGGTGAGTCAATGTATATATATATACCTATTTTATCTTAGATAACGGTCTGAACAAAAGCACTTTAAGCCTTGTTGCGATAGTGCCAAATAGGTAAATAATATATATATATATATATATATATATATATATATATATATATATATATATATATATATATATATATATATATATATATATATATATATATATATATATATATATATATATATATATATATATATATATATATATTAATGTATGAAAAAAATAGTTAAAAATAATGTTGTAATCGGATGTATAAGACGTGAATGAGCTTCATACATTTATCAATAATATTAGTCATTGTTAGGAATATTTTTATTATTAATTCGCGTTTTCATCTAAAGGTAACTAATATAAAATGAGTTATTAACATCTTTTATTTTTAAATGTTAACAATCTTTTATTTGTGTACTTACTTTATCATAAAATTTTTTGGTCTACATAAAAATGTCATCTACTACGTCAAAACAGGTAGGGGCGTCATGCTTATTTTATGAACGCTGTAACTTCTTACACTGAAGGCTAGACGGTAGGCAGATCGATACAAGATCGTAAAATAAGACATATATATATTTGAAAACCTTACCTACTACTAATAATTTTAATTGCTAAAAAAATAAAAAGTTATATGCGTTACTTTCAGTGCCGTTACGTAAATATTTTTAACGTTTACGTTACGTTGAGCGTTACATAGCGAAGTAAATTATAAAACACACATTAATTAGCACCATTTTCTACTGCAGATCGATTAAGGTACTCATTTTAAATTGCATTCCATAACTGAAAACAATGGTTATTGAATTTGCTTAGATATGATATCATAGTGTTATCATATCATCTAGTAAAGGTTACATCATGGAGCTGGTCGTTTACAATATTAGGACATGGCTACGCAATAAACCGAATAACAAGTACTTTATTATAATTAAATATACAAATCTGTGATCCACAAAAAATAGTATGATAAAATTACGTTATTTGCTTTGTTGTATTTATAATACTAATTATATGCCAATTTTTACCCATATAAGTTTGGCTTCAAAATTCACATTGGACATTTTTCTTATTATTTTTATTTATCATTTTAATGCAAAGAAAATTAAGCTTTTGTCACATATAATAATTGTTATTAATGTGTATGCATTATCTTTCACCTTTGAACATTTTTAAATAAAAATATTCAAAAAAAGACATAATAAGTATATATGTATTTATTAGATTAACATAATATCTATTTATTAGACTGTTTTCGGTTAGATAAACCTGACTACTATCATTTTTATGTTAATATTAGATTGAACAGCTTTTGTTAAAGCAACCAGACATACCTGTTTTTAACGCATTCTTAAATAAATAAACGGCACGCGACATGGAGCCACCAACTATGCATTATCCAAGGAGGCCGAACAAAAGTTATATGCAGCTACTTAAAGCATACATAGACATATTTTACTGAATTCTAACATAGTAGTATGTTTTAATAAAACGGGCTAAATTTTAATGAATCAAGATAATCCAAGAGGTTAGGAAGGTTAGGAAGGTTTTAGTGCTGCAATATTAATTTTTTTTTCTAATTTTCGATTCACTTTGCTATTGTACATATGTTTGTGATTATATCAGTATTTTAGAAAGTAATGAGAATATGTCAAAAAAAATTATACTGAAATAATTGAGGTGTGCAAATTAAAGATGCGTGCTGAAATGCTAACGAATAGTGAATGAAGGTGACACGTCTATTATTGTCTGTTCTTAAAATAAAATAAAATCATTGTGGTAGGTTGTGCACGATGTAGCATTAATAAATCGAGCGTTTCTTATAAAAGCATCATGTTTTATTTTAGATCGACTCGTCCATGATTTTTAGCCAAAAAGCATTTAGACCTTAAATATTTTTGAATCGAATTTACAAAATACATTAAATACCTACCTAAACGAAGTATATTTTAGTACTTTTTTTTTCTGTATTCTATATGGTAATTGTATTGACCTTGATAATGTTGACGTTATTTTATTACTTTAATCCCTTCCACCATCACTCAAAATATCATTCTGTAATTTATTCCTGTATAAGGTCCCTGCGATAAACTTAATAGTTAGTTTAGCTACACTCTCTTACTATAAGGGGAAAATATGAATTTTAACAATATCTTTGTGATGTATAAAAGGTTAATTGTTCTTTCGTATTTTATGCATTGTTATTATGGAAATTTACTCAGAACTATTTTTTTATCTTCAGAATACATAGCCCTCCGCCTAATGCAAGCAGTAACTGCGCGCGTAAATGATGTATGCTTAAGATATTTGGACAATTCCCGCCTAGACACACTGCCTCCGCCACCGCCGCCCTCGATGAGAGAATACCGCACAGTATCATCCGCTACTAAAAATAATCGAAGAGCAATGGAAGATAGACACGTGGAAATAGGAAACCTGGAAGCTTTATTTGGAATTGAGGTCAGTACAGTTACAGATCAATTTTAAAAGAAACAACTCATATTACTTAATATAAATTTATTTGATATTATAAATAAAAACTCAAATGTTCTTCCACTAGGTAGATAATTATTTATGGAAAATAAATAGTGTTAAATCTAGAAAGCTAGTGACTAGCTACAAAGTATGCTAGGAGAACACTTTATATACATATAGTAATAATACAAAAAACAAGTCCTGCCTTTTAAAAAGCTGACTCATTTTTAATCGTAGACCACGTTTGACTCATATTACAATTCGTTTTTAATTTCTTATGATAAGTTCAAATAACACGGCCTGAGAAATTATGATATATATGAATAATTAATATTATTTCCAACTATTATAATTGTAATAATTGCATTTAATGAACCTGTTAATAATATTAATTTTATTAAAGAATCGTGTTGGCATCGACTTGATTCTTAATTCGTCTATTATGCATTGATAAGTACTTAACTACAATCGCTTCCAATTGATATTTGAATCTTAAATACATTGATACCCTGTATTTATGCATCACGTAAATCGTCTAAATTTGAAATAATATTCTAACGTATACGACTTTAAACAATTTCCCCTAATTAAGATCTTGTGTCAAAGTTGCAATTTCTCAAGTCTAATATTAAAAGAAACAACGCAGGCACTGCGGGTTACATCGAAACCTTTAAAGTGACGTTATAAAATATTTTTTATATATATTTCACAATAAATAGAAACGAAATGTTAGAGAAGAACTTAAACCGCCCAATATAACATCGTGGGTAAAATAATATATATTTCTTCATATTTCTATAATTAATAAATATGCCAAGATAACTAAACATAATTAAGATTTGCTTTACAAGTATAATAATATTGTTTTGTTAATTTAATTTGACTATGAAGCAAGAGTTTAATTGTACATATTTGTTTTTGATGCAGTTTGCTTTTCTATAAAACAGGCATAATATTTGTCATAAAATAGTTTTGGATAAAGTAATAATTAAGTCAGAAATGCTAAAAAATTAATATCTTATAATATATTCACTGCTTTAACTTAAATGTTATTGTGAACATTTTTTTCCCCACTTAAACACATTATACGATACCAAATAGAACGACACTTTATACTTTCTTTTGTTATTTTGATGTTTGAAAATTGGGGCTTATATTTATGTTTTTTAAGCTTTCTTGATCCATTCCATTATTAATAACTGTCCCTATTCGCCTCCGAAATATTGATAATGATATATAATGACATGGAGTATAGTCAGTATAGTCAGTGGAACCGCAGGAACCATGGGAACCTAGTGTTAAAACACTCCGTTCCTTTCTTTCCGCCTTTTTCAAGGCATTGCGTGTTGTGCATTGAGTAGTGGAACTAAAAGCCGCATTGGCATTACTAATAAACACAATTATTGTTATTTAGACAACAGAGCCGACAAGTTTCTACGCGGTGTACGACGGCCACGCGGGTTCTGCCGCCGCCACGTACTGCGCGGCGCACTTGCATCAGTACCTGGTGGAAAGCCCGCACTTTACAAGGGATTTGCGACAAGCGATGCACGATGCTTATCTGCGGACGGACGCGGAATTTGTGAGGAAAAATAATCAGAAGGTACTGGGACGATTTTCTTATTTATTATTATACTAATGATGTTTATTTGTTAAAGATATAAGAAAGACTATATCAAAATATCATAATATTATAGTTTTAACAAAAATAAGTTGTAACAAATTATGAAAAAAATCAATAGCTTATAAATACAGTTTATTATTTTTAAGTTTTACATTAAAAGCATGTAAGCGATTAATAACTCTATAAATATAATAGAATAATATTCTATCTTGTGTGATTGTGACGTATCTCTTATAAATGTAGTTCAGAAGCATTGAGTTAAAACTCAACTCTTAAACGTAAAAACGACGATTATGGATTCGATTCCCATACCATAAGAAATGAACAGATCTAATTTTCAATTATCATACTAATTGTTTGCGGCAGCGCGCGTCGGGCGGCAGCACGGCGGTGTCGGTGGCGGTGCGCGGGCGCCGGCTGGTGGCGGCGTGGGCGGGCGACTCGCTCGCACTGCTCGCCAAGCGCATGCGGCTCTTGCAACTTGTGAACCCGCACAAACCTGATCGAGCTGTGCGTGTTTATAGCCGATAATAGAGTATAGCTTAATAGATTTTTATGTCTTTTTATGTTATCCCGCACATGGCAGGGTTGGCGGAGGGTATTGCAGGAACCATAGGATCCTAGTGTTAAGACACTGCGTTGCTTAGTCCCTGCTTTCTCCGTCCCCGCTTTCAAAAAAATTGGTGCTAATCGAAATTCGTTTAATTGTAAACACTATTGATATATAATTTTTAATAAGGTTACGGACCAAGTGTCTATATTGTTAATTGTATTTTAATAACGTTTTGATTGTATTTTAATAATAGAACGCCACGGATGAGTCACTTTTCGAATTTTCTTATATTATAGAATCTTCTGGTAAAGGTCTAATTTGTTAATTCATGTAATGTATACGTGTTTTTGTGTTATGTTGTGCGTTTACTATGGTACCGTTTTGTTAAATTAATATATTACATTGCTGTCATAAAAATGAGATCGCATGTCAGTTTTTTAGTTTTCTATTTATTATTATAAATTGCTGCTTTATCCCGCACATGGCAGGGTAGGCAGAGGGAACTGCAGGGACCGTGGGAACCTAGTGTTAAGATACTCCGTTGCTTAGTCCCTATTTTCTCCGTCCCGCTTTCCGCCTTTTTCGAAGCATTGCGTGTTGAGTGGCGGAACTCAACGCCGCGCTTTGCCTAGTTTGCCAGAGCGAAGAAAATGAAAATAGAAAAATCCATCTTCCCCGACTTGGGATCGAACCCAAAAACCGTCGCGTTACAGGCAGACGTTACGCCTCTGCACCACGACGGTCCTCAATTTTTTTCTACATGAATTATTTCATGAAAAAGTTGATGCCTGCTGAGACGTATTATACTAAATATAAATAAATATTTTCATGACTACCCAACAGGATCCAACTCTCTTTTTATCAAGGCCGATTCAAAAATTGTTTTCAAAAGATCAATAATATTAACATCGTAGAACAAAGTTTTTTTTTTAAATAGCATAGTTATATCGTTACTATACTCTTTGTATTAATTAAATTTGTTACTGCAGGACGAACGAGAACGAATAGAATCGACTGGTGGCAAAGTGATGTTTTGGGGAACGTGGCGCGTCAACGGACAGCTTGCGGTGTCACGAGCTATTGGTAAGGAAAACCATACCACATTTAATAATACTTGAAGAATACATATAAAATTTTCGAACGCAGCAAATTTGAACCCGCACGTCTCGAATATCGTCCAACCGTTCTGACGACTAAGCCATGAGTTTTCATCATGGTTCTTGTAAATCTTTATATGCTTTGTACAACTTACTGCGTTGTTAACATTTCTATAAGACGATTTTAACAAATTTCGGCTTCCTAAAGATTATAGCGAAGAGCAATCGTTTAACAAGAGAGAATGCTATTTTTATTTCACTTTTATAATTGTGCTATAGTTATTAATAAATTTCGATTACGCTACTCTACCAAAAATCAAGCATATCTAAACTGAGTTTTGACGATACTACTTTAATGGATCCAAGTAGTAGAAAAATTTATGATAAGATACTAAAAAACTTAAATTAAAAAAAAAAACTTCAATAATAACTAAAATCTTTTTTGGAAGACTAACGCAAAGTTACCAAGCATCAATGTATATTAACCCTACATTATATATTTATAACAGTTTTTATTTTTTATATTAGTTTTAATTTCTTTGTTTGTTTGTCTGTTATTCTGTCTGGTTAATCTCAGGAACAGCTGAACCTTTAGGAAAAATATACAAACTGTACTGACACGGAACAAACCGAGTGTACCGCGCGCGAGCATCAAATATTTTTTTTTTTTCATAAATATATAAGACTTAATAACTTTTTTTTTTCATAAATATATAAGAATAGCTATATTAAGAGTACCTATATATTAAATCACTGAACATTCACGATATTCAATATGATGTCAAAACCGAAGTCAGTTAGGTGATATCGCTAGTTCAAATTTAACTTGCTTTTCCATGTTAAAATAATGAATTAATGTTTATAATAGGAAATTATTTTGTTTTAAAATATATTTAGGTACTTTATTGATCAATTGATTTTTCGTAACGCATGAAAATTTTATCCTAAAAAATGTAAACCCTTACACGTATACATCGTTATTCTCAAAACAAATCGTGAATTTCAACAAGTTCTATTCTATCTATATAAAAAATGTTAAATAATTGAGTGTTTTACAAATATTATCTCAATTTCGTGCCAATTACTTAAATTTTGACATTTATAGGGGGTTCGATTGTTTCCAGCAACGAGTGTGAAAATTCTAGCAGGCGGTTAATCAGTCGTTTTATTATTACGTGCTATACAAGGGGGTCGCTGTTATTCATTCGAGGTCGTATTTTAGCCCCTTGAATACAATAGATTTGGTTGTTTGTCACAATTTTATAGTACTACTTGACAATTATTATTTTGTACTTGTACAATCTCGGTCGGAATTACTGAAGTAGCCACAAATATCTTGTCATTTCTTTTGTTATGAGATACGTAAATAATAAGATTTATAATCTATTTTCATATATAATATGTATGTACATAGACTTTAAAATGATTTGAAAGAAGCATAAATTTTGTAGCGGGAACGGAGAAAGCAGGGACAAGCAACGGAGTGTTTTAGGTTCCTATTATTCCTGCAGTTCCCTCTGCCTACCCTGCCATGTGCGGGATAAAGCGTGAAGATAAAAAAAATAGGCTTATGTTACAAAGTGGGTGAGAATTACGTAATCTTGTAACTTAAAGAATGTCTGTATTACGGATATTTGCGATATGAGGTGTTAAATCTCATACGTCAAGTTATTTATCGATTACTATGTTAAAAATAAATAGTCATCGCGCTCTCTACAGAATCTCTTCTAACGAGTTATAAAAACATATAGCTTTAAATATAACTTGACGCAGGCAATATTTAGCTATAAATTAAAAACAGGAGAAAATGTTGATAGTCTATTTAAGCAAGTAAATGTATATATAGGTAAGTTAGTAAATTTTTTCTCACGTTCAAATATTTATACTTATATAGAGAGCTTTTTGAAAAATTATCTATTGATATATCTTAATAAAATTGATGACTATTATCCTTAACAATGAATTAGCGAACAACACTAGTATTAATATTTAAATATTTTTAGTATGTATCCAAGGCGTGTAATTCTGGAAGCGCCGTAGTCATTACCGTCGTGTGTCCGCCATTAAGTTGTTAGCGTGATGCCGGGGGATGAGCGATAAATTGCCATATCATACCCTGCGTTGATGTGACACTGTAATTTATAAGGATTTCTTTTCATTTGAATATATTTGCAAATTATAATGTTGACACCACAGGAAGGCTCATGTCGTCGGATATGATTAATTAACGAAGATGTTTACTTTTGTATTATTCTCATCATATAAAATATTTTAATTTAATGTTGTTTTGCTTGTAATGTATTTAAATGAAATAAAACTAAGTAAATATTATATATAATGCCATAGTAAAAGCTATATTTTGTTCTTGAGATTAGTAAACATACAAACATTATTAAATCATTTTAAAAATTTTAATATTATCACAAGGGCCTATGGTTATTAATTTACGAAAACAAAAGGAACCTGCACTAAGCAATTAGTGATAAATACTTATTGTTAAAAAGCATGTTATTTGTAATATTGGTTGTACGTAGGAAATTCAATTTGATTTAGAGTCCTACCGCAAGTAACTTAGAAGGGTAGAATATTGATTACTACATGTTAGGTAGACACGCTGCAGGGAAAGTGAAATATATAGCTGTCTACTTTCACAGATTAAAGAAACTAACGCATATTTAGATTTGGACTTTGTATAAACTAATGTGAACAGTCTTTAACAGTGTTAAAACGTATATTTAAGAAATGTTTAAATGTGACATTTTATTATTGCAATGCATTTAGTAAACAAAAGCTGTCTGGTTTAATTTACAACTTAATAGCGGTAAGGTGCGCGCGTCGGGCGCCGTCGAGTCGCCCCCTGCTTACTCCCTCGGCCCGCGTTGCACGAAACTATATCGATCACATCGGACACGCTGCACTCGTAGTGTGGTGACTGGCGACGGCCGACTGGACAACACTGAATAAATCCTATACATTACAGCCTAGCTTTTCATTTGAATAAAAATATTAAGTTAAGTCCTGTTATTTTTTTAATATTACGTTAAATTCACACATTTTTTATATTTTTATCCTTCATATAAACTTTTAATAACGACAACATTTCCTGGAAAGCGATATTGTGACTAATATTTTGTTTATACACTTTTTATGGTTCACTTTGTAGGTACTTATGACACGAATAAGTTAGTCACAGCTACTATAATGTATATTTTTTCCTGTTTAAATTGTCACTCTTTAAGGTAATAATAAGATATACAATTTGAATTAAATGTAAATATTTTGAAACACAATATGTTCGTTCAAATCTTGTTTTAAGATATTTTCGACTAAGATGCTTATGATGAATATGTGCTGTTTTGTATCGATATTGTCCCGTCTCTAATATGGATTATAAGTCAACAATGGTATAACAATACAAATGTAGTGTTGACATTTTCTTCACAGCTCGGCACGGGCCTGTCCCCCTCATCGGGATCCATTGATTTTGCGTTCCACGAGAGATTAGGTCCCGCAGCATTTATTCTACCCCTCGTACTCCGACGTAATTTACCCATCTGAATTTTATACCACATTAGATTAGTATGGATTTTGAAATGGCTAACCATAGGTGCTTTTATGAGTTACGTTAAAAACTTATGTATGTTTCCCCGTTGACGCTGTAGGTTTAATTTTTTTAATGAATCCCTTTTATGTGATGTTATTTTAATTTAAACGTTGAGGCATGAAACGGTTTTAAAAATAATGTAAAACATTTCATACCTTACTAATGCTTAGGGAGTAGCCACGTAAATAGTGTTTCCTGAAAGAAATACGTATTTATTTTTCTGCTATATAAGTCACAACCTTGTTCTAATTCAAAATCCATTTCGTGTCGCGTTTTTGCGAGGTCCACTCTGTCGGATCTGATTAGAGCACATAAAAAGCATTACATTTTAAAGCTTTTTGTTCATATTCATTGAATGTTTTGTGTAGGTGACGCTCAGTACAAGCCGTGCGTGACGGCGCGGCCAGAGATTACTGTGGTGGATTTGGACGGGGACGAGGACTTCGTAGTGGTCGCGTGTGACGGCCTCTGGGACGTCGTTAGCGAGGATGCTGTAGCGCTGTCAGTCTATAACCAGTTGATGAATGATCCAAGTAAGTGCTTTGTTTACTTTTTTATACATTTTTTGTTCAACGCGCAGTGGTAACGGTTCCGCAATCAATACTAAAAGGAAATAAACAATTATCTGCGTTTCCTTTTTAGCAATTAAATGTAAGAAGATAAGTGGAATATTTTGGGCGTCCATTTGTTTCAATTTAGTAATCAGCGAAGAATTCTTAAATTTAAGTACATGTAAGTTTAAAAAACACATCTGTCCTTGATTACTTTAATAAACTTAGATTTTTAAGGTTTCATACAACTGGTTACCACTCCCGGTATCGATGTAGGTACAAAATGTATATAAAAGCGTTTTGTCATGAGTCGAGTGCCTTTTCACTTATGTCATACTTATAAATAGCTGTGGCAACGGTTTAGTTTCCTGATAAGAAAGTCATATCAGACTAACACTTATATAACGATATGTTTATGTTTTGATGAACTCATTATTTAGGTTCATGGCTGTATATTTAGAGCACTAATTAATAAAAAATAAACTTTTGCTTACAAAGTTTTAATAATGAGTTAATAGCTAATGATTTCTGAAAGGCTGACCTTGGCCTGTTCCTATTCAACTTTATTTAGATTTCAATTCAATGACTATATTCGCTTTGTTTAGTGATTAAGTAATCGGCATTGATTGGCAGCACTCGCAAATAGCTATATTGGTTGATTCACACGCTTGTGACTTAATGAATTTGTTCGCATTGCCGTTGCATGTACATATATGGTGTACACGTCAGCTCCACATTTAGATACTTTCTGCTTTTACGGAAATCTCCGTCGTACTTATTGTGGTTGCCGTAACTTAGGCGCCCTTCAAGTCTTTGTAAAGTGTCTTTAATGGATCGCTCAAGGCGAAAAGCTTTTATGCTGCTCAACAGATTTTTGTTGTCACATAAATGTGAGGGTTTTTCATTGTGACACTTGTACTAAGGGAGAGGGTGTTGTATGCCACTTTAACTATTGTTCCATTTGGTTTGCGGCGTCAAAAAGGAAATTAAAAGTTCTTGAAATTACAAGTTTGCTTAGTTAAACTTAAAACAGAGTACAAAATTAGAATTTGTTATGCCTAATGCCAGTGGGGTTAAAATTTTAAACAATGATTCATATAACTATTAATTCGGAGGATATTCTCTCTATCTATATAGCTGTTAGCAATTTTTACTTGTATACTATTAGCGCTATATATATATATATATATATATATATATATATATATATATATATATATATATATATATATATATATATATATATATATATATATATATATATATATATATATATATATATATATATATATATATATATATATATATATATATATATATATTTCTCTTACAAGAACCTGACAGCCCTAACTGGCTCATCCGATGTAGTGACATGTTGACGTTTGAATCGACTTTTATGATTAACGGACATAATTTTCTAGCTCAAGTTACTATCTGAATGATGCCCCTAAGAGAAACTTACAGTTTGATCGCCTTGATTACATAAAAGAAAGTATCATGTTACCGATATCTGCCGCATGATCTACGGAAGTATTATAATTGTATATCGTTTACTTAATGCTGTATCTAATTTCGTTATACTCTCAAATAAAAAAGTGATAAGTTTTTAGGTACATTAATCGTAAAAAAAATTTCACATCTAAAATAATTTCATATTTCTTTCTATTCTCTCTGTACATAGTAAAAATTGTGTATAGTATTGTGTAAACAATGTATCCCTGAATATTATTATAATTTTAGAGAGAATTCGGTCGTTTCAAGCCTTTCATTAAATTTATGAAAATTTTGTAAGCACTCCTATTCAGATTTGACATTGAATTTTGAACTTAAATATTTATTCATGAAGCTATTCAGAAACTTTGAAAATGGGTCTTGCAAATATGTAACTTGAATAACAAAACGCTTTTGTGCAGCGTAACGAGATTGCGGTGCAGTCTAGGTTTCAGCCACTGCGGTCAAGCCAACCCGCAACAACTCGACAATATTGTTTTGTAATTGCGTCGGAAGTGGGGAAGTGGAGAAATTCGATACTTCGTTTTCACTCCGCCCTCAGCTCCCCCGTTCCAGACGCGTCTTGATGAAGCCTTTCTAAATGAGCTTCGCCAGCTTTCATGTTAACGGGCCGTTGTCAGTAGGCGCGCCTGTTTGTTTGCCACTGGCAAATAACTATGCTCTTCTTATATTTTCGTCGTGACCTTCTCGTTTTTTTTATTACTTGTTAGTATTATTGCGTTCATATTATAATTTTTCGTCGTTTTCAAGTAAATAATGTATTTTTACATAGTAAAATAGCGTTTATTTTTCTAAAACTATAAAGTCAAGCCATATAGTAATACAAATACTAAATGCTTCACCTTTCATTATAATCGTCTTATAAATTCTTCATAATTAATAAGATGATTATAATGAAAGGTAAAATGTGAAGTATATTATAATCGTCTTATTAATTGCTTCCAAGATCATGGAAAGTTATATAAATGGTGTCGAAATTCTGAAACATTACTTGATTATTTTATCCAGCAACGTATTTAATTATTAAAATTTAACTGTAATACCTTTGAAATTCCAACTTTCATACCAGTAGACACATGAGGGTTTTATTGGATTATGAGTTTTAGCAGTTTAAACAGTCGCAGTTGATATTTAAACTGGGGCGAGGCGGTCATGTGGCGCTAATTCGCCCGGGAGCAGTCAGGATTAATAACATTCATTGCTCGGGATTTTTGAAATAATCTTTAAAATGCTTATAGTAAAGGTCAAAATTCATAAAACGTTTCAATGCTATGTCATATCTGATATCAGTATTTGCTTTCATATGACGCTTTTCCAGCCAGTGCTCTTCCTTCCTGTTTCGTTCTATTGTACCCCAAAGCTTGTGGAATGGTTTTTTCAAAAGTATTATTATTCTTTTTAATTTTTGTGTATACGGATAATCTATTTTTGTATTTATAGAAATAGCTGCACGCTATGGCACCGCTTTTAGTAACTGTGAAACGACAACCCAAAAATAGTTTTAACACGATTTTCTTTATTTCATCTAACAACATGTCTGTTAATTTTATGGGTTTCTCGTCTTAATTTATAATAAGATGCTTGAAAGATTAAAAAATATACGTAAGTACGAAATAAATATATTGATTATTATAAGATTTACAAAATATAAATAAAACAAGTATTGTTTTTACTAAATGTTAAAAGTCAAGAGGAAGGTATTACGCTCTTACGTTAAACCTCTTTGGTGTCAAAATGCCCGTATAAAGCGGCTTCTCTAAGCGTATTGATATCAATGTATCGATAGGTTGAACAATAGCGAATAAAACCTATTAAACTAGCAGTGATTTAAATGCTATCTAATATGCTAAGTAATATATGCTACTACAACATTTAATTGCCTTTTTATTCATTTAAGGTTGTGAAAACTCATAAGTTTTGCCATAAGCAAGAAAAGGGTTACAAATTTTTATATACTTAGATGTCTTTTATATATCAAAATAATATTGTTAAAAAAAATAAAGTAATATGTCATTTATATCCTTGTATTTGTGCCATCTGTGTCTAATTGTAAAGACATGAAAAATGTTGAGTTCATATATACAATTTGATACACTTCAAGAGAAAATATAACAATAAAATTGAAAACACAGTATGTGATATATTGTAGCACGTTAATAATTCATTTTATAAGAGTATGAAGCTCATTAATTAAGTTATGACTGGCGACAGCGGGTCCATTAAATTACAATGAGTCGCTTGTACAGTGTAGACTGCTTCAGAGTTGAGGCCTGAGAGCGTAAATTATACAAAGTCATTCGTATTCACCAGCCGTTGACATCGTTTCCTCTTTTATTGCAATATATATGTAAAACGTACATTGATGCAAATTAAAAAAGAAACATTTGACTAAAATACATTATTTTTCCACTTGTTATTTGTATTTCAAGCAATATAATCGATGATACAAAGATATTGTGTTAATTTGAAGACAATAATATACTTTTATACTTACAAATACACTGCCATGTTTTATGTAGTATTGTTAATAAATTTCTTGCGATAAATCTATCTAAAAACCTCTCTTATTATTATACTACAATACTGATTCTGTAGGACAATACTTGCGCGGGCGTTGATACTGGGCACTGGGCGTTACTTGGCAAAACACCTACCACAACGTGAGTGACCTTGACACTGTTTATTCTATCTTTACTATATCTGCCAACTTTCATTCACATCCTAATTACCTGTATTATAAATGCTGTAATGATATATATAGCAATTTGGGTATTTAAGGTTTTTAAATATTGGCATTGTGCCTAAAAAGAATCAATGTTTATATGTATACAGTTTAAATGCCTGTTCTTCGTATTACACATACATTAGAGACACTTTGCGTCGAAAGATGGCTAGTGAAAATACTAATTCATTCCCCTGAATGGGGAACGAATTACAACCGTTATCGATCAGACACTGTCCTGCTGCACCACATTGGCGTCAATTTTATTATGTAATTGTACTAAAATAAATAGATCTAGAACAGTATACATTGCTTTTGCTTAAGATTTATTAGAAGGGCCCATTTGATATAATTTAAAAACATTTTTAAACAAATAATTAGGCTTTAGTTATTTAGGTTAATAATCGTCATTTTAAACTGTAATGAATACATCCTCGATTAAGTAGTTGACTACATAAGCACTGGTAACGTACACTTTAGTCAAATAATTATTAAAATGTCTTGGTAATTTACTAAACAACTACTTAAAATTACAAATAATAGATTGTTAATAAGTAGCTAAAAATATATAAAGAACTTATTATATATCTTTTAAAAACATTTCTTCATACTAAATATTTCATAAAAATTGTTTTCACTTGCTTAACAAACCATTACTCATTAACATCTTCGTGATAAGATGACTAGAAGCCCTTTTCTTTTTATTCATTTAAAATGCAATTTCTAACCATGCTCTAAATAAATAAAATTATAATCTTGGCTTGATATTCCATATTTTAAAAATTGTCAATAAAACAGTTAATTTTTCAATAAATTCATAGAACATTCGATGGTCGTGAACATTGGTGTTAAGCTTGAATCGAATGATGATGCAAGTTAATATGTCGAAAATTTTATCTTTTACTTGCAAAATATTAGGAATGTATCAATATAAATGGAATTTTGAAATTTATTATTCGCGTACATAATTGCAGTGTAATTAATCACGCCACATTTGTATTTTACAAAACATTGTTACAGTAGGTAGTTATCATTTTGTTAACTCATGCACAGAGAACGGAACCGTTGCCTGGTAATGTCTTAATATATTTTTATTTCTCAATACGTGAAGTGGTTGAAAGTAAGTGGTTAACATGGTCATTTTCTATGAAAGTATACAAAGTCTCGCTCCATATGATATGTCGGGCATCGTCTACGGTTGTACGGGAGATCTGACAATGATGGTGCTAGAATTTGCATTATAATTCATAAACATCCGATAACAGTCAACTATACCGTCGCGTCTGTATGTAAATCAATATACTTTTTTGTTAAACAATAATGTTTACCATGAATATATAGTACACATGATTTGAATTGTCGTTCGACCTTCAATTTGTTTTAATTGTTTAAAAATCAAAAGTGATTAAATTAAAAGCTATTTACAAGTAACTTTATTTACTAAAGTAAACAGAGGATCGTCGTGGCGCAGAAACGCAGTGTCTACCTGTAAACGCGATGGTTTTTGGGTTCGATCACCTCTCGGGGAGGATGGAATATTTTATTTATATTGTCTTGCGTTCCGCACCACAATACCCAATGCCACGAAAGGTGGATAGCGGGAAACGGAGAGTCTAAACACTACGTTCCTTTGGTTCCTGTGGTTCCCCTGCTGTGTGCGTGATAAAGCGTGGAGATAATTTGTTTTATTTATTTAATTTCAAAAGTAAACCATTTTAATTTATATAATATATACAATGCAATGTTCTTATTTATAAAAATAATAATTATGCTATTCGTTGATAGGCAACCAACTTTTCAGGCAACCAACAAGTGATTAAACTAAACAATAGGTAGTACTGATTATACCCAGCCGAGTGGTCTCACGGCGTGGCGGGAGGGTGCATCGCAATAAAAATGAATAGAAAGCCGTGCGGGAGACGCGCTGCCGTAGCGCAGCCCTCTCTTTGACATCATTACAATTATTGCCGTACTGCCCCACCCTTGTCTTTGCCGCCAAATCGTCGACGTGTGCCTAACATGATGTAGTTTTTCATAAGTCTGCTTCTTTTTTCAATAGTGTATACATATATAGTACATACTTCAGCGATATTGTTATATGATTACTAGAAAAAGCAATGTTGCAATATAACAAATATTTTTGTAAAAAGAAACAAATCTCTTGTTGCTGTTAGGTGCTTTTTCTTCTGGTTCGTTGCAATAAAATATTTAATACCCAAAGAGTCACGATCGACATCGTTTTGTGTCGTGACACTGTCATATATCTTCCGGACAAATGTACAGCCTTCCAATAAGAGATTTGGAATCTTTGTCAATTTACGTCTTTTGTGATCTAAAACCTCAGTCGACACTGACAAAAGATGTCCTGATCCCAAATCATAGCACCGAGATAACGAGATATCCTCTAAATGAATGGATGGAATTCCTAAGGATCTTTTATCCAACTTTCCGAACAAAGTTTAAATATATTTTTGCTTCAAATAGTGAATAATAGTTTTAATACAATCAATTTTGAAGCTCACAAAATTACAATTGTCTGCTTATTCTTTAAATATTTACATTCTTCACATACCGACCTAAACGTATGTCATAGCGGAGAATTCAGAAATGTTGCACATTTTAATTTTATCTTGTCGTAAATCGTTAGTTGGATCGCGCCCAAGACGACACAGACTATATCACCAAAACACCATTTCGGAGCTACGTGGGTGGGCGTTCTTTTACACGCAATAGCAAAAGCTTCGTCACGTTACACATAATTTATATATGAAAATGTGACTTAAAAGGATAATTATTTTAGTTTACCCCATATACGTCATTCAGACCATAATTATTTTGTCAACCAGTTGCTAGATTTCATTTCGATAAAAGTTAAACTACCATTCACCGTAACTTTAAATATCTTATTGTACACTTTCCATATAAGTAAACAAAAAACTCGTAGCATTATGTAATTCTTTGACCATCCGAAGCTCGGAAGGAATGTTAATGTTTATGCCGATATTTTTGATACTGGAAGCCAGCAGTGTACTTGGGATGCTGATATTTTTTCTCCTCTATTGTAAACCAAAAGTTTAATGACTTTTCCCATATTTTTTTTCGTTACAGCTCTGAAGCCGTTTGTAAATAATGGTACGATATTGAAATAATAGTAGAAAAATGATTTTTACCGCAAATAGCAAAGTTGACAGATAACCTAATGTTTGAAAACTGCACTCCCGGCTTTCCGTTCGATTTTCAAAACATTCATTTCGTATTGGGTGCGGAACTTAACGCCGCGCCCTTCTTTTTTTTTATTTATTTTTATAACTTTTAGATATCTATTTTTAGTTGAAACTTTATTTTGACATATCTTATATGGTTATGTTATAACTTGTCGTAATTTATCTTAAAGAATATTTGATGTTTAATACAGTATAACTTTATAGTCAGGTTAATGACATCATTTGATGGACGTATGTACTGAATATTTATATATACAAGTACATGCAACGAGCAGGAAATTGCTATTTGGCAAAGCTTGTGATGTTAGCTCGATAAAGCTGGTACGTTTACTAATCTTAGCTCCTTTATTTATTTACCTTAGGTAATAGTAATTAGTGTAGATATAATCTTAAAATGCAACAATTAATTGCTAATATATGGGTGGCTATCTCAGTATCGGGCGATTTGGGCTACTTATCTAATTGAGTTTACACATGAACAGAATTAGAAAATCCAATATGCCATTTTCTAAATATTTTATTACAAGTAGAGTATTTCTTTATCTTTGCTTTCACGGTTTCATAAATGAAATAAAATTTTACTAAATAATTACTTAGAAATACTCATTAGAATTTAAATGTCTTTAACAATAGTGCAAGAATTTAATTTCTTATTAAATGCCTTCTCGTTAAATGTTATACTTTCGAATGAAATTATAGTTTAAACTGATGAATGAAACATGCCTGATTTAACTAAGCATGCTTGCCTGGTAAACAAGACTCAGCGTTGAATTCCAACAAGTACCTAAGTAACAAAAATGTCGGTCATCGGGCAACTATAGGCAGAATTTAGGCACGAGGTCTCTTAACACTAGGTTCTCTCCCCTATTGATTTCAAGCTGGAAAAAAATTATAAAGAAAAGCTTTAATAAAAAAAGTAAGGAATGTAAATTACAATATTTACGTTATACAGAGTAAGAAATATTGTGGTCACGATTGAACCGACTATCGGAAATTATACAGCGACGAGATTGTTGCAGTAAACTGAATGTTCTAACGGTAACCCTCTTTCTAAGCAAATTAACTATTGGATTATTGTAGTCGATGGTGTTAATTATCATTCTTAGATACTAGTTTACTTTCAGGAAGTAGTACATCAAATAATGATAATGATCTTTTGCTAGTAAGAAATGATTAAAAACATTTTTTTATCTCTTTATGTGTACAATATTCTCTAGAATCATTCATATAACTTTTTATAGTCTGGTTAAAGGTCTGTGAAGAGTTTTCGAGTACGATAAATGTCGAGACGGATCTTATTTGTCGTATGCTGTTTGGTCTACCAGTCTATGTTTGCTTTATACCATTGTGACGGTACAGCGGGCGGCTCGTTATAATTCAACAATGCTCTCCAAATGATGTCTGAATAAGTAGATTTTTTTTAAAATATGATTATAAATATGCATGATTTTAATTAAAGCTACCATTATTTTATGTACAAATTTAGATTTAAAGATATAATTAATTGCGGTAAAAGTGTTGATATTATACTGCGTTTAGTTTCATTTTATCGATGTAAGCTTCTACCACACAAAAAGAAAGTTTTATAATAGAAATAAATGAACATTTCTTAAATTTTACTTTTATTTATAAATATTTACTTGCTCATTGAGTCATGTAACATCTGCAACTGATATTTTATGAGAAGTGCAGTGATTTTTTTTCAATACGCATAGCGCAGACAATTGAATATTTATTATTTTTCGAATCCAACTTCGGCGACCGAGTAATCTGCACGATTGCTAAAAACCATATCGTGTTAGTACCTCAGGAGAGTCTATTAATTTATGAAAACTTTCTGAAAACATGTTTTAAAACTTTACTCTTATCTAGATTGAAACCTGCTTCAGGAAGAGAACCAAGCGAACTTTCGCTCCTTTTTGAACAGACGAGAATTTTATAAAGCTTGTAAGTATAGTGTGATTTGTGTTGCAGGCTAAAGTAATATATTTCTTAAAAAAGTATGCGAGAGTAATACGTAAATTAAATTACGTTTTTTCTATGTTATTTTATATTTTACAATTTCACGCTTCAGTAAGTATTATTGGATATATTTAGATATGACTACGTATGCTATGTTACTATTTATTAATAAATATTGCACGCATGAGTAATGATCCATAATTGGAGACAGTATAAGTATCGATGTAAAATAAAGACTTCGTGACATCCGTTATCTAACTGTTATTATATATCAATAAGTGTTGGTTTTTTTTAAATTACAATAATTTAATTTATATATAAATGTTCATCTTTGATTAATATCATTTGGATCGCAAAAGGAAATTATTTTAGTTCGTATTTTATTTTTCAGTCAGTATTATTCAATGGTAGACACTTTGAATACTGAAGATTGCATGCATTTTTATGTTCATGTAGATTTACTCTTCCATGTTACTAAATATAAAGTGCGCGAGGGACTTCTATGTTACACCATATGTTCATGCAAATTTAGATTTTTGCAATCGTGAGTCACATTGTTACTGTAATGGTGTAGGCTTATGAACAGTCGAGGTGAAGAGAGAGCAAGCGTTGCTCATTGGGATTCAGCACGACGTGGACCAAACTTTACCTTATCCGGTCACTTCGTAATATCTCTATTGTTTGCGAGAATGGTTAATCAATAAATCCAATGCAACTATGCTATATCAGTATGTCTAATATGGTCAACTAAGTCACTTTTTGTAAAGACAATCATAGTAAATAAAAATAAATTTGTTTAACCAATAACTAGACAGTCATTAGTGCTGTATTTTTCCATTACGACTGTTTTTAGTTGTTTTTGTCTGGATTGTATTGACAATGTCAGTAGACGGGTGTTGCGTCAGATTTACGGTAATTTCACGGCTGCTGCGTTTGGATAGTTCCTTGTGGTGGAAAAGTGAAGTGCGAAGTTTCGGCGAGGCGGTACTCGGCGCGGTAGAGCGTAGCTGCGCGGGGTCGTCGTCTCCTCGCCGCTTCGCAACGAGTTACCAGTTGCTGTCGCGTTACTTAGCTCTCGCGATTCTATGCCATGAAAGTGACGAACACTTACTGTAGCCGTTTCTTGAAAGATGCTAATTATGATTTTTATCATTAGCCGAGACATCTTGATATAATAAATAACTATAGTTAGGATATTACTCTCTTTGTTTGTTGGTTCAAATTTGAAAAATATATAGTTTTATTTCAAGCCTTTTATGCTGTTTGTAAGTATATTTTAATAGGTTGTAGTAAGCGTTGACCAAACATTTCATGATAATAGATTCTTCCTGTTAATGGATGAATTTAAGAATAAAGGGATTAATTTTTTTACAAGAGCATGATATTCACATCGGCATAATATGCATACTTTAATTTCACATGAATAATTATCGAAATAAGAATATTTTTGAAAATTTTATTCTATAATAAGGAGAAAATTTAATGTGTAGTAGCTCATACTAGTTCTGGAGGTTTCTGTGTACCACAGCCGGTAAATGGTAACATCTGGAGGGCGCTGCGCGAGCGTCGGAGAGGGGTGAGGGGTATGCTCGGGCTCCGGGTTTCAGAGCTACCGCGCGCCAGTCCCCTATACACCGGCCGTGCGAACGGCCACCTCGGTATTTTTTGCGCGATATTAGTCATATAATATTCGACACCCCTTTTCGGATCCTCAGTGTTTCACCGCCGAGCACCAGCGGCTTTAACTCGTCACCGTACATGCATGTGAGTTTACACTCGTTATTGCGCTCAGTTCCTCCCACGCGCCGTGTCTCCTCGCGCCGCGCCGGCCGGCGTTTTACTTAACCTATACTTGTGGTGTATTTCTGAAAACAAAGAAACAAGTGATCGGTGTGTAAATAATTAAATTCAAATTATTATAACTGGTAGAAGTACTTCAAAAATACACCACGATACGCTGTTATGTGACAAAAATATTATTCTGTGAGACATGCAATTTTTTTCATCTCGGATTTTTTTACTTATAAGCGTATTCAAATATAGCGACATAAAATATTAATAGTGTAAAACGCATTCTAAGAATGCTACCGTCATTTTCAACTTTAAATGGTTATGCGAGCATACGAAATTATCCATTATCCATTAATCTCGTGTTAGTCCAATTAATGGTGAGAAACTGTAGATAACACGATGATGGGTATTGTTCACGTTCATCTTTCTATTAGATTAATTAAAACGCTGGGCGGCTGATAGAGCGCGATCACGCGAGTGAGTGGCGACGGCGCGGGCGGCGGCCGACGGGTCTTCGAACCTGCACCGTGGAAATGAGATTACTGCGCGATGGCCTTAAATGCTCTATTTTGTTCTCATTCTAGTCCGTATAAATTGCAATGCCTCAGTACATTCCTTTTACTTGTTTTCTCGAAGGCGACGCTTATTAGATAGAGAACATAACTATTAACACGTTTGAGTCTCAGAATTTAATGCAAATATACACTGTCTGAATCAAATACTTGGTTAATTAATTTATAATATACTTTTGCTGCTACTTTGTCGTCTATAGATTTTAAATTTTGCAATATGTTTATTTGTATGAAATCAGAGACTTTGATAAGTCTGTCTGATCGACAGTTAGATAAAAGATGTAAATTTCTATTGAAATGTAATAATCATATTCTTTAAAAAAATGATATTAATGAAAAATAAATTTATAAAAACACAATATTTGCTATTGTTAGTACTATATAAATTAAAGTGAAATATCTAAAACGTCTTTTGTTTTAGTTTGGCATAAGCATAACATTTTTAGTTACGATACTGATCAACTAATGTACTGTACAGAGTTGCGATAACACCATACATGTTTTATCGTTACTTTCACACTTGTAAGGTCTTAAGCCTTTAAAGTGCAACAGGTCATTGTAGTAAAATCTATTGTCATGTTTGACACGACAACATGTGTGGCACGAAGCTGTCGCAACACAACATTCAAATTTTTGAGCCATATCTGTATTGTCGGTATACGATAAGTATAACCTAATGTGATCAACTTTGTGTTACATATTTTTTATTTCTTAATTGTAATTACTTACTTTATATTTGCCTTATAGCTTAGTTGAGTTAACGAAACTCTAACTCGCTATTCATCACCATTACTAATGTATAATAAAAGTTCATAAAGTACACAGCTACAGATGAGTCGACGTTATTCATGTATACCTATTCGTTTCAAACTACAGCTGAATCATTGCTGAATGTTCGCATGTCTAAGAATCAAAATTTATTAGCGTAGCCGCCGAGAAACTTTAACAAAGCACAATACACGCGCAAAGTTTCTCCCATATCATCCAGCGATCATGAAATATATAATGTGTATTTAAACTGCACTATCTGCATATAAGAACTGTTATAGGCATTGTTTCGGCTATCTCTACGTTCCAATCTAGCGCATTTTAAATGTGGTGTTTGTGTGCCAGATTTCCCAGGTTATTACCGTTTGTACCGTCATTATATACAGTTGTGGAATAATATTCTAAAGATACAATGATGAAACGAGAGAAAATAATTTGGGTATCTGGTCTTGGAACACGGACGCTCGACGGCCGCTGGCTCCGTTGTGACGAGAAATCACGCTGTACCGCTACTTACCGCTACGGTACTTAGTTTAAGTCATCGTTGCTGTTCTCTTAATGCATTTTGTTTTACTGCCGCGCTCAATTAATCACTTCAGCCGCCTTTCTAACTATCGCAACTTAAATATATTATGACAAAAGTAATTCATAAATGTGCTCAAGAAATTACAAAACTGATAATAATCTATATTTAGGTTTATATAAGCAAGTAGTCTCTGCAAGCATCTGTTAATATTCAAGGGTATATTAGGACATATGTTAAGCATATTGTTTCTATACATGTTAGTATGAGATTGGCTTCTATTTATTTATTATCATTTATTTGTTATGGCGGCAATATGACGTCATAGCCAGCTGTAGGGCGGATGACGTCACGTTGTCAGGGGCGTCGACCCTTCTAGCCCTAAGCGCCCGACGACCATTGCGCTGCGCCTTGTTCTAATATCATGAATAACTAATATTATGAGCTTTATGGCTCAGCGACCTGGGGCAACCTGCCTGAAATATACTGAAGATAATTTATCGCTTTTTGAGCGAACATTGTAGAGCACTGTGCTCATATATTATTGCACCTTATTTCAAAGCCTATTCAGAGTAACATTTCTATGAATTACACAGGTCTGCGAAATTATTTTTTTGAAAAGTTTTTTTTATAAACTGATCGTATTCGTTATAACTACGTTATAAATAGTGTACAAGATCATTTATTTGGTATATATCACGTCACACTTCTCAGATTTACATGGTAAAACTACTAGCATATAAATAACTACAAGTCAAACATTTTAAAAATTAATGAAAGACTTTTTATTTAATTCTATAACTTTTTTATATAGTCTTAATTTAAATAAAAAGAGTAAAATAAAATAAGAATAAAAAAACAATCAATAACGTGTTTTCTTTGAAAAAAAAACTGCGTTTTGTTGGTTTTCGTTTATGAGTTTCCACTTCATCTCTACATGTCATCCAACAATTGTCCGCCATCATATTAACGTCCCAACGACCTTGATATCATCTTTCAATCTTCCTTTCGCCTTGCTCCTCACTGTAATCGCCTACATTTTTTGGAAAAAAATCTACCGCTTTGTATATGATGTTAAATTTTTGTATTAAACCGCTAATATCACAGCAAAATACCAAACTATCTTCTTTCTTGAAATACTATACAAAATCTTGTTCTCTTTTTCGATACCAATAAAATGTCGTCTCAGCATCCAATAAATTGTTCTCTTTTAAGCGTGAACCAAGTAATTCTGCAACATCTTTGGGTAATCCAAGATCCCGCACCAAATCATTAAGTTCTTGCTGTCTCAATGGTCGAGGATCATTTGTAGGGTTGAAAATCTCACCACTGCTAGGAAGATCACTATGTTATGAATTCTGAGATGTGGGTATATCGAAACTCTTGTTGTTAGAAGGAATTGGTATAGGTAGTTCTGGTCCATGATGACAAAAGTTATTTATTATAAGTGGACTGTGTATGAAAAAAATATTATAAATATAATATGCCGTTAAAAAAAAATGTGACGTGTTACAATAAAAAAAAGTTTATATTTGCGTTGTGTATGTCAACATGTACAAGTTATATTTAAAATTCTTAAAAAAACATTATCATCGCAGACCTGTGTTATTAACCGACTTTCTTAGACATTTACCTAACTTACCTTAAAATTTTCGTTGTTTAACTTCTCTAATTAATATTATAATACTTCATATAGGTGTAATATTTCATTTTTACATTTTAAATTATATATTTCTGTTTTTTCAATATTATTTTTATAACTATAATTGTAATAACGAAAGAGAACAGAAACCTTTGACTTAAGCGTTATGGAATTGTATGTGGATATTATTAAGATCCACAATAAACTTATCATGACGATTATCGGGTCCATTTAAATTTCTCCAATGTCCGTAAGTAGGAGTGTAAGCGCGCGTGTACAATCGAGAAGTGCTGAGATAAATGAAAAGTTTATTGTTGCAGTTTAATCTCTATGTAGTCAAAGGAAAGAGCTATTTTTGTATTTATATTTTTGTATGAGAATCTGTAAAATGCACGCTCGCTTGGCTTTCCAGCGTCACGCGAGCTCATCCACGCCCCACATCCACACAACATGTTAAATACTATATTCATATACAATAACATGTACTTATAATTAAGACGCTTTCATTTTGAAATATTTTCACTATTTTTACATATTATTCCTCGGAACTAGCGCAAAATGAATAATGAAAGTTTATATATATATATATATATATATATATATATATATATATATATATATATATATATATATATATATATATATATATATATATATATATATATATATATATATATATACATATATATATATATATATATATACATATATATATATATATATATATATATATATATATATATATATATATATATATATATATATATATATATATATATATATATATATATATATATATATATATATATGTATATATATTTATATTTGTGTGTATGTATATATATATATTTCATGGAATATAGGATATGTATATCAGGATATGTATATATAGGAATTTTGTTCACGTCTACTAAACATGAGGGTTGACAAACGAATACCTACGTATATTACAACGCCATGTCCCCTAAGATTTCCTTAGTATCAACGATTTGATTTATATACATCAAATTTATATTAGAGTAAATTGGAATTAACGTTTTATATCTATAATCATATTTTTATTTCTATTATATTGGACGAAACAATGATTTCACTCAGTGTTATACAAAAAATATACTTGATACAACACAATTTTAACCACACTTTAAATACTGTTGTATACAAAGTTACCAAAATAAAATTTTGATAATTTGGTACTACATTATATTTTTGAAAGACTATAAATAATAAAATTTTAAATTATCTTATTTATATTTTGTTATAATTAAGTCAAAGGTCTCTTTATGGTGTTTACGTCAGCTTTGAAACAATCAAATTGTGTTCCAATATTAACAAATCATAATTGATATAATTGATTAAAAAAACAAACATAAAAGTATTATCTGTATGCTGTGCCTTTTCTTCGCGATCATCCATGAACAATGATAACGAGCTTTCTACAGTAACAGCAACATTCATATAAGTAGCAAGTAACTGTGAGCGTCGTCATTTTACATTAATTGGTTTTCTGCTTTGCTGACGAAACCGTCGCAAAGTCAAGTGGTTTCACTGAGCGACTCTACTCTAGTATGTTGAAGTAGATCACAGAAATTTTAATTGCTGCCCCTGCATTTGTACACTAAAAATATCTATTCATCGCAGATATACTAAAATTTTATTACATTATCATGGTTGTAGTCGTTGTGTTGCGTGTAATCCCTTTTCATCTCAATCATTTATTTTCTCCTTCTTGTAATAAGAAATCAATCTAAACGTGTGACTAATAGTTTGCGGTTGAGTCAGATCGAGAGAGCTGTTGTGGAACATCTTAGAGAATAAATTGTCTGTAGGTATAACATAAAGTAAAGTTCTGCATGTATATCAACCTTTGCTTTTATAATAATTTAATCTGATTTGCCAAAGTTTTTGTTACATATGGTTATAACGACTAAAATCAGAGACCAGAACGTGCTAGAACCTTTTGTCTAAAAGTTCATCGCTCTATCGAGCAACGAAATTTACTTAATTTGGGTCTTATTTCGTATATGTGTTTAAATTTTATTTAAAGAAGGCGGAACCTTAAAGGTGTGGAGTGTTTTAAAGCTCAGAAGTTGAAAGCTTCAGTTAAACAAGTGAGACGTAACGTGTAAGTGCTTTTATAAATAGGTACACGTGCCTGTAGTTGTTACTCGTTAATTTTGACGACCCTTAGTCGGTACGCCTTTTCATTTATCTCCTGTTAAATGATGCCTACTCTCTGAATATATTTAAATTAGCTGATTCCTTAAATCATTATGTTTACAGATTACTAAGGAGACGCCTAGGGTTAGAACGAATGCGATATACAATAAAATACAATACAATAATTTAAGCTAAATATGATATTCGATGATTTTATATACAAACATATTTTCTTTAGAGATTACTCATGAAAGATATAATTGACCATGTAGATGATATCACATTAGAAAACTTAATAATGGGCAATAGAGGAACCTCTTTTTATTGAATTGATGTATTTTTATTAACAAAAGATAAAAGAAATAGAGTTATATCCGGTTTCTGTTTTATTAACCATTAAAATATTTATATTTTAATTGACATTAACGTAAAATATACTAAATTTTAGTTGGTACAAAAATTTTAAATAAACATTGAATATATTTTAAAAATTTATATTTATCCATAGTTAAGATTGCATTTTGGACGTGCTCACTCATACTCATAGCTATTTGCTCTTCGTGCACGGGTGGGGCTTGATTTACGGTCCTACTTCAGCCTCGGACACGGGGTTTAAATTAGTACCATGGCGTGTGTCACATGATACTTTATTTTTCTCCTCCTTCAAGCTACATACATGACACTTAAAATCTTGTTCTTACTCACGACCTATTTATAAACTGCGTTATGTTTGAAGAGACTAACGAATTTATAAAGTTACAATTTTTATACATGTATTACGGTTTATTTATTATATACGTATATTAGTATGTGCACGTATAAAGTACGCACAACTTATAATTTAATCTCTATGTCCTGTTTTACTTTGAAGGTGTAATATCATTATAAACTACACAAGATATATCAGAAAAACAGGGAATTGACAAGATTAATGATACGTTCAGCCTAGCTGCAGAGTATAGTTTACATCAAAGCATCGCTTTGGCTCTTATTAATTTATAGAAACTTCCGCCAAATTGGATAGTGAGACCTAAGGCGGGATTGACAAAAAACAGTTATTAACCGTTTTAGAATTAAATTTATTTATATACGTATATTATATAAAAACGATTCAGTATTTCGCTATATAATTAATTAACAATTAAAACGCTACATGCTCATAAAAAAGTGTATGAATTAAAAGGTAGTTTTATTTAAAACACTTTAACCATTCGTTCATTCTAATAGTAAAATTGTCTTAATAAATATTTGTATGTTCTTCTACATAAATGGAACTTAAGAGTAGGTGATGTTATTTTTATTTGGTATACCCCGCATATCGGCGATTGACAGAAACCTAATGTTAAGACAGTTCTTACACCGCTTTTCGCCAGAATCCTAGACATTTCGTGTTGCACAGAATTGCCAGAGCAGTAAATGAAAACAATTTACTCATTTCATATATCATGTGTACCATCAGATGCTGTCCTGTATATAGTATATATTTTAGTGTTTGAAATTTATTTTTAATAAAATCTAAATACAATAATAAATAATTTTATTTGTCTCTTTCTATTTTACTAATAAGGCCTCGGTTAACAATAGGCATGCTAAGACACGTACTTTGATGATGTAAGCGGCGATTTCCTGCGGGGTTCTGCTTTGAGCATCGGACCAAGCCTGTGGCGTACGCTTGCCTGTTAATTATCCAGCCTGACGTCACCCACGAGGACGTGACTGCTCTGTTGCTTATTTCAATCAATTATTTTTATTATTAAAAATATTATAACTAGCGTTGTCAATTAGCATAATTTCCAAGTTGATAAATTAATATTTTATCTATTATATGCCTATTGAGGACCGTCGTGGCGCAGAGGTGTAGCGTCTGCCTATAAACGCGTGGTTTGTGGGTTCGATTCCCATTCGAAGAAGATGGATTTTTCTATTTCCATTTTCTTCGCTCTGGAAAACTAGGCAAAGCGCGGCGTTGAGTTCCGCCACTCAACACGTAATGCCTCGAACACGGCGGAAAGCGGGGACGGGGAAAGGAAGGAAGCAACGGAGTGTCCTAACACTAGGTTCATATGATTCCTGCAGTTCCCTCTGCCTACCCTGCCATGTGCGGGATAAAGCGTAAATCTATAAAAAAAATGTTAAAATTTAGCCGTCACAGTCGACAAATTCAATTTAAAACAAATAAAATTCAATTCGACAAATAAAATTCAATTCAATGCAGTAAAGAGTTAAGAGATCGTGTCTGATGGTGTAAGTATATTTTTGGTGCATCGTTAAGGTCATGTTAACGGTTGCAATTATCTTTAAACACTGAATAAATGATGTACTAAAACTTTCAAGGTAGCTGAGAAAATGTAAAACTTCTCATTATTGTTATTAAATTTTACATTTTATTTGTGATGTATAATGAAGGAAAATTTTCACGTTTTGCAAACACTGATAATTACATTAAACCTATATGTACCTATATGATTTTTCCATACAGTCCTTTTGAATTTACTTCTTATTGTTGTGGAGGACCGTCGTGGCGCAGAGGCGCAACGTCTGCCTGTAACGCGACGGTTACTGGGTTCGATCCCCAGTCGGAGAAGATGGATTTTTCTATTTCCATTTTCTTCGCTCTGGCATCTAAGGCAAAGCGCGGCGTTGAGTTCCGCCACTCAACACGCAATGCCTCGAAAACGGCGGAAAGTGGGGACGGAGTAAGCAGGGACTAAGTAACGGAGTGTCTTAACACTAGGTTCTTATGGTTCCTGCAGTTCCCTCTGCCTATCCTGCCATGTGCGGGATAAAGCGTGAAGCTTATTGTTGTGCTCCATAACAAACGTGTAAGAATTCCTTGTTACTAAAATAAGAAGATTTTTTCACATTACATAAAATTAGATAAGTCTTAAATGTCATGGTTGTTTCTCTCCGTGAAAGGATTCTCGAGTGCACTAAATGGCATCGCGATGCTATTTTAGATTTTGCTTGTATTACTTCTGACTTATGAAACAAAAGATGCCTTTAAATTGTATTTTAGAATATTTTATTACGTTTCTGTTAAATAAATAAAAACATTACGGTTGTACCATTAACTTTTTTTAAAATTATTTTGTCAATAACTAACGAAGTGTAAAAAATTGATATATATAAGAAATTCCTTCGAGGGAATATATTGATTTTTATCGAATCTTTAAATTTTAAATTACGTTTAAATATAATTTTTTTATTAAATTAATCGTAGTTCATTTTTTTGGCTTTATAGTATTTAGTGAAAGTCGAATATTAAAGGTAAAGTCTTCTTACACAGTAAAATACATGTAGTTACAAAGTTTTTGAGAAATTTTATGAGTAGGTATATTTTGAACAAATTAAGCTTTATTATAAAGTATAGAGCTAAAAAAGTAATTTATACCTTATATGCAGTACTGTTGCATCGGTAAACAGCATTAATCTGAGGTTATGTAAGTTCTAAAAAGGTATTAAACAGAGCTTGCTTGAATAAAAATAAATAAATTAAAAAAAAACAAATCTAAAAGTCTAAAAAAACAAGTTTCATTTCTGAGTGAATAATTTTACCAGTATAAGTCAACATAATTTGATCTCAATATATATGTATCATTAGTATATCATATTAATCTTTAGATAATAGTAATGTATTTTGCCATCGTCAAAGCAATAGTTTATTGTAAAGGTATGTAGATAATATCTCAAATTGAAATACACACAAAGCTTTAACGTGAAACTGTTGTGTACTTTATTAATAATATGGATTCCCTTTTGTCACCTAGTTTCTTTTGACATTGAAAATTATTGAAATTACTTTTGCACATTTATTTCAGGCCGTTAATGGTGAAGACGTGTTTAATCACGAAGGTTGTGTATTCGATTCCTTTAATTATTTACTTGAATTTAATAATTTAAAATTGTTTTTATTTCCTCGCTTTTTTATTAAGACATCCACTCAATACACAATATCTTGAAAATTGTTCCTTTACATAATCATTTAGCATTAACTGGTCTATTAATTCGTTTTTAAAGAATAATATGTATATATATCAATATTTATCGATCAATAATTAATACTTATTTTAAATAGCCGTTGCACTGATATATACTGATATATTATAGTAATAGCGTGTTTTTACTGCAAAGTTAAAGAACTTGTTAGTTATTTATTTCCAGATAATAATTTTATTCCTTAAGGAATCTATTTTATGTGGGCCGAATGCAGAACTTGGATATAAATAGAATTGCACGAGTTGCATGACCCAAACTGGTTCCTATTGCGAGTCTGCCTACGCTCGCTATCCTCCTGACCCGTGGCATTACCCTCGCTGACTCATTTTCGGCGTGTGCATTACTCCCACTTTCGCGTCATTACCTGAAATACTGTACAATAAACTAAAAATTAAATATAAAAACTTCATTTCTTTATGTTTCTTATATTTTAATAAAAAAGTTACCAAGTTTCCTTAGAATAGTAAGTGACAACATCTTGGTCTTTCATCATATCTATATTTATCCCTCTTCAGTTATCCTATTTTATAGACATTTCTCTAATTGGAAATTTTTCTAAGATATCTTCTCACGCTAGTAGTTTGTCTCATACAAGAGTCCACTAGTCTCGAGTGCTAATTCATTGCATTGTCGTCAAACTGGTACCGTTATGCTGCCATATTTTTTATTTTCATTAAATAAATCAATGAATTCTTATTTAGGAGAGCATCTATAAACCTTTTTACACATTACAGCTAAAATAGTTTATTTTTTACTGGTTTTTATAATATATAAATGAAAATATAAACATACTTATTTAATGAAATACTTGCCGCGTAAATATGTGTGGAATAAGCGAGACGATGTGCATTCTTCCGCGATTTGCGAGTTGCGGTCTTTTTGCATTTAAAATATACGTCTATGCTGCGGTCTGAACCGGCAAGAGGTGGTAAGAAATGAGGCACGCTTCGCTTACGCCGTCCTCCCCTTATTTTATTTACCCTGCTGTATATAAAGAGTAAAGTGGCGTTTTAACATAAGGAAACATTTTTTTACTTGTGTATTGTATTCCATGAAGCTGAATCCGATGTTGCATATGGTCAGTCCAAACATAGCATGCACTGACTCACCAGATTTAGCATTACCGGTTGGATGGCTTCAGAGAGAAGTTTTTGTAAAAGTTTCATTACATATTGATATTGCATAAAACATATATTACGAGGGATTTACTTTATAATTGTAATTATCAACAATCTATGATGATACAACTTTGGCCGTAGAATGTTGTTAGAACAGATATATTGCTATTGGTAAGTTTCGATAATTCCTTTTCTATTACACATAAAATCTATTTATAATTTTAACGCGATACAAGTGTGAAATATCGAACTACCTATAAATAAATCAAAATATCTAATGTACACACTGTTAGAATAGCTTTATTTTAAAATATTCACACTACGTAAGCATTTCATCTGATCCGCATTTTAAGTACGCTTGACTAGTGTCCGGCTTCATGACTTTTATCGATTAAAGTGTGTTCACAAGTACTATACAATTTCTCGCGAAATGTACAGAAATAACCATTCCCCCACCGTCCATAATCGGATAATTCTGTCAGCGCAATGCCAATGCACTTCGCATCTGGAGAATTCGTCTTCATTTTTTTATTCCACCTCAAGCAGGATCTTAAACTGAATACATCAAATTTTATAACAGTGTTATTTTACTGTTCACACGTATGAAGTGAGCCCGGCACTTTCCTTTGAAACTGTAACGTTTGAACCAGTGTCTGTTTACAATCGTGTTACTTTCTTATTTTACTTTTAATTACATTTTCTACAGCTCTATCACTCTTGTATGCTATTTTTAAATATCTTTTAGTCTATACTCTAACATTTGTATACTATAATAATATATATGTACTACCTACTTCACATTGTTAACATGGCTTTTTACGATATAGCATTTATAAAAATAAATATAATATAATAGTTTTACTAAAGTTTGCACGTTAAAAAATTATTGGCTATAATATGTTAAATAATGTATTGCCAGTTTGATCAGGGAAGTATTTCATTTTTTTGCTGTGGTATAATAAGACAAGGTGGGCTAAGTTTTCAACATACAACACATGAAACAGTTTCTTCTGTACTACTCCTATATTCTTGGTAGCGTAAAGCTAAAAAAGTTAATCAATTGAAATGGACCATCGTGTGGGTGGTCTTGTCTTCAGCAAATGTCTTTACTCATCCAGTCACATAATTTCCGATCACGCCCTAATGAATAATATATTTTAGATATTATAAATATAACGATCACATTATTATCTCTTATATTAATGTTAAGATCGCATTTATATGAATCTAATCACTATACTCTAGTATATAGTACACGGTAGCGTGGGTAGGTAAGCGATCGTTACACTCGCTGTGAGTCGTGCTAAACCCACACAAGACGAGCCCTTAATACATCCTATAATGATCGACGCCAACAATCGATAATTTGTTACAGGTTTTATCCATAGCTATATCTTATTGAATCAATTTAAAATAATATGTAATTTTTAAAAGTATAGAATTTATTTAGACAATACTGTAAAAAGTAAAAAATAAATATTAATTAAATTAAACTATTGTTAAACTAATAATAAACTGCAACATGTAATCAACTGCCACAAAAATACTATCTCAAACGAAAATGCTATTAATATTATCGGTTATATCGTCCGTCCGAGGTGAACAACCTATTCTTTGTTTAATGTAGACGCGGACTAATTCAGCTATAATTATTTATTGCGCGAGGAGTACTACGTAACTGTTTTTGTTTCTTAATATTTTTCCATATACATAATGCATAACAGCCAGTCCTCACAACACTAATTTTCATTGTATTTTATAAAGAGTTTACTTGAGACCTAAGAGTTAGGTATATGTTATAAATTAATATAATTGCAAGTCACTTCAATTTGGCTGACCTCTTAAATTATTTTAAAGTGCAGTAACATTCGATTTCTCCCCGCCTCGGCCTCGGCCTGAGACACGCAGAACTTCAGTTATAAACCTTGTGACCAGTTTGTTTGGAACGAAGAGATAAGACATTGTTTTTTATAATTAATTTATTTAATAGTATTTGTAGAATTACTAGACTGATCTTTATATTTATATTTCGTAAGTAGATATATATTCAATAATTAAAATGTTTAATTGAAAAATACAAATGAGTGATACAAACATCCAAGCATCTACACGAGTCATTCACACGACTTTAGAATAAATGTTTTGAGAACTCTAAATGTATTCCCACACTTCATTGAGCTACATTGCTTATTGTAATAGTTTTATTCACATAAAAGCCATACGATTTTATACCTCTCAATAACAAAATTCTTTTTTGCAATCATAAACATTAAAGATATTTTTAGAAAAGATAAATTCCTTTACGATTAAGTTTTTTTATCCTTGAAATAAAAATGAGCACAAAACGCAGTGTGAATCATCTATCAATCGCTATAACATTAAATTGTTTGTTATTTTGAACTTCTTCTGATGTCCTGTAACCAATTGACCTCGATCCTTGGACGATATAGTTAAATGTTGTTGAGTCATAATGTAAATTAAATTGTGTTCTTGTTTAAAATATTATAATTTTCCTCTTACTTGACATTGTTTGGTCAGATTTGCATATGTGCAAGCAGCGCTACGTTGATAGCCCATTATTAAAATGGTCATAGTCATTATATTTTCCTTAGATCAAAGTTGGTTGTGAAACTAAATTTGCTCTGATAGTACTAATATTTTTTTTAGAAATATAATTTCGTCATATTTAATTGACATACCAAGTTACGTATGTAAATTTTTAAATAAAAGTTATGCTTCTACCTGCCTTCATAATATAGCTTCGCTTCATTGCACTTACTTCATGTCTATGTCTTTTGCTCTACTGAATCGTGACGGAACATACTTAACATAAATGTGAACACAACTAAAATTGGGACATTGATTTTTATTGAACTGCTTAGGTATTTTTTTTTCGATGTCGGCTTACCTTTATGAAAGTGACACTCTTCGCTGCTAATATATAGAGATTACAATTCTTAATAACAGCATATTTTATGTGTTTTATAAGCCTAAAAACAAATAGTTAAATTATATATGCAAACGTTTTGTCAATTTACATGCTACGTAAATTTGCATAACTTTAATATAATTATAAAAATCCCTGCAGTTACCGAAACCGGCCCCTGGTTTTTGTGAGTGTCATTAATTGTGTCAATTGTAAACAAGCCCGTATGGCGGCGCCGGCGCTGAGTCACACAATTGCGATGTGGGCCGTCGCGGAGCATTGTGCCGCTTCGAAACTGAAGTGTATGATTGTATGTAAAGGAGGCGCGGGCGGGCGCCTCAGACACCGACGCAGATCCTCGAGAAAGCAGCAACTA
Organism: Dione vanillae; assembly: GCA_037178615.1. Taxonomy (NCBI): domain Eukaryota; kingdom Metazoa; phylum Arthropoda; class Insecta; order Lepidoptera; family Nymphalidae; genus Dione; species Dione vanillae. The sequence continues at coordinate 592,906 of JAZFAU010000097.1, read as the reverse complement.
TCGTGACCGACTTGCGATATGTTATTATATCGAAATTGAGTGAAATTGGTCTATACTACTAAATCGATCTGATTTTTTAAACACATAAGTTATACCTAAGATATACTTGCAAAATACTATAGCTTAGTATCATTAATATTATTTTGTTGTAGTATATTAAAATAATTAGTTATTAAATTTGAAAAAGTTTAAGTAATAATAATAAACTGATTATTATTACCTAAAACATTACATTTTGGTAGGACAGTTAGGAGGCTTTATCAAAAGGTTGGTTTTATCTACTTACCTAGCTCTCTCTCACGAATTACGTCGTGATGAAGTCTTTTGTAGATTCACGACGTGATAGCTTGCCTTCTGTGGTAAATCGATTGTAACTTTACCCATCTTGGGAAAGCACCTGTCTAGTTGCAATGCTTATAAAACTTATCACCTGTTAGCTTTTACCAGAATCAGTCTTATTACTTAGTACACATTTTACAAAAAAAAAAAAATTATATAAATTCATAAAATTATAAGTAACTTTAAATTTACACCAACTTGTATAATCGTCCAGAAATAGTGATTACTCACAGCCCTGAAAATCAGTTATGATGCAATCTTCTCGATATTTCTGTTTGAATCAGTTTTCAAGTTGAAACTAGTACTGTAATCTATTCACTAGCAAATTAGCAAATAGGTAATCGGATGTTTCGTTTCCGAATATGGAAATAGCAATTCTGATTGACCCCCGGGTGAGAGGTGGGGTCGAGTGAGAGAGCAAAACAAATAAATCTAATTACCCAGCGTCGTTCGAACAGCGCGTGATACAAGAGGCGGCTATCCGGATTGCAATTTGTTATTATTAAAATTGCTCTTCTACTTATCGTTCTCCATTTGTGTATGAAATTATTTGTTGTGAAAGTATTACTAAAAAATTAAAGACTTGGTACAATTTAGAAATTACCATTTAGGCACGTTGCGTTTTTCATGCAAATTCAGCACGATTCAGCATTTGCATATGCGGTCATGCAAGGTGTTTTACAGCTGGTTATCGCTTTAGTAAGCAGATGTGTGCTGATTTTTAAAGATAATCTTCGCTATACAGGTTAAACACTCCATATAAGTGTTACTATAAACTCATAACAATATATTCAATATGACATGACATTTTGTAATTGTATAGTTATTTTTAAGTACTTTCTATACTTAAAATATATTTTGTGGTTGAATATATGTTATATGTATATTATACACTTACCCTTCTGACATAGCATTGCTTGAAAAATTTCTAAAAATTTCATTAGCTAAATACAAATGTAGATGACGTGATAACTCATTAGGATGCACGCTCAACAAGCAAACCATGGCATGAATCATGTATGAATATGACACACACATAGCATCTGTGGTGTACGTGTGAATTATCTATAGATCTGTAATTTTGATTCGTCTAGCGGGCGAGGTCGCTGTCCCTGCCACGTGAACACTGTCACATAGCTTAATGAATGTTAATTTTCTAATGATAAAGCGTCTTCGTGAAACGTGCAAAGCACGCGTTTCATTTAATTAAATAATAATGTTTATGTATAAAGGACGTAGGTTCACCGAATACTACAAAATTTATAATAAAAGAGATAATACAATATTAGTATTACGACAAATATGAAACAAGAACATTTTTTTCTGTGTTAATTAATTGACAAGTGGCTTTTGAACAGCCTTATCAGGTTTTAGTGCAATATTGCACATATAGGCGATGATATAGTAATTTTACGATACGCGCACGGCTTTCATCAGCGCCCATTATTGGCACGCGAAATAAAAGCCAGTGTTAGCTATAAAGATAAATTTGAAGGTGGTGGGGTAGATTATATTCGGTATTATTGCAATGTAGTTTTAACACCGTAGCCTATCTTATCGGCTACACGTTATTGTTTTCGTTTTATACAATATACACACAGTTGTTTAAATGTTGTTGAGTCATAACTTCATTTGAAGCTCTTGACACTTGAAATCTATGTATAAAACTGCATGCAAAAAATGCATTTTCCACTACGGAGCCTACAAAGGTTGAACTGTGCTGAGATGCGTTTTTAAAACGTTTCTCTTTGAAAACTCAAAAATGTAACACTTGTTGCACAGTTCAGCGTTTTGCGTGCAAGAATTGCGTCATTTGTCGTAGCATGTATGTAAAGTAAAATCACAACTTAGGCCCTTACTTACCTTAAGCAAATCCAGTTACCTTATATTTTTTAGGTATAAATAACAATATTTTTAATTTAATAAAGCTTCTTTGTCATAATTATATACAGTATCAGAAAAAATAAAAAAATACTGTCTTGTAATTGTTATTTTTTATTACAATCTTAAAAGTAGATAACATAATAAACAACTAAAATACCTATATCGTATTTTGTGTATGAAAAAAATTAAAATATACAAAACTCTAACTATAACCCATAATTTTTTTTTTTATAGCTTCACGCTTTATCCCGCACATGGCAGGGTAGGCAGAGGGAACTGCAGGAACCATAAGAACCTAGTGTTAAGACACTCCGTTACTTAGTCCCTGCTTACTCCGTCCCCACTTAGTATAACCCATAATGTATAACATAAATTAGAAGTGTTACGAAATTTATATGTGGAAGGATAAATATGCCAGTGTATTTTGCCGGGAAATGGCATTCAGTGTCCCGATTCTCACCTTTCACTCGTTGTACTAATTTAAAGTTTAAATTGAAACGTTTTAGGATACTATGTTACATTGTCCAATTTATTGAAACAAACAATTAAAAGTAATAGGTGTGTTGTAAAGTATTAAATAATAACATCACAATTTGATCTCAGTAAATAAATTAAAGTATTGTATAAAACCAGTATACATTTTTTACACTAATATTTTCGAAAAAATATTTACATATAGCATATATGTGTGAAGCCAAAGAAATCTTGCATAAATCATATATACCTGTGTAAAATAGATATATCCTACATAAATGTAAATTATGTTACATAGTAGACTTGAAAAGCACCAGTGCAGACGCGCAGACAGCCTAGGCAACCTTTCAATTACACGAGGGCAATCGGATCGGCGGCAGCTCGCTGCGAGCGTTAATTAGAGAATTCCCGCTAGTGCCACGTACAACTCTTCCGGGCCCTCTGGTCCTCGTGCGAACCAATTACCGGCCATTTGATAAGCTGTGAGTAAAAAAGTTTGCGAGCTTAGTCATCCTACGACCATAGCAAAAAGTGACCATATTAAAAAAAAAAAACGTTAGTAGCGAATAGTTTAGTTTACTTCAACTTAGGTAGTAAATATACAATTTATTTAAAATGAATTATAAATTATATATTTAAGTAGAGTAATTTTGTTAAACCCGAAAAAAATTTCTAGCTAGACTGCTATCATTCTCATATAATTGAACATGTTGAAGTATAGTTTTTCCATGTATGAAAATATTTTATAATTTTCATGTTTATCGAATACTATCGGCTGTATTATTGGAAGTACGTAGACCAGATATCTAATATCTGCGAGAAAGCTCTCGGATAAGTTGCCCTTTATTTGTCATGTGTCTGGGCGAGACGGAAACCTCTCTTACAGCCAGACGACGACTGGGCTTAAGTGGCCGCATCAAGTTTGTTTTCCTAATATAATGTGTCTGTAAATATAAGCTCCTGCCACTTTCTCGCTTAGGAAGCTTATCCACTACATATACAATATACGTACTTCACTTAACACTTGGCTGCTTGAACGGAATTATATTACAAAAAATAGTTTAATAGATGACCTATGATGAACTATCATTGTGTTAACTGTAACGTAATAGAATATTGTAATCTAGCCACTGTCATTATTGTGATGCAATAGACATATTGGCGTCATGATACAGTTAGACCGCAGTCACCAGTATCAGATTTAATCCGAAACACAGCACACGTGCATTTAAAAACGTGCATCAATCTACTCTAATGTAACGGAATGCTTCAAGACATTTTAAATAAGATTATCAATATAGAATAATAAGGCTTTAAAAATATATATTTTTTATAGTTACTTTGCGTATGAATCTTGCATGTATAATGTTAACGTTCATGGTTATTTCATGTTATTAAAATGATGTGCAAAATTAAATATTTTATTATTTAAGTGATAATTAAATTGCTTAAATAATGAATTCTAAGTGAAAATTGCTTAAATAATTTTAATTAAAACTATTTTAGGCTTGGTACACGGTATCACAGAATTTTATGTATATTTAAATCGTAGTTCAAGGCTTAAGTGCAGCCTGCAATGGCGTCGGGGGGATCTCCCTAGCCGTGCTGCAGCATGAAAACGCCAGCCTCCCTGATTCAAGCGTTCATCGATCTTTCAATATTAAATTTAAAATGTTAGTGAGTATGGAAAACTGAGAATATATCAAGATTATAATAGCAACGTAGCAGCAAAAAATTTATGTGAATAAATCACGTAATGCGTTTATTATTTAAAGCACACGTATCTGCTAGTAGTAACAGGAATTAAACTAAACCAAGATTTGTTTTACTTAAGTAATTCTAGTACATGTTTTTATCTTTATCATACTTCGGTGTACAAGTATGTTATATAACAAATGTAATCGACTTCTAAAAGCAAATATTTTACAAAGGACAACACGATAGGAATCGTGCATATTCACTTCGCCATTGGCATGTAGGTACGTACATACAAAAGTTAACTACATGGTACATCCCGATTCTATTCGACAAATAATGTATTCTATCGCGATCGTCTTGCTAAGCTGCAAGTTGCACCGAGCCGGATAAACTTGCTGGAAAATTGCACTTAATCCGCCTCCCGGTGCCTCCTTCCCCTCTCAATTCCATTACTACATTTCCTATCTACCTCGTAATAACATGGTTGCTCATAATAGATGGTATATCGCCTCACCAGGCTCTCAACTTTTTTCTATACATACTTTAATTAATGTAATTGACACCATCGTGTCGTAGCTCCTTTCTTGTTTGACTAAGAGTGTGGTTCTCGGTTCAGTTGACCTGTACTAGACAAAATCTTTAGACCGTGACATTGTGCTATTTCGTTTATTTCATAATTTCTGAACAAATAAATAATAAATTGAGTATTGCTATTTACTACTAAAATGCTGGAAATGTGGCAAGAAATGGTTAATCCTGTAATAATCATAAATGTCTGTGATTATTTGATAATAATTCACGTTTCTGAGACGTGATCTATTCCTTGTATAAGACAGCAGGTGCATTTAGTTTAGTATGCACCGATGCGATGGATCGTAATCCGTTTTTGCTCGAGTTGCAGGAACAATGGCCGACGGCACATTCCGTCCGCATCACCGTTAGCAGGCCGTAGTAACCATTGCAATCATCATCATTACTACCTTAGCCGTAATTTAGATGCGTCACAGACTTAATTATAAATAGAATATTAAAAAAAATGGATATAATATCAGAAGAAGTAGCTCTTTCATTAAAAATCATTTATAAGTATAAAGAGCTTTTTAAATATTATTATATATTTTAGTTAATTTTCTATAGCAGCAAAGTGAATTCCATGTTTAGATAAAGTGTAAAATAAAAATAATTTAGTATTGCATTGATGTACCTGATTGTGAAACTGTTTTCGCATTGATGACTGTCAGCAATTTTTAGTAGTTACATATAGGTACATAAATTAAGTGTTAGAAGAACACGTGTTAAAAAAATATTTACAATTAAAAGTAAATCAATATAACTGCCTAATCTGACATATTTTTCTTTTACTAGAGACACAACGCGCTTGGCTCAGCGCCAGCCTAAATAGGGTAAAAAAGCAAAGGGCGATGGCGTTGACCGCGCCTCAAAATAGCAGACAAAGTCAAGGCGTGTATCTATGCCTAACGGCTGTCGTCGTACATTTTAAAACCTTCGTGTTACCGGGAACTTACATTATACATAACTAGCCCTGAATAGAATGTGTCCGGTACACACCCTGTCTGGGCTGAGTTATATTAACATTATGTGTTGAAAATCTAATTAAATTTTGTCATTTAATATTACCAAATATTTTCATAATGACGTAATCTGACCTCAATACTAAACGAAATTTCACGCAACAGTCGTGAAACTGCAAAATATATGTGCGCAACCTTACTGCAGCATGTCAAATGAAACCATGTCGACAACACTTAAGTAAAAGAGCACAGTTTTTTCGTATCCCTCCGTATGAGTCAACAATGCTGACCAACTTTGCTACTAACTTGGAGTCGAGTTAATAGATCAGGGAAAAATAACGGAGTATAAGTTAGTAACAACCAACACACATCATACATGCGCCAGCACAAACGTGGCACAATTGTGGTGAAATGACTCATACGACAAGTTTGAGACTGAACAAGGACATCCTCATACCACTTGATACCGCTGTGGCAAATGGAAACATAAACATCGTTACTCCATATCCGTCCGTTCTATTCACCATTGTGCCGCAACAAATTGCAGACATAATGGACTTCGCAACAAAACTTCGCGCTAGATCATTACATGACACGTTTAAATTTAAAGGACAATAATAGTGTTGGCTTAATTTAAGTTATCCAAAAGATATTTTAGATGCGCTCAATAGCGTAGTAAATTATAAAAATATATTCCACACAAAAGTATAGAAAGATATAATAATTGAAATATTTTTGTCTACACAGATGACTTGAAGGCGGTTCCGAAGAATTTAATAAGACAGGCAAAGAAGGACGGCTCTGAAGATAATATTTCTATAATCGTGGTGTTCCTGAAGGACCCGCGTGATATTGTCGCCGATAACTGCCCGCGCATGGACCTTGGGTAAGCATGGAATTTAAGTATTTAGGCTTATAATTTTGTTTATCATTATATTACTATTAAAATATATTTTTTTAATGTTTCATTTCTTATATTCAAGATGTTCTTCTTTCTTTGAATTCAATAGAAATATTTAGTTAGCATTTAAAAAAATATAAAGATAAATAGTATTGTATGCATTAATTATGAATATTTGAATATTAAAATATATTATGAGGACCGTCGTGGTGCAAACCCGCACAGCCTCTACCCATAAATGCGAAGGTTAGTGTGTAATATTTTCATTTTCTTCGCTCTAGTAACAAAAAAAGAGAATAGAGTGTGATTATAATAATAGGTTCCTTGAGCTTACGGTTCCCTCTGCCGTGAGTGTGCGGAATAAACTGTGAGCTAAAAAAATATAATATAATTTTATATTTTTATAAAATTATATTATATTTTTTTAGCTTCACAGTTAGTAAGTTATATACATATATACATTATCTCAATCATTTTATGTAGGCTGGACAACGCGGTGGTGAACGCACCACCGTTCGCCGTAGAGAATGAAGCTTGCAAAATGGTCGCCGAGGCTGGTGGCGGTGACTGTACAGAGAGCGGGGATAACGGCGTCTCAGACAGTGACAGCGACGATCTCGGCCCAGAGACGGCGGTAGACGCAGAACTGGACATGGACGACGATGCGGAAATGAACCACGACCCGGCGCCGCCTACTCCGCCGGCTCACGCTGGTATGTACACGCTCCCTATATTAATTATTTATATTCTCTTATGGGATTGACTTATAGGATTGATAAATTATATTCTATGGCTATCCGTAGAATATAATTTATTTGTGATTTGGTAAATATTTTTACAATCTAGGATTACCATTTGTGTCGTGGATAATATTTGTTTTGACAGAATAAAAATCGAAAGCTCAATCATATATTTAGCGTTGTTAAAATTGAAATATTTATATTTTTTGTCTCAATTTAATTTTTTATAAATTATCAATACTTAATAATATATACTTTCAATATTTTGTGAAACTGACTAGAGACTAGAGATTACTAATGTGAGTGACCTCTTAGACTAATAGGTACATAAATTTCTGTCGACGCGCGCGCAATTTAATCGATTGTCTTAATACGCCAGGAAAAACGGCCTTGTTCCTGACATTGCGGACAAATATTCGTTGGCAACACAACTCTGTTGGGAAGACAGAATAGGATTTTAATATTAATTTATTTATTTACATACCCAAAAACGGTCACAATTTCTCCCAAAGATAATGTTAAAAATATTTTTTTTACTATAAATATAACTATTTAAATAGATAATAAATTATCTGTATCCGTGCCAATAAATTGAATTGGAAATCACTAATATCTCGTTAACGCTCATGTCGTATCAACAACACTTAATTGTCTGAAATACTTTATTATATTTCACGCTAATTTTACAATATACATATTATTATTCGTCAAGAATTTCTGGAATTATGTTATATAATCTTTATTCAGGCTGAAAGTCTTTATGACATTTTTTTAAATTTTTTTAAGCTGAGTGCGTCAAACTTATTTTGTCTGACATGACACAATTCAAGTGTCCGAGGTAACTTTGACCACAAGTATAATACAGTGAATCATTTCGAAAAGACTAACATTATGGAATTTATCTTCTATGTTATAATCATGTTATTCAAATTAGCTTAACTTTTATATTCTCAAATATTTTTAATGTATATTTTCTTTTTATCGTTAATACAATAAATTGTTACTAAGACCTTCTAAAGTAATAAGCTTTTTATACTATAATGTGACCGAATTGGTTGTTATAGGTGTGGTATGTTATGTACGTCATTAATTACTTAGTTGCCCAGTAAAAATTCACTAATGAAATAGGTAATTTCTAGTATGTAAGTGTAGGTGTGTATGAAACTTACGACCTTTATTTATATTGTATATCGTCATGCATCTATTTGTATTTTTTGTCCTTCAATGTGTTATAATTACCAACTGATACGCAAAAAGCTCACCTAATTTGTCTGTCTCAATTTTTTTAAGAGCTGGAGAACTGAACTTTTTTATGTTAATACTTATGTAGTAATACATGTACATTATTATATATCTTAAAAGTTATATAACTTGCAACGCCTTTCGTCAAAACTCAATCGTAAAAATTGTTTTTATAATTTTATAAAAGCAAAACATATGCTTTGATAATATATAATAATTATTATAGAAGCATTCAGAGCTATTTCAGTGTTAAAATAAGAGGATAATATAGGTTTATGTGGATAATATTAGACGTAAATAATGTTATTATTATAACGAGACGGCATCCCTGAGAGCGCGCCCCCCTAGCCGCCACGAGCGCCGAAGAGCGCGCCGGTTCCGCCCGCGACCCCCGCGCCCGCCCCGTCGCGCTCCTGCTCAGTCGCACATCGAACGCTCGTGGGCTCTGTACTGCTCTCCAACGACTATTCTACTATTTGTGAACGGGCTTTTGTCTACATTCAACGCCCAAAACGATATCTAATTCGCCTGTGGAAATATTATTTTGTGTAGTGAATTTACCGTTTACGGTACGTGAGTTTAAATTAAAATATCTAATTATTTTGAAATACCAAATGGTTTGTGAAAGGTTATTTCTGTGTTGATTCATGTGGAGCGGTGTTCTGGAAATAGATTATTCGTGCTGTGGCGCATCCCTCCTTCGGCCGTCGAAGGATTCCCGCATAGGCCGTAGCTGGCCTGGGAAATTATAGACTAGACATGTATTCATCAGGCACGGGCGTGTCTTTATAAACCGTTCTCGAAATGGCGTCCGCGAAGTTTTCACGATTTAAAAATCGCGACCGGTAAATGTTAAGCCGGCCACGCTAGGTATTTTGCCGGCTTTTTTTGTTGGCAGTTGACACGTTTGTTTATTAACAAATACAATATTTCAAGTTGCCTGAGCAAGTTTGCAAGTTTTATCACGTAAGGGTGTGTCACCTGTTGATTATGAGTGGGGGTGAATGTTGCGTGATCACCTGGTGTCGGACGGGTGGTTCCGAGTGTATGTAATAACGAGTCGCTTTTGTATTGTGCAGTGGAAATAAGCCACGTCGACGGCAACCTAGTGGATAATGTAGCGGAGAGTGGCGAAGAGTCCGAAGACGAGTGGAATTATTTCAAAGGAGAAGGCGAACGCGAACAAAATCCGAGCGAAGAAGCCGACGAACCCCCACGATCTGAAACACCTGGTCAAGATAACGTAAGCTTTATATTTTTATCACTTATCAGAGCTTCACAACGATTTTTGTTATTTATTCTAAACTAACTCATAAAATTTATTTTCGTTTTTGATTTAAATATTATTCTCAGGTTATGTAATATAATACTTAATCATGTCTATTAGGTTGAATGTAGAAGATTTTTTTAATGATGTCTTTGTTTAGTTGTGCTTATTTTCTAAGAATAGTTAATTTTTATACGATAAATAATTATCCTCCACGTAAATAGGTACAATATTAATATGTTAAAAAAGCTTGTTAAATATATTTCAATGCTGCTTACATTAAAAACTTTAATCATCAAAAAATTTAATGACATCATTTCCATTCTTATCATCATTTCTTTGTATATATATTTACTCAAATTTTATTTACAAGTATCTAATCATATAACATATAAATTTTGATAATTGGATATTATAGTAGTATTTAGGTGTTAATTAATTTTATTTTATACATATTTTTTTATTCATATTTATTGTCTTTGTAAGGTCCACTTTAATTCCATTTCATATCTACTTTGAAAATAATATGTAGATACAACATTGAAATAGTGTAATTTATAAATCTAGTGTGGCTAGATTTCAATTAATTTACCTCATTGAAATTTCTAGTCTGCTTGGGAAAGCAGTTCAGTAGACATGAACAGTTCACCACTCAACCCAGATGCGCCGGTATTTGTACCAGGCAATGTAGCGGGCTCGGATGTATTGCTAGCCGAGAGCCCTCGCAAACCATTACCTATGGATGACATCGAGCTACCAGATGTCACCCAGTTCCAGACTGAGGCTGTGGTCCGGCCCGCTGAACTACAAGACTTGGACAACTGTGATCAGCTTAATGGGCATCATGTTAGTTTTTGCTTAGTCTTAACTCTTACTTCTTATTATAATTGATAATTGTAGTCCTTGACTAATTTAGTTTATACAGTTATTTTTCTAATAATTAAAATAAGTTTATTTTAGTTAGTTAATAATTATAATTATATTTTTTAATTTATTTAATAAATATTGTAAGGATATGAGAATATTTTATTATTAGTATGAAGTTTTTACTGCATAAATTAAGTTTGTTTTTCATATTTATAACCAATGTGTATCCAGCTCTGTACTATAAATGTTAATGTAAATATTTTCAGAATATTTCAATGGAAGGTGTAACAGAACATTTAAATGGTAATGAAAAATGTGAAATGGAGAGTTTAGGCTTTGGATTTAATGTAGGCATTGAACAAGATAAGGTAAAAGACACAAGCCTTATACAAGATTTTGAAAGGATACAAAAAGATACTACAGATTTCTGTAACATACAGGTAAGCATAACAATAATACTATGATATTATTAATATGTTATGTCATAAAAGAAAGTTAAAAACAAAACTTGTAATTATTTACAGGTATTTCAAAGTCATACAGAAACAAATTCTTTTAATATTGATAACAATGATGAACTCTTTGAGCGGCTAAAAAATAAGGAAAGAGATCCAATGAGTATGAGCTTCTATCAAGAAAAAGATGATGATACATGTGAACGCTTTAGTAAAATAGAGTCAAATGTAGATCTGAATGCAGTGCAACCTCTACCAGACAGTGATGATGAAGATGTTCAACCAAATGGATATCAAAATGCCGGTGAACATGATAAAGAAAATGTGTCTCCTGATGAAAAATCAGATTTATTAAATTTAGAAGACAATGGCATAGAACCAAACAATGACAGTATGAGGTTTGATGAAAAGTCAGACGTCCTCAGCAAAAATGTATCAAATTTAGACAACTATATGGATTTCAATATTCAAAATACAAACAATATGCAGAATTATTCCAACTCTGAGTTTGATTGCAATATTCAACAAGAGCCTATTGTTCAAACAGAAACACCTGAATCTCATAAACTTTTATTTGAACAAATACCAGAAATTCCAGATGGCAAAAGTTCTGAACTAGGGTTTACAAATGAAGATCTATTAGATCCTTCTGAAAGTGAAAAGGATGCAAGGGCTATCACTCCTCAGGATGAAACTTCACATGATATTGAAATGGAAAGCAAACTTGATGAATCACCATGCGATGAAGAGAGACAAGAACCACTGGAAGAATTGAAGGATGATCAAATAGAGGATGATATTTCTGAACCTACTGAGTCAGATGAGAAATTAGAACATGAAATGAGAATAGAAAATGCTATTAGCCCTGAAATTTCTGAACAAATGTTGATTACTCCAGAACCATCAAAGGACTTGGAACACAATAAACCATCTTCACCTGAATTAACACAAGAAAATATTATAGTTGATGTTCATCAGAATCCTGAACAACAGATTGATGCACTACCCATTGATGAGGTTAAGCAAGACTATGTTGATGAGCATGAAAGTTATGAAGATAAGGTAGAATCTATAGCAGACGCTCCTGAAATTAGATTAGAGACTGACATTCCAGAAAATAATTTGGAAAATGATGCTGAATCACACATTGTATCACAATTACCTGCAGAGTCTCCAGCACAGTCCCCTATGCCCAGTGAGTCTCCTTTACCGCGTGAGTCACCACTACAACAAGAAGTGACACAACAGCTAGATTCCCCACTGCCTAGCCAGTCTCCATTACCTAGTGAGTCACCTGCGCTCGATCACTTGGAGTCCGATGAGATTGCACAGCCGCAAGAGTCTCCACTACCGCGAGGATCTCCTATGTTGCAAGGAGACCCTAACACCTCAAGATGAAGACATTTTACCGCAGGAGGCTTTATTGCCCGAAGAGGAAACTCTTTCATTAGGAGAAGCGCCGCTTCCGAAAGAGTTAGAAATGCATGTAGAATCATCAGAAACAGGGGAGTCTCCTCTACCTCAAGAGACGTTGAGAGAGCCTTCATTATCACGGGATTCACCGTTTGAGCAAGAACTACAGAGAGAATGCCCAATACCGTGTGCTTCTCCTCAACCTCAAGAGTTACAACCAGCGTCACCGATGCCCAATGAGTCTCTAATCCCCATAGAGTCCCCTATAGAAAAAATTGAGCCTTCACTTTTATCTGAATCACCAATTCCTGTGGAATTGGAGGTATCACATTCTCCTGCACAAGCCCCGTCACCCTTACCTTCACAGTCACCGTTCGAGCCCGCAGTACCAGGCCGAGGTGCCTTTACCTAGAGAATCCCCGTTGCCGACCGAACCTGTCTTAGCAGATAGTGATCTCATACACCCAGTGCATGCCGACGAAATTACAAATGATGTTGAAATTTCTGAGTCACCTATTCAGACACAAATTGTTTCCACACTAGACGAACAGCCTGCACCTCAGGCGACGACACCAGGCAGTATCACCGTTACCTAATTCAGAAAAAGAATTAGAAATGTGTGATCAACGACAGTCTCCTATTTCAGTTGTTCCTAGTGAGAGTGAAGCTTTAGTTCCGGACCCCACTTGTCGATGAGGGTCCCGAAGACTGTCAACAAGTAGTTCAGTTGCCAGAACCAGTACAATCTGTAGAACCTGTTGAAGCATCTCTGCCTCCAGAGTCGCCCGTACCTGTCGAAACCAATGTCCAACCGGAACCTACAGAAGTAGACATCGCCGAGTCAGAAGTAATAGTCACGCCTTCAGTTCCAGAGGCATCCGAAGAATCGTTACAACTCAAAGAAACGTCAATAGCGTTAAGCGCCCCCGCGCCCGACATCGTGCCCGAGGAGCGTCCGCGCGCCGAACTAGTCACCGACATCGATATTGGCATTCCCGAGTCGCGAGCGCAAGAGATCTGTGTCCCCGTCACCAGCGAGATACAGCACGACGACGCCGTGCAGCCCGGGGCCACGCCCCCGCCCACGCCCGCTGTCGAACCCGCGCCCGCCCCCGCCCCCGCAGCCGCACCCATCGCCGCCGCCGCCGCCGCCAGTGCGGCTGTCGCGGCAACCGCCGTTGCCGCGGCTACCGCCAAGGCCAAAGGCTCACCTAAGAAGTCTCCTTCAACTCCGACTGCAAAACTCGACAAGACTGCAACTAAAGCCACTCCGAAACCTTCCGCGACGCGAACGCCCGCATCGGCCAAGCGGCCCGCCACCGCCTCCGCTGCCGCCACACCGAAGTCGCCAGCCACGCCCGCCGCGCGCGCCCCCGCACGGACTTCCGCGATCGCGCCCAAAGCCTCGCCGGCCGCGCGGCCCGCCGCCAAGAGTGCCGCGCCGTCCACCAAGCAGGCCGCCCCGACCGCCAAGCCCGCGCCCAAGCCTGCAGCGCCAGCGCGCGCCGCTCCGGCACCGCGATCTGCACCCGCCGCCCGCCCGCCCGCAAAGGCGCCGGCGGCTAAGCCTGCACCTCCAAAGCCCGCGCCCGCTAAGACTACCGCGGCCGCGCCTACTAAGCCCGCCGCGCCCCGCGTCGCGCCTATCACGCGTCCGCCCGCTTCCGCTGCTGCCACCAAGCCGAAGGAGGCGAAGCCGAAACCCGCTGCACCCACGAAGCCAATGACAAACGGTGACGTAAAGGCTCCCGCCAAGCCGGCGCCGCGCGCGCCAGCCGCCGCCCGCCCCGCACCGCGCCCTACGCCGCGACCGGCCCCCGCCGCCGCACCGGCCAAGTATGTGTACATTGTGTTAAATGTTTAAAAAATTGTACCCAAATAAAATTTAATTCACTTATTATTTAATTCTAATTGGTTATGTTATTTGTCTAAGGCCGGCCGGCGCCCAAACCTGCAGCGCGCGTGCCACTCGACAAGCAGAGCAAGGATCTCGCTAACAAACGCATCACCGCCAAGGCCGCACCCCCGAGGACCGGAACCACTAAGGTAGCTACTTACTTCTTTAATAATTTAATTTATCGTAATTGCTTTCACAAATTACAAATATATTTGTTCTCGGTACACCAAAAGAAAATGAACTTAAGTTTAAAACTTATTTACTGTTTATGTTTCATTCTTTTTATTTGATTTGCTTTTCCCTTTTTTGGTTTTAACTTCTTTAATAATTTAATTTATCATAATTGCTTTCACTAATTACAAATACATTCTTTCGGTCACGCAGGCCCCGGGCGTGAAGAGCTGTGGCCAAGAAGTCGCTGGACAACAAGAAGGAGGCGGCGAAGCTGACGAACGGCGGCGTGGAGGGCAAGGCGCCGCCCAGCCCGCCCGCCGACGCGCTTCTGCCGGATGTTATCGCATAGATTCCGATTCCTAATATTTTTCGCTTGAATTTTGTGATTTTCTATAAGTGTACGATAGTTGTGACGGACGTTAGGTGCGGGAGGAGGCTCCCAACTTATATTATAGAGTCGCTTTTATAGACGTGTACGGGCGCGCTGCCCAGGCTCAGCGCGGCGCCTTCCACTATTATGAGTCTGTTTAGAATTTTTATATTACCAACGAATGATTGATTTTAAAATCTGGCTTTTAATTTATTTCCTTTGTATAACCGTATTATTTAATAAAATCTTGAAGGAAGGACTGACACATTGTTTTATTTATAGTGGAATGGAACAAGTAAATTATGATAAAAGCAAAAAAAAAATGTTTACTTAATTACATTTACGTAATGTCAATGTTTAACTTAAATATCATGGTGTTACAAAGAAATACTAAAATAGAACATTTTATTCAAATAAATGGTTATATCCACCTTCTTTTGTTTTTTTTTTTCCTTTCAAATACTTTAGTTTTCCTATAATTTCATATGATAATTTGCAACTTTCGTATTTCTCACAATTTCCAAGAAAATCGCGGCGTAAACACACTATGGGTCACTTTCACTTGACCTAGGTTAAATTATGAATTTGTGAAAATTACGAAAATGTTAAAATTTATAGGTACATAAAAAATGAATTTAATTTTAAAACTTACTTATGGTTTTGTGTTTAACTTTTTTATATTGGTTTGTTCTTTCTTTTTTTTGTTTTAACTTTCGATGGTGGTGCTCATTTAACATTAGAAATAACATTTTACAAAAATCTTCCGTTTTGCACATGAATTTGATGAAAAATGTTTGTCACCAAATTATACTACGTTAAATGTTTGCTGACATATATAAAATTTAGCTACCCTTTTTCATTAAATTTTTTTTGATTTCTTTATATTCTATAAATTACTAGCACTACCGGTTATTTAAACTAAATTCCAATTTGTATACTAACTAAACAAGAGATGGAAATAACAAAAACAATATTATTATCACCTATACATATAAGTTTAATTTTAAGTTATACAATATTTTATTCGATTTAAACATACAATAAGTAATTATAAATCTAATGCATGTGAGGGAAACGCAGGTCGGTATCGTAAAGATTGTCGGAGATCCATTTGTCAGCCTCAGCGGTCATCTCTTCGTCGAAGTAATCGCGCCAACCACCTGCTTTACCTTTAAATGATATTTACAATTTAGATAAATAATTGATAAACTAATTCTGTTACTTCTTTATACGTGACAACGAAAAATATTTATTTTTTCCATAATAATTACTAAATGTACTGTACTTTACTTTATTTTAGTTTAGCTTATGTATTTTAGATTTACATTACACTACAAGTGTTCTAGGTCCTTGATTTTTATGTCACTGGCAATTGCTCATACCTCGAATCATTCGTAATGACAACATCACTTCTTAAACCTTGGTTTTTTGGATATTCATTTATTTTATTAGGCTACAGCTATGGTATCCAGCGTACCATAGCTGTAGTCTAGTAAAATATTTTTTTTAGCCCAAACCTAACAGCAGATAGACTATAAAAACATGCAAATAAAATGTAAGGTCTGTTATTGTTTCACAACGCTCATTATAATTTTTCATAAATGTATTCAATTACAATCGTATCTTAATGATTTTTTACTGTTTTACTATAGTACATAGTATATGTACTATACTATTGTATATTTTGTACTCATACGATTTTAGTAGGTCGCTAGTATTATACATTACCTTTTCTTATAAACGATGCCTCATCCATTTGAAGAATACTTAGTTCTCGCATGACATCGTAATTGACGGATTTATTTTGCTTGAAGCTGTCAATGCTAAGGTGATCACAAAGACGTTTTAATTCATCTTGTGTGAAATTCTTCCCAAAAAAGTCCATTACTCGACGCACTGCTAATGGTAGGTCCTTTAAAATGTAAAAATGTAGAAATTGGTTTGTTTATCTATAATCATTTAAAATGATTTTTATCAGTACGTGGTTACCTCTCATACATTTAGTAGGAAGAAAAATACCTAGTAAAAATACACTGTTTTGGTCTTTCGTTGTGGAGGAGTTCCTCCATGACAATGTTGAACTTCATTATTATAGCGAAAAAATGGAAATAATTCATATCCAAGAGGGATCTTGGGATGGAACCGGCGATTACCGCGCTAATAATTTCACGTCGTCGTCGATTTGAAAGTGAAGATTAAGAGAATCAAAACAATTAAGGTAATGTCAAGATAAAAATAACTCTTAATGTTTTACTTTTTAATATACCTTAGAAAGCTCTTCGTAGAATAAAAACAGCATATTTGGATGGTGTCTCTTTTCCCATGATTCTTTAAGGTGCTCAAAATATGGTGTCCAGTGGTCTGAAAAATCAAACCAATTATTCTCTCTATTAATTTTCTATAGTTAAATCAATGAACATGCTATACATAAAGATTATATCGGCGTGAAGCAATAATTACTTATAAACAACACCGAAAAAAAAAGATATTCATTTAGACAAACAGTAATACCAATTGCTATCACATCCCTCGTTACACAGATATTCTTGTGGGTGGGTTCTAATAAATTATTATGAAACTTACACTTACTGTTGACATGGAATTGAATTAAACAAATAATTACTATATAAACTTACGTAAATCCTTTATAAAGAATTGCCAATATTTTTTAAAATCACCAATGTAGCCCTGTGTCCTCATAGCTCTGTTCAAATGATAAAATGATACGACCACGTCCCTGGGGTCACGAGCGACATATATCATTTTGGCCGGTGTCCAACAAATTGGGCGGGAGGAGGGAGAGTGGAAGATGTGTTTTCACAAAACGCGGTGAGGGCGCATTTGCCAATTGTTCGGTGCCCGGTTGACTTACAAATTCTAGAAGTTTTAAATTTCTTTCACTATGCTGATTTTCACTATAGAATCGTTGCTTCATTATGGGATGAACGAATACAGAGAATCTGAAATATTATGTAGTATTTCTTTTATATCAAATCAATTTAAATGTCCTAAGATTTGTACAAATCAATAGAAATAATGTGTTTTCGTATTAATATTCTTGTATTTGACGGAAATAAAAATACAATAACAGGTTTTGTTCATACTAGATGACTAGAAATCCTACATTACAAACGAGGTAAGTGGGACTAACTTCGAATAGCAGAGAGGTGTCTTCGTGATTCTTATTTTGCTACAACATTCTGAAAAACTGTAAGCCAAGGTCATAGTTTTTGTAGCTCGCTTCGATTTTCTCTAACATAAATTTTGCTTTCTACAATTTCTTGAGTCTAGCAATCAATATACTTAAATTTGTTTTAATGGTAGTATTGCTTGTATGGTCAATGTAGCAATCAAACGATTCGGTGAACTATGTTTGTGACACCACAAACCTAAGGGGGAGTGAAGCCGACATTTATAACTTGCAACTGTACCCACAGCTCTCAGGCCGTGTCATAAATTTTGCTATATTATTTATGAATCAAAATATCAGAATTTATTTATTCATAAACTTACTCTAAGAAAGGATATCTTTCAGTCAGAGGAATTTCATTAGATTTTTCATAATTTAAATCGTTTGCTACCATCCAAACTAGTTCCTGGGTCCAAGTTGTACCTGAAATAATAGAAAACACACGAAATAAAAAATCAAAAGCAAATTACTGTTATGTTTTCATATCAATAAAATACGACTTGATTGTTTTGCTGCAAAACCAGTGATTAGGCTTACAGCTTACTTAAATACGTTAATATGTAAATTGTTATGATAATTATAACAAGTATAAATAATGTTTTATTATTTGTATCTTGTAGAGCTCGACACTATATTGTTAGACTATTTTGTATTTTAAGGTATTGTTAAATATTTATAATAGAATTTATGTAGCATACTACTTTTTCTTAATTCATTTTTTTGACAACAATGTGGGCACATCTAGTCTATCTTGTATATTAATATATTATAACCTGATCTCGGATAACTGGCAACAAACACATCAGACGGGCGAATTTCCATATTGTATATATTTTCTGCTTCCTGTTTGAACTTATGTGGTAGGAAGTAGCCTTTCGGTCCCACTCGAACGAACCCTGTGATTTCACCTGAAATGTAATAGAACTGAAAATATTTATAATTATTTCGTTAACTACACTAAAATGTAGCTATTAAAATAAAATGTTACGGTGGAATTACATAAACAAATACTATCAAAAACGTAAAAAAATCGGAATGCCATAAAAATAAAATAAAAAGGAGAAGAAGAAAAAGATCAAGAATGATCAAATACATGTAAAAATGTAAACAAATATGAATTTTGTTTTACTTTGAATATCCGTGGATACGGATGTCCGACATAAACGGTACGTACCCACACGTACGCATCAAGTTTCTACACCATCTGGGAGTGGCTTAGGTTTTAGTAATGAAAATAGATTTTTAAATGTCAATTAGTTTCTTAGATACAGTAAGGAAATTTTAAATTCGAATAAATGATTATAAATAATGGAAGACGCGAGCTAGGCCGCAGCATTTAGCACTGTGTTCTGGCTACTCCACTAGAAACAAAACGTCAAGCTAAAAAAAATACAAAATAAGGGGGCTTTAATAAATGTATAAAATTATGAGAATGTGTATTAAATGATTTGAAGTTGTGATAAGGTTGAAAATGGCTGAAGATGGTCCAGGTAATATTATATAAGCATTACGTACGGTGCCCCGTGAGGACGATTTGTCTTAAGTCAGCAAATATTGCGGCAAGCAGAGGTTGATGGCCATACGAGGGTAGTCCAATATTCTATTGGCTACAATTATAAAATTGCTGCGTAACTTTCTAGCGCGTTTTAGTAGCGCTTTCTAGTACTTGCACTTGAACGATTTTGTAACAAAATACGCATTTAAAAACAATGGTACAATCAAAACTTTTTACTTTTCCAGTCTGTATCTCATTTTTGTTTTTTTAAACGACTGTAAACCAAATAACAATGAGAACCGTTTTCTCACTGATTCTAGTAATTAGTACAAACATAAGAATAAAAATAATACCGTTATCTTTAAAAAGCATTTAATTTAATTTTCAAATAACTTAGTTCTTAAAAAGTTTGCTCAGCTCACGCATAACTACTATTTAAACTTGATTTTTTTTAATTATTTCAGTTTGAAAGTGTGTACGTGCTTTGAATCAAGGTTTTAAGACACTTTATTAAAACTCTACTAAATTGAATTATTGTCAAATGACCTTACAAAGAAGTTTAATTATATTACAGTTTAACAGAACTGCAAAAACGTGCCAGAAACAAATTGGCATAACCTCGTCAGTCATCTGTGATCAAAAACGTTTAATTCCTAGATTCTGGTTGTAAATTGCAATATGAATTGGTTGAATATGAATTTGTTAATGGTAGTTAATTTATTTTGTCTATGTCTCAACATTGTGTAAATAATAAGACATATTAAGTAAAATGGTAATTATGTATATTAACTAATAATCTATTCATCACATTAAGTATTACAAATTAGAAAATCTATATATAATATGAATAATATGGGTTTAAAGTATTAAATATTTTATGTGCTTTACTTGTAATTGCGTATTGTAATGTGTTACACACACTTGTAAATTTTAAACTTTAGTTATCCTATCAAGTAGGTACCAACGTTGTTGGATGTTTGATATTATAAACGTCGGCAAATATTTGATAAGTGAAGCGGATCTCTTAATAGATTTCAATAATGAATTTACTAATTATATTGATAATAGTCACTAATATAATTACTAAACTAATAATTAGAAGAAGTACAATATTTTGGAATTCTTTTTGCCGATATTCTATTTTCCCAGACACTGAGTCAGGATATATAAAACAGTACGTCTTACCAAAATATAACTGAAGTTCGTATCCATAATATTATTAAATGTGTTTATCTACAAGATTTTGGACATATGTATTGGATTGGTAGTTTTATTTGGATATGGCTCGTCTTGAAGTAGCGAAATGTAGGCAGAGAACATAGACAGATTCATTTGATCCACAATAAAGGGTTAAAACACACATGATCATATTTCAGTCAAACAACGCATCGTAGGTTTTAACTTTTCAATGAAGGCGTATTTAAACATATTATCTAAATCATAATAAAACAGTGGAATATGTATATAAATATTAAATAGTTTCCAAAAACTCAATGCAATGCAGGATGCAGGTCGATGTAAATTCATTAATTAACAGAATATCAATTTTGATTTTTTAAATTTTAGTCTTACAGTTTGAGGAAAAGAATTTGAAGACTAGCATGTTTGAATAGAACCAAATAAATAATTGAATAATTAATCATTTTTCAACGACAAACAAAAATCAGTGATATACTACAAATACAAATCACTTACATCACAATACACATATACGCACTACCAAAGGAAATCTAAACTAGAGAAACCTAAGAAAGAAGAAGAAAATACCTAAAATTGGCTCTTTGTTTAATCTTGAGCATTTTTCGTTGAAGATGTAAAATTGGATCTTGACCATGAATTTATCTGGATTATCTTGTGAAGAATGGGACGAACGTTTTCCGTCAACATTTTGATATACAATAGATCCTTGAGACCTAGATTACCACCAAAAAAGAAAAGCTAAAGTGGAAAATTAGGAAAAGTAACACAATTAACAGTTTCGTTTTGATATGAAAACCTAACATATGAGATATAATCTTACTCTTTAAAGTATTGCAATTCGTTGTATCATAAAGTGCGACTAAATGCTCTACTAAGTACTAAGTACTAGTTTACTACTTATAGATATTATTGCCAATAAATCTGACATAATGTTAGTAGACCGGCGACGATGACGCACCATGCAGTGATAGTGCAGTCTTGACATAACTACTGTACATTATGAGAATCTCGTGATAATGTATATTAAAAGAAAAATTATTTAAATATTTAGACTCAGAATGTCGATGTGAACTGGGTAATAGTCAAAAAAGTCTCGGACAACTCTAAAGAGGTTCTCGTAATTATTGAACCCAGATTCATAAGCAGAACGCAGTATAACTTGAAATGGTGCGCGTTATAGAGAAGGTTCCCCATTCTTGAGCTCTAGCCATCGATGATCTTGACTTAATCGCCTCATCACCGGGGAAGTATTTTTTGTTGTAATGTGCATTTCTTCTTAATTAATATTTAAAAATAGAAAAAAAATATTTTGAATAATAAAAGTGAGGCCTATATTAATAAAACATTGTTTTAATATTAAATATAATTTTAAGATAAGCTAATTACAATGTAAAATTCAATAAATACCAACCCTCACTGACAGGTTGATATATTTTATAAAATATACTGTATTTCTTAAATATTTACATTCTGGTTTAATTTTTAAATTTAAAAGTACACAGCTATCAATAGATAATAATTAATACTCTCAAATATATAAAATTTTGAATAATATCTAACAAATAATATCTTTTTTATACTTACCGGTGAAATATTTCATAAGCATTTCAGCGGTTTCAGATTCTACGTCTCTTATTTCCCATGGATAGTTGTTATTGAGCTTGTTGTCCATTTTAAAATATTACAACTGTTTAATTTAATAGAATGCAATTCTGGAGTACCGGACTATCGGAACTGCACACGCGCTCACCTTCGTCTCTGGCGTACAACTGTTTCTAATATTACTTGAATAACACTAGCAACAGTTGTGCGGCTATCAGTGTATTATACTATAACTTTTAACAAAAAAAAGTCTGTTTAGCGTGTAAATAGTAAATGCTTGCGGAAGCTATAAAAATCGGCTTTCAAACCAAGGTGAAAAATCTTGTCACTGTTCATTAGAAGTGGTATCTCGTATTTACTTTACATTTTCCTAAGTTATAAACAAGAAATACGAAGAAACTTACAATGTAGAGAACTACTATAAAATCGGAGAGTTTTGTAAATATAACGAGGTAAACAAGCGCAGCACATTATCGACTGTGATAGTAGACTGGACAGGAACTACAAACATGTTTCAAACACTGGCTATTCCAATTCATTAATTGGAATAGGTTAATAATCGTTAGGGTTTCATGAAAGTACAAACATTTTTGTACTTTCATGAAACCCTAACGATTATTGAGAAATTTTCTAGTCTGTTCATCATGGTGGCGAACTAGTACTTAAAGAAGCTGGTAAAAATTTGGTAGTTGATGAAAATTTGCGAAATGCGAACAAGATTTTCGAATAAGCATTCGAAAGTGAATATATGAGTAAAAATTACTGACCTGAGTTTATCCACCTTGAATTTAAATAAAAAGATACAATGCGTGCAAACAAATGTTTAATGTACAACTTGGACTCAAATCGGAAAGTGATAACATAAATTAATTACAGTATAATTTATTTGTTATGTTTGAGTTACGTCGAATAGATTACAAAGTATAAGTAGAACATTTATCCCCCATTACATATTTTAAATATGCATGAATATTGCTGTTGTAGAAAGACAATTAGATAAAACCGCGTGACTAATTATTCTGTACATCAGTGTATTTTAAAAACTACATACTTCTAGCCATATCTAATAGTTAAAAACCATAGCATGAATGCCAGCGCACACGTAGCCGTGTTGCATCGAGCAGTGGTGAAAAAGAAGTGCATTTTTACAACAACCTCGAACTTTTTTGAGAATAAGAGCTGCACAAATGAATATTATTTTAATAAAGTTATTAAAATAAGAAGATTTGCATTATATTACCTACGTGTGTTCTTCTACTTAATTGCTTACTATGTACGAGTTTAAAGTTTAAGTTTTTTAGTTTAAGTGTAAGTTGAGGAACACAAATAAAGTGTAGAAAATAGAAGGGCTGTTTTAAATACTTAAAGAAACGAAACTTAAAGAAACTTTAAACCCGCACCTCTCGCAAACCGTGCAAGCGCTCTCACCACTAAACTGTGCGTTCTTCACCACGTTGCGTCAAATTTATCTTTATCTGTTTTAGTTATAGTTTAAAACTTCAAGAATCGAAAGCAAATTAAATTAACGTAGTAAAAATTTTTGCCTTGGTTATACAATTAGAGACCGGTACCGGACCGGTATATAACCTATTATTGTGCAGAAGAACAGTCTTTACAATAGAAAAATAGGACAGATGGTCCTAATAAGAAAGTAAAACGGTTTCTCTTAGCAACAGTGACGTATATTAGCACTACGGACTTGGCTATTACAAAAATTTATTATAAATATATTTTTTTTACAGAAGTTGTGGCCTGAAAGTGTTTCGCTACTCTTACTGTAAAATTAATTTAAATACGATTTTTTTCACATTGAGAATTATTACGATATTCTACCTACCTAATTACATTAACTACATGCCAGGAACATTTCATCACATTAAATGCCAGGAAAAATTAAATAACTTTACTCTACTAAACTACTCATAGAAAATCACCATATTATTACGACCATGATTTCACTCCGCGAGATTTTACCAAACAAGTTTGCGCTTTGATATTGCGCTTTCATATTTTTTAATTATCAATAAAAGTACTTTGTGGATTTTCTGAAACATATTGCCGTATTGTATGTGTAGCTAAATAAATTCTCTACATTTTACCTGCAATTATAAATCCGTTTGTCAAACTGTTTGAATTTTAAATAAACGTTTTTGCAGACACAGTACTATCCCTTAGTAGCAATTAAATTTTATAAATATAAAAGGTACTGCTAAGTAACAGATAACAATATTTAAGGTATGCATGTTAAAGAATGTATTGTTAACTTCTCCACTTCCTGCTTAATTTCGAGACAATGCGCGTGTTAAGTGGCGAAAGCGAACGTCGTGCTGTGCCTTACAAGGGCGGGAAAATCAATATACTTGTTAACCAAAGATTATTCTACCTGGGGATCGTATATTAATAAAGATTCCCGTACTTATAGTCTAATCTGTAGCCACCACTACTATAGTTTTTATTTATTAAACTAATATATTAAGTAATATGTGCGCAAACAAAGCGATATAACTTAGAGAATGCTTAATTTGTCTAATAATAATATTATATGTTGACATTGTTCAGTTATGTAAACAAAAACCCTGATCTTAAATGTAGTATTTAAAAAAAATTACCTGTATTTAATAAAAAAATTAAAAAATTACCTGTAAAATACTTCATAAGCTTTTCTGCTGTTTCATTCTCGACATCTTCTATTTCTAAGGGGTATTTATTTTTCAATTTGTTCACCATTTTAGATTTTTTTTAATTTAAAATATGTTCAATTTTGGTGTCACGTCTGGACTTTTGGAAATGCGCACGCGTTCGTCGTGAACTCTCGCAAACAACTGTTCTCCATTCAAGTTCCGTCAATGTGTAACCTACATTTCATACTGTATACATACATTATAAAGTTTTATAATGAACACTCGTAGAAATTATACTTTCTAATTTAATGCCAAAATTATAATAAATAACAAAGAATTTATATAAAATCTGAACACTCTATAGAAATATAAAATGTGTTTGGTATCTATTTTAAATTGGCTCTCTTACTTATCAGTTAATTACAGTGTACAGAACTGTAATAACGTCAGTTATATCAACTGCACTGTGCACTTACATGATAGTCCTATTTTACAATGCTATCTTGTTTAATTTCTTGTTTGTACAAATGCATTAATTGTAATAAAAATATATATTATCTTATTTGTGTGTTAACTATATCCAATACAATACTTTCTCACTACTTGTTATAAAGATTTGTAACACGCTTTTTAAGTTATATTTCGTCTATGATCATAATATCTTTAACATTTCATATCACATAAGCAAGGTGGCTACTCCAGAAGCCGTAATAATTAGTACATAAAACGGTTTCTCGGTTATTTTTTTTAATAATTGAAAAAATAGTTATAAGTAAATTTAGAATATTTTTATTGTAGCGCTACATCTGATACCAGATATAACAATAATTCTCTATTAGTAAAGTATAAATTTATGTGAATAAATAAGAATGCAATAAATTATCTTTGTAAACTCAGTGAAAGGCGAAAATAATAGCAAATTGTAGATAATAATAATTGGTATATTATAAATAAAGGGGCTATTTTCCTATTAAGAACGAGCAACGGAGGTCAATTTTTATACTCTTGTATTAACATTTACACTTTCACTTTTATAACAGCTTTGTTAACGTGAATACTAGAACATGAAATAAAATTTCGTTCAAAGATTATTCAAAGTAGTATCTATCAAGTGCCGAATCATAGTTGTAGGTCTAACTTAAGTAAAAGTTGACCAACATAAGCTTACGGACGGTAATATGTATCGATATTATATAATAATAGTTATTAAACATCCAACATGCTTAATAACTATTAGGTATGATATAATTTACTAGCTCTATTGTTACGTAAACAAACTTCTACTAATCGTTCAATCATACAATCTTATCAGCTTTTGTTTTTTATCAATGGATAAATTTCACTGCCATAGTAATTTTCCCAATACTTCTTTCTATCAAGATATTACATATTTAAACATAGATACGTGCGTTCATACGTACATACATACACACAAACATATGTACATACATACATACATTATTTCCTAAATGTAGAAGTACCTATATGTTGTAGACATTTATTATAATGTGTCAATAATTTTATTGTTCAAAATTTTAAACAGTAGTCTTTTTATATCGTAAATGTATTAAGTGATAATTGCGTAGTTACTTAAAATGCTGATAGGTATAAGTTTAGAAGTTCCAATGAAAAATTCAACATTGTTGTTATAAACTAAAAACAATAAATAATTAAAATAAAATTCTATTGAATTTTTAAATTATACTAAATCATATCATAAAATTTGAGGTGAGCGTTTGTATGTATTTAGCTAGAAAACGTTAAATGAAAATAAAAGTCATTATAGGGTGCGATTTTATTATGTTTTAAATTAAAAATATTTTGTAAACTATAAATATACTTAATCTTAAATGGGCATTTTAAATATTATTCCATGTGTGGAAAACGAAAGTCAGTGTCACGAGTATTATCTTTGATCCATTTTTCAGCTTGAGCGATCATCTCTTCATCGAAATATTCTCGCCATCCTCCATTTTTACCTACAATTCATTAATACATTTTTAACTTGATGGCTTAAAATTAATCTTATCTATTTAATCTTATCACTTAACTAAAAAAGTAATAAATTATATATTATGACAACAATAAATAAATAAAGCGAGGCGAGGAACTGTCACTCGCACCAACACTAAACTCTAAAGTACAATAGAATACCAAGTTTTATAGGAAATAAATAAACAAATCAAAAAGAAACCATCTAAATCAGCTCCAGGTGCTGATGGTATCCCCTATATAGAATACAAAAAAATGTTCATCTGTTCGTAAATACCTCCACAACTTATATGGTAAAATCTGGTCAAGAAAGTAAATACCTACGTCGTTCGGAGAAGCGGTATTTGTCCTCATTCCCAAAAAAGACCGGGTAACAGATCTAAAAGATACTAGGCCGATTGCTTTTACTAATACTCTATCTAAAATCTTTTTCTCAATACTTCAAAGAATGATCTATTTTGTGATTAACAACAGGTACTTCAGGCCGAATTACCAGAAAGGGTTTCTACTTGGAATTTCTGGATGCCTGGAGCATAATAGTTTGTTAACTGAAAGCTTAAAAAAAGCTTTTTGTTTTTTTTTTTTGGATTGTGTAGTATGCTGTTGGCCCTAGCGGCCTCTACAGCGTCACCGGGTTTTGGAGGAGGCCGAGCTAGAAGAGCTCTGACTTTGGGAAAAAAAAAAGCTTAAAAACGCCAGAAAGTGTGGGAGGCAAATAACGGTGTGTTGGATAGATTAAGAAAACGCATTCGGGTCAGTACAACACGATCTATTGATATTTGCTTTAAAATGGTACAATTTTCCTACGATAGTAAGCAATATAATCAAGTCATACTATTCGAAATTAAAATTCGTTACAACCTCTAAACACGGCCATTCAAAACCTTTAGGCTATAAAGTAGGTCTTTTTCAGGGTTGTTGTTTATCCCCAATAATATTTAATATCGTAATAAATATTTTAATAGACAATCTAATTAAACAAGAGAAAAATTGGGATTAAGTTCAACAATAAGTACACAGAATCCATCCTTGCTTCGCGGACGATCTTGTGATACTGACTAGGAACCCAAAGCAGATCTAGCTGCTATTGGATGAAGTAGACGAGTTTTGTGCGTGGACAAAAGGAATGAGGACAAAACCTAGTAAGTGTCACTGTTTATGTCTGGGAAGGCGAAACACTAAATATACTATGAGGTATGATCCGGGACTTAAAATTGTGGTAAAAGCATTGCTATAGTTTCTAAAGCGGCACCTTTTAAATTTCTCGGCAAGAAAATAGATTACAAAGGCCGCACTCCATCTTTAGATGTACTAGTCGGCAGCTTTTTGACGGATCTTGAAAAGGTAGATCATCAACCTATAAGAAATGTCAAAAAGTTTGGATTTACGACAATTTTCTAACATCACGTCTAAATTGGCGTTTCCTCGTGTATGATTTCAATAAGACCCCACAAAAACAAAGTTAGATGCAAGTGTCATAAAGATGCTAAAAATTTGGGTTGGGCTAGCGCATTCAGCGGATATCTCAATCTTATTTAGAGACAAAAATAGTTTTGGGTTGAGGTTACCACTAGAGTGGCCAAAACACATATTCTGGGAAAATCACGGGATGAGATTGTTACCTCACTTCCAAAAGACAGAAGTATTTCAGAGCTCGAGTCAAGACTTCAATTCCATAAGCAATTTATGATAGGATCACAATCTACTAGATTGTAGAAGTAGGGTTAGGATCAAAGAGGAAAGTTCAAGACATAGACATAATAAAATCTTTTATTCGGCAAGACGAGAACGACAAGTATAAGATGCATGCATTGGGTTTAGAAATACAAAACGAGTGGCTAACTATAGGAGAATTCTGTATCCCTTTAGCTTTAAAATGGCGCACCCTAATTTACGACTGGTCTCCAGCACTATTAAAATTCTATCTAAATGCGTTCCAAATGACTCTTTCAGATCAAAGTAATTTAGTAAGATAGGGTAAAGCTACCGATAGATCTTGCTACATCTGTAAAGAGGCAGTAGGGACAGCTAAACACATGCTGGTAGGGTGTAGGGTACTCTTGGATAGTGGTCCAATACTCGCGGCGCCATGACATAGTACTAGAAATCATACGTGAAGCCGTTAGTATATCTGTAGCAAGAGCACAGAGAAATATAACAACCAGCAAACGCTCAATAGAGTTTGTGAAAGAAGATTTTTATAAAATACCTACCAAAAACCTTTCTCTATATTAGATCCAGCTCTCGATTGGATACTTATGATGGACACGTATGAGAAATAACATAGAATCCCTGAGGATATTTGTGTTTCGTCATCCAGACCGGATATTTTTTTTATACTCGAAGCCTAAAACGCGCAGTACTGGTAGAACTTACAGTTCCGTGGGAAACAAATATCCAAAAAAATCACCATTTAAAACTTAATAAATATTTCGATCTTACAAACGAACTGACCAGGAAAAGGTTCCTCTTCCTATAACGCGATGAGCGCGGCACCCGCACGGTGAATCCATGGAATGCTAAGAAGTTTTCTTCTCTTTTCAATTTGTGATTTCTATTAATATAGTTATTATAGTTACTATAACTGTGTGTTATCGCAGACACTACGTTGCATAAATTTATACTACTCAAATTATTCAATTCAATCTTTTCCATAATTCCATAAGTTGTTTTTGTCGGCAAATTTCCAAATTATGATAAAAGTAATACAATATATTTACGATACCTTTCCTTACGAACCCGCCATCAGTCCTGAACAAGCCTTTTTCCTGGAATTCCTCCATATTCACAGATTTATTATTTTTGAAATTGTCAAACTTGAGATGTTCTGTGAGGTCAGCCACGTCTCTTTCTATCAGCTCCTTATTTAAGAACTTTGCGACTTGTCGGATACCTCCAGGTAAATCCTTAAAAAATATAAGACATCTTCTATAAAGCTGTTATTATGTTTTTTAGTCTGATGTGGTTTTCTTTCACATAACTCTCGCTGTGGAAAAGGCTCACATCGCTCACCACGGTACTTTCTGCTAGTGTGGGCGATGAAAACTATTTATGTAAAGATCACCCAGGCAAATATCTACAATCTACAATTAGTTCAATATACCATCGTAAAAAATCCATTCGGGTTCTAGCAATCGCGGTTATGTGGTACAGCGTCTGGTTTGAACACGATGATTGTAACTTCAATAACCATTCAGTGGAATTGATTATAATCAAAATAATTATTTTCATAAGCTCTGATATGTATTTTTATTGAATATGTAAAATATTTGCATATTTTTCAAAAGTGTGTATTCCTAATGTACATACACAGCTATCGTACTACGTTGTAAACAATAACATAAGGATTAACCTTCAATAAATCTTCATAAAACAAAAAGAGCAAATTTGGATGGTTTCTCAGTTTCCATGCCTCTAGTACATGCTCGAAAAACGGTGACCATTTAACTGAAATATAAGATGTAGTTTCTTTTTTTTAAAATATCACCAATCATTTTATACACACGCTTGTTACAAATTCCTTAATCAATATAAAACACACTTTTTTTATTTTTTATCATTTAGTTCTGTTTTCTTTTCTTTGCATTCTGTTTAGATTGTAATTGGAAAGGTAAAAATTAAATTAAAAATCAACGAGTGACCACATATGAGAGCACATCATTTATATGAATATAAACACTTCATGTTTTACACTAGTGACTAGTTTACGAGAAATCTGATAGAGGTCGATAGATAAAGAAAAAACAGAAAGAGCTTTGGAAGAGGATTTGTATTACCTTTGTCTTGTATGAAGTAATTCCAGTAAGGCTTAAACTCCGTTTCCTCGGCCATTAAGCGCATTAACTTATTATGATCGAAGAAGGAAACGGCGACGTCTCGTGGATCACGAGCTACATACACCACCTTAAAAACATAAGAAAGTAAGTAAATAATGTTTATTATAAAAACTTTTAATCTCTCGATTGAATTGGATTAATACCTTTGTTGTATCTAACAGGGTGGGTGGCAGTAAAGACAACGGTAGATGACTTTTTATTTGTCTCGGAGGCGTCATTTCTATTATTTCTGCGACGGTTAGTGGAGTTAGAGCTTTTCCTATAGCTTGCTGTTGTTCTAATGTACCACGAATCGGCTTAGGCTTAAAAGTAGATGCCCTAGAACAATACATATAAAAATTCGATACAAGTCATAGCATATATATTGCTCAAAGTAAAGTAAAGTTCGGAAATGTATCTACATTACTGTGGTTAACTAGTGGAACACCTAGAAATTGTTAATTGGCTGTAACATGATTTGAAGTACTTATATTCCCATTTCTATTTCATTCCCACCAGTGAATAGTTGTTTTCGCTAAGTATAATAAAAAATGAAATGTGATCATTTAATATTTCTTTGTACACATTAAGAATTTCAATCAATATTCTTTTTGGCTACCGCTCTCGAATCTTTCTTGAAAATTGGAAGTAATTATTAATGAAACTAAAAATTTTTACATTTTTTCTTACATTTTATATTATTTCATTTGAAAAAGATGTTTTAAGAAAGGAAATTCTATTGTTACATTAACCATAGTGGTTACCTGATTTTGGGAATGTTACCACGAAGACATCCTCAGAGCTTACTGACATATTGTAAATATTTGCTGCATCTGACAAATAACTATCGACTAGAAGGTCGCCTTTAGGTCCAACACGTACAAAATTTGCCTGAATACCTAATATTAAATACTACAATTACACCTTAAGAATATTATAAATAGATATTCAGAAGTCAACACGTATTTGCGCGGTGTATAATAGATGCAAAATGAGTAAATGTGATAAGTGTGGAAAAAATATTACAAAACGATATCCTGGACTGGAATGTAATAAATGTGAAAAAATAGTACATGGAAATACTTCGTGTTCTGGTCTAACAAATAAACAACTTGCTGCTTTGCGTGCAACCGAAAATCTAGAATGGACGTGTCAAGAATGCCATAGCAACTGTTTAAAACGTAATTCATTTATCGTACCTGAGGAGGATGACGAGGATGAGGATAATACATCTCAGGATATGCGAATAAATATAAAACAAATGGTAAGCGATATGTCCAAAGAAATCGAAAAAGCCATACAACGAGAAATGAAGGACTTTATGAAATCGCTACAGTATCAGAGTGACAAGCTGGATGAAGTGTTGGAAGGTCTCGAGTTTTGCAAGCAGTCAATTCAGGAACTAAAACGAAAAAACACAGAACTGAGCAATAAAAATTCTAACCTAGAAACTAGAATTGGTGCATTAGAACAACGGTTACAGGAGATCGAGCAACAAAAATTGGGTGATCAAATTGAGATATCTAATATACCTTACAATGATAAAGAAGACGCAAGGTTGATTGTTGAAGAAATTGCAAATAAATTGCAATTACCAAAAGATGATGTAGTAACTATTCGGACAAAAGTGGGCTCGAGTCGAAATGAAATGCCTGGACCGATACTATTAAAAATGAAAAATGAAACTATTCAGAACAAATGGATTACTACATCAAAAAAGTGTAAGATCACTCACTGTAAAGGATGTCGCTGTGAATACAGGGACAAAGTCCGGTCAAGAAATTGTATATATACGGGAATCCCTTACACCGTATAATAAAAATTTATTATGGAATGCAAAACAATAACTTAAGGATAAGTACAAGTTTATTTGGTGTAAAAAGGGTGTTATTCGTGTACGTAAGGACAGTGATAGTGTTCCTATCATACTAACATCAGTAAAGGACATAAGTCGCTTAGTTGATTAAAACACTTTAAAACTTACTTGTAAGAAAAGGTATTTCTCAGTTTTTTTTTATTACATATTTATATTTTATCCTTTTTCTTTAAGCGTTTATAGTTTACAGTTATTTTTTATATATATTTCACAATTGTCTATAATGGAAGTAATAGATGATGATTTACTGGAATTATCTAATTGCACAAACATACAGGATTTTCTATTTAATATACCACATAGTAATAATATCCAACTGTTTTGCGTCCATATTAACATAAGATCTATGATAAAAAACTTTTCTGCCCTAGAACAATGTATAAACTTATCTCAGAAATCAATCGATGTTGTTGTTGTAACAGAGGCAAATATCTCCGACTCATTAAGTTGTATGTATAGTTTGGATGGATTTGAAATGTACACAGAGTTGCGTAAGGCGCGCAGAGGTGGCGGTATAATTATATATATCAACAAAAAACATAAATTTAGCATATCTAAATCACAAACAAAACACTTTGAATGCATTCTGGGGACTTTAGTTACTCCAAACAGATACGTCGCTAATCTGTGTGCACTTTACCGCCCTCCGAACCTAAGTAAACATCTATTTATTGAGGAACTCGAACAACTTATTAAAAACACTAAATTATCTAATGACAGTTTGTGTTGGGAGATATAAACATTGACTTAAAAATAAATAATCCTGTCAGGACTTTGCTAGCGTTTGTTTTGGTTGACACACGTGTTAGTGAGAGTTTTCTGTTTTGGTGTTAATTTTCTCCTCCGTTCTCTAGTGGAGTTATTTTAAATTTTTAAAAGATTCCTTTTTAAGAAGGTGGCTGGTTGTAGTAAGTGTTTGTGTTGTTAATAAAGTGTCGTTATATAGTTTAAACTAGGTAAGGTTATTTTTTTTTTCTATTCTGTCTTTTATTTAATTTATAATGGATGGGGATCCTCCTCCTGATCCTCCTGATACTGGAGGTGGTAGAATGGAAGTTCAAACGGTGGCTAGAAAGAGGCAAGGTGAAGATTCTACAATAAATAATGATTTTAGTGCCAAAAAAACTATTATAAACCCATCCACTGCGACACCCTCCATTCAAAACCTATATATCCATCCATCCCTTTCTGAAGGTCCTAAGTCCTACATTGACTCCGACAAAGGCCCCTTCATTGTTTATGTGTCCAGAGAAATACCTGATCCAGCTGCTGGTACCACAATTAGAGCCATTAAGTTTGGTCAATTTCTTCATAGAAATAAGGTCAGTGATATAACGAATGATGGCATTAAGAATGTTGGTCGTAATAAGATCAGTGTTCAATTCTCAAATGCTGCTGCAGCGAATTCTTTTTTGACCAATCCTATATTAAGTCTATGTAAGTATGTTGCGGTTATCCCAACATTTATAATTACCCGCATGGGTATTATAAGAGAAGTACCAGTAGACTTCTCCTTAGATGAACTTGTGGAATCCTTAGTTTTTCCATCTGGCTACGGACAGGTTTTGAAAGCGCGAAGACTGAACAGAAAGAGTGTAAGTGAGGGAGTGACTACATGGATCCCGACCCAGTCGGTTGTAGTTACTTTCCGAGGTCAAGAGCTGCCTGATAGGGTCTTTTCCTATCATTCCTCTCTTCCAGTTGAACCTTATAAATTCCCTACTATCCAATGCCTAAACTGCTGCCGTTTTGGTCATGTTAAATCTCAATGTAGGTCTCAACCTAGGTGTTACAGGTGTGCCCAATCTCATTCTGGTGATTCATGTGACATTACCAAAGAAAATTCTAATTGTTTGTTCTGCAATTGTAAACACTTTGCCACAGATAAAGATTGTCCTGAGTATGCAAGACAGCAATCCATCAAAATTGTTATGTCACAAGAGTGCATCTCATACTTAGAAGCTTCCTCCCGTTTTCCTTCTGCCCAGCGTTCCTATGCAAATATTGCAAAGGAAATGTTCTCTCCTACAATTACCATTAATCCTAAGTTCCAACAAGCCCGGGTTACCCAGAATACAACAACTCCCTCCAAATCATATCGCAAAACAGTGTTCCAAACTCCCCGTCCCAGAGCTCCTCTTGCTAAAGGTTTTGATAGACAAGCTCATCAAGCCTTAATTGGTAACTGTTCCTCATCCCTTCCTAATGGTCATGCTCTCAATCAAGGTGTTGATAATCCAGCAGTTGGCAGAAAAGATCTGTTAGTTGCCTTAACAGAAACTCTAGTGAGTATTATATCCACCTGTGATGAACTTCCCTTACCGTCCAACGTTGCCCAAAACTTACTAACCATCTTTAAAATCCTAAATAATGGCTCCACTGACCTTCCTGCAGTGGAATAGTAGCAGTGTTCGTGCTAAAAAACATGAATTACTGCATATTATTTCTCTGTACGATCCTGTCATTATTGCCCTCTCAGAAACATGGCTCGTGCCTGATTCCCCATTCAGGGTACCAGGTTTTGCCTGTTTGAGGGAGGACAGAAATGACGGGTACGGAGGTAGTGCTATCCTCATCCAGCACTCCTCTCCCTATTCTCGCATTCCTCTCCCATCTCACAGTCAACAGATTAATGCTGTTGCTGTGAGTGCCTTTAATATATCCTTTCTTTCTGTATATATTCCTCATCCTTCCTTTTCTGTTTTCCTTGAGCTTAAGTCTATCATCACTTCGCTTCCTAGTCCAGTGCTGATCCTGGGAGATTTTAACACTCATCACACTATGTGGGGGTGTTATTACTGTGACGGATTCTCTCCTTCGTTGGTGGACTTAATTGATGATGTCGACCTCTGCATCCTCAATGACGGTTCCCCGACTCGTAGGGTCAATCCTAATCAGAATCCCAGATCTGCTGTTGACCTCTCCTTGTCCTCTCCTTCACTTGCCTCCCAGCTATCATGGTCTGTCCTTTCTTCCACACATGGTAGTGATCACTTTCCAATTCTCTTATCCTTAAATAATAGACTCCCTTTTATTAATAGCCCTCACCCGCTCCTTAAATTCAATTTAAAAAAAGGTAATTGGTCTAAGTATGCTGACTCTGTAGATTGCATGTTGAATGATCTTCCGGAGTCCGTTAATCATGAGAATGTCATTGTTTGTTATGACCGGTTTGTCTCTGCCATCTTATCTGCAGCTGACTTAAACATTCCTAAAAAACTCTCCATTCAGAAGCAGATGCCTTCCAATCCCTGGTGGGATCAGGAATGCTCTGATTCTGTCGATCGGCGAACATCTGCTGAGGTGTCATACGCAGCCTGTATGACAATGGAGAAGTATATTGAATACAAACGCAATGATGCAAAATTTAGGAAGTTAATTTGGAAAAAGAAAAAGCTTGGTTGGGTCACCTTCTGCGAGTCCCTTAATCCTCGTACCTCTTCCCATATGGTGTGGGCGAATGTTAAGAGATTTCGCCGGTCGCTTAACATTATGCCTAGTCCAAATTCCAACAATCCATCCATATGGCTTAACAATTTCGCTAACAAATTGGCTCCTCCCTTCGTTCCGTCTTTTGATCTTTCCCCAGCTATGCCGATTGAATCCTCAGAAGAAATGGATGCCCCCTTTTCTTTTGAGGAACTCAAAAACATCTTAGCGGATTTAAAAGACACTAGCCCAGGTGAGGACGGTGTCCCTTACTCATTTATCAAGGAGTTAAACGACAAATCTAAGGTTTACTTTTTGGATGTATTAAATAATATTTTTCAATCTGGCAATATTCCTGATTCATGGAAATCCCAAATTATCATTCCTATCCTTAAACCGGGTAAATGTTCCTCTGATCCTTCTTCCTACAGACCCATTGCCCTTGCATCAACGTTATCAAAAACTGCTGAACGACTTTTAAAAAACCGTTTGGAATGGATAGTGGAAAGCAGAAATATCTTAGCTCCCTCTCAGTTTGGATTTAGAAAGGGGCTAAGTACTGCAGATAGTCTCAGCATTTTAACTACAGATATTCGACGAGCTTTTGCCAAAGGAGAGTATTTAGTGGGTGTTTTCCTAGATGTTGCATCGGCATATGATAATGTCCTACTTCCGGTACTCAGGCAGAAATTGCTTAAGCTGAGTATTCCGCCGAGGTTGTCTCATTTCATATGTAATTTGCTAACCGATCGAACGGTATCTGTTAAACATCCGCTTCTTACTGTGCCCCCCAGACACGTCTGGAAAGGCCTTCCTCAGGGTTCAGCTCTTAGTCCTCTGTTGTACAACATCTACACACATGACCTCGAATTATCTGTTAGTAGTTTTTGTAATATCCTTCAGTATGCTGATGACATCGTCCTCTATTACAGCTCAAATTCTGTAGAGGACATCACTTACCACCTAAACACTGCTTTACACTATCTCAACCAGTGGTTGACTGATCATGGTCTCTCGTTGTCCATTTCTAAGTGCCAGGTAGTAGTATTTACCAAAAAAAGAGCTACCCCAAATTTTCAAATTGCTTTTGATGGTATTCCCATTCAGGTCACGGAGAATGTAAGATTTTTAGGCATGATACTCGATAAGCGACTGAATGGAATTGCACACGCTGAATTTCTTAGCAAAAAATGTGAAAAAGGCATTAATGCTTTAAGAGCAGTGTCTGGTGTGTGGTGGGGTGCACACCCTTATACTCAAAAACTTCTGTACGGTGCCCTTATCCGTAGTCATATTGATTATGCTTTATATGTTCTGGACCCCTTTAATAAAGTAGCCACAGAAAAGCTTAATCGGATACAGTACAAATGCCTACGTATTATCTTAGGGGCAATGAAGTCTACTCCCACCAATGCTCTCCAAGTGGAGTGTGTTGACCCACCCCTACCTATCCGAAGACAATACCTTGCAGATAGATTTGTTGGTAAAATGTTACAGCTTTCTTCCCATCCTTTGTGGCCTAAGTTAACTGAGTTAGCTGACCTCATCCCCAGTGATAAACCATTACCATTCTTATTACATAGTTTCCTGAAATTCACCAGATTACCTCATCCTTTGCTACGCCTTTCATCTAATCCATTGTTTTGTACACCGTACAAAGCATTGGTCCATCATCCATCCGTCATAACAGATCTTGGCTTGACCAAGGGAGATCCAGGTACCAACACAAAATTCCAAGAGGCTGTATATGAAAATTGGTCAAATTATCTTCACATCTTTACAGATGCATCAAAGCTTTCTAAGGAGAGATGTGTTGGTGAAGCTTGCTGGATACCAAAATTCAAAATTATTTTACAATTTAAATGCCCTCCCGAATCTTCAGTGTTTACAGGCGAGGCTGTTGCCTTGTTAGAGGCAGTCCTGTTCACGCTCTCCCACAACGTAAAACAGACGGTTATTTTTACTGACTCTCTAAGTTGCTTATTGGCTTTAAAGGGTAACCCGTTTCATAGTAAATTAAGATCTTCAATTGTTTTAAGGATTCGTGAAGAATTATACTCGTGTCATCTGAAGGGTTTGGAGGTCACTCTTGTGTGGATTCCAGGTCACTCTGGAATTAGTGGGAATGAATCTGCAGACTCTTGTGCAAAATTAGCAGCCCAATGTGGCACTCTAGACCACTTTTCTAATTCGGCCCAGGATCTGCTGTCTCTTGCTGCTACTCACTTGGATAAGTCCTGGTCCAAACACTGGGATCTATCAAAATCCCAGAAAGGTAAATACTATGCATTTCTCCAACCTGATATACCAAAGCGTCCTTGGTTTTTTTCTCAAAAATTCACTGAACGGAAAGTTATATCCACAATTTGCCGCTTACGCCTCGGACATGCATGTACTCCTGTTCACCTGGCTAAGATCAGGGTCAGGGACCACTCATTGTGTGAATGTGGCTTAGACGACGGTTCTCCCTCTCATATCCTTTTTTCTTGTCCTAAATTAATCCGTCCTTTATATGATGTTCTTCCGCTCAAAGTCCCTCGTCCTCTTAGTGTTCAGTGTTTGTTAATGTTTGTGTTTAGTCCTTTATGTAAATTTTTGTGTAAATATATTAAATATAATAATATTAGAGTATAAGCTAACACCCTTGTAAAATATTATCTATTGCTAACCTAATGTGTTGTATGTATATATTGTAGTTATTTGTTGACTTTGTTATAGGTGAAGGATTTAAAATGGATCTCTTTTAAACATGCATTCCTCTTTTGTGTAATGCTATCTCCTTTTTACCGTACATTCTCCTTCGTGTGTTCTCCATTCAACGTGACATTGGCGAAGTGAATTGTGCTCAACTGGCACGCTCGAAACGCCATAACTAAAGAGAAGAAGAAGAAGAAGAAATAATCCTGTCAAACATAAATACAACAATATGATGTACGGTTTAGGTCTGGTGTGTGGTATCTCAGATTATACACGAATCGAATTACGTAATAATAAAATAGTAAAATCATGCATAGACCACATATACGCGAGATCTCATTCACTAGACATATACACCTCGACGCTCGACACTGTAGTGGCCGACCATCGAATGGTTGCCTTAGCATGTGTTGCCTCGACCGCTATACGGAATGATGACAAATATAAAACTATTTTAAATCATGAACATTTGAAACTGCTTTTAAACGACATCGATTGGACACCAACCGATCGTATGACATGCCCTGATGATATTTACATGTATATTAAAAATAAAATAAATAACTGCTATAACAACTCAAAAACTAAAATAAAAATAAAAAACAATCTAAATCGTTCATCCAATCATTGGATGAACAAAAGTATAATCAGAGCATGTAAATATAGAGATGAATTGTTTAAAAAATAGAAGAAAGATATAGGAAATGAAATATTAAAATTTATATATAATAAAGCAAGAAATTTTGCAAATAAAATAATAAATAATACTAAAAATAACTATTATAAAAGCGAAATATATAAATATAAAAATGACTATAGAAAATTATGGGAAATAGTAAATAGATTAACTGGCAAAGTTAAAAACTCCTTGGATAAAATTATTATAAAAGCTCTTAACAATAATAGCATCCCAATGAAGGATATTGCAAATAACTTTGCAATATCCTTTAAGAATAGTGTTAAAAATATTGTACCCACATGTACAATGCCATTACTAAAAATAAATGATTATAAAAGACATGTTAATATGTCATGTAGATTTAAAAAGGCTAGTGTGTATTATGTTTCTAACATTATTAAGTCACTTGACAATAACAAATCTCCAGGCATAGACAATATACGTGTCATAGATCTCAAAGTTTTAAATGATAAAATTGCTCCAATAATAGCAAAATTGATTAATGCCTGTATAACTGCGAGTAAGTATCCGAAACATTTAAAATTTGGATTAGTCAGGCCTTTATTTAAAAAAGGTAAAAGTGATGACTACGAAAACTATCGACCTATTACTATACTACCTACAATAGATAAAATAGTAGAAAAATATATTTGTCAACAAATACAATGTTTTTATAAAGAGTATAACATTTTATCTCATAAGCAATTTGGTTTTCAACCGAAAAAGAGTACCACGCAGTTATTATCTAAATTTACTGACTCTGTTAATAAGCATTTAAATGATAAAAAACATGTAATAGTTGTATTCATAGATTATAGTAAGGCTTTTGACACGCTCAGACATACGGTTTTAATGCAAAAGCTCGAAAATAATGGAATTAGAGGACCTTTATTAAAATGGTGTCAAAACTATTTAAAAGACAGAGCATATAGTGTTAAAATCGATGAATCGCTTAGTGATGAAGTATATGTCTCACACGGAACGGCACAAGGATCGGTACTAGGACCATTGCACTACATAACGTACGTCAATGATTTAGAAAATGCTATTAAAAGTTGTGAAATGTATCAGTCTGCAGACGACACGTGTCTCTTGTCAGCGCACGATAACATAAACGAAGCATTAAAACAACTTCAATCGGATTTTGACGTACTTGCGAAGTGGTCACATGACGTAGGTCTTGTAATAAATGTCACAAAGACAAATTCTATGTACATTAGTTCAAGTCACAACAGATATAATGGTAGTTTAAAGATCATTGCCCATAGTCATACATGTTTACACAGAAATAGCAATAATTATTGCAAATGTCCCTCATTAGATATGATCCAAAACCAACGATATCTTGGTTTAATTATTGATAACCGGCTTAAATGGAAAGACCATATAAATAGTGTCTGTGACAAGTTACGAGCACTTTTAGCAAAATTTATCCTATTACGTAATTAAATTCCATATTCAATTTTATTGATGATGTATAAAACTCTCGGAGAATCAATAATTTCATAGGGACTCAGTAGCTATGGTTTAACATGGAGAACACATATTAATCAATTTTATCAACTGCAGCTAAGATTGTTAAAAGCAATTGTACCAAAAAAAATTAAGGAATTATATAAAACTAATTATCACAACTTATTTAATTATTGCAAGGTAATGCCAGTTAATATTAAAATTGAGTTCATGTTACTCACAGATCAATATTTTATTTTTAATGTAAATCAAAAAGTAAATACTAATTATAAAAACATGCAATTAAGAAATGTCAGTAATCAAAAATTAAATATTCCTAAATACAATAATAACTACGGCAAACGAGTTTTGGAATATGTTATTCCTACTTTAATTAATAAAATCCCTGATGATATAAAAAAACAATTAAACATAAAAAATTACAAAAAGAAATTAAAAAAATTCTATTTGGAACATGCTGTATAGTGTAGCTATTCAAATTGTAAATTCCACATAAATTTACTAATTCACGTCGCTGGAGGTAGTTCAGTGCGCGAGCGTCGACCATTATTACAAAGCAATTATTTTAGTTCTACCCTCAATTTTGTATTTCTGTTACGCTTATTATTTTTACTCATACTCATTGTTAATTCGTCATAATTTTAATATTTTGTTATCGTCGTTTGAATCCGCGGTGCACAGGAAAACCGACTGCGGTTTGTAAATATAATGTATGATGATTTTATCTTACATATAAACATAGAACATTTGCCAGTACAAAAAGTTATCACAATATTTACAGAAAAAAAAAAACAGAAAAATAAAATTAAAAAGCAATATCTTGTCTTGCAACGTCAATACCTTGCATATATTCTAATAACTCTTTATTCTCTTGTGCATCTAATTCCTTATATTTATAAGGAAAATTTTCAATATTTCTTTCACACATTTTACGAAAAGGAATATTGTACATTTTAAACACAAACTTAAATAATTGTTTGAGACTTTGTTGCATATATACATATAACTTATCATATCTCTACATGTTAAAAAGTAAGATTATTGCAAGTCAGCATACATTGATATGTCTTATCAATGTGATAATAATCAAAAACACTGTACATAGCCTCCTAGGGTGATTTGTAAACACTTTAAAAAGCAGAACATCTATTTATATAAAAAATGTAATAAGAGTAAATCTACTGTGTACTGTGATTCGTCTAAAAAGTTGCTAATTCAAGAATAAAACTGGGACTTTTGTTTGTCTTCATATTTAGATCTACAAATATTTTTAATAATTATATGTGTCATTTACTTAATCAGCGAAATAGACATGTGTCGTTTAAATCTTCTTTAGTTTTTTCAGATTTCATTTCACTTCAGTTGTGACATTGGATATTTGGTTTTAAACAGAGAGAAACGTTGCATGTTCTTTGACGGGATCTGATTTTCAAGATAAAACATACTCTTAGTTTTGTTTACGATGATTGCGAGCTTGAAAAAGTAGGCTTACACTTCTCAAATAACTGTAGCAATTCGACTCTATTCTAATTGTAAAACGATGATGATATTTGATAGTGTTTTAAAATTCTGGAGGAGGAATTGAGGACCGTCGTGGCGCAGAGGCGTAAGCGTCTGCCTGTAAACGCGACGGTTTGTGGGTTCGATTCCCACTCGGGGATGATGGATTTTTCTATTTCC
This sequence comes from Dione vanillae, assembly GCA_037178615.1. Classification (NCBI taxonomy): domain Eukaryota; kingdom Metazoa; phylum Arthropoda; class Insecta; order Lepidoptera; family Nymphalidae; genus Dione; species Dione vanillae. The sequence goes on along the minus strand of JAZFAU010000097.1, from coordinate 549,904 downwards.
ATTTTCATCGCTCTGGCAACTAGGCAAAGCGCGGCGTTGAGTTCCGCCACTCAACACGCAATGCCTCGAAAAAAGGCGGAAAGTGGGGACGGAGAAAGAAAGGACTAAGCAACGGAGTGTCTTAACACTAGGTTCATATGGTTCCTGCAGTTCCCTCTGCCTACCCTGCCATGTGCGGGATAAAGCGTGAAGCTATAAAAAAAAAATCTCAAGTAATGTCAAGACACAATGTGTTCTCCACATTTTTACTGGACCCAATGCACATTTGGCGCTTTTACAATCACACGTATTACGCTGCTATGTATTATTTACTAAATATATTTTTTGTTTTTAGTTTTTTTTTATCTATTCATTCGGTTTTAGTAACCAGAATCTTTCGTTCTATACAGGGTTTATGTAAAAGCGTGGTCTTTGCCAAAACTATACAAAAAAACGATTCAAGAGTTATGAACAGTTTAGGCACAGAGTTATTTTTCTTATTTCACAATTTTTATACGTGCTGTGTAACGCGTGAGGTAGTCATGATCAAATATAACGTTGTCAATCTGTCAACTCATCATTAAATAACCGAATGAGAAAGAGATATATCTCTTTCCCGCTCTGGCTCTGGCTCTGATAGTGTACGCTCGAGTACAATAATTTTAATTATTAAAAGTCAATGTTTAAATTAAATTAAATCATTGGGACAATTGGAGGGCATGTATAAGGATGAGGCAAATAAGCCACTCAGCCACTGTTTCTGCCTACGTCGCTTGAGATAAGCTGTCAAGCTAAATATACATATATACACACACACACACACACACACACACATACACACACACACACATCTTCATGCATTAGCCATAGAGTCCTATATACAGTCCCTGCATACATCTTTCACCTCGTCCACTGTCATTAGCCTCTTCATACTTGCTATTCTTACGCTTTTTACGTGACCTTCCTCGAGTATCTGCGATACTGTGTCTTCACTTTTGCTTCATGTATCTTTATTACCATTCTTCATAACATGTTTTGACGTGCCCAAACCAAACTGAGTTTCTCTTCGTTGAGAATCCTTAGAGGAGACCGCATCACCACAGCATTTATCTTTCTTTCATTCTTCTTCTGCAATACCCACGTTTCACGGCCATATAAAAGTGTCGAAACCAGAACTGCATTCTGTAAGGCCAAACGTGCATCGACGGTGACGTTCTGCCGTCTCAACAACGCAGCTCAAGCAACGTTCATTCTGTTACTGGCAATACGTCTTTCCACATTCATTTCGTAATTACCATACATACTTCCCAAATAAAAATAAAAATCATTTTATAGTATTATTTATTTTATTATGCTTACATATTTAATATTAAGTGGGCATTTTAAATATTATTCCATGTGTGGAAAACGAAAGTCAGTGTCACGAATATTATCTTTGATCCATTTTTCGGCTTTAGCAGTCATCTCCTCATCAAAATACGCTCGCCATCCTCCTTTTTTACCTAAAATTATTTAATTTATTTTTATTTGACTTCACCTTTATTAATTAATATTTATTATTTCACAAAATTTTCTATGATTTAATTAAAAAAATAAATATATATTATGACAACAATGAATAAATAACGCGAGGCGTGCCACTGTCACTTGCACCAACACTAAATTCTAAAGTGCAATAGAATATTACAGTTACAAGTTTTCAATTTGTGATTTCTATTAATATAGTTATTATAATTACTATAACTATATATTATCGCGGACATCATAATATAAATTTATATTACTCAATTTGTTAATTTTTTTATAAGCTGATTTTGGCAGCATATTTCTAAATTATGATAAAATTAATACAATATGTTTGTCATACCTTTCCTTACGAATCCGCCATCAGTCCTGAACAAGCCTATTTGCTGGAATTCCTCCATGTTGACAGATTTATTATTTTTGAAGTTGTCAAATTTCAGATGTTCTGTGAGGTCAGCCACGTCTTTTTCTGTCAGCTCCTTATTTAAGAACTTTGCGACTTGTCGAATACCTCCAGGTAAATCCTTAAAATATATGAGTACTTTTATAAAGTAGTTATTATGTTATTTAAATTTTTGATGTGGTCAGCTCTTTTGTTTACCTGGTGTGGGCGAAGAAAACTATTTATAGCAGGTGCACAACGATTGTCTTAAACGCTTTTAAAAGAACATACAGACAACTAAGTATTTTCTTTCAACAACATAACGTGGCAGGACTTTTTTGACTTAATCCCATTGTGTACCAAAAACTTTCTCACATACTGTTATTGTTAAGCGTTACATTTTAATTTATTCATTTTACGTGCTCAAAGTGAAAGAAATCTATGTAAAATGTATGCTATCTCTCATAATTTATTATAACAGCCATTTAACTATACCACAAACCCAATACTCTTTTTTTTAAAGCTCTTGAGCTTAAAACTTTTTTAAGATTTTACGATTTTAAGTTGATAATTCAGTATCATAAAGAAATCCATTCAGTTTCATTGGAACACGATGATCGTGTGTTCGATCACTATTCAGTGGAATTGATTATTATCATAAGCTCTGATATGATTTTCCATTGAATATGTAAAATATTTGCATGTGTTTTTTCAAACCTGTATGTTCATATTGTACCTACACAGCTACCGTACTACCTTATAAACAATAACATAAGTATTAACCTTTAGTAAATCTTCATAAAACAAGAAGAGCAGATTTGGGTGGTTTCTCTGTCTCCATGCCTCCAGTAAATGTTCGAAATACGGTGACCATATAACTGAAATATAACATACGATGCAATTTCATCACTAGTCATTTTATATTTAGGCTTAATACGAATTCCTTAGTCCAAATTATCATATGTCGACATGTAAAACAGATTTTTATTAATTAGTCTTTTTTTTCTACTTTAGGTTTTCATTCCCTTAGATTGTAATTGAAAAAATAAAAATTAAAGACCGTCGTGGCGCAAACCCGTACCTTTTGCCTGTAAACACGACTTTTATGGGTTCGATTCCCACTCAGGGAGGATGGTTTTTTCATTTCCATTTGATTCGCTCTGGCAACTAAAGCAAAATGCGGCGGAAGACGAAAAATAAATAAATATATAATCAGCGATTGACCACATTTGAGAGGTTACGAGCAACGTAAGCACTTCAATTTTTACACTAGTAACTAATATACGAGAAAAAGTTAAATATGTCAAAAAGCAGAGAGATTTAGAAGAGAATTTATATTACCTTTGTCATTTCTAAAGAAATTCCAATAAGGCTTAAATTCCTTTTCCTCGGCCATTATGCGCATTAACTTATTATGATGGAAGAAGGAAACAGCGACATCTCGTGGATCACGAGCTACATACACCACCTTAAAAACATAAGAAAGTAAGTAAATAATGTTTATTATAAAAACTTTTAATCTCTCGATTGAATTGGATTAATACCTTTGTTGTATCTAACAGGGTGGGTGGCAGTAAAGACAACGGTAGATGACTTTTTATTTGTCTCGGAGGCGTCATTTCTATTATTTCTGCGACGGTTAGTGGAGTTAAAGCTTTTGCTATAGCTTGCTGTTGTTCTAATGTACTATTTATCGGCACCGTAGGCTTAAAAGTAGACATCCTAGAACAATATTACGCATAAATATATCTATACAAATGATGCCATATATAATACTTAAGTAAAACTGGAAAACGTATCTAATATCGACTATAGTAAACTAATAGAACATTTAAAAAAATATGAATTTGCTGTTACATCATTTGAAGTACTTTTGTTCCTATTCCCATTTCATACCCACTTGTGATTAATAATTTTAAATAAATAGAAGCAATTAAAAATTACCATATATTATTTTTTTTGTGAATAAATAAAATGTAATATAGAATGTTATTCACTTTATTAAGAAGTTCACTCAATATTCTATCTGGCTCTCTTGTTCTCTTCGTCGCTCTTATTATATCTTACAGTTGCACCAAATTCAAAAAAGTTAAAAGTTCAAGAAATTTTCATTCAGTAAAAACATGAACCTTTATTTCGAAATGTCTGATATATTATTATAAAAGAATTTACCGTGTATTCCAACGGGCAACTAGACTTAAAATAACTTTTTTGAAAAAAAATAATATGCACATACTTACTCTAAAAACGGAAATCTTTTACTCAGTGAAATAGACTTGGCGGTCTCGTAGTCGAGATCATTTTGTAATAACCAAACCAGTTCTTGTGTCCAAGTTGTACCTAATAATTGTAAACTTATGTAGTAAATTCTTTTAACACTTAATTATTAAATAATCTATAACTTTTCACAATTTTCGTTACATTACATTTAGTTATATTTAGTATTATCTCATTAGAAAACGTTTATAATTAATAGAGGTTTTAATTAAGGAAATTTAATTGTTGCTTTAATGATAATAGTTACCTGACTTTGGGAATGTTACCACGAAGACATCCTCAGAGCTTACTGTCATATTGTAAATATTTGCTGCATCTGGCAAATAAGTATCTAGTAGAAAGTAGCCTTTGGGTCCAACTCGTACAAAATTTGCGTCAATACCTAATCATAAATATTAATAATACACCTTAAAAATATTACATAAAAATAGATAAATAGAAAAATTTCGTAACACTAAATTAGTACAGATAACTATACAAATTTTATGAAGTTACGGTTGGATAATACATTATAAAGTGTTTATGGCAATAATAAATGACATTGTAATTTATTTTTTTATAGCTTCACACTTTATCCCGCATAATGCAGGGTAGGCAGAGGGAACTGCAGGAACCATATTAACCTAGTGTTAAGACACTCCGTTGCTTTGTTCCTGCTTTCTTCGTCCCCACGTTCCGCCTTTTTTGAGGCATTGTGTCTTGAGTCGCGCCGCGCTTTGCCTAGTTTCCAGAGCGAAGAAAATGGAAATAGAAAAATCCATCTTCCCCGAGTGCAGACCAGTTAAACGTGATATTCCCTTGCAGTGTGCTTGCCTTGTATACACCTACAAGCTTGATTGTGACTGTGGCTTATCTTACATTGATCAGACAAAGAGAAGCATCGGTGTTAGGGTGAAAGAGCACATCTCAGATATCAAGAATGGGCGTGTATTAAAGTCAGCTGTGTGTGAGCACTCCTTGAACAAGCCTAACCATTACATCAGATTTGATAAACCTCATATATTCGCTAGGGAAAATAAATATATTCCTAGAATGATCCACGAGGCTATTGAAATACAGAAACATCCTAATTTCAATAGAGAAGATGGTTGGAAGCTTTCTACCACTTGGGATCCACTTATAAAAATTTTAAAATCCCAAACACACCACATCAGAAGGCAGGATACAGTCAGCTCATTCTGCAGGAATCCAGGGCAGTACGCGAGGCAACTCAGGAACCGTTGGCGGTAGTTTGATATAATAATTATATCAAATGACAGACGACTGCCACCTCAGTCTACCCGTGACCACGGACTACTGCAAAGTGTTCGAAACGTCGGGTTTCACAAAAAAAATGTTAATATACGCGATAAATCCGTTAAAATTGTTTTATTTAAAAAGGGTAGGCTATAATTGATTTTGACTGATACATCTGATTAAGAATCATATATAGTAATCTGATTAAACTAAAAATACTTGCTATAATTCTAATTCTAATGCTTAAAGGCAAGGCAAGTAAAGCCAAGATCGTATAGTTGCAAACGTAGTTACGTGCTTATTAAATTTAAAGATTTACCCTAGCGTCGGAGAACAAAATTATAAGAAAGAATGATAGGAAAAATTTAAGATGTGGTAAGAGTGGAGGTCTACGGGGAATTCTATAATCATTCCTTAAGCGTCTCCTTTATTTTTGCTTTTATTTAATTATCTATAATCTCATATTCTTATAAAGTACCCTGAGAAGTGATTCTCAAGAATTATTTTCGGATTATTTTATGAAAACTAAATATTAATAAAATTCATAGAAGAAGAAAAATATAGAAAAGTGAAATTTAAAAGGAATGTCTTAAAATACCTTGCATATATTCTAGTAATTCTTTATTTTCCTCTGGATCTAATTCCTTATATTTATAAGGAAAATTTTCAATACTTTTTTCACCCATTTTACGCAAAAGAATATCGTACACTAAACTAAAAAAAATGTTTATGACAATGTTTTATATATACGCTTAAGTTATCATATCTCTACATGTGAATAAGTAAGATTATTGCACATCAGTATACATTGATATGTCTTTATCAAAGTGATAATAATCAAAAACAGTATAGGTAGCCTCCTAGGGTGATTTGTGAACACTTTAAGAAGCAACATCTATTTAATTTTTAATTTTTATTTTTGCATGTTCAGTGATGGGACTATTTATTAGAAAACATGCTAAAACTGGTCCTACAATTCGCAAATAACTATAGTAATTAATAAAACTCTGTCCTAATTATACAACGATGATGATATTTTAGTTTTCAAGTAGTGACAAGACACTGTTCTCCGCATTTTTCCTGGACCTATCTCACATTTCTCGCTTACACAGTCACAAATACAACGTAACTATATATTATTTATAATATATAATATAATTTGTAAAGTATATTGTTTTCCAAATCGATGCTTTTAGTAGATTGCATATATCTCGTTCTATAAAAATACTAGAGTTATCCAAGTTGCCATTTTACAGAAAAGATCACAAAATAAAATCTTTGTAGACAAGTTTTTCAGGTACTAACAACAAAAGATATAGAAATAATAAAAATCATAAGTATGCTAAATATTTTTTATGTTAAATTGTGGGTTTCTTTTAGGGCAGACTAAAAAGACTAAAAGTCTAAGAGTCAATACATTCCAGAGAAGCCAGACCTTTGTCTTTACCAGAAAGGAATTAAAAGAATTGACTGTCTCGTGTCGTAATCATTCTTCGGTTTTACAGCCAGAGAGTAAATCTTGGCTAATGACCTTATAGATTCATATTATTTTTAAATATATGTTTTAATTTAAACGAAATAGTATAATATTTATACTTTAATGATTTCTGTTGCGATGTTTGTATTGTTATTATCATCGATATCATATAAAATTGTTTAATATATTTACTTGTCTTGAGGTGGTGGCTGGTTATCTTAATCGATTGATAAATTGTTTCAATTATTCCGATTATTCGATCAATTATATTATTTGTCAAATATACAATAGCTTATCTTACTGATTTAAAGTAATTTATAAGCAAAGTAGTGAAAAAATGTTAGCGTTCTAAAACTCACCTAAACGCGTGTATAATAAGATTTGTTTGTGAATAATCGCAAAAACTACTGGATCGTTGTTGACGACATTAAAAATGGAGATACTAAGCTCTAAGAAGTAGAATAGGCAACATAGGGTTATATTGTAAAAATGATGAGAGAAGAATGTAAAATGTACCTACCTGTAAATACGAAAATTATGGAAAAATAAATGTCCGTTTGAGCGAAGCCAGCGCAGTGTGCTAGTAAAATATAAATGTGCCAAATTTTATTTTTAGTCTTTTAAAAATAAAATTTAAATTAATTAATAAAATTAATTAATAAAATTTAAATTTAAATTTATTTTAAATTTGTCTTTTTAGTCCTGTAAAAATAGCTCTAAAATTTTGTTTTACGTATTTAACTTTTTGTTATTTTATTAAATGTGTTAAGCAAAACACATTTAATTACTAATTTATATTTATATGTATTGCATTAATAATGGCTTACAGTAGATTAGAATAATTAAATACATTTGTATAAACTTTTAATAATAATAATCAAGATATTAATGTTTTGTTCCGTTTTTATAATTAATGATAACCTTTTTCCGTACTCATTCTAAATTTAAATACTCACCAAGTATGTGATAAGTCGAAATACGCTGTACCTAATAACGGAGTAGGAGTTCGTTATTTCTAAAATTGTATACGTGCTTGGGTTGTATTTATCAAAAAAAGAATAACACAAAGGGTAAAAAAATAACAAAAAATTGTTCTGTATGTTTGTTACAACAAAAAACCAAATAAACGCTCAAAAATATAGGCTTATAAAAAATAATAATCACTAGACGCGAGTAAGTTGTGCAGCTAGCTAGCTACATGTACCTGCATCATTATAAAAAATAACTACAAACACGTAAATACGTAGTGACATATTGAGAAAATCTTAACTGTGTGTATATACTGTGATATAAGTATGTAAAATATTGTATGAACGTGTCTAGTGTAATAAACAACAATGACGCAAAATATGTAGTAAAACACTGTTAATATTATTTTTTTATTTACATATTATTTATTACTTACATACAATTATATTACATACTACTAATCACAAACAACATTTTAATAAATAAATTAACTTAAATAATATTGAATATAATGACTTATGAGGAAATTACTTCAGGCGTATTTTCCGGTATGGCATCGACACGGAAACGACAGGTGAGTGTGACAGGATCTCTCTCACGATCCGGTCCACATTGCTCAGTAGCTCCGATTAGCTTCATTTCATCGTGAGGTTGCGACTCAGTTTCGAGTCGGCGTCGCCCCGGTATCACAACCTCTTCAGCATCCACCGTGCCGCCTGCAGATCTCTCACTCTCGCCGATTTCCACCTTGTACGGCGTACTAGGCTTGACAAACGATTTTGTTGGGTGAACGTCTGATCTGTCTTGCGCAATAACATCTTCACCTTCCTTTTTCGTCAATAAATTAAGAAGGTTGCCGTAGGGTATCTTTTTTGGCAGCGCGACGAGTATGAGAATGTTTTGCACTTCAGCCTGTACATTATAGTCTCCCTCCTGTCTCATGTCGATGGAGGGCGCGGCGCCGGCGGCCGCCAACAAGCAGGCAAAGGCAATAATCAGCATGATGCGTGCGGCTGTTTCACCCTCTGGTCAGTGACTGCGTGTCGACATCTCCCGCGCTGCTTTTACCGAGCACTGGCGAACCAGTCGCCGGATTGAATCGAGAACACTGTAACGGTTTAAGCGGCACGATCGCTTTAAATTTTACATACGAGATGATGTAGTGTCACACTTACTTACAGTTTGTAAGATAATAGTAAAAATATATGCTAAACTTATAAAGGAGTCTGTAAAATTAATACTTATAATAGTTTGACTACACATAACTTGAATGAACAATGGTTGAACAATTCTAAAAATAAAAATATTTAACTGCATTCGTGTCGTCGCATATAATGGAGCTGTAAGCTGCGTCACCTCTGACAGTGACCGCAGGTCATCGATATGATAACCGAGTTTCCTATTAACTGCGCACGCGCATGTTGTGTACCGAATCTATGATCCGAGTTACATTGATGGATAAATTCTTCTTGATGCAGTTATCTCGGCGGGCGATCCTACAGTTTTTAGTACCGTTAGAATTGCAAGCTAACAGTGAATGCCGATACATCGATATTGATACAGCACGGAGAACATATTATTTAAAATGACATTCTAATACGTACGAGATACAGAAATTAAAACTGTGTCTACAAATTGATTGTATAGTAAAAAGCTAAGCATATTACAAAATAACATATAATTTTGTACTGGTAAAAACAAAACAAATTGTAATTTTTCATTTTCAAATATTTTAAACATGATCTAATAAAGTAGATAATAATATACTTCTATCGTAGGTTACATTGAATTCTTTTTTTAACTTCACGCCTTATCTCGCTCGTAGCAGGTCGACAGAGGGAACCGCAAGGACTGTGGAAACCTAACGTTAAAACACTCCGTTTCCCGCTTTCCGCCATTCAAGCTACTGTGTCGAGTGATGAAACTTAATTTAAAGCTATTCTTGCATAGTTCTTAGAGCAAAGAAAATAGTTCGTCTATTTTGTCCAAGTGGAAATCGAATCCACAAACCGTCGAGTTTACAAACATACGCTGCGCACCACGAAGGTCGTCTAGATTGAATGTATAGATAATATTAATTAGTATAGAAACTATTATGAAAGTTGCTGTTTACAAACTTTCTCTGAGATTATACTCTATATATTCATCCTTTTTCTATTCACAATGTAGGTTACGATAAAAATAAAACGTTTTTTTGGGTTATGTTCACAATCAATAGAATTTTCTTCCTTGTAGAAACTGGGAGATATTTTTAGCTAAAATTTGCCAAGATCTACCACTTCTACCACTTCTCACCCGAATTCGAAATCGTCAATCTTCTTATTAGAGCGAACGATGTAGGGAAAGTTCAAATAAATATAGTGAATATTCGGGCACGCTAGAAAAGCCATAAACAAGAAGAAGGAAAATAAAAATGGTGAATGTTTTAAACAAAAATATGTTGTTATATTATCTATAGGATCCCTAAATTCTTTCTTTCTTACATTTTTACGGCCTTATTAATAAAACTTATAGAACGTTTTAACGCTCTGTAAATCTTGTATAACTAGTGTCGCTAATATGAGTCTGATCTGTCTTGCGCAATAACATCTTCACCTTCCTTTTTCGTCAATAAATTAAGAAGGTTGTTCACAATGTTGCTATATTGAAGTCGGTCGACTTGGTGGCGAAAATAACAGTTTATCCACAGATAATAAGTGACAAACGCACCGACTTAGTATGACCACAGATAATATTACGTATAAATATATATTGTTGGATCTGGCTTGACATATACCAGCTTGATTTACATCATTGTTATCACAAAAACACGAATGTTTACTTTATTTTTGCTTATAAACGTACTTAAGTTTAAAAAAATAAATTAAAAGAAGTAAAACGACATAGAGTTGAAATTTGTTTAGACGTGGACCAATATTACCTATGTATTTTAAAAATAAAATTAATAAATTTCTGTCGACGACGCCAACATCTGAAACACCACAGTAAACACCTGGATCTCACCTAATCACGCCCTAGAACCTCTACGATATAATTTTAACGTATGAGGGTAATAAGAAATGTTGCCGTTAATTATTAAAACTATCACTTTGTAAAATTCTTGTCATCCAAAGAAAACTAGTCGCTTATACTTCGCACCTTTCTTATGTACAATTTATTATTAATAAACTTGATTAAGATTAAGTTTTGTTTACGAAACTGAAATTGAAACTCATGGTGACAAGCGACTCGACGACGTCATATCAATGCTCATACAAGTATGAGCTATAATCACCTGTTATATGAATCGGCTATCTTTGGACGTTATAATACTCTTATAGTAGGGTTCTCGGCATTATAACTTTATGATAGGCTTATAAAACTGATTAGCACTAAAATGCTATTATGAATAATTTTTTTTTGACATTTGTACTATAGCGAGCCTTTAAACGTGCTATAACTTTTAATGATTAAAGCCGTAAAGCTTTAATTTGTGATCTTAAGCACCATGTATACAAAGAACTACAAGTATATATAACTAATATGTTTTGTTATTATATATGATGGTTTAAGTATAAATACAATTTTTACATTTTTGTACTGTAGTTCTTTTTCTTGTCAAACTAGGTCAACGAAGTACAACTTTTAAGAATAAAGAAACTTAAATTTGCCCTATATTTTTTGTATGTGAAATAGAATAAAAGAAAACTTGTAATACTTTTTATGTTGGTTTGGTTTTTAAATAGTCGTAAATAACGGTACAAATATTGCGCTCTTTCTTATGGAAGTTTAAGAGCTTTTGTTTCTCTTACAAAAAACTATGTTAATATTTGTTAACATTATAATGATTCAATTATTTCTTGTTCTTTTTTTAATTAATGGCGCTTCGAGCATGCCAGTTGAACACTTTTCACTTCGCCAATGTTACGTTGACTGGAGAACATACAAAGGATTCAATAAATCTCCAATTAACTTGTCATGCCAATGAATTTGAAGTGACAACAGACAAATGAAATCTTTAAAGATAAAACATATTTTTTGATAATATATTCAATTTATTATTTAAAAACATACAAATATTATTATCAACGACTTGCCTTAATGGTCGTAATTTGAATGTTTATTTTTATTTTTTCAGTGGAAGCTGCTTTGAGCCCAGGACTGCCCTGGCGTTGCTTTAGGCTTTACTTTTAAATTATAAAAGTAATTATAATAATTTCATTGGATTTTGGTATCGATTTTTGTACACACATTTATTATATCGGTCCAGACTCAGATTTATTAAATTCTATTGTTTAATTAAACAAACAGCTGTATTTTAATATTTAAATACAAAGAAATATGAAAATATATTTATTTATATTTTTAATAAAAGACTTTTTTTAGGATTTTTCAATAATAATTATCATTTATTTTCAACAAAACAATGGCATACACAGTACATACAACTTAAAAACTAAATATAATATCTAATAAATGCATCACTTTAGGCTGTATGGCCTATATCTTCAAACAATTACGCTAGTGGTGGCGTGTCCTTCGTAGCAAAGGTATCAAAACGTTGGCCAGCCTATTCTTCAGTCTGTAAAAAAATAAATAATTCATTTAATTTTTTTCAATAACATTACATTGCAATATTTTATCTTGTTTCATGGAGTAGGTACACTAATATTCACATACGTAGCACGTACTTATGCAATGTTTTATCACAATTATAAAGTTTATATATTTCAACAGCTGTCAAAAAACATTTGTCATAGAGGATTTAGATTAATTAATGATAAACCAATATATTATAATATCTTTCTGAGTTACCTTTGAGCTTTTTCTTGTTTTTTAATGGAGGCGTCTTTCTTCTGCGCGGATAAGTCAGAATTTAAGCTAACATCACTTAGAGGTTTGTCAACGGGGTCTTCAACTTCAGGTTTATCATGGCTTGGCTCCGGTTTAGTTATTTCAGGCTTTGATGATGTTTCAGATGGCGGTTTGAGTAGAAAATCAATATCTGATTGATCAAATAAATCACTTAGATCAGACGCTGCATCAAGGAGGGTTTCAGCTGGCGCTACCGCTATGACGACACCGTCGATGCTCAATCGATAGTTCTCTGAACCATTCTGCCTTTGATCAATATGTGCATGAGGGCAGTCGGGCGCTGGCGCGGCAATAGTGAGCGACACCACAACAACCAGAACCGCAACCTCGCATACAATACGCTTGTAGTTGACCATCGCGCTACTCGTCTGTAAACGTACTGAGACACACCGAGCACTCGCGGGGTTTACTCTGTTGCCGGGGCCCGCTGCATCTTTTATTTATTTGCCGAGATAGCGGTACAGTGCCGCCGATCTTACCACACCACCCAGTTTAGTTAAACTGGAATTAATAAAATGTCATGTAGGCCATAATAGATGGGATGTCAGCTATGTTAGATTAGGAGACATATTTGTACAGGTTGTTCTTCGATATAAAATGTAAATTTTATATATCTACAGCATTTTATATACGAAAGGCATATAGCCATAGTAGCACAAGCCCAAATGCAAATTGGTGAAAGTTGTGTAGTAATTTGTAACTGTACTTCAAGTAAGGTAATGGGAAACGATTACAAAATAAAGAAAGATACTATTATACTATATACTGAATACCACAGATTAAAGTAAAGATTTTCAAATATACAAAATGAAATTTCTTGTTAGACGATAAATAGATCCGCAATAAATAGTTAAAATTTATGTCGAAGCTTTTAAGTGGGATAACTTGGTACACATTGCGAGCCAAACAACCTGTTGCGATGCGCCGGCGCTCTTCGCTAACTGTACTATGTAAACGGTAAACTCAAAACACCTTGTTTTGCTTACTTTTGTCATAACAAATTAGAATCAATTCTGTTATACAAAAGTAATAACTATTTTTGAAGGTTTGTGTTTGTTACTAAAGTTAATTTTTATATTGCTGATAAATATAATTGTTAATAATTGGAGTTGTTTACATCATAGTGGATAACAATAGGGACAAATTTAATACTAAAATAGTATGATATAATCTCAGCTCAACTAAATTAAAATTTTAATTTGTAAGAATACCTTATAAAGTGCAACACGTGTCTAAGCTAGTGTGTATTTTTCAAAAATATACCTAATATCAGATCAATATTTGTAGAAAAAAATACGTAAATAGTTAAAAATTGACGTAATTATATATAATAAAGCCCACACCACGAACTAAGAGCTTTAGCTCAACGCAATAGAGATTTTACCATTTTTTTTGTATATACTCTTTATTGCATTTGTAATATATCATAAGTTCAGAATTGGAAACATTGTGGGCAAAGGTGAACTTATCTCTAGTAGAGATTTCTTCCAGTCAACCTATGGGTATTAGAGAAAGCATATTTTTGCAGGCCTGAGTGTAATTCAGAGTACATACATACATGTAAATAAAATTAATACTAATAGATTCACAAAATAAATAAAATACACATAAATACAAAAAATAATACAAATAAATTTATATACATATGACCTACATATAAATACACAAATAAGATATATATATATATAAAGTGAAAAAAAAATAAAGATTGTGTCTTTATGTGAATAAGTACATAATAACATATTATAGTAAATCAATAATAATAGAAAGCTAACAGATGATTATTGATCCGTAGTAATATTTTGAAGCAAGTGCTGCTTAACTCTTTTCTTGAATATATCGATAGATATACTGTTCTGAATTGATATAGGTAACTTATTCCAGAGCAGGACAGCATAAAATGAAAAGGATATTTTCTGGAATTTAGTGTTGCTGATGGGTATGTCTAGGGTATGTGTTACACAAGGCCGCCGGCGACTGCTCGAGTTAGGGAAGAGGGTAAATAGAGAACTAAGATAAGAGGGAGAGGAAGAACGAGAGGATGTCTATATCACGACGAAGTCGGTTTGGGAGGCAATTAAGTTGAGCACGGAATTTAGAAATGTGATCATATTTACGTAGACCAAAAATAAAACGAATAGCCAAATTTTGACGCTCTAACTTATTAAATTGCTCCTCAGTGACATCTAAATAGCGTAACGATCTACGCTTAATCTAGAATTGGTAAAAGTAAAGATTGCGCAAGCATAATTTTAGTTTAGAAGTGGAGAAAAAATTGGAGACGTTTGAGAGAATGATATGAGAACTGCATACATTTGCTGACTTCGTTGATGTGCGCTGCTACCCAGTCCATTTTACAGTCCAAAATCAAACCTAAATTTCTGACTTTATCACAGTAAGGGATTTCAACACCAGCATATTATATACCTGGTACTGATTTCCATTTTAGATCTTAACCTGCTGCTACCAATAATTATTGTTATTTGTTTGGATTTACCTGAAGGCCGAATGATTCTTCCTAGGACTTAATAACAATGAGGTTTTTATTTAAGCAAATAAGAGCGTTGGACAGCTCATTCAACTCAAAGTGCTTATACAAATTGCAAGCCGTCGTCGGTTTTGAATCATTTTATAATATTTATTTCTTGATAGATAATAAATATTATAAAATGATTAAAACAAAATATTAGTAAAATAATGATGTGCGAGTTCGAACTGAAATTGAAATGGGATTTTTTTTAATATTTATGATACACTTATGTTCTCATAAATTTCATAATTCTATAAATTTAATTTAATTAATATGTTTATTTCCAAAAACTCAATAACAAATAACATTGCAATTTAAATTTGAATATGATACATTTTAAATGGGCGAAAGAAAAACTATACAACGCTTTACTTCAATCGTTCAAGAGCGACCAATTACCGGTATTTAAAATAAACGGGACCGACTGACCTACAAGATAAGTGGTTCATAAGTATGTCCACTTAGCTTTTAGAAAGCTTCGTGATTGCTTTTAAGCAGCATTTCATTAACATGACTGATTTATAAACAACCAATGATAACGTTTCTTGGCGACTTTATTAGAGATCCACCATCTATAGTTTAACTATTCTATTTTAATAGTTGCTAAAAATTATAGAACAAATATAACTTGGCAAACAAGAAATCATTTAGGCTAACTTTCTTTAAAATGTCTAATCGGAGGATTGGGGAACGGAGTGTTTTAGCACTGAGATCCCTCTGCCTACCATATGAAGGATTAATTTATTTTTAAAAAATGTTTTACTGTGTTACAAAGTCATTAGATCATGATGTAATTTTATAGCCGATGTATCTAAAAATACTTCTGATATTGTATTTTCCCACTTAGAGATTAGTACAAGAAATTACACCTTGTACAGCTCTCAAATGGATATATGATATTGGAACTTTTAAAACCTCCTCAGTTAAAAGCATTTGCTCTTGTTAATTCAAATCGCGTAAGCTCTGCTAAGAGCACTCCTATTTTTTATACCGAGGATACCTTCAACGTACCTTTAAGTATTTTCGTGAAATCATTTCGGGCAAATAACTTAAAGAATGATGTTGATATTGTGTCCTGCAGGCCATTAACTACTTATATTTCAAGTATATATATGTTTGGCTATTTTCTAAATTAACTAAAAGGTGGGCGCCCAGTCGTTAACTACAAATGGTTAAATCTTTCGAACCCATAAGGAAAGAGTATAGTGGTTCAGGTGGAGAAATAATTTCCTCTAATTTTTAGATTTTGTGTAGACATGCCTGTGAAAAGCCTCATGAAGTCAAGCTAAAAAGACAGAAGGCTTTAAGTAAGTATTGCTATCTTCCTCGCTAGAAAGCTCCTACAAGCATCATCTTTGCAAATCACAAAGACATAAATCGGCGCGGACTTTTTTGAAAATAATATTATTGAAGTCTATCTCTAATAATTTATGAAACATAAACGCCAAAAATGTATCGAGATTATATAAGAAAAATTCAAAATGACATGTTTCCCTACTAATATAGTAGCTGCTGTACTACAAGCTTCCTATTTAATCACTTTAATTATTAAAACAAAGCATCAAAAATGGCTGTGTAGTTTAAAAACCCTAAGCATAGATACAAAAGGCAGGGATCATTATAAGAGCCATCAGCCTGGTTTATTTTGACTTCATATAAATTATTCTTTTATAGTAAACACTGGTGTAGTACTCTTTGGTTGAGCAAACTTATAACTTTTGTTAGATGTTCAAACTGGCCTAACATTAATGTTAGCTACGCGTTCGTCGCTATTTTATTTCGGCGTTCATATTAAGACATTTCTACCATATGTTATCTCATATTTTTTATTCTATTTTATTTGCTATGAAACTTACTACTAGTGTCTTGATCATCGACAACATTCATATTTCTTGTTAAATTTCTATATATTCTTGTTAATTTAAATTGAAATTCTATTATTCATGTTCATTCTAAAATCTTAACTAAGAAAAAGGCAATAGGCGAGTCAACAGAAAAACAGAGTCAAGAAAAAAATAAAATCATTGGTATATTTGTGTAAAAATTAAGTATCATTGTATTTGAAGTGAATAAAAAAATATCCTATATTTCAAATCAACGTCTGCCTGTAACGCGACGGTTTCTGGGTTCGATCCCCAGTCGGAGAATATGATTTTTCTATTTCCATTTTCTTCGCTCTGGCAAACTAGGCAAAGCGCGGCGTTGAGTTCCGCCACTCAACACGCAATGCCTCGAAAATGGCGGAAAGCGGGGACGGATAAAAGCAGGGACTAAGCAACGGAGTGTCTTAACACTAGGTTCGTATGGTTCCTGCAGTTCCCTCTGCCTACCCTGCCCATGTGCGGGATACAGCGTGAAGCGAAAAAAAACAACACAGTTAACACAAATAGTGTTTAATTTTAACAAATATTACAAATGGCGTTAACAATAAAAAGGGAAGACAAAGTTTGTGCAAATAACGATTTGATATTACTGCATTATAGAACAAAGTATCAAGAAAAAAAACTTTTTAGCATCATGCTTTAGCCCACATTAAAATAAACAGGCACAGGGAGAAAAAAATCCCATTTCCACTTTTCACAGAAATTCAAGATATTGTAGGGACTTTTATTTCAACATCAGGAAATGGATATAGCTCACCTGTCCAAGTAGGATTTCCTAAAACCACAGCATTCAGAGCAAAACTGTAAGACTGCGCCACAATAGCATATTAAAAAAGATATATTCACCACGCAGCATTTTAAAAATATTAAAAATATAATTAATAATCACTCTTTAATTATGGAGCTTGTTAATTATTCGTCACATAAGTTAATTGTTTTTTTTGTTCTTCTTCTATAATATCCATTTAGTTTGCTACTAGTTAAACAATACTTTTTTAAATACAAAAGTTTGTATACTATAAGACACTTTGGTTCCATGCCAACCTAAATTAGAACTAATAGAAGCAATGTACATCTATTACAAACTTATTTAATTACTGTACTAACTTAAACTAAAATTTAAAACCAATACTGATCATGAGAAATATTATTATAAAATAGTAAATTTTATATGTATTTTAAATATTCATCATTTAAATTGTACAAATAATGTAGTAAGAAAATAATATCATGTGAATATCATATTAAAATGTCAAGGCACTTTGGAAGACAATACATTATTTTTAAGGCACTTTTTAAACCATGGAAATCTATAGACTAATATATAAGACTAACTAGATTAGAAATATTTAAGAATTAGAACAAGAGGGACTTTAATATTAAATGTAAATAACAAGTATAAGTAATGACTGATGATGACAGTAATGATTAAGGCAAATAATATCAACAAATCAACCTATTAATCTAACCTAACCTAGACAATTTTACATTTTTTTAATTGCCATGAAACTAGTGTAAAAAAAATAGTGTGCAGATAATTAATATTTCTATTTATCAATTGACAGCTAAAAAACTACCCAACATGCATTGTGTTGAAAAATTAACTTCATAATATTTATTGCTAAATTGCAGTTGGTAAAGAATTAACTATATCAAGTTCTAATCTGCATTTGTAAGCCATTTAAAAAACAATATTGATTAGATGACCTTATGTAACTTATTTAAGGAATCAAATATGGCAGTCACATCATCAGTATGTTTATACATATAATGTAAGCATTAACCTATTTTTACCACTCTGTCCAAAAATATGTTAACAAAAATATCATGAAGTAATTTGTTCCTTAGCACTAGAATAATTTTCAGCAATAATCCTCAGTATGTGTTCGTAGAAGCTGTTAGTCCACTGCAGTCGGTACAGAGCAGTGTGTAGATATCGCTGCATTGTGGTGACACAGGATGTACCAGAACATAGATCACGAGAAGCAGAACAGAGGGTTATAGCTTGACTCCATATTCGGGTGCTTACTGTAATTGAAATTATATTAATTACAATTAAATTTCAATTGAAATAGCCATAGTTTTGAGTTTTCAAAGCGCGGCATTGAGTTCCGCCACTCAACACGCAATGCCTCGAAAAAGGCGGAAAGTGGGGACTAAGAAACGGAGTGTCTTAACACTAGGTTTCCACGGTCCCTGCAGTTCCCTCTGCCTACCCTGCCATGTGCGGGATAAAGCGTAAACCTATAAAAAAAAAAAAAAAAGGAAAAGAAATAGCCATAAAATTATATATATCTAGTAAACTACCAGTCAGTTTTTGGCAAATACTAACAAAAATGCTGCATATCAACATCACAATGCTGTAGTAGCTGCTGTAAAGGCACTGTGTTTTCCAACAAAGGCATATTATCTCCCATAACTATTGTAGAGTGAGCTTCTGTTACGTCTGATAATATCTTTTGCACTTCATCTTTAAGATACTGTAAACAAATATCCATTAAAAATCAAATTACAAGTAGAGTTAATTTTAACAACTTAACACAAATAGGTTTTTTAGCTTAATAAGATGTATCCCACATACAGTAGAGTGAACTGCACTTTGTTTTTATATAAAACAAAGGAAATGAGATCAATTTTGTGTTTACCCCATATGAATGTGCCACAGCAAAATTAAAATTTTTATGATATTGAATAAATACCTGGTCCTGGTTGATATCTGTTATTTTTTTCTGATCATTTTTAATTACATGCAATCTATAATGTGTTGGTATATGCTGTAATAAATCAAATAAAAATATTATTTATTACAAATTATATAACAAAATATGTTGTCTGTGGTTTATTGGTTTTCATAATATACACTTTACTCTATTTTAATTCATTTTTTTAACAACCTTAGTAAGATTAACATTAAAAATTTCACCTTAGTATCAGCAATCATCAAAATTCGATGTACATGTGGTTGATCTGTTGTATCCGGAGATAATCTGTTTAAGCAATCAGGATACATTTCACTTAGCACAACAGCGGCATCACCTCCCAGTTTAGTTTTAAGTAATTCTTGTATGGCTAAATCATCTAATTTGTTATAGATCGAATTGACCACTCTGGGTTTAATATCTACAAAATAAGTTAAAATATAAAACATATTTATATTTAAAAAATGTTTTTTTCTAATAATAAGTAATTAAAAAAATATTACATTTTTTGTATCACTCTATTTACTACTAGAATAAATAATCATATACAAATATAGTATTAAAAAGATATTACTTACCATACCATTGAAAAGGTAGCAGGAAATTATATACAAATATATTAAAATATATGCTACATTAAAATATTAAAAAATAGAATTAACTTGAAGAAAAATATTAGATTATTATTATTAGAGGACTGTCATGGTGCAAAGGCTTAAGTTCTGCCTGTAAATGCGACTGTTGTGGATTCGATTCCCATTCGGGGAAGATGGATTTTTTTATTTCCATTTTCTTCACTCTGGAAACTAGGCAAATTGCAGCATTGAGTTCCGCCACTCAACACGCAATACCTCGAAAACTGTGGAAAGTGAGGACTGAGATAACAGGAAAAAGAGGAACTAAGCAACGGAGTGTCTAAACACTAGGTTAATATGGTTCCTGCAATTCCCTCTGCCTACCCTGCCATGTGCGGGATAAAGCGAGAAGCTAAAAAATAATATTAATTAACTTGTAATTAAAAATATTCAGCAAGTATTTACCAAAATGTTGAGAAGCAATAGTAATATCAGCATCTTCACACCAAGCAAGGATCACTTGCATGGTTTGTAAAATAGAACACTGTAGCTTGAAGAAAAACGAACCAGTCCTTATTGGTTGTTTCTTGCCACAACTTTCACATATCCATTGAACTCTAAAATACAAAACATTACATTATATCTCTTGATAATCAAATAAATCAATACTAATTCTATTATATTACCTATCGATAACTCGAGCTGATTTGCATAGAACCTTACAATCAGGCAAGTTTTCTGGACATGTCATGTTAGAAGGTATCAGGCCAAATGACTGCAATGTAGTAACTAATTGACTTTCCAAGCTGCGTTCTCCATTGTCATTAATCAGGTCTTTATATAGCTTTAAATTGCTGTAAAAAAATCTCATTACATATAACTGAAATAAATTCTGAATTGAAGAGAAGGTTAAAACTCACGCTGGATTTGATGAGAATGGCAAATTAATATAATCTTGTGATGATTTTAATTTTTTATCGTAAGTTGTTGAATCGGCTTCCATTGTGGAAAGTGTTCTTTCATCCACAAAAATATGGAAATAGAAATTTATTCATTTATTATTATTTACATCACTCCTGTCAGTGTTTTAAGTTTTACATGTCCAATCATTTTAATTTTACACTTGACACTTGACTTTGACATTTAACATCGCGTACTACTCTGGACTTCTTAATTCTCGCTTATCGTCTTAATTTAATCAGTAACTATATAAAGTAAAATATAAATATAAAATGAAAAAATTTTATATTTTGAATTGTAAATCCTTTTTAAAAGTAAAGGAATAATATTTGTTTATATATTGCATTTTATATCAATAAAGGAACAATAACGTTCTAAAGAATAGAGAGAGAAAGAGAGAGTTGAAAATAGTTTAAAACTAGCATCATAAAGAAAGATACATTTATACAATCTTGTTACATACTATGTAAGTAGTTAATATTTCAAATTTGCATGTTTTTAAATACACAAGGCATAAATTACTCTCAACAGAAAACTTCATATCATTCCCACTTGCTTCACTAGCGGCAAAACTTTGCTGCTTACAAGCTTACCTTTGCAACTCGTCACAAAAATGACTTGTCTCTCCTTACATTACTCACCATAGCTTATATTTTGTAAAATGACAGTTACCTTTATTTATTTTTATTCTGTGTCAGACTGCAGATCCTAAATATTCGTTTGGCGTTTCCTAACTGACAATTAGATATTACTTCTGATTTTGTGCGTTCGATTTGTGTTTAATGGATATTTTTATTGTTTTGAATTGTAGACGTTATATTTGTGAATTAAACCAGTGCTATAATTTCATATTTGTTAAAATGAATACAAAGGCAATTATTAATTAAATAAGTAAATTAAGTTTAAAGCTGTAAATATCCAGCTGAAATGGTGCTATTAATTCTGGGTATATAGATGGTATGTAAAAGTTTTTATACATAATAAAAAATAATTTGTTTTTAATACATTGAAGCATTGACAAAAATATTTGTCAATTATTAATGATATACTAACTTGTATTATAGATTTCGAAAATTATTTTGCTCGAAATCCATGTCGTACGTTAATGTATATGTTTGTGTGCATGCCAATTTTTTATTTCATTCGTTTAAAAAAAACTAATGTACATAAAATATAGCTAAAATAATAAATCATGTTATATGCCTAATGAATAGCAATAAATAGCATAATAAAATTTGTTCAAATAAAATGATTTACGTAAAAAGATTTAAACATTTTGTGGGTTTCGTGATGATTCAACCCCTAGGTAATTTTTTTTTACTTTAAAAAATATGAAAAATATATACTTATACTTATAAAAAATATATTTTCTAGTTGCGTGTTTGATGACCTATCGTGATGCGATGACGCAACGCACGTATTTTCGGATTCTCAAGAACATATTTTGTGCTAAACGTTAACTGTTAACGATTACGCCAAGATGAAATAGTCCTAAAGGAGTTTCAATATTATACGAATTAATATATAATATTATACAAAGAACCAAATTGACATGTTTTTTCATTTTATACGTAATTTTATAGAAAGTTTGTTTTTTTTAGTATTATTTAAATCTTAATAATACTTATGTACTTTGGTTTATGTTTTTACCAGTATACTAAATATGAAATTCGCAATGATTAATCTAGGTCTAGTCAGGACTCAATGATAGGGAGGCTCTTATTTCAATTTTGACAACAAATTATTTTTATACAGCTATAAAAACAGCAAAAATAGGAAAGCAGCGTATAGAGGCGGTTATAAACATTAACATGAAAACTATGGATATTATTTATTTTTTTAGAAATATTCATCTGTTAGTGACGCTTTACATTACTTATAAATATTACAAACTTTATTAAGTTATCTGCAACTATGCACCCTTACGATATATTTGTTAAGCGCAGAAATATATTTATAAATATTTTTTAGCGTAATGAACCAAGCAGGTGATTCCATGCTATATTACACATGCGAGTGATGACAAATGAGATCAAACTGGCGAAGATCGAACCGTATGACAACAACTTACATAAAATATTTATAGAGTATATACCACTTTTAGGTATATAATGATTATGTAGACTTTTACATTACAGACTAGTCATCGACTTGATATGATCCTAACAATAAAACAGAGTTACAGATATTTTTAAAATAGAACAAAATTATAATGTTCCTCTACTAAATTTCTCTGCCTAATTTAAATCATATCCTTTCCATTTTAGCCATTCACGGTCTTGATGTCCCCTGACAGTAAATTGCGTAGGCGCATTGTAATTTGCAACTGCTAAACGAGCACGACTCCTGGTAAGGACAATGATGTCAAGATAAAATAAAAACTTTCTAAAAAACCGGAACCAACTGTTTACTTGGCGTTGATGGAGACTACCATTTAATTTGTTCCTTTTTTTTAATTTATATCATTGTTTATTCCTATTAATATAATAAAGCAAACACTTTAACCTGTCTTAATAAACCTTATTTCTGAAACACATAAATTTATACGATTGGAAATAACTTATTACATGTACTATATAAGCTAGCAATATATTAGAGTAAATCTGTGAATATCGGTCAAGCAAAGTCGCGATACTGTTGCTTGTTTACAATAGTAGCACATACTACCTCAAAATATGGACGGGGCGGACACTGAAATGATTCACCAATTTAATTTTTAATTGAAGTATATCAGTAGAATAGCTATGTAAGTTGCGTAGAGTATAATTACCTTTTGTAACTATAGGATGACAGCGTTTTTAAACATCTTCATCGGTTTTTATAAGAAAACAATAAAACATTTTGTTTAGTCTCTAAAGCACATTATTTACTCAAAAAAAATAAATTACTGAACTTTACTTAGCTTAAAAAGATTTAAGTTACTTAACTTTACTTAGGTTAAAAGCCTCAAAGCTAAATTTTCTGTTGAAACCTATCTAAATTTTCACCATTAAATTCATTAATACTCAAAATTCCATTAATTAATTTGAAACTTTAATAATTCTACTTTTCATCAAGAAAATTCTTTCGACGTAATCTGAAAATTTCGTCTACGTATTACGCAGTGAATTGCCAATAACCTAAGTGCTCTTTGGTGCAGTTGAAATATTTTGTTAGGAAATTTGCTTCGATCAATAAGCTGAACTAAACAGGCGTGTGTGGAGAGATCGTTGCAATATTTAGTTGTTATTGTTTTGTCTTCCTGAAACGCGAAACGGGAAAGATGGATTTTTTCATTTCCATTTTCTTTGCTCTGACACTTAGTCAAAAGCGCGGCAGTTTGTTCCGCCACTTAATAAGCAATGAAATCGAAAAGGCGGAAAGCGGGGAACGGCATGTCTAACTCTAGGTTCCTCTGGTTCTTGCGGTTCCCTCTGCCTACCCAGCTATGAGCGGGATAAAACGTGAAGCTGTGAGGGTGTGTTACATCAGTCTATGATCTACCTAGTTACCTCTAAGTTTCATAGCCATATATCTCGATCATTCCCGGAACTTCCGTCGCCTTCTCCGTCGTTGATATCGAATAATTGAGTTTGCGTTTATCTAATCAAGCGTCTCGTACGATGCTTTGTCGTATGTGATCAGTTAAGCAATTTCACACGACAATTGTGTTCTACAAGATATTAAAATTATAGTAACCAATTGTGACGTTCAATCAGAAGTTACGTGTGCGCCTCGCCTATTATACTTGTAAAAGAATTATTGAGTAACGCACGTTCACTTAGATAATATATAAATATCACGTTTCAATTATCTACGAAACGCATTTGTCGAAAAATAATTAGTTATGTAAGTTATTTTTGTTTTCCATATGTACGTAAGCAGTAAATTTTATAGTCGTTTAAAGTTTTTAATCACTTTAAATGCTTAATTTACTTAACTATCGAAAAGTGAGGAATCTCTAAAACGTATAAAATAGGCACGTCGTGTTATATAACTAGTTTTCATTTCATTAGCTATAACCATATAAATGATTAATATAGTTAATTATTTAATTACTAATAAAGAAACTCCTGAAGCATAGAATCCAGTGAAAAAACGCAGTTTTTAGCTATTGCGACGCTCATTACTACTTGCATAACGTAGAAAATGCATTTCCCTGTGATTATGAGAAGATTTACAAGTAGTACGTAGAATTAGTTCTTGTTATGTTGCTAATTGTACAAATTATTTGATATTATGAAAAAATGTACTTTGAAAATAATATAATTTAAAGTAGTTAATATCTCCTAAAAATTCTCTTAAATGTATGGATTTTTTTAATAATTAAAATATTTTCTAAAGGCTATTAAAACTATTTTCTTCGGAAATTTCTTTGAATTGTATCACAAACTTTGTGATGTTAATGTGACACCAGTTGCTTGCTACCTACGTAAGTTCTCTGCCCACAAATTAAGTCGAACCAATTTACTACAGTGCAAGCCTATTTATTCCCACGAACTTTCACCCGCCTAACCAACAATGTATAGTAATTTTTCCTTCAATTGTGTATCTAAGATTAATCAAGTGTGTCATTGATTTTTTCCATCTTACAAGATTCCGAAACAGTCAATAGTAAAGTAAAACAATACCCTATTATGATTTAATTTTAAACTTTTCTATCATGTAACTATAATGTTTCACGTGGGAAAATATGAGGTTTTTCTTCGACCTATTTTTTATCGAGTGTAATAGTATAATGATGTTATTCATTGTTACGTATACTACACTGTAGAATAGGGATTATGTGATGTATTTATGTCAATATTGATTTTATTGCAATATAATGATAAACTTCTCACAATACATTGTTAAAAAGGACACAAATAAAATTTCTCATAAAACCTCTTCAATGAAGACTTATGTCTCGTATAGCTATACTATAAAACTTACAACAAACCAGTTATATTTCTATTATAATATTTATAGATAGGTTACAATTTCCAAGTAATGCTGAGTGTATCATATGTCCCACACCAGTAGGACACGCTGTCCTCTCACGGCTAGTACATGTGGGTCAGCCGACTGTAACCAATAACCTCGCAATACCGTTCACAACCGTAACAATAGATCAGAGAGGCTAGTATGTAGCCATATATTTGGAACTAACCGCAATGTAAAATTTTGTAATATTTTAAAACTTTATGTTTTATTAAGATAATTCTTTTCTTTAAGAAAAAAAATGTATTTTCTTATATACCATAAATGAATAAGATGCTTTAGATTATTCCCGGCAAGTAGTGTACTAAACTTTTAAAACCAACTCGACGAATTTTGTTTCCCTAACTCTGTGCTAATAACACTTTAAATTGGAAATTTGCGTTTTCCAGCTTTTAGTTTGCTATTTTAATTTCTTTAAAAAATACAAATAAAGTATTCGCTCCATTTTATTTTAGTACTTCAAAGTATTATTATTCAACATAATTATTTATTCGTGATTACTCGATTCGATTAATATATTGACTGTGGTACACCACTAATTTCACAGTATACAGAAAATACCTTGACCTTCCTAATAGTAATATAAAAACATTCATATTCAATACTCTCTTGAATCGTTTGCTGTCGCTGTAATTACTTATTTGTATTATAATATATTATATACAAATGACATCGTTAGGCGAACTGAAAAGTCATGCGACCTTTTTAAACTTTTCATAGTAATTTTAACAAAGCTTGAGTAATGTTATTCAAGAGCTGGATTTAAAATTGAACTTAGAATATTTCGTTGTCTCATTGTAATTTTATAATTTTATATGTTAGAAAACAATAATAAGGATTTTCTTGTAAATATATATTTTTAAAATAATCGGGAAATTTGACGTACCCGTTATTTAAAAAAACTGGGGTACTCAAGGAAACACTTTTAATAACCGTTGTTTCCGTAATAAAAACCTAGTTAGATGCTGGGTTCCATCATTTATTACTAAATGTATCAATAAGAGAAAAGGTTTCATAAAAATATGTAAATAAAAATTGCATTATAATGGCTTTGTAATATTATAATAATTGCTGTTGAACAGTTTGTATCACATTATAATATATATATTGACGAAAATACATCAGTCGAACGATGTGCAGTGGACTAAATTAGCTCAATAGTCTCACTCCGTGTTCGCAATTTCCTGTCATCAACCAACTCATATATACCTGACGTGGACACTGATTCAGTTTCAGTTCATTTCATTTTTATGGAATGAGTACTCTACCCGAATTTGCTTATTTTAATTGATGAATATCCGTAGTATATGTTACTTGTAGTGATGAACTAATATATAGAGATTAATGTATGTTGTTATGTGTTCTATCAATCTGTCTGTCTATTTGACTGTAAAACGTTTCAAATTCGATGCTCACCCTTTACAAATGATCTGGCTTTAAGTTTTACCTACGAAACATTAAGTTCTCTCTGCCTTCTGGGTTCACCCAGCTTCAGCGTAAAGCGCATGAAAAAATAAAGTGTATGTATTTTTATAAATTCATCATTTAGTGTAGCCTAGAGATGTAACCTAAAAACCTAGCATGTATGTCGTATTCCAATTTAAAGTAAACAAATATTTTAAACTTTGATGGCCATTTATCCACTTTAGAATAAGCTTAGTGTTTAATTACTACGATCCAAGTGTAATTACGCCGATAAATTAGGATTCCATTCACAATAACGAGGAGCGGACAGTTCAAAACGTTGCCAGTTAGCACTGGCGGCTAAGGACCACTTCACTGACTATTCAAGAGTCAGCTAACAGCATATTTTAATAAATCATTTAAGATGTAACTCACTAGTAATAATAAAAGAAGTAATTTCTTTAGTTTTTTTAATTTCTACTCTATGTATATATCTCTATGAACTGAATAATGTCATCGTTTACTATATTATTTAAGCAAAAATCTATATCCTTGCTTTTTTTTAAATATATAAATTAACTATAAATATTTGAATTAACTGCTTTCACAATAAGGGAGTAATAATCTTTTTATTCTTACGTGTATCAATAGCCACTAACACTAAACACACACACTGATAAATGTCGCATTCTATTTAGCGTTTTAATGCGTCCATCTATTCTAGAAGAAAGAATGATTCTGCCCATCAAAACCCATTCGGGCACAGTGATAAATTTTATAGCTATAAACAAAACGGTTGCTCGCGCCTTGATTTATGACGTTTTTTAATTCTTTTAGAACGTTCATTTTAATATTTTCTATATTAAAAATAATAACTTGGTAATATGTTATGAAATTATTCAACATATGGTCACTTATTATTATAGCATTAACATAATATACTATATTATATAATGTATTATTTTGTCTATTTTGTTCACTTCACACTTTGTTTATTTCACAATGCTCACTATGTCCAAGCGTTGCTACTAAAACGTGACATTAAGAAATAAGGAAACTATTATACTTAATGTAAAAACAGAATAACATTAAAAAAAGAAAGTTTAGATGTTTTATTTTATATGCACATTGATTGTTATTTTCATTTATATATTATTTCATATAATTTAAATTTATAAACACGACGTACGTACTTCCGCACACGAATACGCTAAACTGCAAATCGTCTCGGCGTAGCCTGGCTAGGGTTAGCAAATTGTTACCGCGACGTGCAGTCACGCTTACTCTCACGTCGGACGCGGACGCGTGTAACCAATATATATAATATAAATATATATAAAAAATTATATATTTTGACAGTGTATGTTATGGACATTTCAATAAGGATCCATAGTGATGTTTAAGTGCGCTTCTCTTTAGTTTTTTTTAGTTACATGTAAGTAATGTATGTAATTTTATAGATTTATATAATTTAGTATAATATAATTAATGTTATTGTCTATTTTATATAATATATATGTTTGGTTCATGATCAAACTTTACTAAGTACTAGATCCGCGTAGAGACTGGTTGGAAAGTGAACTTTTTGTTAACGGAACCGGATTTTGTTAATAGATTTATTGATACATTGTTCTGCTGAGATTAAACTTTCATACACGTCTAGGTGCAATATTCAGTGTTCAAGTTGAAAAGACCTGTGTTCAGAATTTATTAATGTAGTTTATACCTGCTTACAATAATTCTTCAGCGCTTTTATCATTTACTGACCAATCATTTACTGGCCACATCAATTTACGATTTTTTTTTAAAAATTTAAGATTTTATTTAAAAAAATTTACGTACATTTCTTTGATATTAAATGTATAATTAAATACATATTAACTTCATAAAAGCTGCAGCAGAATAAAATATCATTTAACTATGAAGTTAGTATAATAACCAGTGTAAGAGGAAATCTTCTTTAGACACAGCCTTTCCAACAAGTTTTAGTAACTACTAGTAAAATATATAAATAAATATAGATAAGTTTAGCCTCTTTCAAAACAAAAGTCCACATTGTTAAACCCAAAGCGATCCGCTTCTAACAATATACAACTTCTTCCAGAAATTCCTGTCAAATCTATTTTCACTTTAAATAACTTTGACGTTTTGGTCTACGAATTATCGAAAAGCTTTTTTATCCGCTGTCTAATATTAACTTTTTATAACCATAGCCTGTTGCACTAGGAAGTGCAAGCCACAGGAAGATGCCTTGTCAAACATGTTACAGTCTAGGTCACAAAATGTAGTTTAATTTTACATCAATAATGTCTGCTTTAATTTTTTATAGCTGATGATATTTTTTGGTTGAACGCTCTAATCCCAGGAAAAATAGGTTTTTGATTTGAAAAAATATTAAATATTTTATATTTCATTTATCGGGGAAGGATAACTTACCCCAGATTACCGTCAGTTACTTGAAATATACCTGTTATGGTTCATAACTCCATAACTAATAAATTTTAAAACGGCGACGATATAAAAGCTAATTTTATGTTTAAGTTTTAACTTAAAAAAGTATTCCGTTCTAATGAATACAAATGTTGTACATATATGATATTTATTAAATGTTTATACTGTAATTTGTACTTTGAGAACTCACAAAATGTCAATTTCATACAAAATTACTGACATCCATAAATTACAATATCAATAGAGACTTTTGCAAAGTAGACTTTATTGTAGATTTCAACTGAATTGAGACGACCTCTCAACTTCAAGAATCATGAGAAAAGCCAGCAGGAAAATAAGAAATAATGAGAAAAGTAGTTCACAATGTAATGCAGGAGTTTGAACAAGTTATTTCCAATTTCAGAATCTGTTTACGTTGAAAGCTATTTTTCAGCTTATTATTTATATACTATCTCAACTCTCACACTTTATTTTCATAGCAATGTAATGCCAGTATATAAACACTTCATGTGTTGAATTAACTACCGGCCAGTGAACTCGTTAGGCTGTTTTTAGATCGATGACCTTTTAAATAACAAATCTGAGTTTAGTTTCAGCTTCGCACGCCGTCTTAGTTATCAATTTAATTACAAAGGTATACCTTAAAAGAACATTGGTGCATAATACAAAATTGTATTCTGCTGTTTCCTTTCTTACATTTATATTTTTTTGAGTTTGGTTTTTAGTTTTTGGTAGGATTTAATTAAGTTGGGAATTATATTAATTTAGTCTAACTGTCACATTGAAGCCTAATTTGGTGTAATTGAATTTATCAATGTTATTCCAGTGAATTAACATCTAAGTAACAAAAGTATTAACTAAGTAACTAGTAATAAAATGGGAATGGCAATTTATATGTTTTTATTGAGTAAAGTGGATCAGTAATTTTGACTGTAATGCGGTAGTAACATAATTGAACGTCCAAACATTTGCAACTTTACCTTGTATTTTATCACATTTGCTCAATAACACGTCCTCAAAGTTTTATCGTATCGTATATAAACGTAGTCGGTTGTGCACGGTTCCGTTTAATTTCCTACATGTGGATTGTTTTGTCGGTTCGTGGCCTATTTTACTATGGAGATATATCTTAAAGCAAAGTATCTACTCTAGACATTCGCCAAGGAGTCTCAGCTGTCATCCTGGGCTTCACTTCAGTTTTAGTTAAGTTTTGTTGTATGAAAGTAGCTATTCTGTGATAGACTTTGCAAGTAATATAAAAGTACTATTTGTATTTCCATTGGTAATAATAATTATATAGTGCAGCTTGTTAGCTTGCAGTTTGTTAAATGTTTATGTTGGCACTTTATTGTTAGAAGTGCTTGAGTGAAGAGTTGAGAAATTGTGAAGTTGAGCTTGCCACTTGCTAGTTAGCTTAAATCTGCTATTTTCCCAGATATGTTTCATATTTTACAAAAAATATGATGTTTTTTCTATCAAATATGTTTACATTATAAATTTTATTGAAAATCTTAATAGTCATGCAATTGTAAATAGAGAAGTAGTAGCTAGTGGTACAATCACAAGCAATCATTTGCAATTCTAAACTTTTATCACTAAGCTCACGAAATGTGTAAAATCATTTGACAAATAATAGAAAACATTTTAAAAAACTTGAACAGGCAATATATCCCAAAATGAACTAAATTTTTGTTAATAGTTCTCATTTTTCCCATTTTAAGAAGATTTTTTTTTATAAACAGTTACTATTTACACAAAGGCCGTTTCGTATTATTGTTTGTTTGTGTTTGGATATTTTGAGCTCGCATCTTGTTTTACAGGCAACATGTTCATCGTCTAAAAGATAGGGGCAAGTCGTAAAGCGATAACTGCGTGTGATTCGTGTTTCGTTTTAGTTCCACATGAATATATAAACGCACGAAAATGCTGCTTGGAGCTGGTTGTAAATATAGCCATAAACAAGCTGATGCAGCTGTAATTGAAAGTGAATAGATTATAGCATTAAGTATATTTAAAGTTGTGCATGTAAATATATTTATTTAAGTATAAAAGCTTATTTCATATGAAATTGTAAGCAGTTATGAGATGAAAGTATAGCTCGCCTCCTTCACCTCCCATACAATGTTTCGTAAATAGACAAATCTGAAAACGGTATTGCAAATCACTTGGTTAAGAATGTGAAAATTCCTGCCGATAAAACTATTTTTGACGTAATTTACTAAACTGGACTGGCTCTTTTAATTATAAATCTAACAAAGTACATAAATGAAAAATATGGCTTTGTAATATTATGAAACAGTGTTATCTTAGTGCTGATATTATTATAACTTATATTGACTTCCGTCATATTATCCTGGGCACATTTGATAGTTACGCTATTTGATACAGTAGTGCGGTTCGCATTGTGACTGCGGCGCCGGATTGTCGACGCTGCGGTGTTGCGCCAAACGGCTTAACCCGAGATTTTGATTAAAGAGATTATTGCTACACGAGGTTGCTGCAAAAACGGTATTTAGTTTATTGCCTCAGAGCTCTATCGAGACTACCGAAATATTCTTTGTGACGACACTTACATAATACCTATGTTCGACTAATGTATTACTCGCATCATTTTCATGCTTTTAAAGCAATTGTAAGGGAGGTATAGCGCGTATCACATTCGAAAACTTAATTATGTGAATTGATTCAGATCAAAAATATGATTATTCGATAGACGTCTGTACGTCACTCTAATTTAACTAGAAGAGGAGAATTATATGTCAAAAAGAAATTTATATAACATTTTCCTTCTTTGATTGAATGTAGAAAAAAGATAGTCTAGACTTGTTTACAGACCACGTAACTACGTGCTTTTTAAAATTAACTATACATATTTAGTTTCAGATTATAGATGCATTATGTGTAGTAACTTATAAGGAACTGGCGCATGGCGCCAGTTCGTCGCGCTTGTAATAATGTTGCGAAAATCAGCGATTTGGGTCATAGTTTCACGGCCTTTATGTCAGTCTCTTGGGGATCATTAGGGCACCAAAAGATAGGTCACCTATTGCCATTTATGAAAATTTATCTATTATTAAATACTATCAGGCTTTAAATAAAATATCCTAGCTTGTACTCATTCATTGTCGACAAATGAATTGTTTCAGTGTGTTCTATTGTAAAGTTATATCGAACATTTTAGTTATACGATATTGATTGGAAAAATTTATTATTATTGCAAAATTATTATGCTTATTTATATGTGCGCTATTTAATATATGGTCGGCTATTTGTAGGCATTCACGGATATTGAAAGCCATTTTACTCGAGCCACCATTGTATGCATTCCTCTTAACCGCCAATCACAGAGATCGCTTTTACGTAACATAATGAGCCTAGATCTGCCTACTAGCGTTACCTACTAGTAGAACGGTCACTGCAGTGGAGATATCATGTCATAAGAGTAGTCATTTTACATATCGGTTATAGTATAGTTGGTATAGCAGTTGAATACAATTTGCCAATGATTACAAACTGACAAGTTATCGTAAAAGGTCGTCTTATCGAAAAACTTAAAAAATATGTCTATCTTATCTATTTATCGGAATTCTGAAATGTATACTTTATAACATTAATATTTTTGAATACTTGAAAATAAAATTTAATGCTTGAGGACCGTCGTTGCGCAGAGGCGCCGCGTCTGTTTGTAAACGCGACGGTGTGTGCGTCTGATTCCCACTTGAGCAAGATGGATTTTTCATTTCGATTTTCTTAGCTATGGCAACTAGGCATAGCGGGGCGTTGAGTTCTGCCACTCAATACGCAATGCCTGAAAAGGCGGAAAGCAGTAAAGGAGAACGGAGTGTCTCAACACTAGCCCCCCACGGGTCCTGCAGTTCCCACTCCCTAACCTGCAGTGAACGGGATAATAAATAAATAATCGAGATGCTTTAAAAAAATGAATATAAAAAAATGCGTATTCGAGTAATCACTATAACTACCTTGAATAAATATGATAATTTCTATTTTTTTTAAACCAATTGTATTATAATACCAGAATGCGAAAACAATTTTGAATAGAAAGAATAAAAATGGGAATATGTATGCAGACGGCGTCTGTGCAAACAATTGTCGTGCAACGAACTCAGGAAAGGCTCACCATAATTGATACGCTATTTATCACAAATATTTTTTTCGCATTATTATAAAAGTAGCTAAAAATATGTGCTTGTATTTGTATGTTGACTATACATTTCTGTGGCTAATTTCGCCATTCTTAATCATGATAAAAGATTTACATAAGATAAATTTGTGAGTGTATTAACATAATGTATGTGATTATATTAACTTAATTATAGATTATTTGTTTATAAATTAATTGTAATATGAACGATACGATTATTTGACATTCACGATTTTTTTTAAATCTGATTTGACTATGGTATTATTTAATATGACTATGATTTATACTTAAATTTTAATTCCTTTTATAGTTCATGTAGCTTATTCAAATTAAATAAAACAACAGTAACTATCCGGTTATAATAACCGGTTCTTCAGCTTGATTAGTTGCGAAGTTATATAATCGATGGCTCATTAAGTCAGGATACGATTGATCGAGCTATAGCAGTGTTTTACTTATATTCTTAGGAAACGATAAGTATGACGAATTCAATATTCAAGTACACAAGTTATATGTGTATAAATATAATTTGGCAAAATTTATCTCTTCCAAAGATAATGTTATTATATCGGAACGTCCAATCAAATATATGAGATAGATATTAAAAAATCATATGATTGATATGATGCAACTACACGGCTGCATACTTTAAAGTTTTGGCACATAACGTTATCCTCTAACGGAAACTACTGGCAAATAGTAGTAGATTGTATTGAAAATAATAAATGTAGCCTGCAAATTTGATTTATTAACGTTCTCAAAGCACTGTTCAGGACTCGTAGTGGTTACGATTATATTTAAGCTTCAATTAATAAATTAATAAGTTAATAATGAAAAGGCTACAAAAATTTGATAATTCTCAAACCTAATTTCTACCCACTACTATCTCTCTTTCTTGATTAATTTTATACTTATATATCTCCCTCCACATTATTTCGATCAGCAATAGCTACTCTAAATATTAACTCTATCTCACCCTGTTTAGTATTTACTCACGTGCATATGTAATACACGTGTTCAATTACATACAGTTGATGTGTCCTCTTTTCGAGTTTACGGTGAATTATAAAACTTGCTTACTATAGCTATTTAATATAATGTATGTATTAATGAATTTTAAAGAAATTAATATGTTAATTTCTTAAAAAATTCATATGTTGTTTTATTTAACATAGTTATATGTTATTTTCTGTTTTGCATTCTCAATTGTAATGTGATGTTACAGCTATTACATAATTATAGTTAAAATTTATTTTTTAAATTTTCTACGGTCTAATAACTTCCTTGGTCTAACAACATTTATATATATAAATATATAAATGTACGTTTTTCTTAGTATATAAATGTAGCTATTTGAACACGTTATTATATATTAAGGACAAATATATATTCACATATATTTCTTATCAGGGTATAATAATAATTGAAATTTCCTGTTTTCAGTTTTATGTAACGTTCATAAATTACAATACTATTGGTTGTATGATTACGACATAACGGCTTATCGTTTAAATAAAACTTGATGTTCAGTAGCATGATGTACACGAAAAAAAATAAAAATAACACTTGATGAAAGCATAAAGCGAGACGATTTGCTAAAAATTGTCAATCACTTTTTATATACAGCCATTCCAGCTGTGTTTAATTATATTTTAACAGCAATGATATTAAAGTTGATTCTGCCTTGTTATAATAAAATTGTATCGAATCATTTATGTCAAATGAATTTTTATTTTATAGTTTGTGGCCACTAAAAATTGGATTGACCTTATTTTTTTGACTGATTAATAGTAGCTGCTATAATTTTTTGGTTCCGCTAGATTATAAAAAATACAATAATATGCTTATAATCTTACTTATAATACGAAAAACACGTTAATCACCACCATAACATTTAGCAAATAATCGTAATTACAAATTAATTGAAACACATTTAAAGGGAATCTAAATTCGGACTTGTGTGGTGCAGCTGTGTGTGCGCGTGGTCACCTAACGTTACCGGATGTTAGTTATTTAGCAAATGTTCTCTGTATGGAAATCCTGATCTATCGCCAGAGCTAAATATGTCAACGCACTTTTACGAATGTACTTCCGGTAATACTGCTATTACTCATGCACTGTTGGATGAAACTAAATCTAATACGATTATTTGTTAGATAAAATCATTGCGTATTTTTCGTTCATTTAGTTCGATAAATTTCGTACGATTCCATTAAAATATTATTTCAATAGCAAGTGGTATAAAGGACGATACAAGTAGATAATTACGTTAGGAAATTACAAATCAACTTGGTTCAGGTTTTGACCTTCATCTAGTGTGATTAGGCGCATCATTATCCTATTACGAATGTCGTGTCAATCGTTAACGACATTGCATAATGTGTCAACGTTAGAATTTGTAACTAGAATTTTCGTTCTTTGTATGACATTTTACAAACGACCGTAACAATGTGTACATTAAGCTCAAAATATTTACGCAAATTGACCTTTTTTGCAAATTAGAAATGAATTAAAAAAATTATGTTTTAAATGTTAAATTTAAATTATGCTTTTACTTATAATGCCTATATTCATAAATCGCTTTTAACCACGATGCGGATGTGCGCTCGGCACTATTTGAGTAAAGCTTTTAAACTTTTGACAGAAATAAGTCCAAATGAAAGTCGACATATTTGCAAATACGATATTAAAAACTATTTAATGCGAATGAGTTAAGCGAGCACTTACATACCTATTAAAACTTTTTTATTTACATTTCAATAAAATTACTGTTTTTCTTAAGTTGATCTGATGATCTTAATATAAAAATAAAACTTGTTATTATACACAATATAAATTTAGTGCAAGGTGTTTTCAAGCAACCGGTGAGGAATGTCTCACATGTTACATTCCTGAAGAATTCTGGTATACTAGCTTCGAGACAAGAACGTTAAGCACGCGACGGGAGACATGCGAAGATCTAAAATTAGATCATACTCAGTCGCTTAACCCTGCATTCATAGGTATTTGCCATAAAAACGATGCAACGCGTCAATTCTACTGTTAATTATTCTTTTTTTAATATTAACCAGTTTGTACCATATTGCAACTTTCCAAACTGCTTATTAATTTCTTAAGTGCAGCCAAAACTTGTTTAAGGGCCTTTCTCGTTTAATATTTCCTGCGGCACCTTACTTTAATTGTTTGCTATTTATTTGACTTAGTTACCAAGTTATTTTTTATGAAATATTTCTTAATGACAAAAAATTGTATAAAAGGAATATAAGTGTTATGGCTTAAAGTAATAGGTCCTACTTAATACCTAAAATTATAAAAAATATTTCTCATTATTACTTTGTATAATTTATTTTGAATAAAATATTCAATCATAAAAAATGCATGCAGCTGACTTTACCGACGTCGTTGATGAGAGCGCTCGAAGCTAACAAAGGGTTAGTTATATAGTGAGATTATAGCTCTTAGTTTTCGTTTTAGATTTTAAATTTCTCACATTTTCTTGAAATTGGGGATAGTAAACTAAAGGAATGTATAGAACTAAATATTACGTATACATATTATGCCATGGAGATATGGATAAGATAGCCTTACGTGCAATGTAAAATCTGATACTCGTGGATGTTTGACCATGGTTCCGCTTGATGCATTTAGGATCTTATTGCAAGAACAAATAATAAATACATTTAAATTAATTTAAAATTGAAAAGTCCAAATTACTTCTAAAAATAAAAAAGCTTAAATTAAGTTCTTTTACAGACTTATATTGTAGTAATCTGATAATCTGCTGCACATAAATGGAATATGTTTTATTGTAGTTTTGCTTGTGTAAAAGATATGTTAGAGATATGTTTCTAGATTCTAAGCTGTTCATTTGAATTTTTCTGTTCGTCTCAGTTGAAAAATATTGTCGACTTTAGAAACTTGACTAATTTTAAAAGTAGGTAAAAACCAGATAGGTTTTTAGATAAATATTTTCAATGAAATTAAAATAAAAAAATGTATACTACTACTACATACATTTATAAAGCCATGTAAGGCTTCGCAAAGTTATTAAATTGTTATACAAATTCTTACACTGTTTATAACATTCTGGACCGCATATCTTACAAAGCGGCGGTCTCATTGACATAGATGTGCGCAATTATATAATCTCAAGGTGCTAATTAGGTTTTGCAATGTACATTTCCAATTCGGATCTCGCTTACGTCACGCTCTTACCGAAGCTTCATGAACGGCGGTACAGAGATCTGCTGAAATATTCTCTTTTAACACGGATATAATTTATAAGCAATTATAATTCTCACTGATTTCTATATTTGTCACGTTGATTGTAGCATGTATATGAAGTAGTTTGTACTTCATAGTCACGTATAGAGATAGCTTTATCAATAATTGCAATGCCAGCTATTTTTTTTACTATAAACCTAATATTTATTAAAAACGGCACTTTAATATTATAAATAAAAATTATTTTGCTCGTAGTGATGAATCTTCATTCTATGATCAGATATTGATTCTTTTTTTTTTATATGATGTTGAACTTGGCTGTAGGTATTTTGTTTATTTCATACCTCATCATAATTATTGACCTCGATATGAGCAAGTTTAAAAGGAATGTGCCCGTTTGTGTGTCCTACTGCCTTGTACGGCGCTAAATTCTCAAGTTAAACTAAAGTGCAGCACCATATGGCTTAGCCAGCCAAGGTCAAGAATTCAACACGTGAGAAATTGAAAACTGTACTTGTCATAACGTTGAAGAAAAAATGTTGTAGCAAAATGAAATGCGGTTCACGGTGCAATTATTTTTATAGTTTAGCGTAATTACCAAGACAACAGTTATGTAGCTTCTAATTAGATTGAACTAACTGAATAACTAACTCTTATTTAACATCAGATCTAGGTGTTTTTGTGTGAAAACCACACAAATATGCCACATACGACATTTAGGTTTGCTTGGCACATATACATTCATATTTTATTTACCTTATCAATATAAAATAGAGGCCGTTGTGTATTATATTTCCTCGCCATGACAAGAATACTAAATGTCTCGCGTGTTAAGTGACGGAACTCAACGCCCACTTTAATCAATGAACATGCTATTTCTCCAAAATTGTACGGAAAGTGGAGAACGTAGTATCTTAGCACTAGGCTTCCTTTGTCTGCATTGTTGTATGTGAAATGTTTATTTATTATAATGTGTATGTAAAATACCGTTTGAAACACTTGAAAAGTCATCCTCTCAATAAGTGCAGTACGTTGCAAATAACTTTCAACTCGTGTAAATGTAAGACATCGTAGATGTCTTTAAACGGTATCGTGACTCTTTTTTCGGTTAAGGCCAAGTCAAAAGTCATTGCTCTAATGTCAAGCACGAGCAATGTCGATTCGAAAGTGATTGATTTTGAAGATAGCTTCGCTCTAACTTTGCAAGTAAATTGAGTTTTTAAAGAAGCTTTAAAAAGTAAAAACATACTGACATGAATACTGTTTAAATTAACAATATCGATGTATTGTACGAACTAGGTTAAAACGACACTTGTTACTCATAAAATTGAAATGAATGATGAACGTTTATATGTATAATATGTCATTGTTTGTGATGATATATAGCTATATTAAAAAATCTAACATAATTTACCCTTATTGAACTGCCGTTCAAAGCATATAATGATATTTCTATTATATAATTTCGAACAAATTACTATTAAAGAAGATTTAAAAAAATATACCGCATGTCTTACGCTTATATGTAGTTTGAAAATTATATATGCATATCCCTATAGACTAGACGTCCCACGATATACAGACTTGTTGCGGCAGTTGATTTCTAATTTCCTAAAGCTACTATGTCTGCACATTGATGTAATCCAATCAGTATTGCCAAGCAATCAATGGGGTTAGCCGTTACATGGTTATGATGGAAAAGATAATAGAATAACCGGCTAGACTATTCCAGTATAGGAAGGATATTGCTGTCTGGACTTTTTGTTACATAAAGACAGGTTGGTCCAGGAAATCAATTATAGTATTATAATTTGATTTGTTGTTTCTTATACAAACACATGCAGTGCATGTTTGTGTGTTGTTTGCGCAGTGCTTTTATTTTAAATTTTAATTGTTAAAATGAAAATTATTATGTTAATAAATAATTGAAATATTTGTCTATTGATTTTCTTTGTCTATATTTATAAATTAACAATAGTTCTTTAATAAGAATATCGTTTGAGACTTTCTAGTTTCTGTACAGAACCGTTATGGACAAGCAGTGTTTAGAGTTAAAACAATAGACTATTAATAAAATTATTCATATTGCAGCCATGTGAGGTTGTGCTACTTTCCATTCTTAAGATTATATTGTGGTTAAGAGTTTTATTACAAACTTATTGATATGACTGTTACAATTAACACAAGTTATAGTTTATAGAACGTTGGGTATGTAATATATATATATATATATATATATATATATATATATATATATATATATATATATATATATATATATATATATATATATATATATATATATATATATATATATATATATATATATATATATATATATATATATATATATCTTTATTATTTTTAAAATTTTATTTATATACATACAAGCATAAACGCATAAACGTAACGTAAAACATGTTTAAAATCTGTATAAAAATTGTACTATGATTTGATCACTCGTCTGTCGTAGCGATCTAGCCAATTATGCTGTAAATACGACGTAGACGAACAAAATGCTATAAGGTTGTTGAAAGCTGCTTTTTACACTTCTATGAACACGATAATTTTGAAATAAAATCATTATACAAGTTTTAATATATTGTGATATGTTAAAATGTAATAATTTAAAACGTTGTACCTAAAATATACTTCTACTAAAACTTTTTACTTTATGTAGAAGCACACTAAGCAATCAAAATTCTTTACTCGCTTTTTTTCGTGGTGCCGTTATGAGCAAGTTTTTCTGATCCAAGTTTAGGTTGAAAGTTATAAACATAAATTACAAATATACCTACAATCTCGTAAAAGTCTTATAGAGACACACTTTTGTACGCAAGGTTCAAAAGGTTGCATTAGTAATATAAATATTTACTAACATCAATAAAGAATATAATTTTACTACCATCAAAATGATCATGACATTGAGTTCGAGTAGAAAACAATATTATGAAACGCAAATAAGATCTAGCGGCAAATCATACTGTAATGCCATGACTCTATGAATCCGATTACTCTTGGCTTAGTACACAAGCGCAACGGATTGACGATTTCAATTACAATAGCTGTTTTGAAATAGGCTAAATTATACTACTCTGATGCATTATCTCGTTTCAAATTGAAGCTCAATAACGAGCATTATAAACATTGTTTGGCTTGTGTTGTTTGATTTTTGTTAAAGTAAAATATTCAAGTGTTTGTCGTTAAACGTGGCCTATTTATGGTGCCTACTAAAAGCAGAAATATTCTTAGAAATTCATTCGCCGAGACTTGCAATCTCATTTTGAAACTGAACTTTTCGTTTTAAGTATTCTTGACCTTTATATGTATGTCATTCAACGTTTAAATGTACATTGATATAGTTGTTCGTAAAGCGTTTAAATGTGAAAATGTGGGAAAATGTGAGAAATGTTTCCTTTAGCATTTCTATAATTGATTAACGAACAAATTAATTCCATGGCAACAAGACTACCGCCTTCTAAGTCTATTGGATATGTAATAGGAATAGCTGCTCTCCCTTACGAAGCAAAGACGTTACACACCAATTTAAGCGCGCTTGAGAACTAAAGCTCTCTATCTAGATCACATCTTGTTTTTATTGGCCACAGCTGCAAGACAAATCAGCGTGGGGCATACCATTATAACCTTGCCATGTACAGACGTATTAAACTTGCACGTAATTGGCAATAAATAAATGTATATAAGCGGTAGTCGGTTTATCATGGTGTGCGCACCCCTCG
The DNA here is from genome assembly GCA_037178615.1 of Dione vanillae. NCBI lineage: Eukaryota > Metazoa > Arthropoda > Insecta > Lepidoptera > Nymphalidae > Dione > Dione vanillae. The sequence continues at coordinate 507,619 of JAZFAU010000097.1, read as the reverse complement.
GTCTCCGAGACTAACGAACGACGAAGTTTCATTTAGTTTTAGCCGTGTCCACGTTGGACATTGACGTCTCCATTTGTACTTTAGAGTTTGAGTAACATCTTGTTTATGTTTACAGTGACAATTTTAAGTTGAAACCATTTTGTGCTTAATAAGTGTCTATATTAATATATAAATCAGGTAAGACAGTACTTTATACTGGTGTATTAGAAATTGTAATCTCTTAATAATAGAATACTTTTATTTAATTGTAGTTCCTGAAAATAATATAGAAATTACTGTACGTATTATTTTTTTCAAACAAAGATACTACTGATACAAAAATACGAATAAATAAAGATTATAATATAATATGTTGTAATATAATTAAAATATTTATTGTCATTAATAACAAATGATTTAAAAATGCAATTAAAATGTAAAAATGGCTTTTAAAATTACTATTTAAAAGATTGAGGTATAACGATTTTTAGAATAATATTTTATTATATTTTATTGAACTCACTAAACTATGTGAAACTCAAAGTTCAGACCACGTGCACATCAAAATCGATACAGCAATCCAACTCCCGTCTTTCGACAAAACGAGGGTGGAATTTGTGGGGGAGAAAATGTTTATTAGAATAATAAAAGTGTTGTCTGTAACAATCCGCCCGAACAAACATTGCATTCTAATAATGATTTATATCTCACTCTACTAAGCTTTTATACATGAAGACAGAAGATTACTTGGTGGCGCCTATATTTTTTTATTTCTTCTCTGGACTGTGATTCAGATAGTGTGTAACGATCTTTATTTAGTTATTGAGTTGTTTGATTTTTCATGAGATACACGTTTAAAGTAACTATAAGTGGGTACTGGATTAAATACACTAAATTATATAATTATCATGATTATTTTTTGTAATTTTTGTATATTGATAATTAATATTCACGTCTTAAACTAACGTCCCCAAATTTGGTTAAAGTCGTTATCTCCGGAAGTACTGGTGGAATTTAAAAAAATAATTCGTTTTATGTTGAAAGTCGATTGTCGATTAAGGTGGTAGATTACGTTACATCATATTAATCGTTTTAATGCGACCCACTTTATTTGCTCAACGTGTTATGTGTCAACTCTTAGTTGATTCCATTTCATCACGCAAGCAAAACCAAATGTAAAACCTACCTTCAAAACAAAAGTTATACCATTTCCAATGTAAGCAATAAGGGAATCACAGCTTATCCATAGTTGAGCCTAGAGGCTTATACCGAACACAATTGCTTGCTGTTGGCAGTTTAGGCCGTAAGCAAACAAACTATATCATTAAGGTTTATGTAAATTTTTGACAATCTCATATACATTCGACATCCATATGACAAAGTAGCCACTGTATCTAGTCTCGCCTACAAATTTCAAGTAATTCTGCAAACCGTTTGCATTTCGTGACAAAGTTTCACGTGTTCCTTATATCATGGGGATTGTTACTTAGTGTGGGTGTTCAAGCTTACAATGCTTTGTACGTGTACTTACAGTACATATGCTAATAACGTTGTGTGCAAAGCCTACCGCAGAGCTTACTTTATAACTTAAATAGCTATGTTTTTTGTCTGTTTAAAATTAAAGTGAGTACAGATACATGGTATAGAGATACCTGAACTGATATGAAAAGGATTAATTATTATTTCTCATTTATTTTTATTTAAGTATATTTTTAATCGTAAGAAACTGAAAGCGGATAACGAAGTGTCCTAAAACTTAGCAATATGTTCCCTCCGTCCTGCTATGTGCGGGATAAAGCGTAAAGCTATAAAAAATATACTTAAAAAAACTATTGCACAAAAATGAACATCCATTTTGCCAATATTTTGTGCTTGCAATTGAGTTTTATTTTTGAACACTAACCACAGTATTGCTAATAGCTGCCTAGTGTTATACATTTTGCTGTATATCTACCAACATCCGGTCGCGCCTGTCTACATCTAATTGCTAAATAAAAAAAGGGTTGTACGACAATCGGCTACGTACTGCTGTTCATTCTGCTAATTGTAATGGATATTTTTATGCCTTTATTTCATGCTACTTGCAACTTTATTTTTCATTTGTCTCTAGTATTATTCATATAAGAATTTCATCATTGTTTATTTATTTCTTTCAATAACTAGTTGCACCCCTGACTTTGTCTACATGGCAAAGTGAATTTGAAGTTACAGCTACTTAAATAAGCGTACACAAACGCACAAACAAACAGATAAATAGACTAAAACTCTTTTGGGCGCTTACATCTACAGAACCATTCGTTCTATAAAAACCTCATTTTGCGGGTCGTCCTATTTGTATTATACTAAATACAAGATAGAGAGAAATGGTCGTTAACATTAAATTGTGTCAACGTCAACTCTTTTATTTATAAATAACTATAACTTTTATTGCTATTAGTTTGTTTCCGTTTTATAAGATTTATGAAAACTTGCGTGAAGAGCTTTTACTCTGAGCAAAGTTTTGAGAGAATAAATTATTGTATTGTAAAATTATATTACATTGTATAACATATATTTTATAATATTTTTATAATTTTTGTATATTAATGAATAGAGTTTATTATAATTTATTTTATAGGAGTATGTGCATATACCTATCACACTACAATAATATCTACCGCAAACTACATACCTAACGAAAAAATATCCCACTTTCTTATTACTCTTCTTATGTTACTTTAAAATTGGGTTAGGACTGCTTTATTCTAATGGTTTTGAACATTATTTCATCACATAATATAATTGTAATATCGTGAATAGTATAATAAAATTTATATCGGTCCGACGTTCACAGCTCGGAGTGCGAAGCGGACGTTGACTAGTGCCGAGCCCTCGGGGAACCCAGCCCTACCGTTACTCGCGACCTCATAATTCAATATAACAGCTTTTTGTTTAAGCCTACTTTTAAAGACGAGATCATTATATATTTTGTTGAAATATCGTTTTCAAAATAACGGATATTGTAAATATTACTTGCCATAGAATCAGAGATAGTTTAAAATGACGTATTAAATTATTATTATAATGTTTAAATATAAATGGATAGATTTTTAACATTTTTTTATTTGTACCACGTTGATTTTTTTGTTACAAAATTAATTATTTTATACTAGTTTCTATTAGTCATCCCATCAGTGTTGATTTCTTTGATGATAAAAATAAATATTTTTTAATTAAATCGTATGTCTAATATTTAATTTAAAGTCATGTGAAACAAAATGTTTTAAATTGTAAACAAATTGAGTCTTAAGGATAAGACTAAAAATCACATATATAAACATGTAACATAAAAATTCAAAACAGCAATATTAGAATCGATTTTTTCCCAACATATTATCGATATTAAAATAGAGCTTAATATTTCATACGCTCCAGACAGCGTTATGAGATGTGATGAAAAGATAATCTGGTGGCAATGAACTTCAAAATGATTTCAAAACTCGACATGTTCAATCGAGAACAATATAATTGTTATGTGGTGGGTAGCCAAATTAAAATTTTACGTAATATACTTCCTAATATGAAAATGATTCATAAGGTTTTAAAATAAGTTTTACGTAATGTTATTCTTATCCTTTGTAACATTAGCAGGGAACTTGCGTTAAGTGTTGTATTTACAAATAGCAGGCGTGAACTCCTTAAAACTGTTTCAATCTTAAAAATGCAAAGTTTTATATTTTTTACAAGTAAGCAAAAAATATATTCATAGCTTATGTCCGACAGACGTCGAACCCGCGTCAATCAATGGTGCAACGACCTTGCAATGTTTCCCATACTCGTAACATAAAAGGAGGTGCAGATTTAACGGGATAATAAATATAATTTTTATTTCTGGCCCAATGTGTACAGTTAACTTCACTAGAACTTGGCATAATGCATTGATATAATGGAGATATAATCCCTTTCTAAGAATATATTATAGCTGTCTCAGCTTTATTGCTTCCCGTATTCCAAACAGTACTCGTCTGGGTCTCGTCTTAATATTTTTTAAGCCAATATTAACAGTTACTAAACTAACAATAGCATTTAATATAAGATTTAATTTTTTCCTGTGAATTCAATTAAAAAATGATTATGATTAATAAATTGATGTTTTTTTTTGTTACTTGCTAAAATATAATTAATATGAATGATATAGTCACTTTATATACATAACAATATTCTATTTAGTAAAAATTTTATAATATTTCATATTTATATATTTTGTATGTAATAATTTATTATAAACATTTTTAAAAATTAGCAGAGCATTTAGAAAAGCTCAAATCGTTAAAAGCTTTGCGTAGCGTTATATAAGAATGACGTACTATTTGTTTAAGTTAAATTGTGGTCCATTTTCTAAGTGAACTATCACAAATCTAAATCGAGTGATGACGAAGCCACAGTTTATGCAAGGCAAATTGTTGATATATTTTTTGCTGGAACCTCATTTTTTACATATACGTGCGTTGTTACCTTTTTTACCTTCTTAGTTCATAAAAACTGCTTTCTATATATGGTAGAACTAAATCATTTTATTCCATACAGGTGTTTTAATGTTAATAAACGAAAAGATATAATTTAATGGAAATTAGGTTCTTTCGATTTATTTGCTAAGTGTTTCAAATGTTTGTATCAGATCTATAATGATAGTCGTAAACATAGAAGCCAATGATTTGTGGACTACCACAGTATGATGTCAGCTAGTGGTATAAAAAATTAACACACCCAGTCAAATGTTTATGGTTAATGGTTGGCAACGTGTTTTATTATTCAGTTTCTATGGCCAAAAATAGGCTTTATGATAGAATACATTTTTTGTCATTTGATTCGGACACGTTTTAAAATGGACATAAAATGTACATTCATTCTTACAAGTGTTAATATTATAAAGTAATGTAGACTACTACAAAGAAGTAGTAGCATCACATTTATAAGTAAGTTAACTATGACAACCAGTAGTGATCCTTCCTTTCAAATTATATAAACTATTTTCGTTTTGAGCATAAATAATATTGAAGTACGAACGAAAATTAATATTAAGTGCTTATTAAATACCGCAAGTTAATTTTATCTTCGTCCTTTTGTCCTCTAATGCGTATCGGTCGTCGCTCGTGGATGTTATTCTATACCCGTCAGTTTGCGACAAAATGTTTACAAATCCATTTACCTTTTAAGAATAGATATATAGTTTTCTCAATAAATATCAAATTAATAATAGCATGGCTCAAATGGTAAAATAATATGTTAAGTAAATTAATAAAATTTTAATAGAAGGACATTTTAAAGTTAATTACGTGTAACTTACGGATATCTAATTACTTAACTATTAGAAAAATATCTTCCCTTAGCATCCTCAATTTAAGCAACGAAAATCTTATATCATATTGAAAACACATTAAAAATTGCATATTTACTTTATATACGTATAGGTTGTTTAATTGTAAGCTTAAACGTGACATTTCAACGTGACTGTTTTCTCCAGATTAAATAAAGGGAGCATAGTGTTAAGACTCCAATCTTAGTGTTGCTAACACTGCACGCAATAATATATCCTAGTTTATAAGATGCATATGATATTTTTACTGCATTCTGTTTTAGATAAACAGGATGAGTAATGGATAAACTAATTGCACAAACATTTCCGTTATTGTAGATATGCCTCAAAGTGCGACATGCTAAGACTATTATTATGCAATATACATTAACCTATATTCGGAGTTTCAAAACCGAGTTCGCCGAGCTACTAACATAAAATTCGTAGTTCTTAACATATTGACATACGCATGTATGTATGTCCATATGTATTTATATATGTAATTTCTATTTATCCCGATTATGTTATTTATAAACAACAAAAATATGGTGTTGCAATTTTAATATGCGCCTACGTCAGAATTTATGAACAGGTATAATAACGAATTATAGAGACATGTTTAATTTCATTTCTAGCTTACATGTAAACGAAATTATTAAAAATATTAAACTTCACTTGACGATGCATACGATGTCATATATAATTTTAAACACAACATATATGTTATATATAATTTAAAATCTCGTTTATCTTACTAAGAAATCATCTGGACTAACGAAAATAATCAACGACTAACGAAAATAAATAGACTGGTATTTACGCGTTAGTTATTGTTTGTTGTTGAAACACTTTTTCTTTTACTATTTATATACATTTTAGTATTTTATTAAAAGAAGTAAATTTAATATAGATATAAAAAGCAGTTTTAAAACGTATATTGTTTTTATTTATTCATTTTAATCAAATTGTTCCAGTAGTTGATTTGCAACAGTAAGCTACATTTAGCTCACTAATTTACTTATTTTAAATTACCTTTAGTAATAGGGATTATTGTGAAAGCCATGTGCTACGTGCTTTAGTACCTACGTAAATAATGCCATTCAAACCTTTTTAGAATACTAAGAAGATGCGTGTCTACTTACGATTGCTTATTTATATTTTAGCCGTTTTCTTTAAGCTGAAGAAAGTCTTGTGAGCGGATATCGAATTTAAAAATAGGTAGTTTATATAGAGGTACCTATATATTATTCTATACAAAAAATGTACTTTTGACTATTTACTGAGTGAGCATATAATAAGAATAACTAGACATAAATAATTTCATTTTGATAAATATTATGATGCTTTAATTTTTTAAATAACTTATTAGTAATAATTATAAAAGCGGTTGATTATATCTACTCATTTAAAAATTATATCTACTCATTTAAAAATACTTGTCAATTTTAGTAAAAAATAAAATAAAGAATGGAAATGTTTATTATTTAAAAATGTGCTTCTATTATCAGCTAATAGGGGTGACCTTCATCTGACGACTGACAAGTGTCGTCGACTGAGCCTTCACCATGGCCTTTCCACACGTTTAATTAACTACACCCGTTCTTATAAAGCTAAAAATAAACATTGATATACTGAGTGTGCTCAGACGGCGTGTCGGTGATGGTCATGGTTGTCGACACCATGACTAATGAAAACATACCTCTGCGTACAGTGTTGTCAATTGGTAATCACTTGTGTCACGACTCTAGGGAATTTCAAATAAAAATATTCAACGTAGTTTTTTTTTATTTTATGGATATTTATTATCTTTATTAATGAATTTACTTTATAAATTATATATATCTACATAAATAATAAGCATAGGTTTTTTGAAAAACATGTATTTACTCAAAAGGAAAAATTATTTTGCTGTATAAATTTTATCAATCCGTCAGTTAATCTCTGATATTATCGCATTTATTGGTAAATAGAGCAATCATAAAGAGTTTACTAGTCGATTTTTTATCATCAACTAATATTTTATGTTAGATAAGAAATTTTTGAATAAGTATGTAACATTATTATAAAGTTATTTAAGTCATTGTAAATCTCTAAATATCGATCATGGTAGTAGCCGACATTTTCAATCAATAATTTTGAATTATGTACATAATTTTTAATCGCGTCTCATTAAAAGTGCATTTTACTTAAGTATGCATTCCTACAAAGAAGTTAACAGGAGATGAGTAAATGTGCAAAATAACTTCTCAATGATGTTGTTCGTGTAAGCGAATGGATGTCGCAAGATTCAATGCAGGCCTCCGTGGGAACGCTTTGTGCCTCTCGGCTTATACGACATGTATAGGGGTCATGTAGCAGAGTGCTTTGTTGCACACATACTGTTTGAATAATACTTATACTCCTATTGGAAATGCAATTGAGACTTAATTAATTTGAAACTGATTTTGTTTCTAGAAATACGTAATGTACCTATTTAATAATAAAATAATAATTTGTGAAGTGTATTTTCTACTGTCTAGACTATGCATTCGTATTACGTAAAGCAACCAGATTTCTTTGTGAAAATAATACGAATAGTTTTAGAATAGAAGTATAGGAACAATAGAAATAAGCTCCCTTGAAATGTGACTTGTGGCCTGAGGGCTGCCGCACAATGAACGCTTTACTCGCACAATGCCACTGCATTGGAATGATTACTTGGCACGGTACCATCTCCCTGTCTGCTTAAGAAATATTTTAATTTTTTTCAACAAATTTTCCTCTTGTTTCAGATCATGTGATATCAAAAACAGACATGGAAGAAGAAAATACCAACCAAACCCCTCCCGAAGCTTCTAATTGTCTCTCTACCGAACCTGACGTAGACAAAATAGTTTCTAGTTGTGAAGAAGTTACATTAAATGACACGAGTGATAATTCAATTGTCACTGTTAAAGAAGAAAGTGGTATTTGTATTGAAAATATAGAGGAATGTAAAATTGAAAATGTAGATTTAAAAGAGTCATTTGCGGTAAGTGGGTCGTGTGAAGCTATCGATGATGTGAGATCATTAGGTGATCTTGACAGCTTACCGGCGGGCGATGAACTGGCATTAGGCGCTGCCGGAAGTGACAGCGGTGTGGAAGGATGTGGCCGCGCTCTAAGCAGCGGAGGTGGGTCTCGGTCTTGTGCATCAAGTGTTGTGTCTTGTGGCTCTGGATGTGGATCAGAGAGTTCGTCTTTAGCAGGAGCGCCTCCTCGGCCTCGACGTCGAGTAAACGTTACTGTGACCGAACCTAAAAGAAGTTCTCCAATAGGTACTTCAACTCCACGACCAGTAACTGCGCCTCGTGGACCTAATTTAGCAACGCGTGAACGTGCAAGAAGCCGAGAAAAACCAACGCCGCCCGAAAAGCCTCGACCGCTTACTCCTAAACCACGTATACGACCTACTGCAGATCTTCCAAACTTAATTAGAGAGAGTCCAGCTCTTCGTGCCAAACCGACAAAAACTTCCACTGCGAGATGCAGAACACCGAATTCACCAGTTGACGAGAAAAAATGGCCTACTAATGGTCAACGTATGTCAAACGCTACTGACACCAGTGCAACTAGAGTAGCCGCTGACAAATACGGGACACTTCCACGAAGACGACGCGACATGGACCCGGAATCATCTCCGAAGCATGAGAGCACGCCACCGTCTTCAAGAAGGCCGACTGTGACACGATCTCTTTCTTCTCGTACTGCAACTAAGACACGCGTTAGGATATATGCTGAGAAAATCTCTCAGACCGTGTTGCTTGGGACTGATATCGAATCGGCGCTGGCGGGAATTGTGCCTAATGTAGAAAGGTGGATCTTGTTTTATATTTTTATTTATTATCTTAACCACAAATAGATTTTAGGTTCTACTGATATTTTTTTTTGTTTTATACTAAAAGAAATAAGTCAAGCATAAAAATTTATATTTCCAGTCGAGTAGACATATCACGATGTCACCGAGGGGTTCAAGCTAATTCTCGGGACACAGAAACCGCCCGGTTGGTAGCCGCAGCGGCCGCAGCAGAGGCGACAGCGGCGGAGGAGAGAGAGAGAAGGCTGCATCTTGAAGCTCAATTAGCTGCTGAGCGTGCTGCCAGGCTAGCAGCTATATCCGAATTGGAGAGAAACTCACAACGGTTACTGGAACTTGCTGGTGCTGGTAAATATAACGCCATATGCAGTATATAGATTGCATACCAACCTTTATTTTGCTTTTTTCTTTATAATATAATTTTACCTGTGCGTGAGAAATTAATATCTACTAAGAAGACAACGTAACAAATGTCAATGAAAGATAGAGGACCAAAGTCTTTGGTCCTCTATCTTTCATTGACGTTTGACCTTCTCCTGCATCTTTTTCACTGATACTTGCGTCATATAGACACTAACTACTGATACTGACTCTTACACCAAGGAGATATTACAATATATTTCCGTTTATATTTATCTTGCATTCCATTTTTAGTTTGCCTCCATCCACATATGTTGATATTATAAATGTGTATAATGTTATTGTAAAATAATACTTATTTCTATTCAAGGCGCGGGTGCCAACGCAGACGGATGCTTGCGAGCTCTTGAAGAGCAGTTACGGTCCGCAGGCGAGCTCGCTACGAGACAACGCGGCGACATCGACTCTTTACGGGACCATTGTAATAAGTTACATGCGGTGAGGAAAATATTTGATTACGCTATTTATATTTCATGCTTTGTCCTGCATATTGCAGAGTAGGAAGAGGGAACTGCAGGAACCATATGAACCTAGTGTTAAGACACTCCGTTGCTTAGTCCCTACTTCCTCCGTCCCCACTTTCCGCCTTTTTCGAGGCATTGCATGTTTAGTGGCGGAACTCAACGCCGCACTTTGCCTTGTTTCCAGAGCGAAGAAAACGGAAATAGAAAAATCCATTTTCCCCGAGTGGGAATCGAACCCACAAATATATAATATATAAATGTATGTGCGTACAGTTTTTATATTTTATTTATGTAGCAAGTAATTACATTCTTCTTCTCCTACCCGATTAATTTATATATATATTTTGTAGTATAATTAAAATATTCAGTGCCGTATGCTAGTATTTTATAGCTTTATCTTAAGTTGAATGCTTAAAAGCCCTTGCTAAGTGAATTCTTTCATTAAAAAATATTAAACACTTATATTATTATATTCTTACTTTTTTAGAATAAATATTTTACTAAAATTAACAAAAACAATACAATTGTATAATTTTTAAATTTCAATTTAAAATTCTTTCCACACTAAGCATTATACAGTTAACACAATTCATACTTTCGATCGTAGCGGTACTGTACACGAATTTAAATATTCCTTGATCATATTGCCCAATTGAAGACTACACACTAATAGTTTAACGACAACGAAAGGTTCAATTTGAAAAATTGTATAATTCATTGCATTGGATAATTCATTTATTGAGCCAGATTATATACTAAACCATGTTACATGTTTCGGTGTAACCTAATGTGTTCACAACCAAAGGTATCTCGGACACTTATTATGTAATGTGTTATACACAATCTTAATTGTATCCATTTCACTGTGCGTGCAGAGACTTTCGCTGTCAGTACATGGGAGAAATTTTGTAGAAAAATTGAATAGTTCTTTTATATTTGCCTTTATACACGCTAATCTCAACAGTGCCTTAACCAATTCAACTATAATTTTCAACGTTGTATTTTTAAAAACTTCTTTCCCTTAATTTGAAGAGGTTGCTCATTTCAATCAAGTTCATAAACATAAATATTATTAATTTAAAGCAATTTTTAAAGTTTTATTGATAAAAGTGAAACTTAAAATTTTTATAACAATTTCAACTTTTACTACTTTTAGTAACTATAAACATGCTTTTATTTATTCAACAGGAAGCATGTAACAGTCGTGAAACATGTCGTGTGCTAGAAGCAAGGCTGGCGGAAGCTGAGAGAGAAGCGGCGGAGATGCAAGACTTCTTAGCAGCTGAGACGGGAGCTTTAAGCGACTCCTTGCGGGAAGCTGAGACGGAGATTGTTAGACTGAGCGCTGATTTAGACCGCAGGTGATTATTTGTTTGTTATGAACAAGTTTTAAAATTATTCATGAATTAATCAATCAGTCAATAAATATATAGATTTCATTTAATTAGATATAAATGAAGTGCTGTTTGAACACATGTTTTTCTTGTCAATTAATAAGTGAAATCTCTACAATTTAAACATTTTTTTTTTTAATTTGTGACATCAAAGTATTTTTTAAATGAATTCCTTTTTTAGATTATATATGAATTTTGATCTCATTACTATGTAAATTAAAAGCGTTTTAAAATCGGAAATGCCATTTGAAACCAGTTTAACGGGCCGGACCTTATGTTTAATGACTTTATATATTAACAGTTAATTGGCACTGACATTGAGATATACGTTATTTATTGCTAATGGTAAGCATTAAAAAATATCGCTGTTATAAATATCTACAATTTAATTGCTTAATTATTTTAAGGACCGTCGTGGCGCAGAGGCGTAAGCGTCTGCCTGTAAACGCGACGGTTTCTGGGTTCGATTCCCAATCGGGAAAAAATTCTATTTATTTTGCTTTATACTTTATGGCATGTACGATAGTTATAGAAAACGAAGCACCCCCTCACTCTACTTCTCTTACCATAGACTTTCCATATTTATATATATTTGTTTTATATATATTTGCTTATTTAATGTGCCCGAATCATTTGACCACGTTGACATTTTTAATATTTGACAGTTTAATATAATTTTTATATAAATATATATGCAACTTATTGCCAGACGAGCAGAATGCCGGCAACTAGTCCGTATGTGCGAGCAACGCCGCCAGGAGGCGCTCGCGGCGGGTGCGAGAGCGCGGGGCGGGGCGGGTGCGGTGGCCGCCCTCGACGCACTGTCTCGTCGACTGCGCGCGCTGACTGACGCCGTGCGCGCTGCATATGCGCTACCCCCGCATGTAGTGCAACAGAATGTATACCATAATGAAGCTTATTGTAGGTTAGTTATTGTTAAATTTAACGTTTTTTTACTTTTATAGAAATTAAATGTTATTTTAAAATAAAAATGGAAATTACCGATAAATTTACATCTAATACTAAATATATCAAAAAATAATTGCAGTCGTAGTGACAGCGGTGAGACTCTATCTCCAGAGGACGAAACACGCGGAGGCTTACTAGGTGCAGTGGCACGTGCTTTGCGCACGGCAGCCGGCGCGCCACTGCACGCGACGCACGTACACACCCCTCACACCCCGCACACGCCGCACACCCCCCACACCCCTCACGCCCCGCCAGATGACGAGCGATCCCGAGTGTCGGACGACAATGATAACTCAGCTGATTTGTTGGATTCGGAAACTGAACCCTGTCTTGTGACGGATCCAGGTATGATTTTTATGTCTTCACGCTTTATACCGCATATAGCAGGGCGGGCAGAGGGAACCGCAGCAACAGTAGGAACCTAGTGTTAAGACACTCCGTTTCCCACTTTCCGCCGTAGGTATTGCGTATTGAGCGGCCGAACTCTTCCCTGAGTGGGTATCGAACCCACAAATTTATCGTCATATTTACAAGCAAATTCTATACCTCTACTCTACACCATAACGGTGTGACATTTTTTATAAATTAATGGAAAGTTTAAGAAGAACAACACATTTGTTTTATAATGTATTAGTACATGTCTTTTGCTGTACAAATCGTAATTATGTTTAGAATATGCTGAGGAATGGTGGTCTGGCGCTGAAGGTGCAGGTGCTTGGAGTGGCGAAGAGTTGTCACCAGAGAGAGAATCCTGTGGTGACATTGATAAAGGTAAGTAATAAGAATTGTTTCTTCAATTCTTTCATAATATATTCATCCAATTGGCTTTTGATATACACTTAAGCATTATTCCTAATAATATAAAATAACTATACAGAAGCGGAAGCATCAGTAGAAGATGTATGTGCTGAAGAAACCCATTGCGTGGAAGGTGAGAATTCAACGGATTGGCCGTCAGAGCGCGAATCACTAAGAGCCTTGTCCGCCGCCATCGCGGCACGTCAACGTTGGGAAGCGGCAGGCGAGAGATCAGCGCGCGGTGCCTTGCTTGACCGTGTGCTAGCGTTGGACCTGCGCCTGGCGGAGCTGCTGCGCGCGCTGTCCGCCGCCGCCGCCGCCTTCGGCCGCGACTAACGCCACGGCGCCCGATGCAGCCGCAGTGGCACTTGCGCATGCGCTGAGGTTCGTTTTTGAAATTTTTGAAATTAGAATATAAGATTTTCGTATTATAAACCTTCGTCTGAGATAACATTATTTATTTCTTTTTATTGTTTATGTTGACTTTTATTTAAATATAAATATTAATGTCAAACAAAACTCTTCTTGCAGAGACAAAATAGAAGTGACAGAAAAGAATGTGGCAGACGTCGTAGTAAAGAAGCTTGCTGAACTTGAGGCCTGTAAATCTTTAATGGAAGAATATCAACAGTCAATTGAAGTAAGTTCACTGTTAAATTGCTGGATTAAAATTATTTATTTTAATTTAATATTCGACAATTTGTACTAGAATAATATTAAATTATTTTAGATATCAATGAGCTTAACTCAGTTTTGACATAACTCAATTTTAAAGTGAGTAAATGTAGAAGCTGGTAGAGTAGTGTTAGTGCCGTTAACTGGTTGAATGTGAACAGGTATTTACACCATTCAGGGCCCGCTTGGCGATCTCGAGTCAAGAATAAAGCGACAAGGTTAATACACTGTTATACCGCTTCACGCACTTATATGTGTCAAGTGTGATCTCTCTCTCTCTCTTTCTCTAACTCTTTTTCTCTTTAGATTCTTCTCTTCTCTCTCGTACATTCTGTTTATAAGTAATATATATTTGTCGTGTGTATGTTTAATGAAATATATGGAATTTAATACAAGTAGCATCCCAAAAATATTTAAATATGACATATTTGTAGAGATATTTGTTGTATTATTGTATTTACAATATGTTGCGTGGTAAACATCATAATAATAATAAAAGTCAATATTATACAGTCTTTACTATTAATAACATTTGTTTGTTAGTATTTTGCTTCTCCAATTGCAAATCAATTCTAGTGTTGCACAAGTAATACTTGCCATGTGTCTATTTTACATATAGTTCATACTTATTCTACCTTTTAATTATTTGCTTAGTATTTTATTAAGAAACTTAGTTTATATATAAGTAATATAATAATAACCTTGTATTGAGAGAGAACACACAGACGATACAACGCTTACATATTACTCGCGTTGACTCGCGACCTCCACCTTGTATATACACACGGGCAATGTGAATAATTCGTGGTATGTGGTTTTGTAAATAAAACTTAATTTTCATAATATATTTATATAAATAAAGTCTAGAAATACAATACATTTCAAAATAATAAAAAAATATGGCTCGAACGACCATATTTTTTTACCTTTTTCGATAGTTATCCTTATTTCTATATATCTTCGATACAGCTTTGTTTAGCTTTGAACATGTAGAGAACAATATAAACTATAATATCCAATAGGAACGATAACTTCACATATAGTATGTTACAATTAAATATTGTTCACTTACACAGTAGCGCATATTATTATGGCTTACAAATAAAAAACAAAGCAAAGAAACAATGCTTCATATCTTAAACTGTTCTAGTAGCCAAAATAGAAGTTATTTACATCTATAACAAACATACATACTATTAATAAATTATTCTAGGCTTTAGCACAACTTTATTTTACGCTTTAACTTGCCAATAACCAAAATTTCCAGTTTTAATCTGTTTAATTTATTTCTATAGGCCTTAAAAAGTCAGCTAGTTCAAAGCAGTGAAGAAGATGATATCAAATTAATAGAACAGGTAAGAATTTTTCGTCTAATTTATATACTTTTTTTATAAAATATTTTTCTGATTTTTCTACAGAAGAGCAATCTTAGTAATGAAAATAAAATACTAATCACAAAATAGATTATAAAATATTTTGTATTAGTAGTCTTATGTTAAACATTAACCCCCTAATTGTAATCGGATGTTTTTTTTGGATTGATTTAAATTATATATTCTTCCAGGAATTACAATCTTGCGACGATATAACGCGTGCGCGCCGCACGGAGGCGTTGCGAGGAGCTCTTACCGCGGTGGCGGACTGCCCGCGACTGATGCAGAGGCTGCAGCGCCTCGCTGCCGCGCTGGAGGCACCCTCCGCCCCTGCGACCTCTCCTGTAGCCGCCCCCGCGCCCACTCCCGCTGCCGCCTGCACATAATCGTTTTTCGAAATTTAAATTCAAATAATTGTGTTCAAAATTAGAATACATGATTCGTTTTTTGAACGTCAAAAATTACCACCGGTCGCTAAAGTTAATGCCTCAGACCTGAGAAGAACCGGCTCAATAAACTCAGCTAAACGTTTTTTTATAAACGGTCGTATAATGGACTAAAGTTGAAAAATACATTTACACCAACATACTTACTTGTTATGGTGTACATGCTTTGCAAGACTTGGCAAGCCACCACAATCTCCAAGCGAAAAAAACAAGCGAACACAAGCTGACACTGGTCCATGTTAGTAATAAGCCCTTGCAAGATATCTCGAGCCAAACCAAACATCGTTTACATATTTATGTTTGTGGACGCTTGCTGAGCCTTGCACAGCTTTTACATGCTAAATACTATTTATATATAGAAATTTTCAAAATTTAAATTATATCAATATATAATTCCTAATTTAAATTGACATCTATGTTCACAAGAAACGAGTTTGTAATTTCTGAACCAATGACCAGCTATATTCATATTAATCTTACGCTGTACATATTTAAAGTTCCCACCTGTTTTATTTGAAAATTTACTATTAAAATAAACCTTTACGTATTTGTAACAGCACCACTATCGTTCAATATAATTTTAAAGACTTTAAAGTTTCACCAACTAAATTAAATATTTATTAAAGTAAAATATTACTAATCGAAATGTATTAGTAAACAGCATTAATTGAAATTATATTAGTTTCTTATATTTAAAACAATATACTATATATTGTTAAATATACTATACTAGTATATACTTTGATATTTACTTCTTCCAATATAAAGCACAGTTTCTGATGCGCGATTTTTTGGTAATATTCCTCGTTTTATGTTAATTATCTAAAAATGATAACAGCCGACCAAAAAATTCGGTAAGTTTATAAATTTTAAACTTTATTAGAGACTATTCCTAGAATATGTTGACATTTAGCTAAAATAATTTTAAATTATGAAACATGTACTTCGAACATGTTCTCACCAAATTGCTGTATTTATATTTCAGTATTAGGATTTTCTTAAATAATTACAATAGGAAATAGAGATTATCAATATTGTTTAAGTCTCTCAATTCTATGCATTTTATGATACTAATATAAATTAAATGGCACTTAATTTTAGTATAGCCTCTCCCATACTAACTATACTAACTGTATACAAGTTGTAACAATCCGTGATATAAAATTATACAGGCTGTTTATTTTGTGGAATTGTTATTACATTAAAATTGAACAACCTGTATATTTAACAAAAAATATCACCTTGAGTGTTTATATAAATTATATATTAGATTACAAAGTGCCAATAGCATTATTAGTCTGCCAATTGCCAAAATTACTTACATATGTCACTAAAACGTACACACCGCTTTATAGAAGCTTGTATTAAAAGAAGTTGGATTATTTAACTATTAAGAAACGCGACGGTCCAGTCATTTTACTGTACAAAAGTTAAGGACCATATTCATATTTAGAAGGACTATTTTGCTAAAATTATTGATTTTAAAACGAAAAACGCAATCCATGCCATTACACTCGTCCGTCCCGCGCACTGCTTGCCGTTGGAAGACAAATAATTTTAATTAGAAAAGATAAAACGGAAACTTATACGTAAATGAAGTATTGAAACCAAATAGATAGGTAATTGTTGTTGATTCGATGTCGTGATCAAGTGTTACGTGTTGCTGTGGAAAGTAATGTGAGATTATATCGTATTTAGCCAAATAATAGGTATTGTATTAGAAATACGTGGTACGATATGAAATTAAAAAAAAGGTTTTAGTATATATAGAAAATATTGAAAGACACCTACGAAAAGTAGCACACATGCTTAAAAGATTAAATAGATCAAATGTGATGATTATGATCATGAAGTGAAGATCACTGATCACCCTGAGTGTTCTATAATCATGATGACGTTATTTAAAATGGTATTTATTTCTTATACATATTACTTTCCTCAGTACTGGTTAAGTGTTTTTGATTGTTTGGGGTAGTGAGTTTAAATGTTGATAGAAAAAGGAAGTAGCATCTAGTTTCGTGTAGTGTAGAATACGTAATGGCGGTGTACGATTGACGAAATGATACGCATATATAATTTTTTCATAATTAATCTATATATATTATATAAACCTAAACGCTGACTTTGTTCACTTAATTAATTCATTCCAAGGCGTATATTTTATGTGGCAGGGTTCATATAAGGTATTCACTTAAATTAAGTTCTTTGAGAACTCTTATTAAAAGTTTTTCTGCACACTCCACTACTCCACAAGCTATTTACTATATTATATGCATGATGTCTACATTTACAACCAGCTGCTATGTAAAATTTTTATATACATTTGTAAGCTTATTTTGCAGGTAGTGCCGTATTTTTTTGGTTTACATATATCATGTATGTTATCTTTATGTAACTGTATTTTGTATCCTATGGAATTTATACAAAGCTTACGTTACAATATTTAAAATATGATTAAGACAAAAAGTGGTAATATTAAAATAGAGTTTACAAACTACACAACTATAAAATAACATTATTTCTATTATAATAATTCGCAATTATGTTTGTGTGTGCCATTAACGGTAAGATGTAAACTTTTTAACTAAAATGCTGTCAGAATCGTATTGTTATAGCAATACCATGAATAGTTGTAAATAAATGAATGATATGATGTTACAGTCTAGTCAATAAAGATTGTCCAATGAAAAAAAAAATGAAAAAGATTAAATAAGTAGGTGTTGCCAGTATTTTATGTCCAATATCGAAACTTTTGCGTTGCTGTTTTTTAATTAATTTTAAATCATAGCAACTGCTTCAATGCATTTCATTCAATTCCAGTGATTGTGATGGTTCTCTTTGCATACATTTTTTCTTTTGTATGTCTTTATTTGTAGTTAGAGACGAATGAGACTGATGTTGTATTCGTTAGGTTTCACTGCGTTGGAATGATTTCTTTATGTCTTTTACACAATATTTTTTTATGTTTGTGTGTGTATACTATTATAAAATATTCTGTAACAAAGAAATTACTAACATTATAAAGTACAATTACACGCTTTTGCCATTCATACGCTTGCTTTAGGAGCTAGCACGTTCGTTGTACGAATACCGTAAGCAAATTATTTAGTTAATATAACATTATTGAGTATTATAATACTTACGATTAAATTGTCACGTTGTGATGTAAAAAATGTAAATAAAATGATGATAAATATAATTGTTTTATTTTATTTTTAAGAAATTACTGAACCGTCGTGGCGCAGAGGCGTTAGCGTCTGCCTGTAAACGCGACGGTTTGTGGGTACGATTCCCACTCGGGGAAGATGGATTTTTGATTTCCATTTTCTTTGCTCTGGCAACTAGACAACGCGGCGTTGAGTTCCGCCACTCATCAGATTGATTTGATTTGATTGATTGATTCAGAACAAGCTGTACAACTAATATTAAGCCATTGTAGGTAAAAATATAGGGCTACTATTTATTTTTGTTAAATAAATCAACAAAACACTAGTGTTTGAAACATTTATTCCATAATCTATTTAAATTAATATTACATTACATAAGATATACACAGTTTGAGTGGACCGCGTCGCCTCAGCCTGTAAAATTTGCGACTTTATTCAAATTGAACGAATTACATGGAGAAACGACACCGAGGAATATTAAGTTTTGCCTACTTACATTACTAACATTGATATATTTTAAACGTGAGAGAACATTTGTGAACAATATATTCAAGAAAGCTTTAAGAATTGTTAAAGTTACAATCACATTACACCGCAAAACTTTGTACCGTGAAACATTAAACAGAATAAATTAAATAGAGAATAAATTATTATTATTACATTTTCTTATAAAAGTATCAAAGTCAAAAATTCAAAGTATTTTATCGTTTTCCATTCATTATGGCAATGTGACTCTCGATCAATACGATTTGCTACCAAATGAAATAAAAAGGCTGAGGTTAAATGTACAGACAAGTATTTATGTTGATATTGCGTGTAACAAAATTATTTCTATTATAATAAAATAAATTCGAATTCAACACTGCCACCGAACAATCTCACATTTTCACCCCAAACGAAATTAATGTACTGATGGTGTAGAAACTCAGAAACGCATTGAGATTACAAGTGACAGTAAATGCGATATAACCCAATGAGAGTTAAGCCTAAAGTATAAATATATCAGTCAGTGGGCTGTCGTTAGTCTATTTTTCTATCTACAATATTGAACTATCTCAATATGGGCGACACTAAAAACAGTTTTTAAATTGCCGTTTGCAGAGTGTTGCTTAATATTATAATATAAAACAATACTAGCAATTGTGATAAAAATGTTACAAAAAAAATATTCATTTTTCGAAAATATACTCAAGCAATAATGTGTAATTATCTTTACATATCTAAATTCAAGTGCAGTACGCATCAAAGATTGTCGCCCATACTAAAATACAAGTGTGTACAACTAAAATAAACTTACAAACTAAACGATGATAAACAACTTGTTCGATTTCATGTAATTCTCAATATACAATAAACACGTATGCGACATACAGATTTGCAAAATGCACTTTAAATTCTTAAATTTAATGATTGCGTTCATAATTCATAATTAAATACATGGAAAGTTTCATTATAACTTAAGGAATGAATGATAAATGTTACGACGGGCGCGCCATTTGCATGGTCGTGTCACGTGACCGGCTTGTATGCCTCTTCTCTTACGCATTGTACCTTTGAAACTATATTATATTTAATTTTTAAAATTATATAACATAATTTAATCAATAAGATATTTAGTACTTATACAGTTAATAATTATTAACATCCTACACTGTGCATTTTATATAAAAAAAACTGATATTATTACTATGTAACAGGTATGAGTACTATAATAGACTAAAAATCAAATCAATTATTGAATGCCCGATGATTTATTATTTATTTTATATTATATATTGGCATACAACCCGGTCTGAATTAATGTCACGTTAACTAACACCGCATATTGTTTCTACTCACAGTATGAACAGAGAATATGTCCTAGATAAACTTTTGTTCTGCATTTAATATTTTCAATGCTCAACAAACTGATTAAAGATTATAATACTCAAAGCTAGTAAATTTATTTAATAATAATGTACAAGCCATATAGAACATCAATAAAGAAACATTGATAAGACAATTCGTAATCCGAGTAGAATGAAAAATTATATACATACAGAAACATATTATGATCTATATAACATACAATATACATGATTCATCATATATGTATATCTATTTCTTCTATTCAAGCGATTATGTTACAAATTAAAAAAATCTAACATTTTGGCCTATGCATTACTAATGTGCTGAGTGTTAGCTTAAGTAATAACATTTCAAATGTTTATTCTACAGAGAATACGAATTGTAGCCACATGTGCCTTAATATAGGCAATAATAATAATAATCATACATAACCAATTAATCAATCGAGAAACTATAAACATCATTCTATCGACTCACAACCCTATCACACAAGTGATAAAATCAATTTCCATCCAATACTGTATATGAGAGCTAGTTTTGTGAAAGGCGCCCCTCATACTAAAGATTAACAATATATTTTTAATGAATTTTATCTTATTATTTTATCTATATCCAGCAAAAACTTTATAAAGCCACCAAAACATAAATTAAGTAACATTTTACATTTATTAATTAAAAGATTTTTTGTATTTAAATATGCAATCTCATGAACGAGCGACGCCATTTATTTACAACTCTCATAAAGTGAATACACCTAAAATTCAAATCACATTTCACTTTCTTAGCCACACTAACTATAATAGATGAATGACCATACAATATGTAAACTGATCTAGCTAAAAAATAAAAAAAACCAATATTAATGTCAGTATTGCCATGAGATCCCTTTCAAAATTACTAATTATAATTTTTCAATAGGCAACATTATGTCATCTTAGTAGTAGTGACTGTAATACACGTCTACAGTTAATTATATAAAAAACCACTCTTCCCTAATGTGATATAAAAATTAATTTCCTACTTAAACAATGAGTGAACAATGAAAGTTTTGAAGCACAAGGGTGTCATCATAAAAATTATTAATTATTATAAATTACCTACGCCCCACCTTAAATACAACTGTCAATATATTTTGCAGCATAGCATGCTAAACAGTTACATAAAATTTATCTTAGAAATAATAATAAATACAAAACCCCTATTAGTGACACATTTAAGGTTGTTAGAACATCTTTCCAACTTTATTTTGCTACCTCTACAGACTTACTGACACTTTCATAGAAGTATAAATTAATAATTTTAAACATTAAAACAAAAACTAATGAAATTAGCTACGAGGATTGACTTCCATTGATATATGTGTATAAATTGAAAATGTGATACTAAAATCACATAAATTTATTATTTACAGTAATGACGAAATATCTAACAGAAAATTTTTATCATGGTAGAGGTTCAAAGGTTGATAATATACGGCTTTATATGAAAATAAATAGTAAAAATATAGAGCGGTAAACGAAGTGTCTCAACAGCGTAGAAGAAAAATAACATTTAACGTCGAAGTAAAATAACATTTAACACATTATTTAGTACCAATGCAGAAATTAAAAAAAAAGCAATAATAATTAATGACAATAAATAGTATTAGGACAACATAAAC
The DNA here is from genome assembly GCA_037178615.1 of Dione vanillae. Taxonomy (NCBI): domain Eukaryota; kingdom Metazoa; phylum Arthropoda; class Insecta; order Lepidoptera; family Nymphalidae; genus Dione; species Dione vanillae. The sequence goes on along the minus strand of JAZFAU010000097.1, from coordinate 485,256 downwards.
TACAAAGAGGTCACATCTATCATCACTTGACGAATAAAAAAAATATATATACCTTGTAAGATATCCCCAAGTACCAGGACATCATAAATTTTGAACAAGTGTCAATAAGCAAGTAGAGGTAACCAAGTAGGGTTTCTCGCTTGCAAGTACCAGGAGAACATGAAGGCGGGGGACGCTCTACGTGGACAAGTACAGTCGGTGGTAGTCGTTGGCGCCGAACGCCGCGTTGCACTTGGGACACTTGCGCTGGCGCGTCTCGTAGCGCGTGCGCAGACAGTCCCAGCAGAACACGTGGAAACATTTTGTGAGTACTGCGTCCTTGCGTTTCACCTGGAAGATTTAATTATAAATATTCAATTACAGGTTTGCGTATTAAATAAGAGGATGTCGTTGAAAATTTTGTAAAGCGAATTCACAAATTTCTTAACTTTAATACTAAACCTCGTACATAAATAATTTTTAGAACAATAGATATAACTAATATTTCTCAATAAAAGTTATAATTTTATAACGGAATTATAATACACTGACAACTGATTTCAATATTGACTTATATTGATTCAACCTAATTTTTAACTCACAAACAACTCAAAACATTCACATGTAATAGATTACCTATATCACTGTTGTTAGTTAGTATTAAAAAGGGCAAGAAAAGTATATATAAAGAAAGACCTTGCAAGAAGGACACGTGAGGGTCTCCTTGTACTCGCGGATTTCCTCTAACAGCACTTCGTCCATGCTGCTGCCGGCCTGTTCCATTTTCTTCATGCGCTCCGCCTTACGCCTCAACACTGCCAACTCCTCCTAAAATCCACAAAATGTGCTTACATTACTCACGATTTAAGAAGACTTTTAATAACAGATGACATGATGACTTCATTGGGTAAAATGGTAACGATGGCAAAGGATTTAACCTATTAGTTACTATTAGTCTTAGACATAATAATCTAAGAATTAAACATAAAATAAAACGAAAAAGTTTTTTACATTATAACTTTCTATTAAAATTTAACATAAGAAAATTAGTACTTTTTTTACCTAACAATCCACGGTGAAGAACTTAAAACTATTCGCGTACTATTTAAAGCAAGTAAGATGTAAGATTTAAAAGCAAATTTAACTTTATGTTAAGACAATCCTTTAGACATGTATTGAATGGCAAAATTCAACACTATTTTTTGTCCACACATACAATTGAATATTTTTAATGAATAATTTCGCTAACTCACATGCAACCGCTTGGTCTTGTAGGCCTCCGCCTCGAGCGCGCTGGTCTTCTCTGCCACAACCTGCTGCGCCTCCTTCATCTGCGCGTGGTACTTTTCTATATTTAAATAAAGAGGTTAAAATATTAAATCTATTAATGATAACATATTTTGAAATTCATTTCAAATATTATATACACTCTAAGGACAGACTACTGATAGTGAGCCTCTATCTCAGAAATGGAGACAAACGCTTGGATGGTATCCAAGAAGTGCGGGATTGATTTCTGCTGGATAAAAAAGTATATATTCTGTAAAAAAGTTTTAGAATCATCGAGAAAAATTAAATATATTGGCAAAAAGGTAAACAAATAGTATCAATCAATTCAATTACTCTTGCATATAAAAATAAAATATTTTTTTCCAACACATGGCAGGTTAGGCAGAGGGAACTGCAGAGACCGTATTATCCTAGTGTTAAGACACTCCCTTGCTTAGTCCCTGCATTCTCCGTCCCCGCTTTCCACCGTTTTCGAGGGATTACGTTGAGAGGCGGAACTCAACGCCTTGCTTTGCCTAGTTGCCAGACCAAAGAAAATGGAAATAGAAAAATCCATCTTCCCCGAGTGGGAATCGAACCCAGAAACCGTCGCAGACATTTCGCATCTGCGCCACTACGGACCTCAATCGGTCTAAAATATAATGTATAACAGAAGATTAAATAAGCCGACATAATAAAAGTGAATGGTTGTAAATCTCAACTACAGCCATAAAACAACATACCAAGATGTAATTTCAAGTCGGCCGCCGACTGCGCAGACTCTATAGCTTTGCGCTTATGCATTTCCATGGCCTGTTGCCGGAGCAGCAGCTCCTTCTCCACGGCCGACAGCGTGTTCTGCAGCAGCCGCTCCTTCTCCTCGAGGCGGCGCGCGACCAGCCCCATAGATTCGATTTGTTGATCCCGTGTCACCACCTGAGATAATAGTAGTGTTTTGTTAAGTGATAAACACAATTATTGAGAAATTCAAATAATTAAATTTGATACATAATAAGAATGCAGATATTGTATATAGAATGATCCGTAAAAAAATTACGTTGTCGTACTTAACCACCACTAAACAAGCACTGTCTCAAACTTTACACTGGTTTTTAAGTAAATTCTATTTATGTTTATTAACCGAAATATGAAATTTATAAACTGTGAAACCGAAATATGATTTTTTTTAAGGCGGAAAGCGGGGACGGAAAAAAGTCCCTGTTTTTTCAAGTAACGGAGTGTCTTAACACTGGGTTCATATGGTATAAGATTAATCACTAATAAACAAAAGTTGCTTTATTCTTTACTAAAGAAAGAGAAATGAAAATTATTCATTTCTATGATACAAAAGCTTCAACAAATATTCATATTTCGATAAAAAAAAGTCCTATAACTACAATCAAAGCGAAATTTATGATTATTTTTTACACAAACCTGTTCCTGCAACAACTGTTTCTCCTCTCTAAGCAATTTATGAAGGGAGTTGGCCTTAATACGTTCGGACATAAGTTTGAAGTTGGCATCGTCCTTCTCCCGCAGCTGCTGAATGAGTCGGGAGTTCTGCTCTTGCATGTCTTCAAACGCCTGACCTGTTACTTCCATCTCGTTAAGAAGGGCCTCTTCTTCCTAAAAAAATGTCATATATAAATAAATAGCTAAGGAAAGAACAGCAACAACCATAGAGACCAATAGTATACGGAGAAGCTAGTGTCTAATTATATTCTAGACACAAGTTTCTTTGTTAATTTCTATGAATATAGAATATAATTAACTTTTTTAAAATTCACTGAAAACAAAAGAATACTTAATATTTAATTAACTTGAAGAGAGAAAATAGTATGAATTCCACAACTAAAGTGTGAAAACACTTCATTAACCCAATAACTTCAAAATAAGGCAAAATAAGATCAGAAATGTTTACCATATTTTAAGGTACATTTTCTAGGAATGTCGCCATTTTATGCACAATGCTTTGCACTGGCAATGACATACTTCGAGAATACGACTTGGAATACACTCATTACGATTACTAGTTAGAACGAAAACACTCCAGTACAAGTTACCTATTTACAAAGTATAAATTATTAATAATACTAATAAATGTTTAAACCCTAATTATTTTAATAATAATATTATATTTTTTAATAATACCATGTTCAAAGCTAATACATTAAAATTATTTAAAAATGACCTGTGAGCCAGCAAATGGCCTAGAGAAAGCATGGAGAGGGTCCGCATTGGGTCGCGCACAAGACAACTGCTTCTGCAATTCATACTTTTGTTCTTCTAATTGTTTAATTTTTCTTAACGCGTCTTCGTCTGCGAGCCGCCTCTCACGTTTACTTTCCTGTAACATTAATACAAACATATTGATAAAATTATTACAAGTGTTTGTAAAATTTAGAAAATAACTTTGGTACTATAGATTGACACTACAGCTTAAGTTTGGTATTATAAGTTAAGGAAATAAATTTTATTAGCCAGCTCTCTGTTGTAACTATTTAAGATATTAATGAATTACAATAATTTTGAAACACTTAGATAGGTAGACTTTAATACACACAAAGATAAAACAATAGAAAATGTACAAAAGAAAATACAAAAACATACAGAGTGCATAAAAGCGGTCTTTTTGCATATAGCAATCTCTGGCATACAACCTTTGACGAAAGGAATGTAGTCTCAACGGACACGCATAGAGCAAATTACGAATATTATAAAAATGTAAATATTTGTAAACAAATTTATACATACATAAACATATATACGTACGTATACCCAAACATACACACATACATGCATACTAAAGTACATGGATATATATATATACTTACATAAAATTTTAAAAATCCTTATTTTGCAATTTTTGCCTTATACACATATTGGTTTTATCATAACATAGATAAATATATGGGAAAGTAAAATTATGCGATAGTTTTTACAGAAGAAAACATAACTAAACCCTCCACAATAGACATTTCGTCATCACCGTACATACCTGCGCCATTTTGGCCTTCTGCCGGTGGTCCTCCAGCTCCTGCCGCGCCTTCCTCTCGGCCGCCATCAGCTGCACCTTGTCGCGCTGCTCCTTGCCCAGACCCTTGTACATGTCCAGCAGGAGCTTTAACTCTTTCTGCTCGTTCACGGCTTTTCTATTTACATTGTGTTATAATTAACATTTTATTAAGTATTTGTAGATTTTACTAAGACTAAAAAAGCGGCATACTTTTTAATATCTTGAAAAAGCGTAATGTATCGCTATGCTTCGCCTAAGTTGATTGGATTGTTCTAAATTTTATTTAAAAAAAAACACATGTGCAACAGTGATATACGTTGTCTAAACACACTAATATCAGTGATATACGTTATCTAAACACACTAGTATTCAATCTAAATTTCCCACGCACTTCTCTTAAAAGTGAGAAAGACAAAAAAAATAATGAAATATTCACACAACAACTTCGCAACTCTTCCTATACATACGCACCTACATAAAAAAACATAATTTAATATAAACATACTTGAGCTGCTGCTTCAGATCCTTGATGAGCTGGTCCTGTTCCTGCAGCTTGAGGCGGCCGTGCTCCTTGCCCTTCATCTCGCCGCTGCACGCGCCGCTGCCGCTCTCTTCACCCTGCAAAGTAAATGTATCCAGTACGGTAGAATACACCTTGTTGACAATGAGTTTCTCCGTTCAAAACGGAATATTTAAACACTAGATATTTTTTTAAATACTAGATTCTCTCTCCAAAAAATATATATTTTAAAATAATACTATTATTTTAATCAATACATATATCATATACTATGTAAAGTTTTTTATAGAACCATTTGAAGAGTTAATCATTGTTATTTGTATCAAAATTGGTCAAATTATACACGTAAAATTATAGTTTCATAGTTTAATACAAAAGATAAACTTTATAGTTTATCTGTATTACTGTATTAGGATTTATGTCCTCACCTCCGGATCAGGTTCCTCCTTCTTCACCACCAGGGGCTTCTCGTCGGGCTGCTCCACGGTGACGCCGCTGCGGGCACTCGCCTCCTCCAACTCTTTACGTACCTTTAATTTACAATATATTATGCACAATTTAGTTTATAATATAAATATTTGTTGTTTTGTATAAATACAAATTACTATTTTGAGGTCATCACGACTGTGCAGAAAGGCTGCCTGTAAACGCAATGATTATGAGAATGATCCTCACTTAAGGAATTTATTATTTTTTAAATATTGTATAGCAGAAAGCGGAGAGCTTCGACACTAGTTTCTCTTTGGCTACCTATATGAAGAATAACTTGACGAAAAAACGAACTATAGAAGTTATGCAATATTTTGTGTGCTTAAATATAATTGTACAATAAATAAAATTTTACATAACCATACTTTATACTAGTGTAACAAAAATATCTATAAACCTGTATCTAAAACAGCATACAACAACATTTTTGATATTAATCAACGACAACCAGTATCAACCAACCAGTAACAATTTATCAGTAACATTTTCATATAAAACAATTACCTTGTTCAATTCCTGACTAGTGTCTTTATATTTCCGTTTGTACCGATGCACTTCTCCCTTCAGCTGTTGATTATGATTCTGTAGAGAGGTAATGAGATGCCTCATCTCCCTGTTGATGGGTCCCGTCTGCTCGTTTGCTGCTAGATTCTGTTCAAACTCAATTCGTAACATTTCGTATTCTTTACGCAGTTGTCCGAGGACATCTTCCAACTGAATCATTTCAGCTCGCAATGCTTTCTGTCTCGCTAACTCTTCGCTCTGAAAAAAAATAAAATTATAGTATTTATATGAAAATTTACTATTATTTAACGACTTAGACCTTGCACATTAAATGGTAAAGTTTTCAGAAAAGGAAGCCCAGATTCACACAGACATTGTAAGTCCAAAAGCGGGATTTAACAAACAATATCTGGCTAGAAAATTCCTATTTTAAGTTTTTTTTTAATCTATCGCCATCGCTGCTACAGATAGACTAGTGATCATGATTCATTTATATATGTATATTTATATTTTAAATATATAAATATTTTATTAATACTTAAATGTGTTGTACTATATATCTTACTTTCTGTCATTCAGCAAGAAAAAAAATATAAGGAAAAGAAAATTTACTTACAAAAAGAATTTGTTTAATATGAACATAAATAAGTTCTAAGAGGCTTCAGAAGTTACTATAAGTTATACTAATGAGAGAAAAATCCAAATTAAAGAAAAAAATAAATTTTTTTTATATTTTTCTTTCTCCGTCCCCACGAATTTTTTATATCTAAGCAATACTTTCACGGCTCACCTCCATCATTTCAATCTGGCGCATATGCAAATTCTTTGCACTTTGCAGCTGTAGTCTGGTCTCATCGAGCGCCGTCTTCATCTGCATGGACTCGTTGTACAGCACCGAGAACTGACTCTGGAGACATTTGTACTCGGTGGTCTCTACGATGACGGATTCGGGAAGTTGGCGAATCTGAGGAAGGTGTAAAATATGCCATTAAATATAGTAGTATGATTTAGCAAGTAGTGTTCACGTCTTGTTTATGTTAAATGTATTATAAAATTATCATAATAATATATTATAAAATTGTAGTATAGTCATAAATATTTATTTTTGTTAAAATTAAGGTCTGTATACAATGCGCTTGCACAGTTATATATTTACGTAAATATTTATAAATATCTGAATATTTAAATAACGAATATATAAAATTATATTATTTAATACTTGCCTTTTAATATTTTATATTAATATCAAAACAAAACAACTTACATCCATCTTAAGCTTCTCCAATTCCTTTAATGTATCCCTATGCTGTCTGTGCAAGCGGTCCAATTCTGCTAATCTATTGTTAGCAAGTTCTCTCTGCTCTTCCAGTTCCGCTGCAACATCTTCCAGCTTCGCACTTGCAGCAGAATGAGGGGCACATGCTGTACTGGTTGAGGGTCCAGTGCTGGCACCGCCGGACTGATGATAGCTCTTGAGTTTCTCGATTGCTTCGGCTAGGTGGTTTTCTAATTTATCATTTCTCGATCTGACCTGATGAAAGAGTAACATTATGAGATTACAGGTGTGATTGTATTATTGTTATTTTATCATACAGCATTACTGCAGTAGTAAATGATATACAAATATACTGTATACATAATATTTGTGAAGACTGTCGTGGCGTAAAGGAGTAATTCTGCCTGTAAACGCAACGGTTTCTGGGTTCGATTCTCACTTGGGAAAGAAAGATTTTCCATTTCGATTTTCTTCGATCTGACTAGTAAGCAAAGCGCGGTGTTGAGTTCCTCCACTCAACACGCAATGCCTCGAAAAGGCGCAAAGCAGGGAATGGAGTGTTAACACTAGGATCCCATGGTTCCTGCGGTTTTCTCTACCTCTCGTGAAGCAATAAAATAACATAACATTTGTTTAATAATTTCATAAAATAATACCTTCATTAATTCATACTGGAGATCATCAATCTGATTCTTTAGTTCTGCATTCTCTGTATCCCTGCTGTTGACCGCATCTTGTAGCTGCGCCACTCGGAGTGTCATGGCGTGGTGGCTTTCGTGTAACGTCGTACAGAGAGCTTGAAGTCGCCTGTTCTCCACTGTTACTTCAGAATTGGTACCTCGTATTACTTCATCCAATGCTGGAGCTGGTGTACCCTCTTTAATGGAAGTTTATAATCTATATAATGTTAGTGACAGCTGACTTCTTATGTTCAACTTAAGTAGACAGTCAGTTCAATCAACATTTTTTTTAAATGTATGTTATCTTACATTTAGCTGAGATAGCAGAGAATGGGGTAAAAGCTTATACATATTTCACCAACACTAATTTTCAGGTATTAACATAATTTTCCAATACAATATGAACAGCTTACATCTAATGTGTTATAAAAAGATGTTTCAAAACTAACAACAAAAAACTATGCAGTATTTTCTTCTTCAAATTATAATATTATATAATATTAATACTAAGAAAGGGTAAGTTAATTTATAATTATTTTTTCACTGTTATTTATTCAACAGTTTGAATATTATAAAATATTTATTCAGAAGAGGACCATTGTGGTGCAGAGGCATAGTGTCTGCCTGTAACACAAGGGTTTGTGGGTTCTATTTCTACTCGAGGAAGATGGATTTTCCATTTCCATTATCCTCTCTCTTGCAACTAGGCAAAACGCGGCGTTAAGTTCCACCACTCAGCATGCAATACCTCGTAAAAGCCAGAAAGCAGGGAACAGTGTCTTAACACTAGACACATAGTTCTTGCAGTTCTCTGTGCCTACTCTGCTATGAGTGGGATGAAACATGAAGCTGTGTGTGTACATGTGTATTTATTTAGAGAATACTACTTATTGGCACTCAGTGAATTTCCATTTTTTATTAATAACCTAACACAGATGTATAAAGATGGACACATTTTTTAAAATATTGAACTAAATAATTATAAGACATCAATTTTTAACATATAATATATTGGAATCCACCTTGTGAAACCTGTTAGCAAGCTGGTAGCTTAAACCAATTAGATGACACTAAGCACATCCTGTTATAAGTTTATTCTTCAATATAATTATTTTATCTAAAAAAACTTAATATATAAAAATATTACCTTCCCCTTCTCCTTTAATAGCTCTCCAAATCTTGTCATTTCTTTGTTGTAATCTGTCAAATGCTTGTAAAACTTTAGCCACTGCTCGCTTACTAACTTGCACTCGGTTTGCAAGTTGGGCATCCAGCTCCTCCTTATCCCAAGTGGAGAGCTGCATAAGGAATGAAGTTGTAGCTTCATTCTCATCTATAACATGCAAAGTCGGGTTCAAATACTGAAATAAATATTTCATTATGTGTACATTTTAATACCTAAGGTATTTTGAATCACTCTTTAGTAATTAAATTTATTTCCAAATAATTACTTTGGATTGATTGATTTCACATATAATTATTTATATTCGTAATTATACTATTTTATTGTATGTGAATAATTACTTTTATTTTCTGATTCATCTGCTGTCTCTGCATCAAAACGTTGTAACAATACTCTGATGTCTTCATTTAACAGGTTCCAGTATCTATTGACAACACAAAGTACTGCATCATCTTGTGTTTGTCTTTTTTCTAATTGTTCAATCCTAGCACGCAACTCTGCTTCACATCTATGGCGTTGTTCAATTCTCTAGAAATTTTACAACACTTTAGTATGTCTCAATTGGTAACTAACAAACTTTTAAAAACAGATGAATTGTTTTTAATTGTTTAATTTAATTGTTCTTATGCCATAATCTTATATTAGCATTAACATTAAAATTTTACTTTGGCTTGTAACTAATACTTGTTATCTTTAAATTTGAGGAATATCTTTTGATTCCAAGTTCAAGATCATGAAAATAATTAATAATATTATTAAATCTAATTATATATAATTAGATTAAGGTTAGATAAGATAGATTTAATCTATTCTTTTAATAAACCAGCTATTTCATTTTGAAAAGGGTCACTAACTGAAAATTGAAGAAAATATGTTAAAACATCATTATGTGAATAAGTTACAGGCATTGTCTACATGTTGCAACTAAAAAAGAAGACGATACAAGTTAACATCAGCTGATTGTAATATTTTTGTCAATGCTGTTACTTAGTAATTTAATCATTAAAATAATCTTATAAGTTAAATGATTTTTTATACCTGAGCTAACTTTTTATTTTGGAATTGAAGGACTTTTATGTCCATTTCTTCAAGGGTAGATACTGGACCGATAAGGTGGGGCTCAAAGTGAACCTTTTTAATCGGCGGTTGATTGCTGCCATTGCTTCCATCGTCTGCTGTACGTTTAGACATCTTGACCTTTAAATAGAAATGAATAATTCGTAGTTTATAAAGAAATCTGTACTATTGATTAGGATTATACAGCCAAACAATGAAGTATATGTATAGATGTCGAAGATTCAGCGTTAAACATGCATATTAAAATTTATCGGATGTATTATAATACATACCTGCTTGTCAATATTGACAATTTTGATGTTTTGTTCCTAAGGTAAATCTATATTAATAAAGAATTTACGTGAAGATAATACAATATAAGTTCTCATTTTCTATAAGCTTTATTCATTTAAGGTTGAATGAATTTCTAAAACAATATTCAATTACAATAGCCATACCACCTCAGCCGACCTAACTTTGCCACAGATTATAACAAGTAGTAACAATAAATAATGTCAAACTGTTTTGCGAATGGGTAAAAATCATAGTTGGCACCACAAGAGCAAAAGAATTTTTTTTTTCATAAAATATCAAACAAGTTCCAACATATATAATAACATATATAATTACATAAACAAATTAATTTACGAAGAGTATAGTCAGTAGATAAATTGAAACGACAAATTAGGGAAGAATGATATCTTATACAACTAACATGAATTTTCTATAAAAGTAGTTGAAAATCCCTATCGATCTACGTGAACACAACACAAGCACCAATTTTACTGAGAGAAAGTTAAAACATAATCTGTACTAATAGAAGTGGCTGTTTTAAAAGTAAAACTTTTTAAGCAAAAGTATTACAGAATTTAAGACCTTTTAAATTATTAAATATTTATTTGTATACAGATATTAAATATATAATTCTTCATATGAAATATATAATTCTATATTTAATTTTCTTTTTTAATTTGTCATCAGTAAAATATTCTTTACTGTTACAGCCGCACAGATATTTTTCTTATATTGCTTTAAAAATTAAACATGTAAAGAAAAGAAATCACAGGTAATGTTGAGCAATGACGTACATCCATTCCTATTGATTATACTACAAATTTAGTCTAATTGGATAATTAGCAAAATAAAATAAAACACTATTGTGCGTAAGGTAAATATTTTATTTGAATAACATATGTATAAAATAATAATAAAAATATAAATTTGCATATAAATTGCACTTAGGTTTATAAATTAACTATCCATTATTTTTCTATAATCTATCTGATCTTGAAACATTTTGAGAAAGACTTGATATTTTTTGTCATGGAATGATTTAATTTCTTTGTTTGGGTGAATAACATCTGCTGTACCTCCCATGTTTTGTATGGCAGATTCCACATTGTTGTAATATCTTGAAGCACAAGCTCCTAAGATAGCTACTCCTACTAATACAGATTCCTTTTCATGTGGTTTTAACACAGGTAAGCCCACTGAGTCAGCTTGAATCTGGATGAACAGAGGATCCTTGGTTATACCTCCACAGACTGGTAAAGCTTTAAATGGTGGATATCCTTCTTTTAACAAAGCATCTATAATGTGTCTTGTACCATACTGTAAAAAAAATAATGATCTCAATTATGAGAAATATGGCTTTTGAATTTTAACAATATTTATAATTGTATATTTACAGAAAGAGCCTGCAAGGTTGCCAGATACAGTAATGCCAAATTTTCTTCACTGTCATTTATAGATAATCCAACAATGGTGCCTCTCATATTAGGATCTGCTAAGGGTGATCTATTTCCATGAAAATCTGGCCAGATATGAAAGTTTCTAGTTAACAAACTCACATCACTAAATCCCTTGTTACTTGCCATTTTAGATAATAATTTTCGCAAATGTGCCCTGACCCTGAAAATAATATATAAATAATGTAAAAAATTATGATTTAAGATGTATATATAAGTGTTTACAATATTCATTTAATTTTTATGCTATACATAAAATGAATGTGTTATTACAAAATATTACATACTCTCCAGTGCTTATATTATTTAGCAATTTAGCACCAGCTGGATGACTTGAGATAATGTAATCTAAAAGCATTCCTGAAGCACTTTGACCTGCTTCATTAAGCCACATATTAGGAACCATTGCACTAAAGTAGGGACCCCAAATGCCTTTTACCATTATAGGATTCATACTAATAGCCATGTGACATGTTGATGTGCCACAAATTAAGCTTAATCTAGTTGACATGTCACTATCAATATCTTCTCCTTTAACTCCAACCATTCCTAAACCTCCTGCATGAGCATCTATAATTGAAGCAGCTACAGCTGTACCTGGTAAAAGACCAAGTGATTTAGCAGCTTCATCAGTCAGACCTCCACAAAAATCTCCTGGCATCAAAACTCTCTTGCCAATTTTTATGTAATCATTATTACACAAATCTTCAAGGCCAATTGTTTTAAGATAATCTATATTCCAGCGGTGCCTTATGTCTGTTGTACATTCATAATTCCATTTACAAACCAGTGAACATAAGGATCTGCTTAATGAACCTGTAGCTTTCCAAGTTAGAAAATCTGGAAGATCAAAAAAGATTCCATATTTCGGCCAATTTTCATGTAAATTTTTCTTAAGCCAAAGAAGCTTAGGCATTTCCATTTCTAAGCTTACTTTGCCCCCAACATATTTTAAAATTTCATGTTCCAGTTTTGTTTATAAAATCTGCTTCTGCCTGTGCTCTATGATCCATCCACATTATAATGTTCTGCTCATCATTGCCTGAATTACTAACTGATTTTGGATTGCCATTTTCATCCAATGCAACAAGAGAGCATGTTGCATCAAATCCTATACCCTTGATTTTTGTAGGATTTACATTGAGAATGACATCCTGAAATATAATTTTAATTATAACAAGCAAAAAGATGGAAGTATATAATCACTCTAAAATATTAAAAACAAAGCAAACCCTTATAACACATTCACAGCACAGCCACACATTCATTTGAAGATTGTTCATAATAGCCAGGTTTAGGTTTCCATGTTTGCAAGTCTTTTATAGACGTTTTTATAACATGACCCTTTTCATCAACAAGTGCCGCCCGGACACTGCCGGAACCAACGTCAACACCTACAAAGTATATTGCCTCCATGTTCTATGAATGCAATTGTATACTGAAAAAAATATTTTCGAAAGTAAATCAGACTCTTACTAAGTTCTACTTATTTTTATGTAATTAAAAGTAGTTAAAATAAAAAATAATATCCACGTAATTTATTACGTATTCATTTAAAATAAGTTGCCTTTACGTACCTCGAGCGATTTATGCATTATAATCATTAAAGTAATTGTAATTATCAATAAACAAGTATAAACTTGGTCGACCTTGGTTTATATAAGATAAGATGAGTTGAGAGCGTCTATCTTACTTTTTTGCTCTTTGAACTTTTGAATTAGTATAACAATAGAAATAAAGATATTTTTATGTTATTTTTATTTGGTACTAATACACATTTTTTTATCCTCACATAAATATATTATTAAAGTAGCCTATGTATTAAGCTTGCTATGATTCAGTTTAATATATAATAGTTAAATCATGAAATACTAAAACTACAAAAAAGGCTTTAATAATATTCATTTAGATATTTATCAAATAAATACACCATTGTACAAAATTTAAACACTTATAAAGAATATTAATATATTTAGAATTTCCTCATTATATATGGCTGTATTTTAAATTATAACATTAAAAGATAAAATATAATTCAGCACAATAAATTATAGTATATTATTATTTATTTCTTCATCTTAAATATATAGAAAGGTCAAGCGGATATTTTCTTATATATCTTTAACCATAGATGATACACTATTCACTAATACTGGTGTAGATGCGCAACTCTCGATATTTTTCAATACAAACTTTTTTGTCCTGGGCGAGAGAGGGCGTTATTAGTACTAAAAAATTTCACTAGGTGGCAGTTTAGACTCCGGAATTTTATATATTTTTAAAATATTAGGTATATTTTTAAATTACTATTATTAAAGAATAAAATAAATTTAAATCTAGTTGATATGAATATTGTTGTAATATATATAGTATTTTGCAAGACAAGTTTTATCTTCTAATAAAATAAAACACTTGACTATCAGTTTAATTTTTTATTTCTTTTTTACAAAATTCATATGCTTATATTTTAAAGAGCTCATTCATATTAAAGGTTGTTTATTTGCCACTTAAGACTATTTACACATTTACACCAACTATGAGTAATTAATTTAATGTCAGGATTATTAATCAATTTAATCAACATGACGTGCCTTTATAAGAATAATCATTAAGCAAATCAAACAATTTATCAGAGATAAAAGAATTCAGCAGTTTTCTGACATTCGTTGGGAAGTATCTTGTGTTCTGAAATAATAAAAAAATAATAATTGTATATAGTAGTATTTAATGAATATAATAAACTGCGTTCTGCTACCAAAAAATGTATATAGTATATAGTGAAACCACGCCCTGCTACAGAAAATGTATATTGAATAATATAGGGTAGGGTGTGCCGCATTTGTGGAAGCGTGCTGAAGTGGAGGTTATTTATTAATTATTTACTTTATAGTCGGTTTTAGGATAATAGAAATTGTACAGTACCTTATCTTCATGATTCACAACACAAACACTGATTGTTCCCGGCCGGCATGGAATGTCTCACTTGAGTCTTCTTCACTAGGGGTTACTTGCACTATTATCTTTTGTAGGTTTGTCTTTGTCAGGTTCAATATCAAGAGGGAATACACAAAAGGGAAATCAAATAAGGCTGAGGGAGGGAAAATCACACCGCTAATTAATATTAGATTCAGGAAGGACGTGCGCTCGCGTCGGCCGTCTCACGTGCCCCTTTTGCTACTTCTCGACAACTACTACTGACCGCTCGCGCCGGGAGATGGCACCAGACTCTGACGACAACCCGCGCGGGGGTCATCGCAGGGGGCGGCACAAATAGGAATAAACAATAATTAAAGCCTTACAATTATAAAAATAATTTAGCAACAATAATTTAACAATAAAAAATATCTATTATGTTAACTAATATAATAAATCATAAATTATGAGCATTATAAAGTGAAATTTATTATTGATGTTTATAGGTTTCTTAGAATATTTACAGTTTTGATTTTAGTGTCAATGGATTTTAGTGTCAATCAATCTTTTTAAACATTTTTATTAATATAGGCGAACTCAAATTTATATGCGAGTATAGTAAATAAACATATACGATGTGTATGTTAGATTACTAAGAAGTTACATTTAGTATCTCCATTATATATTATCCTCACTTTTAAATGAAAATGAATAAATATTTTACACAAATACATATTTCGGCTAATTATCGTTAACGATATAATTAAAAACACCTGTTGGTCACACTTACCATCATTACTGCAAAGGAAATAACAAGTTAATCCGTAGACGTAAGAAATCAATAATGCGAGTCGAGTCGAGGTAGATCGTCAAAACAAGTATCAGAGTCCAGTAAAAGGCAACGTGATATTAAATTATCAAAATAAACACCAAGAAAATTTCAGTAACATCCAGATTCCAGAACACAAAAGCGAGCACAAATTATTAAAAACGTTAAGTATGCTGCCATACTTTAGTAGTTATACAATGTTGCCATTAAAATAAATAAGCTAATTTTATTTAAAATATGAAAAATAAAATAACATTAAAAATGAAAATAAAATTATTAGTAAAGAAAATAAAAAATAATGAAATAATTTTAATTTTATAATTTATCCTACCTGTTCATGCCATCTAGTGGCGTAATACGTAAAAAATATCAAACTTTCTTACGTCCTGGGCGAGAGTTGGCGCTAGTTTCCTTTGAAACTTATTTTGTATGGGAGTTTCACCCCCCTGTCTTTAACCATATGAAAAATATGGCAACACGTAAGATATTGTACTCGTTCCTTTTATGACTGTTAGGCGTGCCAATTGAGCAAACTTTTTACACCAATACAAATACAGTATAATACGGAAAAGATCAATAAAGATTGTCGACATCGATAATGCTGCTACTGCTTGAAATAAAATGTTAACAATGAACACAATGTTTACAAACTTTTATTTTGTTAATTTAATTGCTACTTTTTCGTTTGTGTACGTTAAAGTCTGCACAGACCACAAATTACATTAGTTTTGTAAGGTTTTTAAATATGCCGATACTATTGAAAATATTAAATAAATATAAATTATAATATCTATAAAATATAGACAGTTAATATATTGACTTTATCAATCGGACATTTTAATAACCTTTTTTGACTTGCTTACAAACTTTGTCGGTACAAATAACAACTTTTTTTGAAACTGTAATGATAAATAGGCCTGATGTAAAAAAATATTCACCTACAACCAACGTAATAATTTTAAAAATATTCTTACTTGTGCTCGTCCCACAATAAAATCAGTGACTTTCGTGGCATTTTAGATGAAGTCTAACGTCTCAAATTCATTGAAGCTGGCAACAATCAGTTCACAGTTGTCATTAATCCATACCGCAATCTTTAAATCCGCATTATGGATTGTTTATTGTAAACAATACCATGCTGTTCTTGAAACGTTTTGAATTTGTATTGCATATTATTTTTATACACTGATATACTTGTTATATAAAAATAATGGTCAGATTTAAAAATAGGTAATATATCATTATATTATATATCACATGTGAAATATTGAAAAATATATGGTAACTGATTATATTTGTAATTTCAAAATTTTAGGTATATAACAGTAGAAATACAAGCTCCTAGTGTACCTGACTGTAAACCTTTAAGTTTAAAATCAAAATTGTTTTACGATGTAGTTATTGAAAAAATTCAACAACTACATGGTGATTTTGGTGTGGCAGCAGTCAGAACTGGTTTTGTAGCAAAATATTGTAATGAGAACACAAGAATAGCCATTTTGAGATCAAGACATGGTCCACACAAGTTTGTAATCAGTAGTTTGCCTTTTGTAACAAAAATAGGAAAGCTGGATATTAATTTAAAAACTCTTCATGTGGGTGCAACAATGAAACATAGTTTTAAGTTTATACAGAAATATCAAAAATCATATTTGGAATCTATGTGGGCTAAGCTGAAAACTGATGAAGAGAGGAAAGCTTTTGAATTAGCTACAATGGATTTTAATAAACATGATGTATCAATGAATATAGAAAGTATTGGTAAATAACCAGATAATTTACAGATTTAAAATAAAAATAAAGAGTAATATATGTTTATAACAAGACCTTTATTTTCAGTTTTAAAGGCATTATATAAGTGATATTGTTTCTTTCTCGTATGTAGTTACTAAATAATGTATTTGAAGCTTATAAACAAATAAATTTATAACATTCATCAAATCGTGACTTTCTGTATTTATTAACCAATTTTATTAAATATGATGTTTAATTTTTGTTAATGTTAAAGGCTAAATAAATGGCTCAACTAGACTTCAAAATCAACTAGACTTTAAATATAAAAGGTTAATTATAAATTAAAAAAATATGCTTGGTATTCTATATATGTCTAGAAAAGAGAAAGTAGATTACATTGAAATATTACATTGATCATTTAGATCTCAAACATTAGTATAGCAACTGTTAGACTAATCTCATGCATATCTGTACAAACATACATCATTTATTTATTACCATACATCCATTTGGTCAGAAATACAGTGAATACCTAGGTTAGTATGGTTTTCTACAATAAGCTAAGTGTTATAGAATAAGTAGCCAAAAGGAATTGCTGTTAAAAAAGTAAATAAATTTTTAATAAAAATTGTGATACAACTGTTGAATGTTTCATATTTAAGTATTATATGATGCTGAAACATTTTCAATGATTTGTTCAATCTATATTGAAAGTAATCAAAGAGGTGTTTAGCTTGCTCTGTGCTGTATACTGATGCTATTATTATTAATAGCATCAGCATGCTCAGAGCAAGCTGAACACCTCTTTGACAAACTGAGAAGGAACTTGTTAAAGTACTCAACTTTGTGTTGGGGATACACATGTTGACCATTTTGTGCCCCAAATGCCTCCTTTGCTTCTTACATAACGATGCATCTGACACTGTGACATATACGAAATTTTTTATGTCACAATATTTCAGATTGGTGAGAATTTTAAAAGTTTTAAACAACACTGACAAGTACTGACTGGTGAGATCAAACAATTGTCTAACATTAACGTTCGTCCATTGTATGCTCACTGCAATTGATTGCTAACGATGCAATGAGTATCCGTTAATTCCCGTAGTTTCATCAATAAAGTCTCTGGGGTATAGCTAAGAATCGTTTGCCGTCGACTTGAAAAATACAAGGACCATGTAATATACTACTATACGATGCTACATATTACATACAACATATGGGCTTACTTACTACTGCGTGTAATTTTAGGTCGACTGTGTCATTTGGAATTTTAGGTGAAGTGATGGAGACATAAAAAAACGTGACGGTTTGTGGGTTACGTTCCCTCTAGGGGAGGATGGATTTTATTTTCATTTTCTTCGCTTTGGCAAAGAAAGAATATTAATGGAAATGTATAAATAAGTATTTTTTATATAACTTGTGTCTATTTCAATACACTTTCTACTTTTACATTACCCCGATAAAAAATACGTCTTCGAATAAATAAGTCCTTTTACTTCGATAAAAAAATACTGGCCGTTATTCTTTTGAAGAAGCAGGTTTCCTGTCATTATCACTCGAAAATATATATTTTCTGAAATTTTTTTTTTATTTTAAAAGTACTACTAAAAGTATTTCTAGGAGCCACTTTAGGACTAGATAGGTGGGTGGTTGATCAGTGGCTGTTTTGTCTCAACGAGAGCTGGCCTCGCGACTCGCGTAGTGGGGGCAAGTATGTTGTCATTGCATAATTAGGAACTCTACTATTTTTTGCTTCTTCTTTTCTCAACAAACACTGCACTCTTTTTTTTTCAA
The DNA here is from genome assembly GCA_037178615.1 of Dione vanillae. NCBI lineage: Eukaryota > Metazoa > Arthropoda > Insecta > Lepidoptera > Nymphalidae > Dione > Dione vanillae. The sequence goes on along the minus strand of JAZFAU010000097.1, from coordinate 466,263 downwards.
TCTTTCCGTTTATTCGTTACGTATGTACTAAGGGCATCTGGATGCCACTCTAAGGAATTAATTTTGGACTATCTGAATGAGATCCGCAGTAGGATGAACGGTGAACCTCCACATACGTAATGTGGGACAGAAATTATCCATGCTAGTTATATGAAACTTGACTTATTTACCTGCAAATTGTACTGTTCTGCTTGAATTATTAGTATTTAAATTCTCAGCTGCTCTTCATGTATTACCAAGAGTCGAATGAAATGATTTTAAGTAAAAGATTAGAGAAGTAGATTGATAAATTAAGTTTTTCTATTTTTTGTGTTATTGTCTGAACAAGAAAATGGGGAACATCAAATTATCATCTTCAATGCAAGTAATCCTTGAGGTACTATGTATGCACAATCGGCACGCCTATATGCCATAAACAATAATTGATGTCAAATGTCAAATTGATTACTATTTCACATTTCACCAAAATAAAGAGTAAACCTTTTCTATTATTCTTTAAAATTTGTTATGCTAATGCTTCGCCTAATAAATTTTTAAAGTTATTTCCTTCATATAAAATTATGTCTGTTACTAAAACTGAAGTTTTAAGACTTGTATAAAAACTTAATGTTATATTCTAAAACTTTAAAATTTACCTGAGGTTTCTTATTTTAAGAAAAGGATAACCAGTGAATTTAAAAAGAATAAAGAACTTGAAACACCCGAGGACATTGCCTTCGCTTACAAGGTACATATCTAGTTTATTGATAAGTACTAAATACTATCGTACATTACAATAAGTATTTCTGTTTCAAATGTTGTGTTATACAATAAGTATTTAACAGATAATTAACGAATATTATAACTGTTTAAGTTTGTACATTGAAAAGTTTTATAATAATCACTTTATATTTTAGTATTAACTTTATAATACTTAAACATCTAATAATAATCTTTTATTTTTCAGAAAGGGGAAGCTCTTTTACAAAAGGGGTCTATTGTTTAAAATGTTTACCACCAGGAACATATTATTATTTAGAAGATACTTAAATCCTTTCAGCAATATAAATGCATCAAAACACACAATAGATTATTCACATGTACCTAAAATTAATGAATGTGACCTTGTAGAAAATTTTGTGAGAGGTTCTGGACCTGGTGGGTCAGCTGTCAATAAGAATTCTAATTGTGTAGTTCTTACTCATGTACCTACAGGTAATATGAGATTTTAGGTATATTAGCACTTGGATGGTTTAATGAAGCAATAGTTTTTTTTTTTTTTAAGCTTCACGCTTTTATCCCGCACATGGCAGGGTAGGCAGAGGGAACTGCAGGAACCATACGAACCTAGTGTTAAGACACTCCGTTGCTTAGTCCCTGCTTTCTCCGTCCCCGCTTTCCGCCTTTTTTTTCGAGGCATTGCGTGTTGAGTGGCGGAACTCAACACCGCGCTTTGCCTTAGTTGCCAGAGCGAAGAAAATGGAAATAGAAAAATCCATCTTCCCTGACTGGGGATCGAACCCAGAAACCGTCGTGTTAGTCGCATTACAGGCAGACGTTGCGCCTCTGCGCCACGACGGTCCTCATGAAGCAATAGTTAAGACTAGTAATACAAATTTGTCTATTTAGAAAATTATGATGAATAAAAAATCATTTGTAGTAGTTTTTACGTCGCAAAAGTGTTCCTATTAAGGAAGGGGTGACTGTATATGTGTTTTGAGAATGAAGGGTTTGAATATTGTGTATAAATATGTGACACTTATTTTTTTAATGTTGATATTATTTAACAACATTTTTAGCATAAAAGTTTTAAATACAGTTTTGATTTTTCTTTTCACATTTCATTATTCATCATTCAAAAAAAATATTTTCAAATTAGCTTGTGCTGTTCGACCCCCCCTCTCACCATTCCCTAGCTACTCCACTGGTTTGATCATATTTATAAGTTGTGCAAATTACGCTATAGTTAAAACCATATTAAATTGATTTTGGCATTTTACAAGTGCCAGACAAATAAACAGAATTTGTTAAATTATTTTTTATGTTTTTAAGGCATTGTTGTAAAGTGCCACACAAGCCGATGTCAGGATGACAATAGGAGAGCTGCACGTGAAATGTTGGTATCAAAATTAGATGAAATGCTTAATGGTGAAAATAGTGTGGCTGCACAAAAAAGAAAAATAGATGAACAAAAATATAAAAAAACTGAATATAAAAAGAAAAAAAGGACTCAATTGAAAGAAGAATGGAAGAAACGAGAAGGCTTACTTTAGTGATCAGTCATTTTTAGAGTTTTTAATAAATTAATTATTACTATGTATAGAGTCAACTATAACATACATATGCTAGGAGCCTATGTTGGAAATATAGAAAATAATATTTTATAGAAAAAATATTTAGTGATATTAAAATGTTGAAAAGCTGTTGTGTTTTTATTATTTATAGCTTTGATAACTGCTCTATATCTAATTGTTGGATGAAACATGTGACTTAGATGGGATGTACATGGTAGCCTTAAATAATTTCAAGCAGTTTATAAATAAGATATTTCGTTTTAATATTTATGTTGATATATAGTGAAAAAGAAAGAAAAAAGACATAATAATTAAATATACTAACACACTAAGAAAATTATTTTAATGTATGAATATATGAATAGATATGTACATATTTAGAAACACCAAAAAAATTAACTAATAAGTGTCAATATTGTATTCTTTCTCATCAAATGATTATTTTTATGCATCCTAAAACATATCTGACTAGGTTGTCGGTTATCTTATATTAAGATGAGTTATAAGATTTATAGGGGTAATTGAAAATTATTCAAAAACAATTATGACCCCGGGTGCTGATTGATCTACTTAATGTAAAGATATTCAGTTCCTCGCGTTTGCTTTTTGAAACATTACGTGATGGCTGGCAAAAGTCAACGCTGCGATTTATAATTCCACCAGACTGAGAAAAATATATTTTTCCTGAATGGGAATGAAACCTATAACTTGGCCTCAAAATGGCAAACAAAGGCAAGCCCGGCGATTCGCTTTAGAAGTCATAATTTGGAAAATGTCATGACTGGCTAATATTAGTATATATAAAAAAATCTATATTTCAAAACAAGAAACCAACCTGGAAAGGTCTAGTATCTATCTACAGCAGTATTGGTTTAAAAGTAATCTTGCTTTAAAGTAGGAGAGCTATTTGACTAACCTCTACTTTCATGTAGTATATTATAAGAAAATTAAAAAAAATGCGAGTTAGATTTGCATGGTAATAGCTTGAAGCTCTGAACATATTCTAATATACAACGCAGGACCCGTAGGAGAAATAAAAAATAGACGCATTTAAATTACATTAACGACTCGAATTAAATTCAATTACATAATTTTGTGGAATCGAAATGGAAGTTGAAAATTTTGTCGAGTGACAGTAGTTAATAGTTTTATACCAACAACCAAAAAATTACCTGTATAAAAATACTGAAGTCTTCCAAAAAACACATTATGATTCAACACAACAGGAAAAATCGGAACCCTTATAGGATCACTTTATTGTCCATTTGTCTGTTTGCCTATTGTGAGCCCGTCTCTAAATAGTGTTAAAGAATCAAACTGAATAGCAAAAATTCAATAATTCTAAACATATTCAATAATTTCTAGCAAAATTTTCAATAATTCTAAACATACATAGCAAAATTATTGTATGTGAAAATCGCTGTGTTATTACAATTTACAGAGTAATTCTCCTTGACGTGGCAAAAATCTAAAAAAATGAGTGCATTTCACTTGATGCGCGAGTACTTATAACTCGCACTTGACTGATATATATATATATATATATATATATATATATATATATATATATATATATATATATATATATATATATATATATATATATATATATATATATATATATATATATATATATATATATATATATATATATATAATAAATGTCGCGTAAAATTATATATAGTCATGTAATATAGTATTGCCACATCATATATATAAGTACTCGAGATAAGTCTGGTCGCAAGTAAAAGTAACGTAACATACCTAAGTAAAGCTGATGATAAAGTTATATATAGCCTTCTTCAATACATAGAGTAAGCATCACAAACAGATTTTCAAATTAAACCAGTGATTTTAAATTTATTTTCATAATATAAAACTAGAAAGAAAAAAATTTGTAAAAGTTACGTATTCGATTATCTTTGAAATAAATTTACCTACCTTTTTTTGCTTATTTGTTGTTTTTTTCCAACAACAACAACAAAATAACTTATACAAAGTACATGAATATTTAATCAATTTCAGGATTTTCCAAGCATTTCCATTAAGGTTTATTAGTTGAAAGTTAGATCGGCTTGTGAAGTAAAACGAGGTTGTGTATGTATATCCAAGGGCGGCCAACTTTGACATATCTTTGTGAAGGTAAAGCAGGTTTAACCGTAAAGTTTTTGCTGTCTTCTACAGTGTATTTATGAGAAAATTATTACAAAGCATTTTAAAGTATTTAAAAACTATATTTATTTTTCGTTAAAATTAAGATGAGATGAAAAAGAACACAGACCATAGGTACATGTATATTTAACAGTATTCAGAGTATAAAAAAGCTTTAATTGTAAAATATAATCAAAGCTACACTAATATTAAAATATTTACACTCTTGGATTACAATGAAAAATTGAGTAGAAGAAAAAGAAAAAAACTCCCTTAAAGTTGAAAATGGCGGGCCGCTTTCGTACGGAAAATTTTTTATAACTGGTCTTTACAGTACAAAAATTAATATACATCGTCATGATTAGAAATAAAAGTAATCTGTCCAAAATTGGGAAGAACTTTTGTTAAAGGAATATAATGGAAGAGTATTTTGTAGTAGTTTGTATGGATTTTTTTCCTATTTTTGCACTTTTAGGCAACAGAAATATATTAAGTTCACGAACAATAACAATTTTGGCAAGTTGTTATCATTCGTATACATTATTGAAAGTAGGTATAAATGTACATACAGAAATATCTGTTAATTTAAAGAAATAAAAACCTGGCGCCCTGAGTGGAACACGAACCGCGCCCAATCCTAACCTGCACTTAATTACTGTCATGAGCATAAATAAATAAGGAAGTAAAGGTTATTTTAGCGACACTTGAAACTAAACTTTCAAAAGTTTTAATTAATCGGTTCTAGTGTCCATGAGTCACGTCGCTTGATAAACAAACATGGAAACTCATCTAACCGTAAACGTTGGTATATCAAATGATCCTTTATTGCTGTACGAGACAGTTTCATTGAGATAGATTCTTAGATATTGCGTGTTGAGTTGCGGAACTCATCTTCGCAGTTTTTCATGTTACTCAGAACGAGGAAAATGAAAATAATAAAAGATATACCGACTATGACTATGACTGACTACCCAACTTGTCACCTGTAAAGAAGCAGTAGGTAGATTAATTGGCCAAGCATATTATTTTTAAAGAAGTCTAATGTTTGTTTTTTTTAAGCTTTACGCTTTATACCGCATCGGTGCATATATTTCAAGGTAGGCAGAAGGAACTGCAGGAACCATATGAACCTAGTGTTAAGACACTCCGTTGCTTAGTCCTTGCTTTTTCTGACCCCGCTTTCCGCCTTTTTTTTGAAGGCAATGCGCGTTGAGTGGCGGAACTTAACACTGCGCTTAGCCTATCTAGTTTCCAGAGCAAAGAAAATGGAAATAGAAAAATCCGTCGTCCCGAGTAGGAATCGAACTCACAAACCGTCGCGTTTACAGCCAGACGCTACGCCTATGCGCCACGACGGTCTACTGTTGCACTCTACGTTTTGTTAATTTTTAAGAAGTGTTATAGGAAAAGTAATATATATATATATATATATATATATATATATATATATATATATATATATATATATATGGATTCGTTTTAGTTCTGTTCTAGTTTCTGTACTGTATATATATATATATATATATATATATATATATATATATATATATATATATATATATATTTATATATATATATATATATATATATATATATATATATATATATATATATATATATATATATATATATATATATATATATATATATATATATATATATATATACATATATATATATATATATATATATATATATACATATATATATATATATATATATATATATATATATACATACATATATATATATATATATATATATATATATATATATATATATATATATATATATATATATATATATATATATATATATATATATATATATATATATATATATATATATATATATATATATATATATATATATATATATATATAATATATATATATATATATATATATATATATATATATATATATATATATATATATATATATATATATATATATATATATATATATATATATATATATATATATATATATATATATATATATATATATATATATATATATATATATATATATATATATATATATATATATATATATATATATATATATATATATATATATATATATATATATATATATATATATATATATATATATATATATATATATATATATATATATATATATATATATATATATATATATATATATATATATATATATATATATATATATATATATATATATATATATATATATATATATATATATATATATATATATATATATATATATATATATATATATATATATATATATATATACAGTACAGAAACTAGAACAGAACTAAAACGAATCCATATAGTAACGATCACCTATAAAATTACTCATATAATAGGCGAAAGACGAAATATAAAGTAATAAATGAAGTGCCACATACATAGTAACCAATAAAATATCGTCAGAGAGAATGAATTAACGGGCCTACTCTTAATGATTGCGCGCCGACCAGTGTCTTGTTCGACCTTGACCCAAATATCTATCTAGTTTTCTGTGCCCTACAATATTCCAGGCTCAGATTCAACTGCTATTGGAGCTTAAAGAGGGTAATTACAGTAAAACATTGGTATCTCTGCATATTATTATACTTGTTATCTGTTAACTAATTTGAAAACTTAGGAGGTTATAATAATTAATAATGCTATATGCTCACGTTTTGTGGGGTCGGAATTAAAAATAAACAAATCTATAAGTTGTAGATTTACGGCCTCATTCATAAAAAAGTCTTATAGAACGTTTTAAGCATATTTTAGTTAACACGCTCTTTAGGCTTATAGAACGTTCGATAAATGTTTGTATTCATAAACGCTCTATAAGCCTTCTATAACTAAAGTGTCACTAATTTGATTTATACGTTCACAATGTTGCCACTATACTGAAGTCGGTCGACTTGTTGCCGAAAATACCAGTAAATCCACAGATGATAAGTGACAAACGCATTGACATAGTATGACCACAGATAATATTACGTACAAAAATATATTATTGGATCTGGCTTGACATATACTGGCTTGATTTACGTCGTTGTTATCACAAAAACACGAATGTTTATTTTATTTTAGTTTATAAACTTACTTAATTTTTAAAAAATTAAGTCAAAAGAAGTAAAACGACAAAGAATTGAAAAGAGAGAAATTGTTTAGACGTGGACAAGTACTACCTATGTTCTGTGCACCTTTCTTATGTAGAATTTATTATTAATAAACTTGTTAATAACTAAATATAGTTAATAAATATCGAACAAAATGTCAATTGTTATACTGTTTTGTTTACGAAATTGAAATTGACACTCTTGATGACAAGCGACTCGACGACGTCATATCAATGCTCATATTAGTATGAGCTATAATCAGCTGTTACATGAATCGGCCATCTTTGGACGTTCAAACACTCTTATAGTAGGGTTCTCGGCTCTATAACTTTATGATAGGTTTATAGAACTGATTGGCACTAAAATGCTGTTATGAATAACATTTTTTGACAACTGTACTATATCGAGTCTTTAAGCGTGCTATAACTTTTTATGAATAAGGCCGTTAATGTACAAATAAGTATCCCAGAATATTCGAAAAATCAGTATCTTATGTTGTAAAAATATTCCATCGTTCATTTATTTTCTAAATAATAAAGGGAATGTCCTATAAAATATTTAAAAGTATATTTATGAAATTTCATCATACGTGATGTTTTGCTATTTTATATAATATGAAAAACTCAAGTTACAGAGGGTTTCGGGACTCATGTATCTCTATTCTATGGTGTCTATAATATTTCGCGGTATGAATTATTTATGATTTTGACCCTTATGCGTACGTGTGCTTATAATACTGTCGTTCGTTGCTCTGTAGATTTGAATTATTGCTCACTCGGCTATCGAATTATAAGTGAAAAGACTATGTAGTCTACAGTGTAAATAAAAATAAAAAGTTTCTTACCTCTGGTTTAACATATCAGAACGCAGAGGCGTAATTATCTGCCTGTAAACGCAACAGTTTGAGAGTTCGATTCCCACTCGGAGAAGATGGATTTTTCTATTTCCATTTTCTTCGCTCTGGAAACTAGGCAAAGCGCAGCATTGAGTTCCGTCACTCAACACGCAATGCCTCGAGCAAGGCGGAAAGCGGGGACGGAGAAAGCAGGGACAAAGCAACGGAGTGTCTTAACACTAAGTTCATATGGTTCCTGCAGTTCCCTCTTTATACCCTGCTATATGCAGGATAAAAGCGTGAAGCTATAAAAAAAATTATATTATTATAATTTTTGTTTACAAATTTTATATAGATTTTGACACCCAGAGAAAAATTCGCTGGTTCTTACATGTACCTACACAAATATAAAGCTATGATGCACACCAAGAGTCCATAGCTTGTGTTTGTAACCGGGCATGGTATGTGGCAAAGTTTCTTGGTTAACGATGTGTATGCTGTCATAGCAAGTACAAGCATATAATAAGTTTACCATACAGGAATAAGTAGTTTCAGTATCGGCGTATAGTTAGGGTAGGAAAGGAGGCTTGCAGGTGTCGTCATCTAACGACTGCAGTTCTCCAATAGTGGGCACCTTGGCTGTTAGCGGGTATACTGTTACAGCGGATTGCGGGTATACGTAAAGGTTATAAATGAGAAGGAAGAAGAACTAAAAAATAATTATGCTCTAAAAAATCTAAAAAACACGCTTTTCAATATCAATCGAAAAATAATCTAATTTTATTATGAAAATACGTCGGGAGCTTGGTGCCATATATTTCATATATTAAGCAACTGAAACTATATAACGGCGGAAAGCGGGGACGGAGTAAGCAGGGACTAAGTTACGGAGTGTCTTAACACTAGGTTCGTATGTTCTTGCAGTTCCCTTACCTTCAGTTAGTATAAACATAAATACGTAAAGAACTTCTCTAACACAGCTATTTGAGCAGGATTTGTGGAAATTGCGAACTACACGGCGTAACGTTATTATATAAAGAAATTGTAAGCAATTATTTAATAATATAATTTATAACTTATACGAATAATGGTTTGTTTAATTTGGAAACGATTATGGATTCGTATTCTACATATATTCGCATTTTGTGGTGTTTCCCTGTACAGGTTAAATAAAATGTTAATTCAGTGTAAACAATATCATAAAATCACATAATAAAAAGATTATTATCGTTGTGCACTTTAAAAAAATATCGGACTCTCATAAGATACTAGCTACTAAAGTTCTAGATGTTGTCCGTCTGTCTGTCAATACCGTTTTATGATCACATGAAGGAAACAACCTGAAACAAAATTAAAAATCCAAATCAATTGCTTCTTAAAGTACAGAAAAATCAAATTTCTAAGTACAAAAAATGAAATTTGTAAGTCTAGTACTTCTAAGTCTAAGTACTTAGACCTGGAAATTCGACGAGACCTATTACAAAATTATAAATTTACCGTTAACATCATCTTGGCGCAGATGCGTAGCGTCAGCCTGTAAATGCGACGGTTTCTGGGGTCGATTCCTATTCGAAGGTGGATTGTTTGATGTCCATTTACTTCGCTCTGGCACCTGGGCAAAGTGTGACATTGATTTCCGCCACTCAACACGCAAAGCCTCAAAAAAGTGTAAACAAAATAAACAAAAATATATGGATGTGTGTCACACTCGCTTATACCATGGTTGATGTATTCTCTGAATTGCATTAAGATTTTTACACAAAAATAAAAAAAAAACAAATTCAAAGTAAAGCTTAATTTTTTTCATCAAATCATTTAATTCTACATTGAATAAATTGCCCGAAAAACACTTTCAAAAGTGGAAAAGTGAGTCCATATTCTTTAAGGCTATTCAAAAATAAGTATAACATACGTGTAAGTATAACATACGTGTACACTACACTAGGTAATTTGTAGTACGATTAAAATATACTGGTGAAATAGAGATTTGTCACTAAATCTGTATTTTCAAATTAAAGGCAGTAAATAATTAACTTTATGTATAATAAGAGAAATAAATCACTAATGCTTGCTAAATTGCATAGAAGTTTTTACTATTCAAACTGTAGGTTAAACTAATATTACTCTGTATCAAAATGGCTGAAAGCCAAAGCTAAAAGTTTTACAAAGTATTTCTATTTGATTGCCAACTATAGATCCTGTTTTACAATGATTGCTTTGTAAATAGATTTATTTGCTATGAATCTTTCAATGCTGATTTATCAAAAATTTTACATTACTATAAATGTTCTATAAATTTAATTGTTATATTTTTTATTATATTTTTAATTTTAGATAGAGTAATTAGATTTCTATGGAGCCGATTCCGGGGTCATCGCGTTGTTCAGAGGAGATCTGACCAGCGCCTGGCGTAGTATGTGCGTATTTTGAGCTTTTAAACATTGTTTCATCTTATATTTCTTATTCTTGTTTTATGGGGAATAGTTGAAAATCCTTGTTTGAAAAATTCAGAAGCAAACATTAGACGCATTTGATCCGATTTATGTAATAGGATCAGCCATACTTCCATTCGAGAGCTGTGGTTTGCTACAATATTGCAATTCGTTATAAAGTTATTGGAATTGGTTTATGCTTCTCCGATATTCAGTTTTTAACTTACAATGTCTGATATTTATTTTTATTTAGTTTTAATATCTTGTTAGAATATAGTTAGAATATTTAATATCTTGTTTTAAGGAAAATGTTAAATGTATACCTTAATGTTATAATAATATAAATGAGGCTAAATTGTAATTTTTTAAAAATTTTTAAATTGTGAAACTAAATAAAACAAGTATATGAATAAATTTGGCAGGTGGGATAGTCTACGTGTAGTAAACAATGCTATAAATATTTGTGTATTTGCTTTGCATGTGATTTTATCGAGAAATCTCGGTCATATTTATTCTAAACACAATTAGAGTATGTTAACAATTTCACTATCAATATAGAAGCAAATATTGTGGTAATTTCTTGTCTCAGTTCAATGGAACTCAACGAAGAAAAATGTAAATAGCTTACCATACAATTATAGAACTTGTAACCTTGTGGTACTACCACAGGTATTATCAACATACATATTTAAATATGCTTTATTTTATTAGAAGTCTTATATTTCTTACTTTAATATTCGACCCCATGTGTTTTATATTTTTTTGTCCTCGTCTTATTGGAAGATGAAGATGGAATCGAACTCAGAAACCGTTGCGCTTTTACACAGACGCTGCGCCTCTGTGCCTCGACGGTCCTCGTCGACGGTCGACAGTTATATGTTTTCTTGTTATAATTTCGTTGTTCAACTTGAAACGGCTTTCGTATATTATAACTTAACAATGATATCCAATTCCCGTTTTAATTTTGTTCAATTTTTACACCAAAATTAGAAATATTTTTTTTACCTCAACTTATACTATTTACTTCAATGAGATAAATTTAGCATTTATTTCATTAGTTCATAAATTAACTTTGTGAAATATAATACGAGACTATTACTACCCGAAGCCTACATTACTTTTGAAACCAACTTGTGATTTATCATAATGCTAAAAGCAATTCGTATAAAGCGATAAATGATGATAAGAATTTCAGCCGCTCTGGAGATTGTTTCCACCGGTTCAAAGGAAAATAAAGAAAAACATATTTAAAATGATTTCTTTTTATATAATGATATCATTGTAATTTTTGGTTCACATTAATATACTATTTGTTTTTTTAGGCAAAATTTTAGTTTGAAAATTTCTTTGTTATCAACTTCCATAACTTTCCTAAGTAATGAGATTTACGAAACGTCCAACGATGTTTACTGTCTTTTAATTTTGTTTTAATAGACAGGTTGAAATAATAAAATATTTAAAAACATTTCTAGTATTTTGTGTATTAAGTGACTCTCTGACGTGCCATTTTAATTATTGTGTAAGTGGGTTCTTAATGGAGTGTGACTTTTGTAATGAAAGTACTTTATCGATATTGGATTTTAAGACTAAGACTGTGAAGTTATTCGGAAAGTTTTACTTAAATAGTGTAAACGTATTGAAACTGCAATTAATTGTAACAAAAATAGTAAGCTTACTTGTCCGGCTTAACTAATGTTACTGTGCTGATAGTTAACTATCACCACAGTAACATTAGTTAAGCCGGACAAGTAAGCTTACTATTTTTAGCCTAGCCCTTTTTAATTTGACAATATAATATATTTTTTTAGATAAAATGATAAAGTGCAAGTAGTAATCACTTGCAGAGTTTAGTACTCATTTCGTAGATTTTCAGTAGATCAGAGGTTAGATTCCATTACAAAAATTGAAAAATTCATATGCACTCATTTTATATATTTTTCTGTAATTAGCTTTTTCGAGTTTTCTGATTTAGCTTCCGTTTGTTCCACCATTATAAAAGTTGTTTCTTTTGTAGGCAAATTTCATTATTGTAGGTAAATGAAGTACAACTTGAAAATTACAAGACAAACGATTAAACGTTTACACAAATTGTAAATTTTGTATGAAACGAACTGCACAAATAAACTTGTAATAATTTTATTTACTTGTAAAAATAAATATGAAATTTTTGTATGTTTATATTTGACAGTATTTTAAATAAAATAAACCTTAAAAACAAAATATAATAATATTTCAAATAGTTCTGCGAATATTTAGAGATAAAAATAATTTTGGGTTGAGATTAACTCAACCCAAAATTAACCATCGGACCATCGGACCTCCATAAACATCTAAGAGTCGCCAAAACACATATTCTGGGAAATCACGGGATGAGATTGTTACCTCACTTCCAAGAGACAAAAGTGTCCCAGAGCTCGAGTCAAGACTTAAATTCCATAAGCAATTTATGATAGGAGCACAATTTAGTAAAGTAGGCTTAGGATCGAAGAGAAAAGTCCAAGAAACAGACATAATAAAATCTTTTTTTATTCGGCAAGATGAGAACGATAAGTGCACGCAATGGGCTTAGAAATGCAAAATAAGTGGCTAACTGTAGGAGAATTCTGTATCCCTTTAGCTATAAAATGGCAGAACCTAATTCACGACTGGTCTCCAGCACTATTAAAATTCTATCTATAGGATAGGCTTTGTTTCATTAGAAATATGACTTTATAAATAATTATTATTATGAGAATTTAAAGAATAAACACGCCATTGTAGCAAAATCAGAGCACGTATAAGTAATGTCTGTCCAGTAATAATTCTAAAGTTCAATGTTCCTTAAAGTATATGAAAGATTGGACTTGCTGTATAGCAAGTATGTGTATACTTGGACACATAGGAGATCGACAGTCCGTGAGTCGATTCTATTTTCCAGTTCTTTAAACTGTTTTATTTTTATTTATTAGTTATTATTTGATTATTTACTTATTTGCTTCTAATAACAATGGTTTCGTTAAACTGGGTGATCCTTGTGGCGAAGTACTTACTAAGGTAACAAAGATCGATTTTCAACAAATGCTTGCTGGGTTTACTATAATTTATTCACAGACAATTTGGCTTTAACCCATACCCATTTCATATTTAAGCACAATATCGATTGAAAATACTAAACGAGATCTCACTATTAGTAATTAAAATATAATGTTTATATTTGAGCCTCTTTTTGGGTTTATCAATACTAAAATTAAATGAAAAAGGTTTGATTTTTTTTATACTGTATTTACATTTGGTAAACGAAAATAAAAATGAACTACAATGTGTTCTAGCTGAAAAGGAAGTATTTAGTTCAGCCATTCAACACTTAGCGTCTCGAATTCGAACAGAAGCGGAAAACGGAGTGTTATAACACTGTGTTCTATATGACGATTGCCAAGCATAAAAACTAAAAGAAAGAGATTTAAACAATAATATTATTGTATTATTATAAACATTTGGTTGCTAAACTACTAATACCACAATAAAAACTATTTAAATTTGCGAGTAGTGTAGAATAAATAGTCTAAGTATATTCTTCTACGAATGAATGAAATAAAGGAAGTGTAAATTGCAAACTAGATGATGCTATTGTACTCATATATCAATAACTTACAGAAGGCATGATACAATTAATAGCTCATATAAATGTAAAATAAGGTTCACTATCGCGGATAAATATGAAATCATGAAAAATTAGGAGTGAAGTTTTTATAATAATATTTTATATATTTCTTTCTTTTTCAAAGTTCGAGCCGGCCTGAAATACTGCTATAGTTTAAATTTCTTAAATTTAAATTAGGGTAAAAAAAATAAAAAAAATTGTATAGAATATTTGACGTAATTCATAAAATTTATTCGACGTCCACTACCGCTTTATCCGCGTACAGTGAGCGATGAATGCGGTTGTAAATAGCGACGTAGATTTATTATTTTGACAATTTATAGAAGGTGCTTATGTAACATTTACAAAGACGTAGACCTCGTGAATCAGCTCAGTTTATAATTTTCATATTTTATACTTTTTGTGCAATGAAATGAAACGTAAACAGTTAAGTCATTTAACAAAAGATGTATTAGAATTTTAAAATCGTTCATGAATATATTTAGGGGAGGTTTTTTTTTTACCCGTATCATCTGCGACTATTTTTGGTTAATTTCTTGTACTTCACCAATTTTCTTGAAAATTTAGATCACTCACTTTCCTTTTGTTGTACAAAGCATCTGCATAAAAAACGCAGGTTCAAATGTTTCTATTTGTAAATATTATACGTTTTTTCTTAATGGTATCTTTGATTTACCATAACACTGTAAGTAATGATAATGGTAATAAAATAACTAGACGAAATGTAAGGAACATGTTACATCGTTGAGGACTGTTGTGGCGCAGAGGCGTAGTGTCTACCTGTAAACGTGACGGTTTGTGGGACCTATTTAGGAAAATAAGTGTGAGAAAAAGTAATAAACCACCCAATTTAAATAGTATAATAAAATAAAAATAAATTATTTTAAAGAACAATATATAAACTATAAATAGTCTAAAAGTGATTTTTATTTACGAAATAAGTAATATCCGGTCATCTACATCAAAATCCCAAAAATCAACATTCTCTAATCGACATTCGCCAGGAAACGACATCCAATTATCGAAACTTAATAAAAGACTTTGGCAAAATTTATGGGAGCTGAATCCAAACTCTTTCTTTACTTACAATAAAACAAGAAATACAACAATTTAAGTGTACTAATATCGATTACGTCAACATAATATTTAAAAATATAAGAATATATACATTGCTTAAATATTTTAATATGCGTTGTATTTACTTAGTCTTGCCATAAATATTGTTATAAAGAAAAGCACGATTTTTTTTTATACGTAACATTTATTCCTTTCATAGTGAGTTAGTTTAATACATCAATATATAACTATTAAAAATATACAATGTTTATTCGAAGTGGTCCCCATTGGCTGCAATACAGTCTTTTAAACGTTGAGGCCAGTTATCAATAGCAGCACGAACTCTTTCTAGAGGAAAATTCTTCACTGCCAACCGAATGGATCGTTTTAGGGACTCCAAATTATCATGGCGTTTAGAGCAAGCCTTACTCTCTAAAACTGACCATAAATCATAATCCAATGGATTTAGGTCAGGACTTGACGACGGCCAGTTTTCAGTGCTGATAAAGTCCGGAACGTTAGTTTTCAACCAAGATTGGGTGGATCGAACTCTATGACCCGGTGCCGAGTCTTGTTGAAAGCACCATTCTTTGTTATTGAACATGGTGTTAGTTAAAGACTTAACTACCGTCTCAAGAATGGTATTTTGATAAACTTGTGCCGACGTTTTAATACCTTTTTCACAAAAATATGGCTCAGTCACCCCTTCATAGCTAACACCCCACCAAACCATCACTGAAGTGGGATAATGCCCACGTTGTACTCTGTTTACTAATTGCGAAGCTTCTTTAGAGCTTCCAGCATAAATACGGTCATTTTGTTTATTAAAATACTGCTCAATTGTAAAAATTTTCTCATCCGTAAACAAAATTTTTTTGTGACCTCCCTTTGCGTACCGCTTAAGTAGTTGTTTGGATTTTACCACCCTATTCTTCTTTAAATTATCAGTTAAGAAGTGACCAGTACGTCTCTTATAGGCTGCAATTCCTAAGTCATCTTTTAATATACGCGACATGGTTCTAGGAGCTATCTTCATCTCCCGAGATAAAATCTTTTGCTTACGGACAGGATTTCTTCGAATTCTTTCCCTAACTGCTTTAATCACCTTTTTCACACGAACGGTACGTGGACGGCCAGATCTTTTTCTGTCACAAACAGAGGAGGTATCATTGTACCTATCAATAGCCCGGTAAACAAACATTTGACTAATACCAAGCGGGTGGAGGGTTTTAAAAATTGCACTTTTCTCCATACCTACTTTATGTAAGGCAATCACAGCGATTCGGTTCTCTTTATCACCCCACTCCATTTTAATATAACAAAATATTTAACAATATAATGGCGCGAAAATAAGAAAACACATCAAGCAATCATATAAAAATGACAGATTCCAAATTCAAACGTAATATTTTCTTTTTTTGAATAGTAACAGTATTTATGGCCAGACTAAGTATATTGACGTACATTTAAATGTAAGCATCATTCATATTATTTTATCGCTCACTGTTACGACAGTTTTGCGACAAAACAATTAAAACAGAGATAAAACGTTGTAACATAAATAAATAATATAAAGGTATATATCAAATAATAAATAGCTAAAAGTGGAACAAATGTATGAAATTAGTTTGAAGAAATTGGTAATTAAGAGCGTACAAAAAAGCAATAGATAGATTAGCGTGTCATGAAAAAACTATGAGGACTTAGCCTGAAGTGATTGATGATATTGTACCTTTGAAGAGGATAAAATATACATTAAAGTCTAAGCGCTTAGTTACATCGAAGTAGTTTATACATTAAATGATCATTATGCACTTCGCTGGCAAAATGTAACTACAAATGATAGACAAACGGTGGTGGCGGCTATTCCACATGGTCAAATAAATTTATGTCAGTGTAATTGAGGCGTTGAATTCTAAAACTCAACACGTTATGTAAAATGTATTAAAATAATTGTATAAATTACAAATAGATGGACATTGTGAAACCTAAAGTTAGTAGCGTTATAAGAGTGAATGTAGCCTAAATTAAGGGCGTATAATTTCCTTAAAATATAAATGAATACTTTAAATTTGAATTAACAGGGGATCATGGTACCCTGAAGTTCATTCAAAAAATAAATAGATAACTAATAAATTGTAATAGGATAGAAATTATTATAAATTATTATAAAGTCGTGTTAGTCTTGTTTTAAGTGATAATAAAGAAAAAATATATTTAAAATGCATTGTAAAATTTGAAATAAAATGTCTATGTGTTTCTAGTGAAAAATAAAGATATTGTGTTAAAACTCTATTTTTCACATGAAGTCATCGTTAAGTAGTAGTGATCATAGCGTATAATAAGTTATTTCACCGAGTGCAGACCGAACTATTTGACAACGATTGGTCATTGACGCAAAATATTTGATAAATTTAAAATATTAATAATCCATCCATTAAGAGCAAAATACGCCAAACAAAATATTGTGTAACGTCCAAGGATAAAGGTGTTAAAGGATTTTGTTTAGCTCATCTAATCACTTAAGCTTTATACCTCTGGCTTCTATCCGAGTTGAAATTATTGGATATAGCTATATAGATTTGTGTCCGAATTAAATTAATAGCTTTAGCTGTCTTTTCTATATCAATGGTGGTTTCGTGGCCAATACTAATACTTATCTAACTTAGTGTTGCACACGAAGGAAATGAAATAAACAGAATTTACTTTGCCCAACGTTATAAGACAAGATTAGAAGTCTGGAAAACGAAATATTCTATCTCAGAAAACTGTTTATATTTTTCTGAGATAGAATATTTCATTTTCTAGACTTCTAATCTTTACTTTGTTTAATTTGCTTTTTGTTAAACTGCAAAGAGATGAAGAAATGTGAAAAAAGATAAGCGAAATTTCATAGTTTTTGTTTTCAGAAAGACAAATTCTCATTTGTAGATGTAGATTAGTATGGAAAATATATTAAACGAATAATATTAAATTTGATTTTAAAAGCAATCCCGCATGGTGCAGGGTAGGCAGAGGGAACTGCAGGAACCATATGAACCTAATGTTAAGACACACCGTTGCTTAGTTCCTGCTTTCTTCGTCCCCACTTTTTGCCTTACAAAATACAAATATACTTTGAAGAATTAATTAAGTAATATAAACTACACTTTGGTTTTCTGACTTCTCACAGCAGATTTGTCTTTTGTATGTTAGCAGTAGCTTTTGTTGGACTCACAAAATTGTTTGTTTTTTTAAACTTAACAATTAGAAGCACTTGTAGCGGCCTTTTTAAAAAATATGCAAATTTTGTTCATTTTAAAAAAATATTTATTATATTAACTTTCTAATTGTATATTTTCGTAAAAAAATAAATAAATAGTGAGGACTGTCGTAATGCAGGGGCATAGCTTCTGTCAGTAATCGTCATGGTTTTGTGGGATCAATTTTTACTCGGGGAGAATGAATTATTTAATTTTCTCTCACTACACACGACAGGCGTGGCGTTGAATTCCTCCACGCAACACGCAGTGTATCAAAAGGCAGAAAGCGGGGAACGGAGTGTCTTTACACTGCCTACCCTAAAAAAATAAAAAATTAAAGACGTTTTCAATTTACAACAAAATACCGACAAAACAACAACAGCTTTACAAAATGTCATAAAATATAAATTAATATAAATTACTAAGATTAAAAATAATTATTTTTGTTATAGTATGATATGTATTTTTAAAATTTAAATAATATTACACAGAAGCATCAATATATTAGGGCTGAGATACTCATTTATTCGGTACTAAATTAACCGTAACTGAGCTTTAGTCAATAATTATTATTTAATGTTCAGAGACTTTGGTTAGTTTGATAACTTTAGAAATTATCGTTGGATTCTAAAGCATAATCGTAGTATTGGGTTAAACATGGCTTATACCAGCTTGTATTTGTATAACATAAGTTAATAAATACGTTTCGAATGTAAATACATCGAAGGTACACAGGTAATGAATCGAATTTCCGGAATGGCACTTACTGTGCTGCTTTAAAGTATAATTAACGGTAATATTATTTTGAAATTTGTAAAAAGTCAACAAAATGTCTTGACGCAAGGTAACAATGTCTGCATTAAGGATCTGTAAGGTCTAACTTTCACGATGTTACTACTCAAACGAATATATAATATTCAAATTCTAATTAAACGACGCTAAGTTAAGTTGATGTTTATTGTAATTATATTTTACTTATCGTAGCTAACAATAGAGTAGTTTCAATTTTTTCATTATATCAAAACTATGTTTTAGATTGTTTAATTGGGGCTTATTTGTCATGTATATTTTTTTTTATTTAGAAATGAAATTCTACTCTACAGACACTTGGTCCGTACCCTAGAAAAATCCATTTATTATAAAATCGTAAAACAAAATATTATCAAAATTTACAAAATATTATACTACTATACTATACTATAGCTTCACGCTTTATCCCGCACATGGCAGGGTACGCAGAGGGAACTGCAGGAACCGAGGGAACCTAGTGTTAAGTCACTCTGTTACTTAGTCCCTGCTTTCTCCGTCCTCGCATCATCGCAGATGGCGCAGATGCGTAGCGTCAGCCTGTAAATGCGACGGTTTCTCGGTCGTCGATTCCTATTCGGAGAAGGTGGATTGTTTGATGTCCATTTACTTTGCTCTGGCACCTGGGCAAAGTGTGACATTGATTGGTCCATATTCTTACTTATGCTATTTAAAAATAAGTATAACATTTGTACGAGTACACTACACTAGGTAACAAATATTTGCAGTACGATTAAAATATACTGGTGAAATAGAGATTTGTCACTAAATCTGTATTTTCAAATTAAAGGCAGTAAATAATTAACTTTATATATAATAAGAAAAATAAACCACTAATGCTTGCTTAATAGAATAGAAGTTTTAACTATTCAAACTGTAGGTTAAACTAATATTACTCTGTATCAAAATAGCTGAAAGCTATAGCCAAAGCTTTACAAAGTATTTCTATTTGATTGCCATCTATAGTTCCTGTTTTACAATGAATGTTTTGTGAATAGATTTATTTGGTATGAAACTTTCAATGCTGATCAAAAAAAATATATAAATTGTAGTCACAGTTTGACAAAATTTTGGTGGTAACAGTTATAGAACCTTATTCGGCAAATTTTATACAAATAATTAAACATATTGAAACTGCAGTTAATTGACTTCAACACAAAAATAATAAAGTTACTTTTCCCATTTAATTAATATTACTGTACTGATGATTGTAGTTTCTTTTGATTTTATAATATAATTCGAATTCTATAGAAAAAAAACAACATATTTTGAGAGCAGTACTACTCATAATCGTAGAGAGTTTTGCATTTATTTTCTTATAAATTACAAGTTTTCCGATTTAGCCTTAGCTTGTTCTACAGTTGTACAAGTTATCTCATTCGTAGGCAAGTTTCATTATTGTAGGTCACTTGAACTTGAAAACGACAAGACGAACATTATTAACATTTTAGATTTTGTATGGAATGAAATACACATTACACATATTTGCAATAATCTTATTTACTTTATTCATAAAAATGAAATTTTCGTATGAAAGTTTCATATGCATCGTACTTTATATAAAAATAAACCTTAAAAATAATAATATTTCAAATAGTTTTGCGAAATATAGAAAAACTCTTAATAAATTGTAATTCCTGGAAAATATTCGGGAGCTTACTGTGCACAATATGTTTTATTAACATGAATGTGTACAATTGTAGAGCAGATAAGTGTATCGAATTCAAAGGAGCAAACATAATTTGTAGGTATATGGAATAGAGGTGGAAAATGCGAGCAAAAAATGACATTTGCAGTATATTTATAGAAGGCTACGCAATTAAGGTTCGCATATTACTAAAGGCTGTGAATGTGTAGGTCGATATTGAAATATGTATTGTGATTTGTGAAAAAATGTCGTTTGATGTCACTTTCTTAATTTTCTATTTTATTTGGAAAAAATATTTTTGCAACTACATGGAATTTAATTATATTTACACTATACTTCACTACTATTTTTGTAATACTTGTGCCAGCCATACTTGGCAATATCAATCTCGCTACGTGTTTACAACAGAAAGTTTATAGCATTAATTTTTTTAAATTACGAAAGAGAGACCCTTCATTAATCTGTTGACATAAAATATGAATGATAGGATAAAATTAAATTCCAGAGAGAGCTAAAGATACTTCTTAATATGTTTATTGTAAAAAACCTTTTATAAGTTTATTAAATTACTCATAACTTTTTCGATCTAATTTTCGTTAATATTTAACGTACTTGTTTTAATTTCCCAAACTTTTTAATGGCTGTCCACGGGAATAATGTGTTGCATGAAATTAAATGGATGAAGGTACTCTAAACTTTCCAACAGTTTAATTACTAACATAAAGTTAGCCGAGGCAAAAATATTATACCATAGCTAGCGTTTACCAAACATATTGCCTGCGAGGTTAAATGTAAATAACTAACCGTTAAATTCAATTACTTGTATTCTATAAACGTATACCTTGCTCGATAAAAGTATTATTTAATGATTTGTTTGATATGAACAAACAATTCCATACATTAGATCGCTAGAGCCTAAACTTTTATACTAAAACTTCTATTTTATATATTTGTAAGTTCGATAAGAATACCTACAGACATTGTATAATATTATAATTTTCTTTGTGAAGTCAAATTAGAAAACGTTTGTGTAAAAATATTATCATTTTTAATTTAAAGGAAACCTTGCCCGGGGATAATTGGTTTTGTTTCATTAGAAATGTGACTTTATGAATAATTAATATATTAAGAAGTTAAAGTATAAACACACCGTTGTAGCAATATCGGAGCCAGTATAAGTAATGCGGACAGACGGTTATAATTCTGAGTTCAATGGGCTTTAAAGTATTTGAAAGATTGGACTTACTGTATAGCAAGTATGTGTATACTTGGAACACATAGGAGATTCATGGCCCGTGAAGTGTAAAGATTTTAGAATTTGTAGCTGGCTATACAACCCTGAGGCCTAGCTACCCCTTTGGGCAGAATAATGAAGTTATGTTATGAAAAAATAATTTCATTATTCTGCCAGTCATTGCCAATTCTATTATTAAGTTCTTAAAAGTGTTTTATTTTTATTTAATTATTATTATTTTTTTTATTTCTAGTAACGATGTTTTTGTTAAACAAAGCTACTTTCTAAGATAACAAAGAACGATTTTCAACAAATGCTTGCTGGGTTTACTATAATTTATTCACAGACAATTTGGCTTTAACCCTTTCGTAAGCACAATATCGATTGAAGATACTAAACGAGATCTCACTATTAGTAATTAAAATGTAATATTTACATGTGAGCCTCTCTTTGGGTTTATCAATACTAAAATAAAATGAAAAAGCCTTTTTCATTTCATTAATATAATAAACAAAAATAAAAATGAACTACAATGTGTTCTAGCTCTTGTAGTTAAAAGGAAGTGTTTAGTTCTGCCATTCAACACTCAGCATCTCGATTTCGAACAGAAGCGGAAAACGGAACGTTTTAACACTGTGTTCTATATGACGATTGCCAAGCATAAACACTAAAAGATTTATGCAAAAATATTATTGTATTATTTAAAAAATTTGGTTGATGTTTATCAACCAAAATATACCATACTAATACCACTACAAAACCTATTCAAATTTGCGAATGGTGTAGAATAAATAGGTAAAATATATTGTAGTCTCCTTCGAATGAATGAAATAAAGGAAGCGTAAATTGCAAATCAATAAATTATAGCTTCACGCTTTATCCCGCACATGGCAGGGTAGGCAGAGGGAACTGCAGGAACCGTGAGAACCTAGTATTAAGACACTCCGTTTCTTAGTCCCTGCTTTCTCCGTCCCCGCTTTCCGCCTTTTTCGAGGCATTGCGTGTTGAGTGGCGGAACTCAACGCCGCTCTATGCCTAGTTTGCCAGAGCGAAGAAAATGGAAATAGAAAAATCCATCTTCTCCGACTGGGGATCGAACCCAGAAACCGTCGCGTTACAGGCAGACGTTACGCCTCTGCGCCACGACGGTCCTCAATTATAGAAAGCATGATACAATTAATAGCTCATATAAATGTAAAATAAGGTTCACTTTCGCAAATAAACATGCAATCATGAAAAATTAAGAGTGAAAGACCTAAAATACATAATTATTTTTTATAATAATATTTTATATATTTCTATCCATTTCAAAGTTCGAGCTGGCCTGAAATACTTCTACAGTTTAATTTAAATGAGAGAAAAAAAGAAATTTTCTATAGAATATTTGAAGTCATTCATAAAATCTATTCGACGTCCACTACCGCTTTATCCGCATATAGTGAGCAATGAATGCTGTATATGCTGTATAATGCTGTATAGCTACGTAGATTTATTATTTTGAGAAAGTATAAAAGATACTTATGTCAGATTTATGAAGACGTAGATCTCGTGAATCACCTTAGCTTATGTTCTTAAGAAAATGAAACGTAAGCAGTTAAGTCATTTATCAAAAGAGAATGTATTAGTATTTTAAAATCTTTCACAAATGTATTTAGGAGTAGTTTATTATGTACCAAAAAGTGCTTGTCATTGAACACCGAGAGGTCGTATTTGAGTCGTTTAGTATTTTTATTGCAGTCATAGTGGGTCTTCTCTTCAGCGATCACACGTAATGTTTAGAAATATATTACATTGTACTAAGTACATTATATAAGCAACAATGTCATGTGACAGTTCTAATGTGTCCCAATGGTATCTTCGATTTACCATAACACTGTAGGAAATGATAATGGTAATAAAATAACTGTACGAAATATATGGAACAAGTTACAACGTTGCGGATCGTTGTAGTGCAGAAGCGTTGTGTCTATCTGTAAATGTGACGTTTTGAGGGTTCAATTCCTACTCGGGAAAGATGGATTTTTCTATTTCCATTTTATTCCCTCTAGAAACTAGGCAAAACGCGGCGTTGAGTTCCGGCACTCAACATTCAAGGCCTCGAAAAAGTCGGAAAGAAAGGACAAAGAAAGCAGGATTAAGGAACGGAGTGCCTTAACCCTAGGTTGCTACGGTTCTTGCAGTTCCCACCTGCACTGCCCAACCTGCATGTGCAGGATAAAGCGTGAATTTAAAAAAAGTTACATCGTTTCTTTTTTAAATTCTGCTTATTACAAGCATTCCTTTGTTAATTTGACCGATTACGAAATTAGGGATAAATTTAAACATACAGTAGAAATTTAAAAAAATAGCATACAGTTATGGTTAAGTGGTAGGGGTCATGTCTTAAAATAATTATTCCATCAAGTGCAGACCGAACCTACAAGCTTCGTGACTACAGCCACACGTCGGTGCACTTGGCGACGATTGGTCATTGAGGCAACATATTTGACAGATCTGTGTATAAATGAAATAAATCTGTGACGTTTTTATATCATTTTAATGTATCTTCCCATACAGTTTATAATTTAAATAATTTATATAATAACCTATTCACTAGAAGCAGAATACGACAAACTATTGTGAAACTTTCAAGGATGAAGGTATTAATGAATTTGTTTAGCTCAACTAATTACTTAAGCTTTATACCTCTGGGTTCTACCCGAGTTGAATTTATTGGATATAGCTATATGGATTTAAGTCCGAGTAAAATTAATATTGTCCTTTGGCTTTTCCAGATTAATGGTGGTTTCATATTCAATACCAATAGTGATTTAAGTTTTTTAAATATATAGAATTTATTTTGACCAACGTTAAAAGACAAGACTAAGAGTCTGAAGTGTAAAATATTCAATCTTAATGAGCAAGTGTACAGTTTACTGCAAAAGCGTTTAAAAATTGTTTAAAACCAGGTGAGAATCGTGAAAAAAAAATTAGTGAAACCCCTAGTTTTCGTCTTAAGAAAGACAAATTCTTTTCTGTAGATGTAGATTGCAGATAAGATAAATTTTTAATCTGATTTTTTATTCCTGTTTAAAATGAAGGTATAAATGAATAAAATTTACAGAAAACGTAAGTATTATATTATTACTGTATGTTCTTTTAACATTTTCGCTATTAATTGGTCTGAATTAACCAAAACTGATCTTTAGTTAATAATTATTATTTTGGTTTGGTTAGTTTTATAAACTTGGTTTCTAAAACATAGCTTATGGGAGAAAAAATATTTAGGTTTTAATTTTTATTCAATAAAATTATTTAAATTAACTTCCTAAGTGTATATTTTTACAAAGTAAACTAAATAATGAACTTATAGCTGTCTTGTGCTTTTATATATAATAGAGTCTAGATGCAAGCTCGACGGTCTATGAGGTCAATTTACTCGAGAAAAATGAATTATTTGAATTTTTTTTCTCTACACAAGACAAAGCGTGGCGTTGAATTCCCGCGTCTCAAACTGCAGAAAGCAAGTAACAGAGTGTCTTAACACTGCCTACCCTGCTATGTGCAGAATAGTGCGTGGAGCTAATATAATTAAAAAAAATTGAGGATGTTTGCAATTTAAAACAAAATATCGACAAAACAAAAACCTTATAATAAATTTTGTAATAGATTAAATGTAAATATTTAATATGTTATTAGTTAATAAGTAATAGTTCAAACGTAATTATTATTATTATTATTATTATAGTTTGATATGTATTTCGGAATTTAAATAATATTACACAGAAGCATCAATATATTAGGGCTGAGATACTCATTTATTCGGTACTAAATTAAACGAAACTGAGCTTTAGTCAATAATTATTATTTAATGTTCAAAGGCTTTGGTTAGTTTGATAACTTTAGGAATTATTGTTGGATTCTAAAGCATAATCGTAGAATTGGGTTAAACATGGCTTATACCAGCTTGTACTTGTACATAAGTTAATAAATATGTTTCGATTATAAATATATCGAATTTCCAGAATGGCATTTATTGTGCAGCTTTAAACTATATTTAATGGTAATTTTATATTAAAAATTGTAAAAAATCAACAAAATATCTTGATGCAACGTAACAACATCTGCAATAAGGATGTGTAAGGTCTAACTTTCATGATTTTACTACTAAAAAGAATATATAATATTAAAATTTTAATTAAACGACGCTAAGTTAAGTTAATATTTATCATAACTATATTTTACTTATCGTAGCTAACATTAGAGTGGTTGCTATTTTTTTTGTATAAACCACGTTTTAAATTGTTTAATTGGGGCTTATTTGTCATGTATAAAATTGAGACCTATGAGCACTGCGTCCTTTTCGGGCGATGACCTCTAGAATATGAGGTCAACGTCCTGTTCGAATTTAGATCAAATACTCCGTACATAATGCGTATATATTTCATTATAACCCTTGAAATGTAATAGTTTATCGTATTTTATTAAAACTTAATTTTTATTAATTGGCACAGAAACTTTAACAGAAAACTTTGTTCTCTACCCTCTGTTTTTCGCCACAATAACACGTTATTTAACAAATTGGGTGTTTTAATGTTCATTTCACATTCATTGAGTGTAAACCAGGTGGTTCGCTCGTCGCCGTAGGAACTATATATTCATATAATTGCTTAGTGTGTGCATATATACCGCTACTCAGTTTAATATTGCTTCATTTATGTGTATGAGTAATTATTAACACCGCAATATGACTGTAAAAACAACAGATGTTAAATTTTAAAATTTTGATGTAAATAAAATATTAGTTGATATATACATACTGCTCCGAAGATGTGCATGTACAAACAGACAAATATATGGATGAAAATTAAAGATAATCATAGATTAATATTTATTTTATGTTTATTTTTAAATCCCTCTGTATTATTTTTCGTAAAAATATTCAATGTATAGACATAATTTCTTTACTGTTTAACTAAAATATAAGTAAGTAACTACAACAATATTTCAAAAATACATAATAACATACATTTCGAAGACCGACTTCTGAAATACCAGTAAGCCATTTCAATTCCATTTCAATTTCACATGGAGTGGCATAGGAAGATTACGCTATAAGTTTCGCTATGAGCTTATGTTACTACGTGTCGGATGCGCCTTGACCCAGATAATCTGAATGCAATAGAACTTCAACATCAGATGAGCATTTAAAAATTTTAAATATAGGATCATATTGAATTTTTAATAAAGTGATGAGATATTAATAAGGTATAAATAAAAGAATTAAGATGTTAGGTATTGTAAGATAAAGTGCGACGTTGAGTTACGCCACTCGATATGCAATGGCTAATTTACTTATCTAATTAATAAAAACAAAAATCTAAAAAAAAAATCCTTATAAGGTTTAGGAGGTTTATCTCATAAAATTAAATACCCCTTCATGTTCTTAGAGTAGGTAGTTATGAGGTTACGATCAGACAGAATATATTAAAGCCGTCAAGCTGTGAGGGGTGTTAATGTAGGGGTTGTATATCGAAAGACTTTAATGTACCGCTCCCGTGTCTCTTCTACTTTATTACACCACCAATGGTTGGAACATGAAAAATAGTGTAAGAAAACCTTATTTATTTTTATATTGCGTAGACTTTATGCTATTAGAGTTTAGAGTATTGTCTCCAAATTCCAATTTAATCATTTATTGTAAAGTTACAACTTTGTCCCTAGTGACGAAATCCTGATTTATTTCTAAACTAACACAATAATTTAAATAAAAGATTAATGTTTTAATTGCTATATTTTAGCACTCGTCGCTTGACTCGCGCGGTGAGTTCACGCGTCTACTGTTCGTGCATACTTGTGTGAGTTAAACGACATGCTAGTGGTGTGAAGCAGTCGATAAACTTAATTATCGACATAATACCACTTTAACTTAAGATGGATAAATTCCTAGAAAAATCTTCATCTACAGAGAGCTTGGCCACGAAGAGGCCAGCTGAAGACCAGATATGGAGAAAACCAAAAAAGATTATCACAAATCTCAAACAACTGCCTCTTAAGGAACCGGTGAGTACCTCAAATCGGTTTAAGGACCTGCCAAATAACCCAGATGCCGCTGAAGGTCACGATTCTATGAAATGCCCTTCTTTCGGACGTAGAAAACCAAGTCGGGTTCCTCCAATCGTGCTTCAAATCGGCAAAGAGTGGACTCATAAGACTATTATGGATACTGTGAGCCGCTTCACAAAAGAGTTTTATTTACAGTACAGAAGCGAAGGTAAAGTAGCGATCTATTGCCACTCTAACCAAGGTCATAAAACGCTCGTCGATGGCTTAAAAACTGAAAAGTTGTTGTTTCACACGCATTCCCGAAAGGAAGAAAGAAAATATAAGGTAGTGATTCGAGGACTCCCAACTCAAGCAGTTGACTCGGTCAGTAAGGAACTTGCAGATCTTGGGTATGACGAAGCCGTCGTATCAATTTTGAAACGTTCGTCGTCTATCGTAAACCCGTCTACGTGTTTACCTATCTTAGTACAGCTCCCCAGTGGAACAGATATTAATAAATTCAAACAAATTAAATTTCTATGTAACTGTGTGATAAAGATAGAAAGATTCAAACCTAATAACAGTTTCGGTACCCAATGCTACAGGTGCCAGCGATTTGGCCATGCATCTAAAAATTGTAATCTCCCTGAACGCTGTGTAAAGTGCTCCGGTGACCATGGTACCAACAAATGCACTAAGAAAGACAGGACCAGCACGGTTCAATGCTGTAATTGCAAAGCAGATCATCCGGCTAACTACCGTCAATGCCCAGCAAGAATAGAATACTTGCAACGCTTAGAACAAAAACAAGTGAAGGTCAAGTTAGATAAGATGCATGTTGAAGGCAAAGATTTAGACCAAAAAACAATTAAAATCAAAGAAACTACAATACCTCAACCACATGTGAAAATGATTCCAGTAAGAAAGCACATGCAATCCCAACAAAATCAGCGCTCTTGGGCTAGCGTCGTATCAGCCCCAATGGACACAAGAAAAGATGCCTATATTTCTGAGTTTGAAATAAGCGCAGGAACTGACGAAGCAACCACCGAGATGCTTCACATTCTCAATATTATTAAAAACATTAAAACGCAATTCAACTCATGTCCCACTATGATGGATAAAGTAATTCTGGTGCTCACTTACTTAGGTCACTGTGTTTAAATCTTCTAACATGTTACGTATTTTGTATTGGAATGCGGATGGTATTCGTGAAAAGTTATCACAGCTTATAGACCTTGCTGTTTATAATTTGTCTGCGGATATTATAGCTATAAATGAAACTAGGATTAGCAGCCGGGCACCTCTTCATATACCTGGGTTCAACTGTTATCGTCAGGATAAACGCCAAGACGGTCGAGGTCAAGGCGTATGTATCCTAATAAAATGTAATATACCACACATACAAACCACTGTCCCTATTCTTGAACACATGGAGGCGGTGGGTATTGAAATTACTGTGTCTTCTCAAAAGGTTTTAGTATTTTCCGTATACCAATCACCCAATCTTGATATCTCGATTAGGGATCTTGAAATGTTGTTAAGCACTGGTGCAAGAGTGATGTTATTAGGTGATTTTAATGCCCGTCATCCCCATTGGTGTAGCATTGGTGACACTAATCGTCGTGGTGAAATTCTTTTTGAACATATGCTTGATCACAACTACAGTATTTACGCGCCACCCGTGCCAACACTCGTACACTACTGCGCTGGCAATAAATCATCGACACCAGATCTAGTTGTAGCTTCTAACCTTCTTGATATCCATGATTTGAAAGCAATTACTGCTCTTTCATCCAACCATTTGCCGGTTGTATTTTCTTTGTTCGGAACAGTCGAAAAGCAAACATATATGCAGTACAAGTATGGTTCTGCCGACTGGCATAAATATCGAACTTATTTAAATAAGAACATATCCTTAACAAATAAATCATTTGATTCTGTTAATATGATTGAGGCTGAAGTAGCAAAACTAACTTGTGTGATTTCCGAGGCTAGAGAAAACTCAGTTCCTAAGGTTAAAGTTGATTATAAACCTAAACCACTGCCTAAATTTTTGAGAAAACTTATTAAAACCAAAAATAGACTTAAATCCCGTGAATTACGTGCTAGTAATGTTAATGAACGTAAAAATATTAGATATGATATTAACTACTTACAAGACAGAATAAAATTAGCAGTAAAAAAAGCATAATGATAATATCTGGTCTAATAAATTATCAAAAGCTGACAATTCCCATACCGAGTTACGGCGTATCGTTAAGTCTCTTAAAAACCAATCAACTACAATACCTCCCCTAAAAAAATCGAATAATCAACTAACCAAATCAGTTACTGAACAGTGCAACGAGTTAGCGAATACATTTATAAGTAATATGAGTCTCACCACTGAATGGTATGACGATGAAGTCTCTTCTCTGGTCTTGTCTTCAATTGAAATAATAAATTCGACTATTTCTGATGAAAGCCAAATACAATTGGTACGTCCACGTGAGATAGCCCTCCAACTACGCTGTCTTAAGAACCGGAAGTCACCTGGTTACGACAACATACATAACGTTCTTTTAAAAAATCTCCCCCGCAAATGTATTGTTTTCTTAACTAAACTATTTAACGCATGTTTAAAATTGTTTTACTTCCCCACATCTTGGAAGTCAGCAAAAGTAATTGCCCTGCCTAAACCAGGTAAAGATCATTCACTTGCCGTAAATTATCGTCCCATAAGCTTATTACCAGCGCTTTCTAAATTATTTGAACGCATCATTTATAAGCGTTTGTTAACTTGTCTTGAGAGTTATTTTATTCCCGAGCAGTTCGGGTTTTGAAATTCACATTCAACAATTTAACAACTCGCTCGCGTTAGTGAACATATTTCACATAACCTGAACATGAAGCAATCAACTGGCATGGTGCTACTTGATATCGAAAAAGCATTCGACACTGTCTGGCATAATGGCCTGTTTCATAAGCTTCTAATGTGTAATGTACCTGTCATGTTGATTAAACTCCTCCAGTCTTATCTTTTAGACCGTAAAATGACTGTACATATAGGATCAACTCAATCTGACTCATTACTGATCCCTGCCGGAGTGCCCCAGGGTTCTGTTTTGGGGCCACTACTGTTTTTGGCTTATTTATGTGACATACCTAAGCAACCTCGAACCAGTCTAGCCTGCTTTGCTGACGATACTGCGTCGTATACTTCGTCAAACGATGAAAACTTAATTATAGGTAGGCTCCAACTGTCCATAGAATTATTGAGTGACTATTTCAAAAAATGGAGATTGAAGTTAAACGATTCCAAAACCGATGCAATAATGTTCTCTAGAAAGCGTAAACCCCCTGATCGCAAATTGGTTATAAACGGACATCACATACCATGGTCTAGAACTGTTAAATACCTTGGCATTAACCTTGATACAAAATTAAACTGGACCGTTCATGTTGAAAAAGCTAAAGAAAAAGGGCTTATGGCATTTGGTGTACTAAGTCCAATTATGAATAGAAAGAGCAATTTAAGCGCTAGCACAAAATTTAAAATATACAAAACCTTAATAAGACCATGTTTTACTTATGCTGCACCCGTATGGAGTAGCACTTGTGAGACCAATATACTAAAACTATAAATTTTGCAAAATAAAGCCTTAAAAATTTCATATAACACTCCATTTTATACAAACCTCAAAATTCTTCATTTTTTAATTATACTTCCGACAATAAAAAAAATCATTTTAAAACAGACGTTAAAATTTTATAAATTTACCAATATTAACCACAAAAATAAATTAATATCAAATATCGGGTTATCACGATTATCGACACTGCCATATGTCGATACTTACAACCGATACCGCCTGCCCCATCACTACGTGCTCGACGACACGGGCCGCAGCGACGCTGCGCTTGCGCCGGTTTTGTGAATATATCCGATATTTTCGTTTGTTGCAGGTATCTGTGACTGTAACTTTAACGAATGCCATACGTATTTTATTTTCTTTTTTATTATGTTGTATTTGTGCTTTTCAAATGTATGTTAATTATAGTGCTTAATGTGGAGAAAGAATTATATGTTAAAAAATGTGTCTGGTACAAAAGACGCATTAATTGTGTTACTGGATAAGTTTTGGAACTGATTTATGTTTAAATTCACGTTGTAAAAAAAATCAACCTGTTAGTACTGCACCAACAATTTGTTATTAAAAAACTAAATATAGGTGTTTTTAGCCTGCATAGTTATAATATATTCATGTTCTTATATTCTGACTGTGTCTGTAATATAATGATTGTAATTTTCTTTTATGTTGAATAAAGATATATATATATAATTTAATCAGCGCTTTCCGCTTGGAAATATATTTTGTTATGTTTCCTGATTCAACGAAATTTAGTAAAGTCATACCTATATTTAAATCTGGTAGTACAGCAGATCCCAACAACTTCAGACCAGTATCTACCAGTAATACCATCGTTAATTAAAATTTTTGAAAAAATGATATTAAATCAAATATTACTGCATTTTTTTCATTGATTTTTGAAATGAAAAGACGACTAAACGTATATGACGATGTAAATATTGTCTCACAAATAGTACATTGGTTTAGTGTTAATAATTTACTACTGAATAGTATAAAAACTAAATGTGTATTATTCAGAACGCTAAATACAAAAACTGTTATAGCCGATGTACTTTTGAGTGGTGAAACTGTGGAACCCGTCAATTCTACGGTATTTCTAGGTATTGACTCTAAATTACAGTGGGGACCTCATATTGATGAATTGGTGAATAGGCTGAGCTCAAAAAAAAATTGATTACTAACTGATATCGGCTCGCCTTGTTTTTGACATGTCATATGGCATTTAGCTTTGGGGTAATGCGGCCTCTATTAATTCCATATTTGTCCTGCAGAAGCGGGCTATTTGCGCAATCTATAACCTAAATAAAAAAGATTCCTTAAGATAAAAATTTAAGGAAATAAATATAATGACCGTTGCATCACAATATATACTTCATAATTTAATGTTTGTAAAAAAATATTTACGATTTTACTAAAATCGGTGATGTACACAACATTAATACAAGAAACAGGCATAAACTTACCGCGCCTGTAACTAGACTACATCGCATCCGCACTTCTTTTATGGGAAAGTCTGTATGCTTCTACAATAGGATCCCAGAAAACGTCCAAGATTGTTCTATATCACAATTTAAAAAAGTTGTGAAACGACGTTTGTGTGTTAAGGTTATTACTATATTAATGATTTCCTAAATGATACCACGCCTTGGAAATGAAATGCTCGCTCCGGTCTAGTTTAAGAGTATCGTTGTCAATAATAAGAATTGTGAAATTGTAAATATCTGGAAAACTAATAAACCAGAAAAAAAAAAAAACAGATTAAGTCCCACTGAGTTTCTTGCGCCGGTTTAGCGAACTTTAGCGAACCGGTGGTAAATAAAATTAATTATTTGACGTTCAAAAAATGAAGCTTGTACTTCTTATTTTGAATAAAATTGTTTGACTTTGACTTTGACTTTGCACCATGGTCATGCAAAATACGATATTTTTGTAGTGTATTTATTTTTTTTTTTTTTTTTTAGCTTCACGCTTTATCCCGCACATGGCAGGGTAGGCAGAGGGAACTGCAGGAACCATAAGAACCTAGTGTTAAGACACTCCGTTACTTAGTCCCTGCTTACTCCGTCCCCACTTTCCGCCGTTTTCGAGGCATTGCGTGTTGAGTGGCGGAACTCAACGCCGCGCTTTGCCTTAGATGCCAGAGCGAAGAAAATGGAAATAGAAAAATCCATCCTCCCCGACTGGGGATCGAACCCAGTAACCGTCGCGTTACAGGCAGACGTTGCGCCTCTGCGCCGCGACGGTCTATATTTTTGTAGTGTATTTATTTGGAATATAATTTAATCTTTAGCAGATAGAGAACCGTACTTAATTATTTGCATAAAAAATGGAACAAATAATTGAATGCTAACTACTGTAACTTTCGTGAAGTAACTAGAGAGAATAATTTTTTCAATATTTCGCAGAAATACAAAAATATACTCTTTGAGTGTCATGCTATTTTATATAGTTAAAAATACAATGTAACTAAACTTATAATCAAAATAAATTTAATATGGCAATGAATATTGGCACAAGAAATATAAATATAGATGTTCAGATGTTTGACATTACAAGATATCCTCAATTTCATTTCGGCGGGATAAGAGCCCGATCGTGACGTTCAATTAAAATCGAGATTGGTTGTTCAGATGCGGTATTACAGGTCTTATTTGCTGTATTAAGAAAATAATTGGAGTATATTTTCTATTTCGGAGGAAAAAGACAGATATATTTGTATAAAAATGTTAATAATACTCGATTATATTTGATGTTTGGGGATCGGGTGTGCTTAGAGTGTCCTTCACCTTAAAAGGGCCACCCTTGTATGACCTGTTTACGCTCTAATGATTTTGCCATTTTTGCAAGGAAGGTAGCAACAAAAGTGCTAACTAGTAATACAGAGCTTTTTGATCATTTCTATAACTTTTATAAAATTCTAAGCAATATGAGTGTTGTTTTTATAGATACATACTTACAAGTATGTGTAGATACATAGATACTAGTATTTTAAGATGTAGTACCGTACCGTACCGTAGTTCTTATTAATTCGTTAACAATAAGCGTTACAAAAATCGTTTTATTATAGGTATATATGTCATAAAATCATACAAAAAAATTAATAAAATTTACAAAATCAAGTACGTTAAGTTCTGCTATGTCACAGGCCAAACAAAAGTTTATATTTCGCTCTAGATGTTAATGACAGTATCATGTGAGTAAGTTCATGGCCGACGTTAACTAGTGCTCTTCATTATTCCCATATTTCCAAATGACTGACGTGAGCACATTAGCTTACAATGTGGTGGAAAATTTAACGACCTGATGACCGGCTGTTATCAATTTCATGATCTAAGTGTATTTGTAGATTTTTAAAGAAATTATTATTATTTTTTAATAATTTAAATTATATTTTAGTTTAGTACTTTTAAAATTATAAAATGAAAATAATTGTTCTTTGAATGATCGAGCCAATGACCACTGCATTTACTTTCAGATGTCTGTCCCATTAAGACACGATACGTACTGTTCGCCTCAATACTAATAAATAAAGGAAGTATGTTATTTGTAACAAAATAATAAACATACATACAGAATTTAAATAATTTTCATAATTCACATAGTTCTTGGCGTAGTAAAGTAAATGTTCTTTTAATAAGCTAGCTGCTTCACTTCCATATATTTTTTATTCAATCCTGTTTTATAATGGGATCACACTGTCACATTAAATTAGCTTAATTCAATTTAAATATGTTCAGCTTAACAATATTTGTTAATTAAATACAAAAATTAAAACTCGAACTTAATTGGCAAACTTATGACTACGTTCTTTTTACGTCTATTGTTACATACACAATAAATAGTTGAAATAATATTACTTTTACGCGACTGTATGTATGTGTATTGTTCCTCTTTGGTGTTGAGACCAAATGGGGTGACTTTCAATACATTGTCATAACTTGAGTGTCACTAAATATATGACAATAATATAATTCTCTACAACTGATTTCCCGCAGTACTGCCAAAATATAAAAAAAACTCCATGTGCAAATAGATACTCCTGAATGATTTATAGATTTTCTTCATTTTTTCATATAAGTTACAGTTTAATAAATTATAATTAAAGCGACTAAAATGAAATGCATAAAATCAATCATTAAGTTTTTCCAAGATGGACTGTGAAATTTCAAACAAGTACTAGAATTATCAGCAAACGCAAGTTAGTATCCCTAAAATTCACTAATTACCCCTAAAATTCTATAAATCAATAAAAAAACAAATTAGCATTTAATTCAAAACAAAACAACGGTTCCAGAATGCTCTAAAGGATTCAAATTTTATGACTGCTCAAACGTTTAGATTTGCTGATTGCGTAGTTACTATGTTTGGGAATATATTTATATATACACTTCGGACTTTCGATTTTTTTGATGGATGGATAGACGTACAAACGTACATTCGGATGACACACGAAAGCAAGTAATAAAGACCGACGAAATTAACTCAGTAAATGACAGATATTGTAGATATGTACTAATGATGTAACGAATATCATTTTTTAAAATTCGCGAATGCGAATGCGAATATTTGCTATCGACATTCGCGAATGCGAATGCAAATGCGAATATTCAATAATTCTTTTAAATCTGGCGCCAATTGTTCTCGGTAAGATAGCAATTTGGACGTCCGTTCCGTTGTTACTTATTATACTCATGAAAAATTTTTATATTAATAGTTTATTGTAAGAGAATAGTGTATTTTTTCTGTTCAAGTAGATGATTATATAACATTAAACACGTTTTTAATGTTATATAATCATCTACTTGAGTAGTAGTAGTAACTGTTGATAAAGCTTTTAAGAAGAGAATGAGAATTAGTTTTTGTTTGTTTAGATTGCATTACAAAATTGTTTCATGAAATATAATGAAGACTGATAATGTGATTACGAGATTAAGTTACTATCTCTCGATCTCGATCTTAATAACGTATTATTGTCGTCAAATTTTAATTTTTCTGATATTCATTATTAGCAAATCATTCGCAAAGATTTTCGCGAATGCGAATACGAATGTGTAAAAATATATATATAATAGTCGCAAATGCGAATGCGAATATTCGTTACATCATTAATATGTACTAATATAGGGCGAACAAATAGGAAAGTAAATTACATCAATTTTTATACTTGTTTGTATATAAATAAGTAAAATATACTTATTTTACCACCATAAGCAAACAATATATTTTCAGAAAGAGTACGTATAAAGAATTCATAAAGTTACGTGAGTGAATATAAAATATTTATAAATCATAAACAAAGTAGAACACTGTATTTATGAATCTTTGGCTGTAGTATATTTATGTAGTAATATAGTGTGTTGAAAATAATTTTGTTATATATTATTTATATTATTTATCTAAACTGAAATAACACTATACTTTGAACATTTTATAGACAATGGCGTACCAGATACAAAAGGTGAATATTTCTGTGATATTATAAAATAGTTAATCCATTCAACCACTACGCTAGTAGTGGTAAAGTGTATGATTGTAAGGGTTCGATTTCTTCTCAGAAAAATCAATAATTTTATTGTACCAGACCAGTTATAATGTCTCTCAACTCAATTTTTCTTAAATCATCTATATACATTATTCACTCATTTAGTAAAGACAAAACTAGAAAATTGTTAGGATATAGATAAATAGAAAATTGAAGTAGTATGTATATGTAAGGGAGTTTTGTAATTAATATGCCATGTGTGGGATAAAACGTGAAGACAAAAGAAACAACAAAGAAAAAAAAATACTAATAAAATAATAATAAATTAAATTAAAGAAAACTGTCTGTTTTTCCATTTCTTCTTCTCTATTAATGTTGTTTCGAGCGTGCCAATTACGCCAATGTCACGACGAATAGAGAACGCACAAAGGAAAATGTACGGTAAAATAACAGGTATTGTTACATAATAGAAGAATGCATGTCTAAAAGAGAAATATGTCTTTTTATCTGCCTCATGGCGAGATTATCTGTACCGTGTATGTCGGCGCTAGGCCAGGGTTTCGCTGTTAGGAGTCCATTTGTCACAATAAAATGACAATAATGTCTATTGGTTTATTCTCAATAATCGCTTAAATTGTATTGATTATACTATTTCCAAAGACAAGCAGGTTTTACAGATTTCAATAATTACACATTAATTCAATACTAAATACTTTCGTAACAATAAAATTATTAAATGTATATTGATTTACGCCCATGCTGTATCAGAACATCCTCAGAACTACTGGGACATATTTGATAATGGTTGACATATCGCATATATTAAGCCTGCACAGCCTATAGACGACAATTGATTTTGAAAACTATCGTACCTACGGTAGACCCACAGTAGTTTAGCTTATTTATGTAAAACAATAAAAAACGCCTTTAATAATGATGAGCGTGACAAGATTTGAAGTATTTGTTGACGGATCAACTTAGTTTACCTAAACAAAAGAAAACATTTTAAATGTGTGTGTCTAACACTCATTTCCTTATTTTTCCTAATAATCTTTGAAGATAATGGCTGATTAAATGACCCACAGCGTTTAGCGGCTTTAAATTTTTATCATAACTAATCCGGTTATCTGGCTGTACTTAGAATTATTTTAGTTTATTGTGCTGTTGAATATTTAAATTACATGTAAAAAATCACCCTGCTGATTCACGTCCACCTGCAAATAAACCTGCTACTATATCTAATCCTGAAATACTCTTTACCGTCATTAATGCTAAATTGAGATTTTTTTTTTTTTTTAGCTTCACGCTTTATCCCGCACATGGCAGGGTAGGCAGAGGAAACTGCAGGAACCATAAGACCCTAGTGTTAAGACACTCCGTTACTTAGTCCCTGCTTACTCCGTCCTCACTTGAGAAAATCTTTGATATAAATTGTAAACAATAATTGATTTATTATGATCAGTATGCTTTAAAGCTGTAACACATTGTTAAATAACAATATTACACATTGTTAAATAAAATTAAAATAACAATATTCACTGTTGGCAAAGAGGCTGATGTGATAATGAGATTATGAGGAAATAAGATACAACGGAAGCAATATTTTGCAAACATACACTCATCTGAAATCTATTACAAATTTTCATAAAACGGTTTAAAGTGCCTTCACTAGGCTGCTTAGTTTCTTACTAAGTATTTGGTTAGTTCGTTTTCATTTATTTTAAATTACCTAATATGATAATAGAAACATATATCATAAAAATATATATTTATAACGTGTTTACATTGAACGTTCTATTTAGTCCAAGTATATAATTATGTTAGATATGTGATTTTAATTAAATTTTAAATAAATATTACAAATGCATAATAATAGCGATAACCTCCCGATATCGACAATTTTATTAGTCGAAATAATTAGTCAAGCCATTTTAGCATATATTTTTCCTCCATAGTTCGAATAATAAATTAGACTTCTGCGAAGAAGAATAAGTTGAATTGAATTATTTATTTTAGCTCCAAATATATAAAATAAATATTAACCTTTTTATCACGAATCAAAATTCGCCTTAGTCGATTTCCTCCATAAATCGAAAAATCCATAACTTAAATTTATGGTGTCACTTTGACACTTAAATTCTATTTCACAGGGAAATATATATCAAGAAATGTTGTCGTTAATATTTAATGCAATATTTCATTAAATTAACTAAGTTTAATGAACTCTTCACTAATTGAATGATTATGTGTTTCAAATTTATTTGATGCCCACAATTATCGAGAAAATAAGACCAAACACAGTGATGAGTGAGACCAACCGCAGAGTAAAAACTAAGTTTCTTCTGTCTACCTCGCTATAAGCGGAAAATACCGTAAACTAGTTTTATATACAGAAATGAAGTTATTTTATGTGTTAAGACATATATTTACAATTTTAGTCAAACTAATGTCAGCAACAAGAATATTTTTACAATATAAATTACATTCTGTACTTTCACAATCTTGCGCAATTTCTGCGATAAAATATATATAATATACTCCTTTATTTTTTCCGTCTAAGCTCCATAAATATCGATAGCGGTCCTGGATCTCAACATAAAAATAGTATTCGTATTGCAAAATTCTTTAGATTTATATTTAAAAAATTGACTCTCGCGTAAACCATGTTTTTATAGTCTCTCTCGTCTAAGACAACCCTTCTTGTAAGACATTCCTAACTACATAAATAATATTTTATTTATTAACAATTTATAAAATATATCCCTACATTTTTTGATCAAAAAATCTAAGTCAAAAAGAGGAGTAAAATTTAACAAGTAACATATGTAAAGAGTAAATTACTTAATTTGATTACATATATAACTATATTGTGGTTTTTACATCTCTCATCAAGTGAATATGTTATTCTAACAAAAGCTATTTTTCGACTCACATAAATTTTATTTCAGTCAAATAAAATGTAAATTTAAAAATATAACCTAATTTATCTCAATTATAGTTAATGCGGTAAGCTTTCAATTTTGTCTATCGCTGTGCCTGCACGACGACGCTCAAAGCCTAATAGCGCTTAAAGTGCTGATGCCGAGCAATAAAATTAAGGCCGTACATTTCTAAAACGTCGGCGTTCGATGATTATTTTTGCGTTTCATAAAAAAAATATATAATTTATAGACGAAAAAGTAAATTTTGTTTTGATATATTACAAGTTGTTATTGTATCCAGATACAACCATGTTTGACCATTTCGTGATGTTTGCAATATATTTCTTCTGACATGTAATTTATATATTCAACAGTAATAATAATAATAAGATAATTAAGCACTGTAAGTTCTCTCTTTTTGCAGACGATTTAAAAATATACAAATTAATTGATTCTCAACTTGACGTAGCCTATATGCAAAATGATATAAACAACATAAATGCATGGTGTAAAGACAACCTGATGGATTTAAATGTTGGTAAATGCTCTTATATAACATTCACTAGAAAGAGGAAGCCAATTGTAACATCTTATAACATTAATGGAATTTCTCTTATAAAAGTTAACGAAATTCGTGATTTAGGTGTTATAATTGATAAAAACTAACATTTGTGTCCCATGTAGACCATATAACAAAAAAATCTTTGCAAATGTTAGGGTTTTTAAAACGCAATACAAAGATGTTTAAAAATCCCCACACCAAAATTACATTGTTTAACGCATTAGTACGTAGTCAGTTAGAATATGCTTCATCGATATGGAATCCAACTTATAGTATACACAGTCAGCGCATTGAACGAGTCCAGCGAGTGTTTACTCGTTACTTAGCATTTCATTCTCATAAAATATCATTCAGATGCCCGTACGAACAACGTTTAATTCATTTTGGCATGAAGAACCTGCATGCTCGACGTTCAATTCATGATTTGATCATTATGTTCAATATCATAAATGGTAACATTGATAGCAGCCATCTACTAGCTCAGCTTTCTATTTCAGTACCTAATAAACTTCCTCGTCAACGCATTACTAAAATTTTTTACCATCCAAGAGTTCGTACAAATCTAGGTGCGCATTCTCCATTTGCTAGGATGTGCAACTTATATAACTTCTTAAATAAAGATATAACAGATTTGGACATGTTTCATGATTCATTTTTTAAATTCAAACATACTCTGCATAAATATTACTCTCTAAAACTGTAACTATTTCACTTTTATTTTATGTGTAGTTGTTTACATAACTTTATATATATAGTGTTGCCTTTTTTTTTTTAAAGTAGTAATTTAATTAAGTTATATTAAGGTGTTATCGTTGTTATAAAACTACTCAGACAATGTTGTGAATACCTGTAATTGGTGTACATATGAAGACCTGATACTTTTGACTATTTATTTATATATAATTGTTGCATATGTGTACTGTTGGTGTTCCTAAATAAATAAATAAATAAATAAATAAATAAATAAATAAACAGTCGAATACATTTAAATAATTCTCTGTACAGTATACCTGGATTGCCGAATTAGTGTCTTATAACAAAGATGTAACGCCGCTGAACGCTCTGGGACATTTAATTAGCCTTTGTCTCCAAAGCTTATTAGGAAAAATAGTGAAAAAAGGATGGTTGTTAAGGGATTATAGAACATAATTTACTTAGGGACACGCAATTTATTATATTTATTAAAGTGTAGCAAGGAAACGATCTATGATGACCTAAATAAATTTAAAAAGGGTTCAGTTTCCATATAATTGTACGTAACTCAATGAGGGAGCTGGAACTAGTATTTGGATATATTTATATAAAAAATTGTCAGATCAATGGGCAAAGAAGTAGATGCATTCATGGAATCGAACCCTTACAATCATATATTTTATCACTGCGCTGCGATTATGTTAAAATAAATGATTAACAAATATTGACAATATTATAATACAACAGAAATGCTCATTTTTTGTAAGTCTTTTTTTAAATGAAAAGTAACTCAATAATAAACTCTTTATTTAGATATATGTTACTTCAGTTTAGATAAATAAGATAAAGTATTTTTCTTTACAGTATGAAATATACTACAGCCAAAGATTCATAAATATTTATTCATAATTCTACTTTATTTTTTGATTTATACATGTTATATTTTCATATACGTTATTTTATGATTTTTTATATGTACTCTTTCTGTACATAAATTGTTTGCTTAAAATGGAAAAATATGTATATGTTACTTATTTATATACACAAAGGTAAAACATTTTGATTTAATTTACTTTCTTTTTTACTCATCTATATTACTTGTTTTTTACTTGAGTTAATTTTGCGGTCTTAGAATATTATTTGATATTTTTTTAAATAAATTGTTAAGACAACGGGTTTTAATTTTATTTCCAGGTACAAGTTTTAATTTTTATATTAATCGACAAATATTGTTAAACTCAACATGTTAAAATTCAATTAAGATAATTCAATGTCATAGTGCGGTCCCATTATAAAACTGATTTAT
The DNA here is from genome assembly GCA_037178615.1 of Dione vanillae. Classification (NCBI taxonomy): domain Eukaryota; kingdom Metazoa; phylum Arthropoda; class Insecta; order Lepidoptera; family Nymphalidae; genus Dione; species Dione vanillae. The sequence goes on along the minus strand of JAZFAU010000097.1, from coordinate 423,211 downwards.
AATTTCGCACTGGCTGCGAATAGAACGAAAATTAACGAAGGTGAAGCAGCCAGCTTATTAAATAAATTATGACAACTATTTAAATTCAGTATTATACGCTTATTAAACAGTGTATTTAATTTATTTTAATTGTGATTGAGGCAAATGCACGTAAAGTATTACAAGGGGACATCTGAATGAAAATGCTGTGGTCATCAGCTTTATTTATAGAAGTAGGTATATTTAAAAAAGTAGATATTTAAAAAGGGTGGTATTTTTTTACAAGATACATTTAGGTTACGATTAACACTGTTGTAAGTATTTACTTTCCCCAAAAGCCTTTAATCTGAAATTAATAAGCGCCAACCATCATGTCATTAAATTTTCCACCATATTATAAGCTAACGTGCTCACGTTAGTCGTTTAGAAATACTGGAATAATGAAGAGCACTAGTTAATGTCGGTCATGAACTTACTCACATGATACTGTCATTCACATCTAGGATGTCATATAAACTTTTATGATTTGTGACATAGCAGAACTTAACTTACTTGATTTTGTACTTTTTATTAATATTTTTTTGTGTATAATTTTATAAGATATCTATAATAAAACAGTTTCTGTAACGTTTTTTCGTTCACTAATAAATTATAGCTATAATATTAAATATTTTTATACTACCGTAAAAGCCAACTCATACACGCTAGTATGTACGTACCCACATGCACAATACTCTTTCCGCTTAGAATTTTATAAAAAATATAGAAATGATCATAAAGGTATCCGCCTTTGTTGTTACCTTTCTCTAGAAACGTGAACAGGTCAAACAAGGTGGCCCTTTTAAGGTGAAGGGCACTCTAAGCACACCCGATCCCCAAACATCAAATATCATCGAGTATTATTAACATTTTCATACAAATATCTGTCTTTTTCCTCCTTAAAAAGTAGTAAATAAGACCTGTAATACCGCATCTGAACAACCAATGTCGATTTTAATTGAAAGTCACGATCGGACTCTTATCCCGCCGTTATAGCGGTCATAGCGAAATGAAATTGAGGATATCTTCTAGTGTCAAACTTCTGAACGTCTTTATTTATATATCTTGTGCCAATATTTATTGCTATAATAAGGTTTTTTTTTATTATAAATTTAATTATAATAAAATATTGTTAACTATATCAAATTAGCACTATATTTATTAAATACTAGCTTCCTGCCTGAGGTTTCATCTACTTACTTGCAGTACATGATTGTTATTACCACAAAACGGAGACCACGACTTGGTAAGAGATGTCTGTGCAGACAATCAGCCATGGGGTTCCATCTGACACAGGAGGAAAAGTGAATGAACTGTGTGAAGAAGAGAAGAACTGCAATTCTTGTAATTCCGCGAAATATTCATGGAGAATATTCTCTGGTTACTTTATGAAAGTTATAGTAATTTGTATTCAACTATTCTACTATTTTTAAGCAAATAATTTAATACGGTTCTCTATCTGCTGAATATTAAATTATATTCCAAATAAAAACTCTACAAAAATATCGTATTTTGCATGACCACAGTGCAATAAAACAAAAACGTAAAGCTTTGCGCAAAGTTAAAGTGGTTTATATGTATGAACTTTGCTTTGCAATTCAAGATCAAAATGAAAATTTTATAATTTACTTCATAATTTGACAATTTTGACAAGTGAATTAAGAAATATAATTACAATATCATCTTTTTTTAGATAATATCTTGTTAACACAGAATCTATTGAAACGATTGGCTATATTAATCAAATAAGACAATTTATTTTGTTAAATAGTTACGTTTCCTCAAAAGCGAACCAAATATTTGAATTAGTTGGAGTGTTTGACAAGATAACAACTTTTCGAAACGAATTTGATGTTAAACCTTTTAACTCCAATGAAGGTATTACATTATGAAATATTTAGTGACTAGGAGCACATATAATACGTACATAGTACATATATTTATCTATACGAATACGTATACAAATATATATTCTGAAATTCGTTTAAATATGCGATATAAAGAATATTTTAAAAAAATTGTGTTATTTAGCTTTTAAAAACAATTAATACATGCTTCAAGTGATCATATATAGAGTAATAAGTATCTAGGTAAATAAACGTCAATAATATAAATATAATACTATGTTATAAAAGTAATTTTATATAAAAGACACAATAATTTATAGAAAGTAGCATACAAGAAAATTTTTAGTATTGTATCCTATTTGCAATTATCAATTTAAGATATGTACAAGATATGTGTATGTGTATGTTATACACATATCTATAACTGCAATAAGAAAAGATAGTTGTAGACTTTTCATTTTGCGTACAAAATTTAATATTCTTACAGAAAATATTTACCATAATAACTTGTTCAAGTGCAACAGAATCTTCATCTTAAATGTATTCTAATTTCAGTCTACTACTGTTTCAAAGTACATTTTACGTAAATTTAAATGTGTTGTAAATGGACTTACTAGAGTCACTACTATAATTATTCACAGAGGCGAACATTATGAGATTTCGAGTGACTTTTAAGTAACAAACTTGTAATTATCTTGCTAACTACTGTAGTAAAGCGAATGTAACCGTAGTGTAGTCTAAGGATATGTAATTAAAATGTTTTACCTAAAAAGTATATCTCCGTAATCGGTAATTAATATTTCATAATAACTAATATAATAACAACCAACTATTCCGTTTGATTATTTTGTGAAATCAACATACATACATGTCTTCATAATATATAGGTATTATTTTATGTGAATTATAAAAATTAAATAAAAAAATAAATAAATGTAATAATATTACATATTAGTTAATAAGTTAAAATTAAGTATACGTCATGATTTTTACCTTCAATTTAATCATTTTAACAACTAAAACATACAATTCGATAAATTTTATATCATAAAATCTCATGTTGGTTATTATAGTTATAAGCTAATTATTAAATTCTAAATAAGCCAATAAGCTATAATTACTTATTAAAATTACTTACAAATCATTATTAAATAATACAAAATATAAAATACAAGTAATATATAAAGCATTACACCGCCCAATGGGACTAGACTAGGCGGTACATACAAGGGTTGAGATTTCATCCTGTCTCGGAACCGCAGCGTTGCACGAACGTTATAAGCACGTTTATAAAAAGAGTTCAGCAACAACATAACGTACATAGAAATATATCTTAGTAAAATTTATAAGCATGATGAGGTTTTTGCAAAATCTAAGCTTAGATAAGCTCATACATACACGTATTCTATAATTATTATATATAGTATTATATTATTAAATATAGTATGATTTTTAGACTATTCCTAAAAATCGTACACTCATGTTTAACGATGTGCCTGTAAGCTTATTGAAAACATCGAGCTAGTCTTTCGTTAGTCTTTCAGTAATTAAGAAAACCAATGAATTGAAGTGAAAACAATATATTGCATAATAATATAATTAATGATGAAGCTTTAATGTGTAAAAGGTAAAAATAACTTGCTCATAACATATTTGAGATACTAAGATACGCATCGACTTACAAAAAATTATTGGATGGTCATAATTTTGTAAAAGTTTACTTTATGATTCTCACCAATCGTTTTTTTCTTACTGTAAAACACAACAAGAAAGATTTATTCAAATTCGTCCAGTAGATCAACAGATGTGAGTGTACAAACGAACAAACGAACAGACAAAAATTGAAAATAACATTAGACTCATTTTCTCTTACATTTTTACATCTTCATCGTATCTATCTTCATTTATTATAAAAATATTCAATGTAGTGATATATTTTTTCTTCTTATCATTATTTTAACTTTTTTTATTATATTATTAATACGTAATTATACAAGCAGGAACTAAGCAACGGAGTGTCTTAACACTAGATTCGTAAGGTTTCTATAGTTCCCTCTGTCTACCCTGCCATGTGCAGGATAAAGCGTGAAGCAATAAAAAATATAAAAAAAAATATTATTAATTAACATTCTTATTAATATATATTTATTGTTAATAATTAACATTCTTGAGAAGGTAGCACTTACTAACTTTAAATATCAAACGCATAATTCAGCTAGCTCAATCTGTACAAATAAATACATATATAGTGCATAAAAAAATATATTTGACGCTGATTTGAAATAAAAGTAATAGTAGTGCACTCCGATCAGTAAGTTATATGTTGATCTAATCTATAAATAATGAGGATTATAAATAATTAATTGATTTACAATTATTGTCCAAGACAGGTAATTACATTATAACTTTATTTATTTATTTAACTCTTTATTGCACACCAAATATACATAAAGATATAAAAAAAAATACTCTTTAAAACCAAATTGGTCAAGCAAAAGGCGGTCTTATGGCTTTATTATATTATATAACTATACCAACTTTATTATAATATATAACTAAAAAACAATATATACCTAAAAACTCGGGAGTCAATACTCTAATAGCGACATAAACATAAACAAGGTTTATTTACACTATTTTTATTTTACAACCATTGGTGGTGTAATAAAGTACGGGAGCGCATATTAAAGTCTTCAAGCGGCTTCCGATATACGACCCGTATATTAACACCCCTTACAGCTTAATGGCCAGCACTTTAATATTTTCTATATGATCGTAACCTCACAACTACCTAGTCTATGAACGTGACGGGGTATTTTAAATTTTAAAGATAAATTTTATGAAACTTACAAGAAATGTTCAAAGTTTTTTGTTTATATTTATTTGACAAGTAATTTAATTTAAATATTCTCTCAACTTTATGATAATTTTTGTAAATAAATGTTGCTAAAATTATTTTATTTATAATTTTATAGGTATTTTGAACATTTGATTTTTTTAGGGTTCCGTACAAAAACAAAAAAACGGAACCCTTATAGAATCACTCGTATTCCTGTCCGTCCGTCTGTCACAGCCAATTTTCTCTGAATCTACTTAACCGAATCAGGTGAAATTTGGCAGAATGGTGTAATGCACTGACCCGGACACAGATGTGTAACGTAAAAAATATTTTTTTGAAATAAGGGTAATTTTCGGGGGATAAATTAGGTAATTAAAAAAAATTTTGCGAACCTTACTGAGTCATATATCAAATGAAAGGACTTGTTATCAGGATCTCAAATATATATTTTTTAATTTTTTAAAAATAAGTAGTTTCGATGATATTCATGAAAAAAGCCGAAAATTGACTATTCCCCCCCCTAATCTCCGAAACTACTGGGCCGAAAAATTTGAAAAATTACCGAATATAGTTTATGGCTTGTGGATTACAGGAAAACCTATAAGGGTTTCATAAATTGAAAATAAAATGGTAAATTCGATAAAAAATATTTTTAGAGAAAAAACGTTTTCAGGGGAAATATTTCACTATATTGTGTACGGGACCCTTTCCACGCGAGTTCAACTCGCACTTGACCGGTTTTTTTTTATAAATAAATATAAATGCATACTACATTGTTAATATAATACTTATTCATATATGTATGTGCAAAATAAATATTTTTTCGAAATTATTATATTATTGTAATTGAATCCATATTTTCTAAAGTGCAAGAAACTAATGTGGGGACAATTATAAAGTTATTCTGAATTCCGAATTTAATTAGAGTTTAAATTAAACTTGAAATTTGTTTAGAAAATGCTACGTGGTATTTTAATAGCATACTTAACTTACCTATATTACTTAAAGTAGATTAGATACAAAGTTGTAAATACATATGTACATAGTATATAAAACGTTTAATTGATTCATCATAGCTTTAATCTAAAAATAGGTGAAATTATAACTAAATTAGATTTTTAATACGAAAAAAAATTTTTAAAATAAAGTTGTGCACTCTAGGGTGGGCAGAGGGAACGTACTCTTAAGAGTGTCTTAATGCTAGGCTCCCCTTCCCGTCTTTTTACTTACGAGATATTACGTGTCAAATGGCAGAGCTCAACGCCGCGTTTTATCTTTTAATAACAACTAACAATATCTCAGTGTTAAAAAAAATAATATGATCATTTATTTAAAGCTTTAGAAAGTTCATCTGAAAAAGTTGTATTGCATTCAGATTATCTAGGTCAAGGCGCATCCTACACGTAGTAGCATAAGTTCATAGCAAAACTTACAGTATAACCTTCCTATGCTATTCCATGTGCAATTGAAATGGGATTGAATTAGCTTACTGGTATTTCAAAATGTGGTCGTCGAAATGTAATTTATTTTGTAATTCCAATATCTCTTTAGTAGTAACTTATCTATATTATAGTGCCAAAAATAATAAAGAATTGTGTCTGTATTTTCAATATCTTTTACGAAAAAAATTATTCGTACAAAAACAAAACGAAGAGAAAATTAAATACTATAATATAATTCCAACGACTACGAGCAAACCACCTGGTTTATACTTACTGAATGTGGAATGTACCTTAAAACATCCAATTTGATAAGTAATGTATCATTTTGCATAGCTTAAAATTGTATTCAGAGTCCGCATTTATTATAAGTGCAGTCTAAAGTCAGAGGATAAAGAGCTGAGTGTCTTAGCGCTAAAACAAATTACCTACCGGTTGGCATAGCAAACTTCGCGTCAGGACACTCCGTTTTCCTCCTTGTGACAGTACTGGACATGTAAACAAATTAAGAATAAAGTTTTAAAATAAAATACAGTAAATTATTATATTTCATGGCTTTCAAGGCAAAGGCAAGTACTTGATCTAAATTCTGGGACGTTGAACTCTTATCCTAGAGGTCAGCGCCCGAGAAGTACGCAATGCTCGTAGCTCTCACCTTTACACCTAATAAATAAGTCTCAATTTAAAATGTACTTTCGATAAAATAAAAAATTAAGAGGTACCCAAATGAAGGCTAATATACGTAAAATATGATTATAAAAATTATCAACGTACCTTAGCTAAGTCTAAGTAGAATTTTAATATCATAAATTTGCTTAAATAAGCTTCAACTGTCTCCTGCATGTAGCAGTTGGGGTAGAGAAAACATAGAGTTAAGACACTTATTTTCTCGTTTTTCGTCATGAGTGCATAACCGCCCAAGAAACTACATCTCCAGAACATTTTTCTTTCTTTTATTTTTTTCTTTATCACTCACATTTCGTTGCCACTATCAGCATCTGTGTCAGGACTGCATTTTACACATTCAAAGGTGCAGATACACTGATGTGTCGCCGTCTAAAAAATGCAGCCAGGTAAGAAAAAATAAATTCAGTTGTAGAAATTCATTTTAAATCACTACATATACTTTGTATTGAATAATATAGATATGTAACTTAAATTTAATATAATCAACTTAGTCAATCGATAGCACTTTTGTTTCAAATGCTTCAAATAAATTTTGCAAGCTTCATAATTAATTTATTCCGTACAATACCTATGTACCTCCTATATGTTTACATTCTAAACAAGCATGTATTTATTAACTTTTGCTCAAATACAAGCTGATATATGTAAGTATGTTTAACCAACTCTACGATTATACTCTAGGATCCAACGATAATTCCCAAAGTTATGAAACTAACCAAAGCCTTTGAACATTAAATAATAATGATTGGCTAAAGCTCAGTTTTGATTAATTCAGCCCATTTAAAGCCAATAAATTAATATTCAAGCTCTTAATATACAGGCGCCTCTGTGTAGTGTCAATCCGGACAAGTTATATTAATTTATATATAAAAACATTTCCATAAGGTTACTAATATGTTGACGGTGTAGCATCATTCAACAATGTAACATATACCTTTTTGCAGTAAAGCACATAGCAAGGTTGGCAGAAGGAACTTAAGTGTTAAGAAATTTCTGATTTTCCTTTCCCATTCACATTTCCATTCCCATAGAATTTGTGTTGTAACATAAAATTTAATATGGTTTATAAAAAATAAATAACCCATCTATTAAGAGCGAAATCCGCCAAATAAACTATTGTGAAACTTCCAAGGATGAAGGTGTTAATAGATTGTGTTTAGCTCAACTAATTACTTAAGGTTTATATCTCTTGGTTCTAGCTGAGTTGAAATTATTGGATATAGTTTTAAGTCCGAGTAAAATTGATAGCTTTCATTGGTTGCTTTTTTATATAAATGGTGGTTTTGAGTTCAATACCAATAGTTATCTAACTTAGTGTTACACACAGAGCGAATAAATTATATAAATCTGATCTGACTAGAAACCTGAATTATCAAACTGCAAAAATATTCAAAAGACATTCATTGAAAAATCTGAAAATAAAATATGTAAAATCTCCTAGTTTTATCTTAAAAAATACGAATTCCCTTTTGTAAATGTAGATTAGTATACATAATATACTACTTGTATTAGAATTTTATTAGAATTATTTTAAACCTAATTTTGAACAATTTAAAATGATACCATACATAAAATACTCAGAAAATCTTACTACTCTATAAAAAGTCCAGAGAAGAAACAACTTAGCTTCCATGGATTCACCGTGCGGGTGCCGGGCCCATCGTGTTGTAGGAAGAGGAGCTCCGAGCAGCGCTTGGGACTTGCGACCCAAGTGTAGGTTTAAAGGGGCCCCTTTAAAATGCATTAACGCTCACCTTCACTGTCCGAGCTCCTCCCACTACCTAACCAAATTTTGAATGATTCTACCAAAGCCGCCTTCGAAATGCGTTCTAGAAATGAATTTGTGATAGTTCTAGACAGGCCGAGATCTTTTAATAAACTATAGAGAGATTTCGCTGTTATACCTCTCGCTCCTACTTCAACCGCATATAAGCTCGCTCTAAACCTATTCCTGGTCAGTTCGTTAGTAAGGTCGAAATACTTATTAAGTTTAAGGTGGTGACTTTTCGGGATATTTGTTTCCCACAGAACTGTAAGTTCTCAGGGATTCTATACTGTTTCTCATACGTGTCCATCACAAGTGTCCAATCAGGAGCTGGATCTAATATGGAGAATGGCTTTTGTGTAGGTTTTTTATAAGAATCTTCTTTCACAAACTCTATTGAGCGTTTGCTGGTTGTTATGTTTCTCTGCGCTCTTGCAACTGAAAGACTAACGGCTTCACGTATGATTTCTAGTACTTTGTCATGGCGCCGCGAGTATTGACCACTATCCAAGAGTACCCTACACCCCACCAGCATATGTTTAGCTGTCCCCACTGCCTCTTTGCAGATGTAGCAAGATTTATCGGTAGCTTTACCCCATCTTACTAAATTACTTTGATCTGGAAGAGTCATTTGGAACGCATTTAGGTAGAATTTTAGTAGTGCTGGAGACCAGTCGTGAATTAGGGTGCGCCATTTTAAAGCTAAAGGGATACAGAATTCTCCTACAGTTAGCCACTCATTTTGCATTTCTAAGCCCATTGCGTGCACCTTATACTTATCGTTCTCGTCTTGCCGAATAAAAGATTTTATTATGTCTGTGTCTTGGACTTTCCTCTTTGATCCTAACCCTACTTTACTAAATTGTGCTCCTATCATAAATTGCTTATGGAATTTAAGTCTTGACTCGAGCTCTGGGACACTTTTGTCTTTTGGGAGTGAGGTAACAATCTCATCCCGAGATTTTCCCAGAATATGTGTTTTGGCGACTCTTAGATGTTTATAGACCTCTGATGGTTTCTTTAATCTCAACCCAAAATTATTTTGGTCTCTAAATAAGGTTGAGGTGTCCGCCGAATGCGCTAGCCCAAGCCAAAACTTCAGCATCTTTATGACGCTTGCATCTAACTTTGCCAAGAGGGTTTTATTAAAATCATATACGAGGAAAGGCCAATTCAGACGTGATGTTAGAAAATTGTCGTAAATCCAAGCTTTCTTGACATTACTTATAGGTCGATGGTCTACCTTTTCAAGATCCGTCATAAAGCTGTCGACTAGTACATCTAATGATGGAGTTCGGCCTTTCGGCAGCAATGCATTCTCCGCCAATTTTTAGTCCCGGATCGTAGGAGGTATATTTTGTGTCTCGTCTTCCCAGACAAAGACAGTGACACTTACTAGGTTTTGTCCTCATTCCTTTTGTCCACGTGCAAAATTCGTCTACTTCATCCAATAGCAGCTGGCATTGCTTTGGATTTCTAGTGAGTATCGCGAGATCGTCCGCAAAAGCAAGAATAGATTCCGTGTACTTGTTATTGAATTTAAACCGATAACCCCATTTTTTCTCATGTTTTGTTAGAATATCTAGTAAAATATTAGTAGTGAAATATTAATAACTAAATATATATATATATATATATATATATATATATATATATATATATATATATATATATATATATATATATATATATATATATATATATATATATATATATATATATATATATATAGCTGGCATTGCTTTGGATTTCTAGTGAGTATCGCGAGATCGTCCGCAAAAGCAAGAATAGATTCCGTGTACTTGTTATTGAATTTAAACCGATAACCCCATTTTTTCTCATGTTTTGTTAGAATATCTAGTAAAATATTAGTAGTGAAATATTAATAACTAAATATATATATATATATATATATATATATATATATATATATATATATATATATATATATATATATATATATATATATATATATATATATATATATATATATATATATATATATATATATATATATATATATATATATATATATATATATATATATATATATATATATATATATATATATATATATATATATATATATATATATATATATATATATATATATATATATATATATATATACTTAGTTATTTAGTACTTAACGCTTAACTACGCTCACTCTCAGGATGTAATGACTGCAATTATTTGAGCTTTTACATCTTAAGACGTTACAAACCTTACGTTTTCATATATCTAGCTTTTTTAATAAAAATATTAATTTATAAAAATGTATGTTTTGGTTTTTTCCTAGTTACAATGTCATTAATCACTTCTGACGCACGCTGAGTTATCACAGGTTTTCCATGACTCGCTAATCTATCTAGTGTTTTTCTCGTACGCCCTTAATAACTAATCTCGTCAAACTTACACTTTTTCTACTTATACTAATATATTTTATTTATATATAAATACTATTTTCTTCTTATTTATTTACGTTACAAACTGTTTTTCTTTCCGTTGTGAATTCTTTATTTTTTTCGCAAATTCGTCGTAGCAATGTAATAATATTAATTATGTATAAAGTATGAAAATAATATTAAGTATGTTAGTACTTTCAGTCTTGTATGAGATAATTAATTCTTTAATGAAATTGTACAAAAAGTTAGATACAAGCAATATTGTAACTTGTTTTCCTGCATTCCGATTACCTACAGAGTTCAGGTAAATCAAAAATACTATTGAGACACATTAGAACTGCCACATGACTTCAAGTTGTTTAAATAATGTACTAAATAGAGTACATCGACTTTATTCTCAAACATAACATGTTATTATCGAACAGAAGACCACTGTTACGCCAATAAACATACTAAACGATTCAAATATACGATCTCTCGGTGTTCAACGACTATTAGGGCGCATTTTCATTGGTCGATAGGGCCCGCATTCGGGATGCGGGAAATTTCTGTAACACATGCCATAGGGCACGCAAAGTGTTTATTGATTTCACTGGTCGTCAGGGCCCGCATACGGGGTGCGGGTGATTCCTATAATGCATGCGATAAGGTCGTTATTCCGAATGTGGATATCACCCGCACACGTTTAATCGACCGAGTTATCGACCAGTGGATTTCATTGGTTGTTAGCTCGCATGCGGGTATTCCGCGCATTCGGGCTAACTACCGACTTATCGACCAATGAAAATGCGCCCTTACATTTAGGTTCATAGCACGTGATTTCCAATTTGTCGCGTCTGTTATGTACTTTCAAAAAAAAATTGCTAAAAATAATTACGAATCGAAATCTAAAAATCTATGGTGCATTAATAAATAACTAAAAAATAACCTTGCTTCTAAGTATATTTGTAAATGAATCAAAAATGAAAATAGTGATACATTCTCCTTGCTAAACGACTAACTGTCTACATTTCATTTCCTTGTGCAAAATTATAAAGTACTAAAAACATAAACTGAGAATATTTGTGAATTGCTTTGTAAATCTAACTTAAGTACCATTTAAACATTCTCAAAATAATAAATCTACGTCGTTATACACATCCGCATTCATCGCTCAATGTACGCGGATAAAGCGGTAGTGGACGTCGAATAATCTTATGAATTACCTCAAGTATTCTATAGAAAATATCAACGGTATAAAAATATATAAACATATTTTAAGTTAGTTAAAAATAAAAAAATATATATAGGGTAGCAATATTTCATGCCATCTCGTACTTGGTCTATCACGTATCCAATGAAATGGAAAAAAAAAAAATAAAATATTGTTATATAAAAAAATTACGTATTTCAGTTCCGTCTTTCTTAATTTTTCATGATTTCATGTTGATTAGAGAGAGTAAACATTATTTTACATTTATATGAGTGTTTAATGGTATCATATGGTCAGTTAATTTATTTACAAAGAGGGAAGCCTTTATATGTATTATGTACTTATAAATGTATATGAGTATTATAGCACCCTCTGATTTGCAATTTACGCTTCCTTTATTTCATTCATTCAGTAGGCGAGCAAAATATATCTTACCACTTCAACCTTCACCATTCGCAAATTTAAATAGTGTTTATAGTGGTAATAGTAGTTTTTCAAACAAAACTATATAATAGTACAATATTATATAATATATATTTTACGTTTTATTTAAATCACTTCTCCTTACTTGTAGCTTGGCACTGTCTTCGTCACATAGAATACAGTGTTAGAACACTCCATTCTTCGCTTCTGCTTGAATTCCAATTATTAAATCTTGAATGGTGCACTAATGCTGTCTTTTGAACATGAACATGGAAATAAAAATTTTATTTCGATAGGACTTAATGTACTGTCCCGATGTAGTCAAAATTGAACTACATTTTTGTTTATCAAATGTAAATGTAAATAAAATAAATATTTTATTTTAATTACTTTTATTCAGAACTAGTTTTGTATCTTCAATCAATATTGTGTTTAAATACGCAAGGGTTAAAGCCAAACTGTCTGTGAATAAATTACAGTAAGCCTAGCAGGCTTGTAGAAAATCGAGCTTTGTTGTCTTAGTAAGTGCTCCGCCTTAAGGCTCACCCTGTCGAATGAAACATTCTTACTAGAAGCATATATTGCTTTGCATTTAGGTATTGATATATATAACAATAAAACACTTTTAAGAGCTTAATAATAGGATTAACAATGACTGAATGACAAAACAGTGAAGTTATTTTTTCATTAAAGTCACTCATTATTCCTAGCGCAGTATCTGAAAAGAAATGAGCAGTAAACGCTCTCTACGGTCCCGGAATACATCTTTCGTCTCGTCTTCTGTCATTGACCTATTTATATATGTTGTCCGAAGTAGCCTTCTCATTTTTCTACGACTTTTCTCCGGTATCATTGTCAATGTGTTCTCAGAAGTCAATCAAAGTCTCCGTCTATATCTACTACCTCAGTTTTAGGTTTATTTTGTCTTTTTAACTTTCCTTCGGTCAGCCCTAATCGCCCAAGCAAATTTTCCTTCATTTTTACCCATTTCCTTTACTATTCATCGTTATGTTGGAAATAGGACCTCCTAAGAATATCTACGAGGATCGGTCTTCGCATTCACCTGGACAAGATCGTCTACTTGCAAGAGAGCTCGTCTGCGCTTCTGCACTGGGCCTTCGAATTGAATAGCAAGTGCGGTTTTCCAAATACATTGAAATACGTTAAAGAGACATTGAACATAACATAATATAATATAACATTATGTTCTAATCTTACTACAATGGCGTGTTTATCCTTTAACTTCTTAATTTAATATTTTTTACAAAGTGGCGTTTTCTAATGAAACAAAGCCAATTAGCCTCGGGAAAGGTTTTCTTCAAATTAAGAATGATAATATTTTGTACAAAAATTTTGTAATCTAACTTTATAAAGAAATTTGTTATTATAATTACAATTCTTATCAAACTTATATAATGAAAATTTTATTCCAAAAATCCGCCCTGACGCTCCATCTATGTAGTTAATACTAAACAAATCTCAAAATAGTTCTTTTATCAAGACAGGTATAGATTAAATGAATACCAGCAACCAAATTTAATGATTAGTTTATAAACATTTAACCACGCAAGTGATGTGTGTGTGTGTGTGTGTGTCTTTTACCAAAAGCTATAAGTATATTATTGCATCAGCTAACTTTATGTTATTAATTAAACTGGTGAAAATTTTAGAGCACCTTCATCCATTTAATATCATGCAACATTATTACCGTGGACAGCCATTAAAAAGCTTGGAATTAAAACAAGTACGTCAAATACTAACAAAAATTAGATCGAAAAAGTTATGAGCAATTAGAACTTTTGAAAGGTTTTTTACAATAAACATATTATGAAGAAACTTTTGCTCTCTCGGAATTTTAATTTTATCCAATCATTCATATTGTATGTCAACTGATTAATGATGAGTATCACGTTCTTAATTTAATTAAAAATTTATTGCGATGAACTCTGTATTCTGAGCCCGTAGCAAGATAAAAACCATTGCCAAGTATGGTTAGCAACCCCGAAATTTAGATTTATTTTACTAAAAACTTAATTTAATACCAAAATAGTGCAACGCAAATAAACGCAATATATCAATATGGCTATCACATAATCTTCTCACATTAAACATCGTTAAATCAAGCTATGTTTGCTTTCATAAAATAGCAAGTTCAGCCCCTGCTTCGACCTTACAACTGAAATTGCATACATGTCTCGAGAATAATCTTTGTAACTGATAACTATGAACTGTAAGATACAAACAACATAATACTTAGGAATCGTATTAGATGAAAATTTAAGCTTTAAAGCTCATATAAATTCACTATCAGGCCGAGTTCGAAAAATCACCAACATCATTAAACTACTTAGACAGTCAGCATCTCTAAAGGTCTTATATAACAAATATTTCACTCTTTATCAATCATTGATTGAATACTGCTTACCGTCATGGTACGGTGCCTTGAAATCTTACTTGATTCAGCTTGAAAGAACTCAAAGATCTGTCCTTAAGGTAATGTTGAGGAAGCCATTCTTATATCCGACTAGCAAATTGTACTAAGAAAGCAGCATCCTTAATGTACGTCAATTATTTATCCCTCAAAATAACACTTAAAGTACATCGGACAGTGGTACATTCAAAAGATCATGAAACTCTAATCCAACGTCAAAATTACTACATTCCATTGCTATTTAGTAAGTCTTATTTCGCTAGACGCTTCAGTCTGTAGATCGACATCTTAATATACAACAAGGTTACCAACGCTTGCGACATTAAACACTGCCCAATAGCTCAAGCTAAAACCAAAATTGTCTCCTGGCTTTAGATTATGAACTGACTGAAAATGTTACATTACACGTACTATAGAATTTAGCATAAATATACATTTTTACAACCGATCTCACAACACCACATAACCGATCGGTTTGTATGTGTATATATGTATGTATGTGTGTGTGTGTGTATGTACATGCTTTACTTCTTTTTTATTACAATTATTAAATAGAGTGTCAACCGTAAATGTGTTTTGTTAATTTGTACACTGGCACCCATGATACAGAAGATAAAAAATAAAAATAATAAAAATAAAAATATATTTATTTCACTTTTACATGTTCTTATATATATATGATATGAAGATTAAGTTACTAGTATGGAACTAGTACTTGTGTCAGGAGGCCCCGCTCTGCCATAACACTTTGTACATTTACACATATGTGGAAATAAATATTTAAAAAGAAATAAAAAAACAATAATTTCTTTACCTCTAATACAAGTTCTTTGTGTGTGTGTGTGTGTGTGTGTGTGTGTGTGTGTGTGTGTGTGTGTGTGTGTGTGTGTGTGTGTGTGTGTGTGTGTTCTTCTCTTCTGTGTCATCGTAGCTTAATGTTAGTAGCCAGTTATTTAATATTTTTTTGGACTGATTATCGGATTAATGTTTAAGATTTTATTTATTTTATTATATAAAAATCTTGACTGATTTGGAAGCTGGCAATTGCCAAATTTGGTTCCCATAAGAGGAATATAAGCTGTTACATATCTGTTTTTGCGAGTCACTCGAGAAAGAAGATGCTATTAGATAGAGAGATACATCATTCATTTTGCATGTAGACAAATTTTACTTGTAATACTTGTATAAGAATCGTTTGGTCTTGTGTGTTGCCTTATATATAATTCAATATCAGTATTATTATTTATTATTATTATTACTAATTACAAAAGTCACACTGCATTAAAATCCTACTTACAGGTCAGACTGCTGTAAATTGTTAGTACTTAATTACATGAAATATTATAAAGATTGTGTAAATATTTTATTATTTTACTTGTGAAAGTTGTTTACGCAAGTGAAGCTACATCAGCCTGCCTATTAAAACAAAATTAAAAGACAGTAAAAATCGTCGGACGTTTCGTAAATCTCATTACTTAGGAAACTCATGGAAGGTAAGTATAATAAAGAATGTTTCAAAGTAAAATTTTGCCTAAAAGATCAAAGAGTACCTTAATTTCGTTAACCAAAAATTATAATGTTATTATTGTGTAAAATTATCTTCTTCTATATAAATAAAATTGAAATGACTGTTGGTGTTTTCAAACATATATTATTATTACCCATTAAAGAAGATTAAAATAAAAAAGAAACATAAATGTGTTTGTTTGTCTTTTCCCTTGGACCGCTAAAGCCCATCTCCAAAACGGCAGCTTATATCAGTAGTTGATTGCTTTATACGATATTTTAGCAGCACTAACACACTCGAGGAGGATGGATTATCTCCAACCATTTTTTTCGGCTTGACAGTTAGTTAGCCTTTGCAGGCGAAGAGAGTTAGGCAAAGGTTAGCGTTGAGTTTCACCACTTAACACGCAATGCCTCGAAAGGGACGGATTAAGCGGGGAACGGAATGTTTTAACATTAAGTTCCCACGGCTCGTGTGGTTACCGCCTATCCTGCTACAAGCGGGATAAAGTGTTAAGTAAAAAATTGTGTTCTTAGTAAATACTATCACCTTAAAGATCACTAAAATACCAAATAAAATTTACTAATGTCTCGTAGGTACAAATGTTATTATAATTCGTTGTTCTTACAAAAAGGACGAAAAACTACATAAAACACACAGGGAGTACTAGAGTATTACATGTTAAAATTTATCTTATATGATACATTGATAATATCTATTATTAACACGAGGTTATAACTTTTATAGTTGAATGATAAACTATTTTATTAAGTTCTAAAGGAACACTTGCACTAAAACTACAAACTACAGTGTACCTAAATCTTAGAATTACCCTGAAGTTACCTTGTTACTCCATAGAATACACCTAGTTAACACCATGTCTGCTTCTATATTGATAGTTATAATTGGCAAACTGTTAAGGTAACATCCTCCAATTGGGTTTAGAGTAAATATGATCGAGATTTCACAATAAATTCACATGCAAAGTAAATATACAAATGTTTACAACATTGTATACGCCACGTAGACTATTACTTATCCCCGATTCATTCGTATATATACTTGTTTTATTTGGATTAATAAGTACTTATATATTTTAAAAGAATAACAATTTAGACACAATCTTATTTTTATAACGTCAATGTATAAATTTTAATCTCTTCATAAAATAAGTTATGAAATACACTAATTTTTAAAGTTTCATATTTTTTTATAAATCTAAATAAAAAAAAATAATCACGAACGTTGTAAGTTAAAAGCTGAATATCGCCAAAGCATAAACGAATTCCAATAACTTTATAACGAATTGCATTATTGTAGGAAACCTCAGCTTTTGAATTAACAAATCAAGTATTTGCTTTTTAATTTTCCAAACAATGATTTTAAACTATTTCCTACAAGAATAATAAGTTTAAGAATGTAATAATCTACCCTTTTTAAGTTCAACACACATAATAAGAGGGTAACTGCTCGTTTCTTGTTGTGATCTATTGAAAGGAGTACATCCAACTGAAGTGCTTGACATTAATTTCCAACTAGAATGACATTTTTTTGAACTTAGAGTAAATAAAATATAAATGTTCTTATTAATAGAGTTCAATAAATCTTTCACATATATTTTCTACTTCATAATCCTCCTTCGTTACGCAGTGGGCTAGTCAGTCAACGTCGGACGAATCACATACAACATAACACTCGATCTACACCCTTACTGTATCCACAACTATACTTTACAACTAAGATAATTCATACCCCTTAGGAAGATAATTTATATATCTATAACTAAGGGATACTAATATAATTAGGAAATAAGTTAAATTAAATGCGGTAGAAGTAGAACTAGAATCAATTCACTTCTAGAACGTGTTCCTAAGGTGGTACTAGAAGAATTGTTTCGAATTGGATTAGATAGAGAGCACAGACAGTGCAGGTGAGCGCTAATGGGCCATATGTCCCAGGCGCTGCTTTGATCTCCTCTCCAAACAACGATAGCCCCGTAATCAGCTTCATAGAATGCTCATTTTTTCCCTCCATAAAATATAACAATCAATTCTGTACAATATTTATTGTAAAAGTAAAACTTGTGATAAATTAGCAACATTGAAAGTTTACTAACTCATTAAATTAGCAACATTGAAAGTTACTATAACTATATTTGAACATATAGAAAAAATAACCGTAGCTTTTGATTTTGCGGCAATTTTCATGCTAAACACAATAAAAAAATAGGCATAAGTATTCATCTATCTCATTTTGTTTGCGTTGATAAAGAAATTTTATTTTTTAGTTTTATGAGGTTTTTGATTAAAGTAACTTATTAATAGGCTCCGATTTATTCCTTTTGAGTTACGGTGAAAAGATACCCACGCCACGCTGCCAAGTACAGAATTAACACAAATCCTTGTCAGTTAGCAGTGTTGTAGAAAAGCTTATTTTAGAAGCTTTCTTTAGTTCCTCTTGTATTTATACTGACTTAAGCTTATTTTTAAACAACACCATGAAACTGATACTGAGAATATAATGGGAAGATTATCTTTAAATTAAATATTTTTAGTTTAAAAAAATTATTAATTTTTAAAAAAATTAATAATTATTAATTTAGAGTTTAAAAAAATGTTATAAAACTGAATAATATGTGTGGTTAAAGATACTAGTGTCAGGAACCAGTTGTTTCAAATAAAAAAAAATATTTTGTGATTTAGATACACTGTCCCAAGTCTTAACAAATAGTCAATAGACGAGAGGACAACAATTCAAATATACAGAGCTAAAGAAAGCTTTATAAGCACATGTAGATACTCGTATGTATAAGGGTCAAAGTCATAAATAATTCATACTGCGAAATATTATAGACGCCATAGAATAGAGATGCAGTCAATAGAGACACACGAGTCCCAAGATTATATATAACTTGAATTTTTCACACTATACAAAACAGCAAAACCTCACGTATGATGAAATTTTATAAATGTACCCTTTAGTTGTCCCATTAGAAATTCACTTAATTATTTGGAAGGTAAATATAATAACTAAAGCTTCAAATATTCTAGAATCTTTATTTCTACAAAAAAATTACAACTTATAGAATTGCTTATTTTTAATTTCGACAACGTGCGTATATATCATCTTCTTCTTCTCCTTCTTCTCTTTAATTATGTCGCTTCGAGCGTGTCAGTTGAGCACAATTCACTTCGCCAATGTCATTGGATGGAGAACACACAAAGGAGAAAGTACGATAAAAAGAGATATCACTACACAGTTGAAGAATGTATGTTTAAAAGAGATCTAGTTTAAATCCTTCACCTATAACAAAATTACAGATATCTACAATATATATAGACAACAAATGAGGTTAGTAATAAAAGAGTATAAAGCATAATAAATTAATACAACCTCTTAAGTTTTCAAATTAGTCAACTGACAACGAGCAGAAAAGTATGCAGAGACAGCAATGTTTTACCGTTATTACCCTCTTTAAGCTCCAATAGCGTTTGAATCTGATCCTGAAATATTGTAGGGCACAAAAATTAGTTATTTGGGTCAAGGTTGAACAAGACACTAGTCAGCGCGCAATCATTAAGAGTAGGCCCGTTAATTAATTCTCTCTGACGATCATATATTGGGTAATGTGTATGTGGCACTTTATTAATTATTTAATATTTTGGCTTGCTCCCATTAAATGAGTAATTTACTACATGGATTCGTTTTAGTAGTCCTATTTTCTGCACTCACATGTTTATTATGAATTGTTAATATGGTTAATTTTTATTTTATAATTTGTATATTATTACCATTTGGGACAGCGGCATAACGTCTCACAGTTTATTTTCATAGATTTCCCTAAAAAATTATACACAAAAATATTTAGTAATAAAATTAAAGGTGAAGCCTTAGCGATAGTAATTAATAATTAATTCTTAAAAAATAACAAAACACAGAGTACACAATCGACTTATCATATTTTTCGTGAATCAAATTTTTGGCAACATTGCCAAAAATGTTCAATACTTAAGTACACCTATATTGATAGAGGTATCTGTGACCATTTTTGTTACTATCACGTACATCGTCATTCATGCGAATTTTAAAGTTATTGAAATATAAATTGAAACGTAATGATGATGAATCTGCTATCCAATTAGTTCTGCTAATTAACTACTGAATATATAGAGTTGTAACTACATAATAATGTAGAAAGATTCAATTTTCCCCAGTACACCACATTTTCGTAATGTTTTTTTAAAGGTTGTAATATTTCTATACAAGCTAAGATGAAATATTAAATATTTAAATGGCTTGGTAGGTATACTCCAGTAAAGTTGACAAATAGAGCGATATGACAGTCAGCGCCATCTATTGCCATTTCTGTGTAAACAAACCATAAAAGTATAGAATACTAAACCTTTATTTACATACATAAATTCAATACTGTAACTCACAAATTGTAATAGACAATTAAAATTATAACAGATGATCAATTTCTATTGTTGCTATAAAATAGAATATATTTAATAGTCGCAATAGAAATTACTCAAAATCTAAATAAAATAAATATTTAAGGGCGCTCCCGTAAAATAAACGCATATAGTTAATCGTCCGCATTTCCCAATTTTTTTTAGTTTAAAAAATAAAAAAAATCGTTTGACGAAAATTTATGTATTTTCTCTACACATTTCTTATTGTAATTGAAGATTATAAATAATGTTTTTACTTTTCATTGAAAATTTTTTGTTGTCAAGATACTGTAGTTTTTT
The DNA here is from genome assembly GCA_037178615.1 of Dione vanillae. NCBI lineage: Eukaryota > Metazoa > Arthropoda > Insecta > Lepidoptera > Nymphalidae > Dione > Dione vanillae. Next base: position 401,904 of record JAZFAU010000097.1, on the reverse strand, counting down.
TTATTATCAATAAAATAATCATTGATTTTATTTTATTCCGTGCATAGTTTATGGTTTAAATTTAAATGAAATATAAATTTAGTTTTTTAAATATTCTGCTTTCTAATAATTTTCTCGTAAATACGAATACACTACAGAATACGACAAAAACTTTACAATCAAACCGGCCCTACCTTCACAAATATAAGTCAAAGTTGGCCGCCCTTGGATGTACATATACACCTCGCTTTGCTTCACAAGGCAACCCTATTTCCAACTAATACACCTAAATGCAAATGATTTGAGAATTCTGAAATTAATCTATGTACATTGAATAAATTATTAATATTGTTGGGACGTAAATGCAAACATGACGTCATAACTTTCATAACTTTGACGACAATTTTCATTTTACTAAATTTTTGATTTGCGTTAATTTAAGTTTACGTTAGGTACTGGTTTAATTTAACAACTCACTTATGGTTATTAACCCCATGTATCGAAGACGGCTGTATATGTCCTTACTTTGAATGACGAAAGAAAAATTCTTATCTTTGATAGGCAATTCCCTATTCAATTTAATTCAGTTATTTTAAGATTAAATTTATTAGATTTACAGATGTATTTATGCTTTGTCAGTCTTTATTAATTTGTTTTTTTCTTCAGTTTTCGTTATTCAGCTTACAAAATGGAAAACTTCAAAACGTAAATGCAAATGAAACGTGACTCATCCAAATTTCACAGTGAGACTTATGTGAAGCTTACTAGGAAGTTGGTAACTTACTTATAGTTGAGAATTGATGTTTTCCTACGACTTGGTATGACAGATAACAGAAAGTTGATCATATTATGAACATTTTTTTCAATATAACCGAGACGAGGCAGAAGCGTAAATATTATACTAAAATATATAAACTCGTTATCTATCTTTATATAATATTTTTATGATTATTGAATTCAAAAGTTGGCGTTATAAAATGGTACGAATACGCCAATGCTCTCAAGTTAATAAGACCGCCCCGCAGTAGCCGTATGTTGCTTAGCAGGTAATTGGTCCTAACGTAGCAGTTTATTTTATTATACACTTTTGTAAGATGAGAATGTATAAATATCCTTTCTCCGCGTATACACGAGAAGTATTGTAATTAGTAATAGTGATTAAAGGAGAAAGATAAACTGTTAAGTATTACAATTAATAAGTAAGTATAAGCGTCTGCCTGTAAACGCGACGGTTTGTGGTTTCCCCGCTCAGGGAAGATGGATTTTTCTATTTCCATTTTCTTCGCTCTGGAAACTAGGCAAAGCGCAGCGTTGAGTTCCGCCACTCAACACGTAATGCCTCGAAAAAGGCGGAAAGTGGAGACGGGGAAAGCAAGAACTAAGCAACGGAGTGTCTTAACACTAGGTTCATATAGGTTCTGCAGTTCCCTCTGCCTACCCTGCAATATGCGGGATAAAGCGTGAAGCTAAACATAATTATATTAACACTTACATGGAAGACAGGCTGCGCAACACACGTATGTATATAGGATTACATTTAAAATATCATATGATGAAAGCAGTTTTAGTGATAATGTTATAATCTTAGTTCTCGAATCACACACAGAGTTACAATGTTGTGAGGCCAATACTAATTTAAATACAAACACTCATATCAATTAGTTTATATTCGTGCGATAATTAGAATAGAACTTTAAAATAGAACTCTCAATAACATCTCTTAATTTTATAAATACATCCTTATGATATGATCAAAAACAATATAGCAACTGAATCGTCTGTTCAATATGCGACGTTTACATCATAAAGCAATTTACATTATTATAAATAAGATTTTACTTGGCATATACAGTAATAATTATTAAAACTATGTTAATTTTATAATTAAATGAACAATGAAGTTATAAAAGGGTTAATATAAAGGGTTTAACGTATATCGTATTACTGTATTGAAGTTGAATATAGACTTTACATAATGAATTTATCACTTAATGAGCAATATTATTGTTAAAACATTTCTCGAAACGCTCGTCTTCAATTATTTCCTTTATTTTAGGACACAGAGTATACTTGATATCGATAAGCCCAGAATATCGCCGTATGGATTAACGGCATGCCTTTGATTTAATCCGTAGAGCCTTTGTGTGTTTATCCTGTATCTATTTGAACGTAGCTCTAGTCAATGCGCGGTAATGGAAGTATAAAGTGATACAACAAAAATCGATCTATCAAGAAGTATCTATAAAAGATGGCTTAGGTATTTACTGTAGTAAATATTGTGTTTAGTTACCAGTTTTTTTGTGTTTGTACTGAAGATTGTAATTAATATGTAAAGAGAATTGTATTTATATTAGTTTTTAGTGCTTTGACAATTGCTGAATCAGTTTAATATATATATAAATATATATATATATATATATATATATATATATATATATATATATATATATATATATATATATATATATATATATATATATATATATATATATATATATATATATATATATATATATATATATATATATATATATATATATATATATATATATATATATATATATATATATATATATATATATATATATATATATATATATATATATATATATATATATATATATATATATATATATATTTTCAATACTTAAAAAAATAAGCAGTTGTTAATTTTGCAAATTTTATTTAAAATAAATTTAAAAGTGACATAAATTAAAATTCATACCAAGAAATTTTATAAGTACAGTTTGGAATTAAGTATAAATCTACGGCGTAGCTCGTAGCTGCTACGAGATTACTGGACTTCTAGCTACAATCTGCAATTTTATAACAAAATGAGCTTGTAAATAAAATTTTGTTTTCCATCTACGATTATAACATTTTAAAGCTAAGATGTTTTATACAAGGTTCACAACTAAGACTCTTGTTCAAGAAACGATTTTCGTTTTATTTATGTGTAATTATTTATTTTACACTCCCTCGATCCATTAGGACATAGGTCAGTGTAGAGTCCTGCTACTCAACACACAATGCAAGGGCGAAGTTTTTTAACACTAAGTTCTCATTGTCTGGTTCTAATTCTCCGTCCAGGCTTTCCGTCGTTTTCGAGGCATTACTTGTTGAAAAAAAAAAATAAAGTAATATAAAAAATATGCCAAGGCGGCCTTATTGCTGGTACAAAGGAAATAGACGGCGGTGGTATAAAGAAAATAGATGAGACGAATAAGGTATTTTTATAAGGTATTTTCACAAGTTATTTATGTAGTCAGCGGAATGCTGTAGAGAGATTTTAACGAACTGAATAGTTAAAGTTTTTATTAATAATTTTTAATTCAAACTTAAACTTTTTACATACCAAAAAATAGCTAGACAATATCTTCCCATATTAGGATACACATATTATAAAAAGGTATCGCACGTGAAAATATCTTATCATTGGTAACAGTTCATGAATATCGTAACAATTTTACGGAAAGCGAGAACCTAGTACCACGATACTGGATTATTCGCTTTCTACCAGTATTCAAGACATTGTGTTTAAGATCTTAAAGGCCCTTATGTATTAACTATTATGGTGCCAAATAGATTTTGAACAAGATTTAATGGCAACATTTAAACAATTCCCAACAATATATGATTAGAACCTTTCTTATGAATTAAATGTATAATATTTGAGATCTTTTGTGTATTTTGAACTAAAGCTTGCGATATACCTTACATTTGCTGAATTGTTTAAGTTATTTCATTATTTTTAATATTAAAGGTGAAGCATATGAAAAAATATACTTTTTGAACATGGCATTAATAATAAATAATATATGTTATGTTAAGCTTCAATATGATACAGGTATGTTTTATGTATAGATATATAAATCTTTATTAAATTAAGATTGACTAAGCAGCATTCTTTGTTAATCCATCGTTATTTAAAAAAAAATTATAACAAGACAAGTTCATGTTCAACATTTTAAACTTATAATTATAGTAACGTTTGAAATCATTTATAAGTATATGCAAATATATGATAATTAAATAATATCAGGCACAAGTTAAGTAAGTAAATGTTTCTATGGAAATATACCAGTGTAAATTACATTATGGTAATATTACTATACATTACTCCAAAATGCTAGCGGCGCGCGATGCCATCATAGGCTTATGATAGCGGGCGGTTATCTATTAGTAATTTAATTTACTCTCCCAAGACTTTTGTCCTTATAGGGTCTTAAATATACATTCATTATTTATAAATAATTAAAAAATACATAGCGTGTATGTGTGTACTTTATTTCTTATACCTAGTAAAAAATAAAATTATACATGTATTAAATGTAGTAGCAAATACGCACAACCAAGTTTACAGTTATATGTACTAGCCTTACGTTCGTGGCTTACTCTATTAGATAATGCTGTTATTATTCGTAAAAATCGTATTTAAATCTGCTGTCATCAATTTTGAAAGGTCTAAGTGTAAATAAGTAAGTAGAAGAGTCTTAAACAGTACTCTATGATCCGACAAATTCGATAATTCCACGCTGTCCTTTTTTAGAACTATCGAAGATCCACTGAATAATATAAAAAATAAACATATTTTTATATAAATAAACCATAGAAATATGTTGTTTATGATTATCCATATTTCAAAATGAAACTTGCAACTTGCAGTTAAATCCCGTAGCTTGTAGCCTCTACGAAATAATAGTCGTACGATATTGGCCTTCTCAAAATAATACATGACCTTTTTTTTACTGTATGAAAATTGACCAATTTTACAGTATGAAACACAAAAGTTTGTATCGAAGGATTAAATTTAATTCATAAAGTTAATAAAAAAATATATTAATTAATATTTAATACTAAATAACATTACACACATTATGAAATTAGCATATACTACACATACTCGTCGTACATGTCTTCATTATAGACGGTTATTGATGAAGGGTGTGCCATGTGAGGCCTTTGAAATAATTTTACCCGTAATTAATTAATTAATAAAGTTGCTGATTACTTGTAAATATTTCGATGGTTAAAAAAAATTTAGTTTAAATTTCCGTCGAGTAGCTATCGTCATCCAGCGGCATAGCATGTGATTGAAAACATGAAGTTTTGTGGAATCGATTCTCATTGGTGAATTTCTTTATATTCGCTCTGGTAACAAGACAAGGCGCAGCTTTGACATCTGTCACTTGAAATACAATGTCCCAAACATGATCGAAAACCAGTCTTTAAACCAGGTTTCCCCTTACCTCTGCTTGTCCTATATGTTAAATGAGTTTTGAGTAAGCAAAATATTTATACGCTTAAAATTTGCTTTAAATCGTAATACAAGTAGACAAATGAGTGATTCAGGTATTACTTTCACGTAAATTGTGTATATGTATGGTTTACGTATACTAAGCAAACTCAGAAGTAAACCAACATCATCTTTGTAAAATTAACACTAATATTTAGCATAACTTTAAAAAGCAATTTATTTGAGTATACAAATTGCTTTTATTATAATAACATGAGCACATGATGACAGTTTCGAAAACCACATTATAAAATTATGCCTATATTCGATTTAATTTACATCCTATGTAGGCTACTTGGTAACAAATTTCATGATAAACTTGTCTTCTCTCCTTCCCTATGCTCTCCCCTCCCTATTTGGCCTCTTCTCTTCTATGCACGTGTCTGTCATTGTGTTCATTTTGTAATTAATAAAACTAAATATTATAAACATTCACTTATTTATGATTAATAAAATTAAATATTATAAGTAACTATTTTACGAAAATTTGTTAGTTGGAAAGTATATGTTCGCAAAATGTTACTTCCGTTGTTTCTTGTGTAGAACACAAAAGTGTGGCCTGTAATGTGTCTACTTATTTTTATATAACCACAACTTTAGCCAAAACGGTTTAATTTTTTATAGTATATTAGCTTTTACCTGCAGCTTCGCTAGTAGTAATAGAGAGAATAGAAAAAATGTTTTAATTCTAAGTAGAGAACGAACTCAGTTGAATACCGTTCCTATGATCGCATAGGAACGGTGTTCCACTCCAAGACCATGGTCTCAATTTTTAGCGATTTTATTTTTCAATTCAATATTGTAATCATAGTAGTCAGTTAAATGTTCCAGATCTTTAATACATCATGAAAATGCTTGTCACGCTGAAGAACTAGACTTATATTTTAGTTTAACTAAGGTCCGTTATCTTTTAATAATAGCTTCATGCTTTATCCCGCACATGGCAGGGTAGCAGACGGAACTGCAGGGACCGTGGGAACCTAGTGTTAAGACACTCCGTTCCTTAGTCCCTGCTTTCTCCGTCCCCGCTTTCCGCCTTTTTCGAGGCATTACGTGTTGAGTGGCGAAGCTCAACGCCGCGCTTTGCCTAGTTGCCAGAGCGAAGAAAATGAAAATAGAAAAATCTATTTTCCCCGAGTGGGAATCGAACTTACGCCTTTGCGCCACGACGGCGTTATCCGTTATCTAATATTCTAAATCTTAATTTTTTTATTGTAACAGAAAGTGCTTATCACTCTCAACGTTTTTTATTAAGGCGGCATTGTATTATATCACAAAGCTTAGCTGGATTGCTGTATTTCTACAGTAAGTGTGTCAGTTTTGAAACTGTCAGTTTGTTGACGATTTTGTTACATCATCATCAAATCTACTTTTTTTGTTAAATTATTGACCCCGTCATCATTATACAAAGTTATTTTCGCTTAAAACAGCTCCTTTACATTACAACAACTATAATAGTCAGAATACGTTTATATTCAAAATATTTTGTATCTAACACACTGTTACTTTGTTTTTATTTAAATATTTTCTCTTACCTTTAAGACAAATAAATTATTAATAGTAAAGTAAATGTTTGTTCATATATGGCAACCCCGACTAGTTTTGAGTCTTTTGCGAACACCCGGCGCGAGCAGTCGTCGAGTAGTTGTCGAGAAATAGTAAAAGGGGCACGTGAGACGGCCGACGCGAGCGCACGTCCTTCCTGAATCGATATATTAATTAGCGGTGTGATTTTCCCTCAGCCTTATTTGATTTCTCTTTTGTGTATTCCCTCTTGATATTGAACCTGACAAAGACAAACCTACAAAAGATAATAGTGCAAGTAACCCTAAGTGAAGAAGACTAATGTGAAACATTCCACGGTGCCGTGAACAATCAGTGTTTGTGTTGTGAATTATGAAGATAAGGTACTGTACAATTTCTATTATCCTAAGACCGACTATAAGGTAAATAACTAATAAATAAGCTACCCCTCAGCACGCTTCCACAATTGCTGAATCAACCCTACCCACTATTCACTATATACATATTTTTTGGTAGCAGAACGCAGTTCATTATATTCATTATATACTACTATACATTTTCTGGTAGCAGAGCGTAGTTTCATCCCTCTGAGTCCCCTTGATCATAGCGTAGTTTCATCCCTCTGAGTCCCCTTGATTATAGTGTTATTCTCCCGTTTTGGTACTTTGGCTCTTAATTTGGTACCTAACGCATAATTACAATATAATTTACTTGATTTCCTAACCTTTTAAAACGTGTTCGCATCGAGTTGTTTAAAATATAACGTAGTCGTGGGTAGAATTATCGTCGCGCGCTCGCCTTGCCGCATACTACGCGTTTCATTCGAGTATGCTCGTGAATTATATTTTATTATAAATAATATTATATGAAATTTTTATACATATAATATTGAATATATAATTGTGTAGGGTGAATGTATAATGTGTAAAATATAAAATAAATATTGAATAATTTTATATATTAATATAAAATATAATAAATACACATAATATGATTACATATATTTTATAATATTACGCCTGTACGTTATTACCTATCCCGTTTTAAATTATAATTGAAGTTAGTTAAAATATTTTAATATAATTTCCTTAAAAAACTTAGTTACTTTAAAATATTATCCCTACACTTTTATTGTTACTTTTTTTTTATTTTTATTTAAATGAAGTTTAAGCCTTAATTGTAGTCATATTATATATCATATTATTTTGTTATATTGCGATATAAGTAGATCGCCGACTCGACGCGTCCCTGACCTCGACCGTAACTAGTTTCTTATCTCGCCCGTTGTTGTGGATTCTTTGTTTATTACGTGTTTATTATTTTTTTAATATTTTAGTTGAGTTATTTGTTTACTTGATTTCTGATCTCGCCCGGTGTTAGTGGGTTCATTGTTTATTACGCGTTTATTAATTTTTAATTTTAGTTCAGTTATTTGTTTACTTGATAATTTAAAATGGCTACTCATGAAACAGTAAAATGTTCCTTATATACGGAAAGCGCAGAATATAGAAAAAATATAGGTGTGGTACGCTTTGTTTCCGACTGGATTGCCGATACCTCGGAACTTCTTGGCACTTCTGAAATACCTAGATTATTAGTTAGGTTCAAGGATTTAGATTCTCATTGTAATTTATTTGTAAACGCGTCCTCAGTGCTCCTGGGTGGGTTAGACCCGGCTATCGATTACCAAGAAATTAGTTATGTAAAAAAAGAAGTGCGTTTAGTAAATAAGAAAATAGACGACCTCCGGGTGCGTCAGTTAGAGTTGTGCCCACCTGCTCCCGTAGTTGATCCTGTCATGGCCAGTACACCCGTAAGAATGAGTAGTAAAAATATTACTGAGCGAACTCCTTATAATAGATTACCTGATTTACCTATCCCTAAGTTTGATGGACGTACTGATTCCTGGATAAGTTTTATTGATCAGTTTGACAGTGTAGTAGATTCCCCGCCGGGCGATGCACTGGTGGTCGGCGGAGATCGCGCAGCTGCGTACCACATGCTTGTGCGCCCACCGCCAGTCCAGCAGAACCCGGAGAAGAAGGCATGCCACTCCTGAGGAGAGAGACGAAGCCTACAGGGCGTTCCAGGAGGCCAAGAAGGCGCTGCGAGATGCCATCTCAGACGCCGGCGCTCGGTCCTGGAACGAACTCCTTGAGGGACTCGACAGGGATCCGTGGGGGCGCCCGTACCGCATGGTGCTGGGCAAGTTACGCCCGTGGATGCCTCCATTGACGGAGACCTTAGATCCGGATCTACTGAGGAGAGTGATAGATTCGCTTTTCCCGGTGATCCGGTCAAGTCCCCTGTACCCCTCGCTACCGCCAGTCACTTGCACTGACGAGTTGAGGGTTACAGAGCAGGAGTTTGACCGAGCACTTGGTCGCCTGAGTACCCGGAACTCAGCGCCCGGTCCTGATGGGATTCCGGGACGGGCGTGGGTGTTGGCTTCGGCTCACTTGGGGGATAGGCTGAGGCGGCTGTTCGACAGTTGTCTCCGTAACGCCACGTTCCCCAAGGCCTGGAAGGAGGCAAGTCTGGTCCTCTTGAGGAAAGACGGCAGAGACGCGGACTCTCCCTCTGCGTACCGTCCCATATGCCTGCTGGACGAGGCTGGCAAGCTCTTCGAGCGTATTGTCGCTTCTCGTCTCAGCGAGCATCTGTCGTGCGTCGGTCCCGACCTGGCCGACAGCCAGTTCGGTTTCCGTCAGGGTCGTTCGACCGTTGACGCGATCATGCGCGTCCGGTCCCTGACGGAGCAGGCGGTGGCTCGGGGGGGCGTGGCGTTGGCGATAAGCCTGGATATCGTCAATGCCTTTAACGCTTTACCCTGTGTTGCCATCAGGGAGGCCCTGGTGTATCACCGTGTGCCTCTCTACCTGCAGGCGATTGTCGGGAGCTACTTGCGCGACAGATACATTGTGTACGTGGGCCAGGAGGGTGCGAGGACCCGGAGGGAAGTGTACTGCGGGGTTCCGCAGGGATCGGTCCTAGGACCACTCCTGTGGAACCTCGCGTACGATGCGTTTCTGCGTGTCGAGCTCCCGCAGGCGTCAGCGTGATCTGCTATGCAGATGACACGCTGGTGCTGGGATGTGGGTTGAGCTTCGAGATGACCAGACGGCGAGCCGAGCTCGGAGTCAAACTCGTCATCGCGAAAATCTGCGAATTGGGTCTTCGGATAGCGCCGCATAAGACGGAGGCGCTATGGTTCCACAAGTGGCCGGTGGGCCGGGAACCACCCTATTCGCAGATCATTCGCGTAGGTGACTCAAACGTCCAGGTGTCCAGGTACATGAAATACTTGGGCCTTGTCCTGGACGGTCGCTGGAGCTTTGAGGAGCACTTCAAGCTCCTGGCCCCCCGGATCGAGAAGGCAGTGGGTGCGTTGCACAAACTGCTGCCTAATCTCGGGGGACCGAGGGAGGAGGTTCGTCGCCTCTATGCTGGTGTCATGCGATCGATGGCCCTCTATGGGGCACCCGTTTGGTCACATCGACTGACGGGCACCCGCCGCTGTAAGACTAAGATCCTGAGTTTGCAGCGGAGAGTGGCCATCCGCATGGTGCGGGGATATCGCACGATATCCTTCGAGGCGGCGACCCTTCTGGCGTGCTTTCCGCCGCTTGACATCTTGGCGGAGAGGGACGCGAGGGTCTACGACCAGACTCGCGCCCTTCGTCAAAGCGGCGGAAGTGCGTCCTACCCTACCAGCGTCCTCGAAGCACTCAAGCGGCAGGAGCAACGAAGGGCACACACGACGTGGTACGCCCGTCTCTGTGGAGATCGGTACGCGCACAAACGCGTTGTGAGTGCGATCCTGCCCGCCTTCGAGGCCTGGATGCGTAGGAAGCGACGAGTCACCTTCCGACTTACACAGATATTAACCGGTCACGGTTGCTTTGGAGAGTACCTGTGTAGGATCGGACGCGAGGCGACGGCGGTTTGCCACCACTGCGGGGCGGACCAAGACACTGCCCAACATACGCTGGAGGCGTGTTCCGCGTGGACCGCGGAGAGGCAAGTCTTGGTACAGCAAATCGGGCGAAATCTCTCCCTGCGAGCAGTCGTTTCGGCGATGCTACGCAGGGATTCGGCGTGGGAGGCCGTAGTCAACTTTTGTGAGTCCGTCATGGTCCAGAAGGAGACTGCGGAGCGGGCTCGGGAGAGGGCCGATCCCGCCCGGCGGAGGCGACCTGCAGGTCGCCTTCACGGCCTCCAAGCCCCAGTGCCCGGGGCGGAATAAATAGGGCACTCTCTCTGGCCGTGGATGCGTGAGATGGGGGTCTCACGCATCCGTTTTCATACGGCCGAGAGGAAGACCGCAGTCCGGTATGGCCCCGGACTGCCGGTGTACGCACCAGCGAGGGGTGTGGGGAGGGCGAGACCATCTTCGCCCTCCTGAGAAGGGCTCCGCAAGCCACGAGCGGAGCAACGCACGGGAGAGGCCGCGGACGTGCTGCGAAAGCGATCCCGTAGCCTCTCCGTTTTTTCGTGCTGTGGCGGCCATCGCAGGGTGTTTTAGTGAGTACAATCTCACATAACCCGGCCTCCCCCCCAGGGAGTCGGGTATCTATGAAGATTTCCCCCTGCGTCAGCAAAAAAAAAAAAAAAAAAAAAAAAAAAAAAAAAAAAAGTGTAGTAGATTCCCAACACCATTTTAGCCCCACAATGAAATTACAGTACTTGGTTGGATCCTTAGCAGATGAACCTAAGCGGTTGTTGCTACATTTAAAAATTGAAGAAGGCAACTATGAAGTTGCTCGTGAGTTGTTGAAACAACGATATCACAATACACGGGTACTTGCTGATACCTACATAACCCAGATACTTACCCTGCCGGAGATTTCGAATAAATTTACAGGTTTGCGCGCGGCCTTCTTGAACCCCTTGTTAACTGCCTATCGCTGTTTAGAACGTTTAGAGTTACCCGTCTCCTCATGGTCTTATATGTTAGTACATATATGTTTGACTAAGCTTCCCTCTGATTTGAAATCCCGTTTTGAGCGTTGTTATGGCGGTGACGCTGATGAGTTACCTACCTTTAAAAATCTTACTACTTTTTTGGAAGACGAATGTCGTCACCATGACAACGTTGGCAACACCTCCCTTGTAGATTCTAACCTGACGAAATTTAAAAGTACTGTACCTAAACATACTTACTTTGCGGCTCCTCCCTCCCCTATATTAGATAATAGACAAAAAATGTTACTTGTAATAAATAATAGTAAAAATGTTACCTGTGTGCTTCCTCTTCCCATTACCTCCGTGAATGTCCCGAATTTAGAGCTATGAATCCTAGAGAAAGATCGGGATTTGTAAAACATTCCCGGTTATGTTTTAGGTGTTTGGACAAACATCCAATTCTTATGTGCAAGCGGGACTACAAATGTTCAACCTGCGGTCGCTCATCCCATCACACTATGCTATGTTTTAATGATTCCCGTAACCCAGTGTATCCCACCTCATCCAATCGCAATTATAATTATAATTCCAAATTTAATAAACGCAATTATCCGCGTACCTGTCCTGCTTCTACCCGCGGTCCCCATATGGGCGGGGGCCAGCATAAGAAATATTCTCCTTCGCAACTCCAGCGCTCCCCCCAACGACATTCCTAGAGAGCTTCTCCCCCAGAGAAAATGCTCCGCCCCAACCTAGACAGGTTGAAAATAATATAAGATATCGTGATAATTCCTATAATAGAGAAGATAGACCCACATAGCTAGATACTTGTATTACTCCCCCTTCCCCTTGCCTGAATATCTCACCCAATTCCCTTATATTATTGCCTACTGTTAAATTACACGTTAAAACTGCTAGTGGCTATTTTATTGAAGCGCGTGCCTTATGTGATACCGGTGCCCAGGGTTGCCTCATTACAACCGATCTTGTTGTTAATTACCTCAATTTGACCATCTCCCCCTCCTGTGCCCCTGTACGTGGCATAGGTAATATTCCTTTAGTGGTTTCCCGTGGTTCTATTTCCCTGTGTTTTAAATCTTTGTATAATTCCTTCCCTGAGGTGTCAACCTCTGCTATAGTTATAGATGTGATTGCCGGTACGCATCCTGAGTTTGAGTTCCCTGAGTCTGTGTTTTTTCCTAATAGTGATTTTTCCCTTGCTGACCCTACCTATAATAAGCCTGGCCCGATAGATATACTATTGGGTGCTGACGTGTTCGGCGCGCTTTTATTACAAGATAAAATATTTAACTTTAACGGCCTTACTGCTTTATCTACAATTTTTGGTTATATTGTTTGCGGTCCAGTCGCTGCCGATTATGGTGAATTAGAGCCCCCTATGACTGGAATATCCTTATCCCGTCTCATCGAGAGATTCTGGAAGGTCGAAGAGACCCCTCAACCTATGATTGCTAACCCCTTAGATAACGTGTGTGAGATATTTTTTAAAAGTACAACCTCCCGTCACACTGACGGTCGGTTCATTGTGAGACTCCCCTTCCTGAACGATCGACCTAATCTTGGAGAATCTAAACCTACAGCTATCCGTCGTTTCCTTGGCCTCGAGAAGCGTTTAAACGCGGACCCTAAATTACGTGATAAATATATTTCTTTTATGCGTGAGTATATTGAGTTAAATCATATGAGTGCTTATCCCTTCCCCTTACCCAGTGAACATTACTTTATTCCCCACCATGGTGTCTTTAAGACCGGAGACACATCTAAAATACGTGTTGTTTTTGATGGTAGTTGTCCCTCGTCTAACGGTATATCACTTAATGAGTGCCTACATAGTGGTCCTAAATTACAAAAGGACATTAGTCTAATCCTCCTTAACTTTCGTAAGCATGTCGTTGTGTTTGTGGCAGACATACGCATGATGTTCCGTATGTCGTGGGTACATCAGGATGATCGTAAATACCAACTTATTTTATGGCGTGAATCCCCTTCTGATCCCTTACTCACCTATTCCCTAAATACTACAACTTACGATTTTTGCTAAAATTGAAGCGGTATTAAATTCCCGGCCGTTATGTCCCTTATCTAATGACCCTAACGATCTAGAAGTTTTGACGCCTGGTCATTTTTTGATTGGCCAACCTCTTAGTGCTTTGCCGGAGTATCCCTATAACAATGTAAAAATTAATCGTTTAACCCGTTTTCAAGTAGTGCAACAGATAACTCAACATTTTTGGTCGCGGTGGCAGTTAGAGTACCTATACACTCTCCAGACTAGGCAGAAGTGGACTGATCCAGTGAATCCTCCAACAGTAGGCGAGCTAGTCCTCATAAAAGGTGATAATTTACCCCCTTTACAGTGGCGACGTGGTCGCATTTCCCAAATTTATCCTAGTAAAGATAGCGTTGTGCGTGTGGTCGATGTTAAGACATCGACAGGTATCCTAAAGAGAGCCTTAACCAAATTAGTTCGTCTACCTATTAGTTAGCTACTCCCATTTTCTCGTAAACATTAGATGTTTAGGGCGGGGGCTATGTTTGTTCATATATGGCAACCCCGACTAGTTTTGAGTCTTGTGCGAACACCCGGCGCGAGCAGTCGTCGAGTAGTTGTCGAGAAGTAGTAAAAGGGGCACGTGAGACGGCCGACGCGAGCGCACGTCCTTCCTGAATCGATATATTAATTAGCGGTGTGATTTTCCCTCAGCCTTGATATTGAACAAAGACAAACCTACAAAAGATAATAGTGCAAGTAACCCTAAGTGAAGAAGACTAATGTGAACCGCCACCATGCATTCCATGATGCGTTTAAAAAATTTCTTGCCTACGGAAACTAAACTCCAGCTTGTCACTACCCTCTTGGTTCCCATTCTTGATTACGGTGACTCATGTTATCTAGATCTGTCGGAAGAGCACCTGAATAAACTTGATCGTCTCCTTAACTCTGGCATTCGCTTTATATTTGGTTTACGAAAATTCGACCACGTTTCTCGTTTTAGGAAACAGTTACACTGGCTTCCTATACGGGAACGTAGATATACTCGGCTTCTCTGTCTTCTCTACTCTATCCTTACTGACCCTAATGCTTAAACTTATTTATCATCTAAATTTTCTCTTCTTTCCGCTACTCATAATAAGCCCCTACGATCCTCTCAATTACTAACCCTTTTCATACCTTCCCATAAATCTGGCTTTGTCTCCAACTCCTTCTCTCTAGTTGCAGCACGGCTTTGGAACACTTTGCCTGATTCTATTCGTAGAGCTCCATCGCGCGATTCCTTCAAGCGCCAAGTAAAAAAAAAAATATATATATATATATATATATATATATATATATATATATAAATATATATATATATATATATATATATATATATATATATATATATATATATATATATATATATATATATATATATATATATATATATATATATATATATATATATATATATATATATATATATATATATATATATATATATATATATATATATATATATATATATATATATATATATATATATATATATATATATATATTTATATATATATATATATGTATATGTATGTGTATATGTGTATATATGTGTATGTATATATTTATGCATATTTATGTATAGGTATACTTATGTATTATGTATAACATAGAAATATACTGTTTTATTATTATATATATTTTTAGGCATCTATTGCTATGTATGTATTTAAATTTTTCTTTAACTTTTATGAGCACACCCTACTGACTACTCTCCTACACTATTCTGGGTTGGCTGGCAGAAAATGCTGTCATAGCGTTAAGTCCGCCCTTTGTACATTTTTTTTAATCTGTGCAATAAAGTATAAAAAAAAAAAAAAAAAAAACATTCCACGGTGCCGTGAACAATCAGTGTTTGTGTTGTGAATTATGAAGATAAGGTACTGTACAATTTCTATTATCCTAAGACCGACTATAAGGTAAATAACTAATAAATAAGCTACCCCTCAGCACGCTTCCACAATTGCTGAATCAACCCTACCCACTATTCACTATATACATATTTTTTGGTAGCAGAACGCAGTTCATTATATTCATTATATACTACTATACAGTAAACATTGTCCAATTAACCTCAATTATAGTTAATGCGGTAAGCTTTCAATTTTGTCTATCGCTGTGCCTGCACGACGACGCTTAAAGCCTAATAGCGTTTAAAGTGCTGATGCCGAGGAATAAAATTAAGGCCGTAATTTCTAAAATGTCGCCGTTCGTTAGTTATTTTTACGTTAGATAAAAGTTAAAAAAAATATATTTCAAGTTGCTATTTCATCAAAATCAAACAATGTTTGTCGAGTTCGTGATGTATGCTTAATATATTTCTTCTTTCATATAATTAATACATTTAACAGTATAATACACTTAGACAATTGTCTGTACAATATATACGGATCGCCAAATTAGTGTCTTATAACAAAGATGTAAAGCCGCTGAACGCTCTGGGACATTTAATCAGCCTTTGTCTCCAAAGCTTATTTGGAAAAATAGTATAAAATGATGGTAGTGAAGGGATTATAGAACGTTATTTCCTTAGAGATCACAATTTATTATATTTATCAAAGTGTAGCCTGGAAACGAAAACGATTTGATACAAATTGGATTTTAGTTTTCGTATAATACTTGATTGTAACGTTTTATTCGGTTACAATCAAGTATTGTATGAAAACTAAAAACTTCTTCAAAATACTCAATAAAAATATTTGGAGAAATTCAAAAATAACCTGTGAACCATATATTATACGGCTTACGATTTCTATTGA
Organism: Dione vanillae; assembly: GCA_037178615.1. NCBI lineage: Eukaryota > Metazoa > Arthropoda > Insecta > Lepidoptera > Nymphalidae > Dione > Dione vanillae. The sequence goes on along the minus strand of JAZFAU010000097.1, from coordinate 385,385 downwards.
ACCTCTTATTTAAACAAATGTAATATATATCGTACTCGTTCTACTTTATTTTAGTTTAGCTTTTATAAACTAAGTTTTCTTATACATGTAAGCAGTAAAATTAGTTTTTTTTTTGTTTTTTGAGCTTCACGCTTGTAGCACGGTAAGCAGAGGGAACCGCAGAAACAATAGGTACCTAGTGTTAAAATACACGTTTTATTTTAATTTTTGAACAGGTTAATATTATAATATCTGCATTGAATAAGTTCATTTATATTAACGCGTTACACGCTAAACCAGTTTTCAGTGTGACAGCCACCTTTTCTGACTCAATGAGGTGTCTGGAACTTGTATTTGGGTATATTTATATATATCCTTTACAGTTTATCAGAACAATTTGCAAAGAAGTAGATGCATTCATGGAATCGAACCCTTACAATCATACATTTTACCACTGTGCTATGATGATGTTAACATAAACGATTAACAAATATTAACAATATTATAATACTACAGAAATTCTCACTTTTTGAAGCCATTATCTGTAAAGTACTTAAGAATAAAATAGACCTAAATTATTGTCCTAACTTTTTAGTTGTATATTTGTTATTTCAGTTTAGATAAAAGATACATATTTTTTTCATGACAGTATAAAATATGCTACAGCCAAAGATTCATAAATACAGTGTTCTACTTTGTTTTATGATTTATAAATATTTTATTTTCATATCCGTAAATTTATGATTTTTTTATACGTAGGTACTCTTTCTGTAGATATATTGTTTACTTTCGGTGGCAAAATATGTATATTTTACTTATTTATATATACACTAGTAAAACATTTGATGTAATTGACTTTCTTTTTTACTCGCCTGTGATACTTGTTTCTTACTTGAATTAATTTCGCGATCTTAGAATATTATTTGACATTTTTTTAAACAAATTGTCAAAACAACGTGTTTTAAGTTTAATGACAATTTCAAGTTTTAATTTTTATTATTAAAAACAAATATTTTTAAGTTGAACATGTTAAAATTCAATTAAGTAAGTTTAATGTGACATTGCGGTCCCATCATAAAATAGATTTAAAATTTCGCACTGACTGCGAGTTGAGTGGAAGTAAATGGAGGTGAAACAGCTAGCTTATTAAAATAAGATTTATCTTACTACGCCCAAGCCTACATATTATGACAATTATTTAAATCCAGTATGTATGCCAATTATTTGTTACAAATACTTTTAAAAATAATAAAACTTATTTATTTTAATTTCCAACGATTGAGGAGAACGCACTTAAAGTATTATAATGGGACATCTGAGTGTAAATGCGGTTTTTTACACTCAAATAATATTTTTTTTTTTCATTTTATAATTTTATATGTATATATAAACAAGTAAGTATTTAAAAACGGTTTTTTTTTAAAAATACTTAGGTTACTTAGGCTACCATTAACACTATTGTAAGTACTTTCCCCAAAAGCTCCTGATCTGAAACTGATAAACGTCGGTCGTCAGGTCGTTAAATTTTCCACCACATTATAAGCTAATGTGCTCACGTCAGTCATTTAGAAATATAGGATAATGAAGAGCACTAGTTAATGTCGACCATGAACTTACTCACATGAGACTGTCATTAACTTCTAGTTACTACGGTTGGTCTATAAATTTTATATTTTATTTTATTTATTTATATATAAATACAAAGTTACATATTGCATTTTCTTCACAGTCTTAAGCTCTTTAGCTTGTCTGACCATTGCACATTTCTAGATTTGTTAAAAAAAAATATATATATAATTTTAAAACTATAATATTACCATATCGTTATAAATGCTAAAGTTAACATTCTCATAGTGAAGTAAATCGAATTTATGACAATATATGATTTATGACATGGCAGAATCAATGAAATTTACAACATCAAGTAAGCTATCACTTGATTTAATACATTTCATCAATATTTTGTTGTATAATTTTATGAGACATCTATAGAAAAAAAACAGTTTCTGTAACGTTTATTTGTTGACTAATAAATAAGATCTGTGGTATTAAATATTTTTTGCTAACGCAAAAGCCAATTTGTATACAAACACTGTTATGTACGTACCTACGTGCACTACATTTATTCCGCTTAGAATTTTACAAAAATTATCAAAAAAGTATCCGCTTTTGTTACTCCCTTTCTACAAAAACGGCAAAATCATTAGAGCGTGAACAGGTCAAATAAGGGTGGCCCTTTTAAGGTGAAGGTCACTCTGAGCACACCTCCATCCCCAAACAAATATCATCGAGTATTATTAACATTTTCATATAAATATATCTACCTTTTTCCTCCTTCAAAAGTAAAAAATCTACTCCAATTATTTTCTTAATACAGAAAATAAGACCTATAATACCGCATCTGAACAACCAATCTCGATTTTAATTGAACGTCACGATCGGGCTCTTATCCCGCCATTATAGCGGTCATAGCGAAATGAAATTGAGGATATCTTGTAATGTCAAACATCTGAGCAGCTTTATTTATGTATATTGTTCTGATATTTATTACTATAACAAGTTTATTTTGATTAGTTTTATTGTAAGTTTTATTATAATGTATTTTTAACTATATAAAAATAGCACTAATACTAGCTGCTGCTAGCTGCCTGCCTACCTACCTGTCGTAATAACATTAATGTACAGCAAGCACGGAAACAGAGACTACGATTTGGTAAGAGAAGTGTACGCAAACCACCAGCCATATGGTCACATCAGAACCAGAACCAGGAGGACCAGTGAACGAACTTTGTGGCGTAGTGTTAGAGAAGAACTGCATTGAGTTGGCAAAACAATTTTTTTTTCTTTTTTTTTTGTAGCTTCACGCTTTATCCCGCACAAGGCAGGGTAGGCAGAGGGAACTGCAGGGACCGTGGGAACCTAGTGTTAAGACACTCCGTTGCTCAGTCCCTGCTTTCTCCGTCCCCGCTTTCCACCGTTTTCGAGGCATTGCGTGTTGAGTGGCGGAACTCAACGCCGCGCTTTAAAAACAATGTTAAAGATAAAGAAGTAGAACACATGACTCCTCTTATTTATATATTCTAATTAATTAAGTAATTCCGCGAAATATCCATAGAGAACATTTTTTCTCTCCACAAAATTTAATAAGATTCTCCATCTGCAAAAGATTTAATTATATTCTAAATAAATACTCTACAAAAATATCGTATTTTGACCATGGTGCAATAAAACAACGTAAAGCTTTGGGCAAAGTTAAAGTGGTACTTACGGACTTTGCTTTGCAATTCAACTTTAAAATGAAAATTTTTTAGTCACTTCATAATTTGACAAGTGAATTAAGAATTAAAATTACAATATGATCTTATTTTAGATAATGTCTTGTTAACATAGAAGCTATTGAATCGATTGACTGTATCAATCAAATTAGACAATTTATTTTGTTAAGTAGATACGTTTCCTCAAAAGCGAACCAAATATTTGTGTTACTCGGAGTGTTTGACAAGATAACAATATCCCTTTTTGAAACGAATTTGATGTTTAACCTTTTAACTCCCATGAAGGTATTACATTGTGAAATATTTAGTGAATATGAGCAGATATAATACTTACATAGGACGTATATCTATCTATATACGAATATGTATGTAAATGTTTACTTTGAAATTCATTTCTATATGAGAATTTGTGTTTTAAATAAAAAAAATGTTTTTTTAGCTTTTACAAATAATAAATAGATGCTTAAAGTGATGATAGGTAGACGAATAAGTAACTAGGTAAATAAACATTAAGAATAGAAAGGAGACAGCAGAATATATAGCATACAGAAATTTTTTTAGTATTCTTCACTATTTGCAACACTCATCTTCTACGAAGTCACGACCACTTATAAATATTATTAGATGGTCATAATTTTGTAACAGTTTACTTTATGATTTTTACCAATCAATTTTTGTTTACCGTAAAACACAATAAAGATTAATCTTTATACACAATAAAAATTCATTCAAATTCGTCCAGTAGATCAAAAGATGTGAGTGTACGAACGGACAAACAAGCATACAAAAACTAAAAATAATATACTCATTTACAAATAAATACATACATAGTGCATAACAAATATTTGACGTTGACATTATAACTTATTATAATATATGTCTAAAAAATAATATATACTTAAAAAGTCGGGAGTCAATACTCTAATAGCGACATAAACATAAACAAGCTTTATTTACACTATTTTTGTTTTACTACCATTGGTGGTGTAATAAAATAGAAGAACCACGGGAGTGTATATTAATGTCTTCAAGCGGCTTTCGATATACGACCCGTATATTAACACCCCTCACAACTTAATGGCTAGAGCACTTTAATATTTTCTATCTCATCGTAACCTCACACTCTCACTCACTACTCTATAAACTTGACGGGGTATTTTAAATTTTATAGATAAATTTTCTGAATCTGATAAGAAATGTTCAAAGATTTTTATTTATATTTATTTGCTAAGTAATTTAATTTAAATATTCTCTCAACTATATGATATTTTTTTGTAAATAAATTTTGCTAAAATTAATATTTTCATAATTTTATAGGTATTTTTACTATTTGTTTTTTTTTCATAAATAAATATAAATGCGTAATATATTCATTATTCATATACGAGTATGTATGTGCAAAATAAATATTTTTTCGAAATTATCATATTATTGTAATTGAAACCATATTTTCTAAAGTGCAAGAAACTAATTTGGGGACAATTATAAAGTTATTACCGCTGACGAAGAAACTTTTATTCTGAATTCCGAATTTAATTAGAGTTTAAATTAAACTTGGAATTTCTTTAGAAAATGCTACGTGGTATTTTAATAGCATACTTGACTTAACTATCATACATACATAGTATATAAAACATTTAAATAACTCATCATAGCTTCAACCTAAACATAGGTAAAATAACAACTAAATTTGATTTTTAATACGAAAATAATATTTTTAATATAAAGCTGTGCATGCTAGGGTAGACAGAGAGAAGAGTGTCTTAATGCTAGGCTCCCCTTCCCGTCTTTTTGCTTTCGAGATATTACGTGTCGAATGGCAGAGCTCAACGCCACGTTTTATCTTTTAATAACAACTAGCAATATCTCAGTCTTAAAAAATAAAATATAATCATTTATTTAAAACTTTTGAAAGCTCATCTGAAAAATTTCTATTTCATTCAGATTATCTGGGTCAAGGCGCATCCTACACGTAGTAGCATAAGTTCATAGCGAATCTTATAGTACAACCGTCCTATGCTACTCCATGTGCCATTGAAATGGGATTGAAATGGCTTACTGGTATTTCAAAATGTGGTCGTCAAAATATATTTTATTTCGTAATTCCAACATCTCTTTAGTAGTTACTTATCTATATTACAGTGCCTAAAAGAATAAAGAATTGTGTCGGTATTTTGAATGTCTAACAGTGGTATATACCATAATATAATTCCAACAACAAGGAGGAAACCACCTGGTTTATACTCAGTGAATGTGGAATGTACCTTAAAACATCTAATTTCATAATGTGTCATTTTGCATAGCTTAAAGTTGTATTCAAAGTTTGCATTTATTTTTAATGCAGACTAAAGACTGAAGATAAAGAGCTGAGTGTCTTAGCGCTAAAACAAACTACCAACCGGTTAGCATATGAAACTTCATGTCAGGACACTCTGTTTTCCACCCCGTACCAGTGCTTAGTTCAGAACAGAACTTTAGTTCTTACTTCGTTTTACTTGTCCAAGTAAAAAGAAATAAGAACTAAAGTTCTAAGACAAAATAACAAAATATTATAAACTGTTACATTTTAAGGGTCATACTAAAATACGCTTTCTGTACTTGATCTAAATTCTAACAAGACGTTGACCTCTTATCCTAGAGGTCAGCGACCGAGAAGGACGCAGTGCTCATAGCACTCACCTTTATACATAACAAATAAGTCTCAATTTAATAATCTAAAATCTAGTTTCGATAAAATAAAAAAATAAAAAGTACTGAAATGTTGGTTAATATACGTAATATATCATTATAAACATTATCAACGTAACTTAGCTACGTCTAAGTAGAATTTTAATATCATAAATTTGTTTAAATAAGCTTTAACTGTCTCCTGCATGTAGCAGTTGGGGTAGAGGAAACATAGAATCAAGACACTTATTTTCTCGTTTTTCCATCTTTCGAGACATTGCATCATAAGTGAATAATAAAGTAACTTAAATTTAATATAATCAACTTAGGCAATCATCGAAGTGGCACTTTCGTTTCAAATGCTTCAAATGATTTTTGCAAGCTTCATAATTAATTTAAAGCAGCACAAAAATACAATTTTGGAAATTCCATACATTACTTATGTACCTTCTATATGTTTATATTCTAATAAAGGCATGTATTTATTAAGTAATGCACAAATACGAGCTGATATAAGCATGTCTAACCCAATCCTACGATTGTACTCTAGGATCCAACGATAATTCCCAAAGTTATCAAACTAACCAAAGCCTTTGAACATTAAATAATAATGATTGGCTAAAGCTCAATTCTGATTAATTCTGCCCATTTAAAACGAATAAATTAATATTCAAGCTCTAAATATATCGGCGCTTCTGTGTATTGTCTAATTTCTGAATACGTATCAAACAATAAAAATTCAATATAATTTATAACTTAACAAGTTATATTAATTAATAGATAAAAATATTTCATAATGTTGTTGACAATGTAACAACATCTAACATTGCAACATAACTTTGTGTATCCCGCAGTATCCCGCACATAGCAAGTTTGACAGAGGGATCTGTAGGCAGAAGTAACTTAAGTGTTAAGACATTTCCCGCTTTCTTTTTCCCGTTGATTTCCTCCACTCAATAAGCAGTGCCTCAAAAGCAGGCACTGCCTATTAAGTGAAGGAAATCAACACAATGCGTAGAGCGAATCGTGAGTAGAGCGAAGAAACTTTTTTTTACAAACCGCTACTAACGTTTCTTCGTCAAGTATGAAAAATATAAAATTTATGTGTCCTAACAGAACTACGGCTTACAAAGAAAGACAATTCTGCTAAGAAGTAGAAAATTCAATATATTTTTTTTCAAATATATTTATAATAAATATATAAATATTGAATCATTAGTGTCATTAATGATCTTTAACAGCATTAATTGCGTTCATTAAGGATTACATAATTATAAAGCTTTTGTATAGAGTAGTTATAGAGTAGTAGAATTAGTTTTAAAATAATTCTAATAAAATTGTAATACGTGTCCGTCGTGTGTATTTTGTATCCTAATGTACATCTACAAAAGAGAATTAGTCTTTCTTAAGATAAAATTTAGGAGATTCCCTTTTTTTAAGGTTTTTTCATTGAATGTCTTATGAATGTTTTTACAGTTTGATAACGATAAAGTTCTGTACATAGACAGTTATCTAAGATAGAATAGATCATAATTCAGGTTTCTTGTCTCGTCTTTAAAAGCTGGGCAGAGTAATTTAATTTTCTTTGTGTGCAACACAAAGTTGTATAACTATTTGTGTTGAACGCGAAACCACCATTAATATTGAAAAGGCAACCATTGAAAACTATCAATTTTGTTTGGGCTTAAATCTATATCCAATAATTTCAATTCAGCTAGAACCAAGAGATATAAAGCTTAAGTAATTAGTTGAGCTAAAAAAAATTCATTAACACCTTCATCCTTGAAAGTTTTACAATTCTTTGTTTGACGGATTTTGATCTTAATGGATGGGTTATTTATTTTTATAAACAATATTAAACTTTATGTTAAGAGACAAATTCTATATATACCGACATCTGGCTGTATATAAGTTGTTTGTGGGTTCGGTCTGCACTTGGAATGAATTATTTAATGAATTATTTTTCATTTTCCCTAAAGACAGTGTGCCCTTACTACTATAACTCAACTAACATTGACATTGCGTAAGAAGAAATGTGAACGTAGAGTTTAGTCACTAGGTCCTCTCTGTATAGCTATAATATATACGCTATAAAAATCAACACTTGTTCAAAATATAAGGCATTTTGAACGAGGTAAAATAAAATTTTCATTAAAATATTATTTTTTTTATAAAACTAGACTCACACTTGACTTTATAAAAAATGATATGTAATTAAATATTGTTCTGACATTGTTTATTTCAGGTCAATTTTACAGAATATCAATTTAAAAGGTTAGTCTTAGTTTTTGTTTTTTTTTTAGCTTCACGCTTTATCCCGCACACGGCAGGGTAGGCAGAGGGAACTGCAGCGACCGTGGGAAACTAGTGTTAAGACACTCCGTTGCTTAGTCCCTGCTTTCTCCGTCCCCGCTTTCCGCCTTGTCGAGGCATTGCGTGTTGAGTGGCGGAACTCAAAGCCGCGATTTGCCTAGTTTGTCAGAGCGAGGAAAACGGAAATAGAAAAATCCATCTTCTCCGACTGGGGATAGAACCCAGAAACCGTCGCGTTACAGACAGACGTTGCGCCTCTGCGCCACGACGGTCTTCATTAATTTTATTTAATTTAATGATTCTGCAAATATCTGAACTTGTACTTTATATGACGCTACAAACGTTACGTTACATTTATAAAAAAAATTAATACAATATCATCACATTTTGTATTTTGGAATTCAACACCTCGAATATATTGACTCATATGAGACATGATTGATGATACATGATCGTTATTGGACCGTTTGAAAACCGAGCTGCAAGAAAAACGCCCACGATTGGCCCACAAAAAAGTCCTTTTCCATCACGACAACGCACCAGCTCACACCTCAGCAGTTGTGGTCGCAAAATTAATGGAAATACGGTTCCAACTCGTTTCACATCCCCCTATTCTCCAGACTTGGCTCCCTCGGACTACTATTTGTTCCCCAATATGAAGAAATGGCTGGCGGGAAAAAGATTTTATTCAAACGAGGAGGTGATTGTAGAAACAAATGGCTATTTTTCAGACTTGGACAAATCCTATTATTCGGAAGGGATCAACAAACTAGAGCAGCGTTGGACGAAGTGTATAGGCCTAAAAGGAGACTATGTTGAAAAATAAAAAAAGTTTACTCCAAAAAATTAAGTAGTTTTTATTTTTACAAGGACTTTTCAAACAGGGTCATTTGAAAAGTCCTTGTAAAACGTACGTACGTACGTACGTACTTATTTGTCGGTCTGGAATAGTTTGAAGCCAGCATAATATGTCTACCTAGACACATTTGAAGGTATATTTTGTCATCTAAGTATATAATGATAATTTAATGTATAAATTACTTGAATGCGACTAAGAGCTTCGAACTTTATGTATATTTTGGTTTTTTCCAAGTTGTCAATGTCATTAATCACTTCAGACGACGCTGAGTTATCACAGTTTTTCCATGACCCGCTAATCTGTCTAGTGCTTTTAATTTTTAATTTCGTCAAACTTACATTTATTCTACTTTTACTTATTTATTATAACAAATAGTTTATATAATAATAATAGGTAATAGTTTTATCGGTTTACAATTTTAAATCGTCGTCATATGTTAATAAACGGTGCAAAAATGTTACAAGAAATATAATCGACTAATACTTTGTAAAACAAGGAGTGTTTTATGTACACTTTAAAGAAAAATTGCCAAAAATAATCATGAACGCTACAAATGTATAAATATATGATGCATTACAAAACAACTAAAAACAATATGTTCCTAAATATATTTGCGAATGAATCGAAAGTGAAAATACTGATACATTATCTTTATGACTAACTGTCTACGTTTTATTTCCTTGTGTAAAAATTATAAAATACGAAAATCAATCAGAGAAAGTTTTCGACTACGACTTTGTAAATCTAACATTATATAACTTCATCGCTCACTGTACGCGGATAAAGCGGTAGTGATCGTCGAAGAATCTTATGCATTATCTCAAATATTCTTTAAAACATTTCAACGGTATAAAAATGTATAAATATATTAATTTAAGTTAATTAAAAATTAAAAAAAATAAACTATAGCAATATTTCAGCTATAGTAATAATTATTTTATTTAAATGAGTTTTTAATTGTATCATACGGTCAGTTAAGGTAATGTTGAGTGGCAGAACTAAATGTTGACCTTTTAACTAGACCAAGTAAATATATTATATTTAATTTCGATAAGACCGAATGTATATCATCGAGCGAGACACTGCTTCGCTGTAGTACAATTTTGTTATTATTTATAAAATGTAAATATAAATAAAATAAATAATTTATTTTAATTACTTTTAGTCCGAATGGGTTTTGTCTCTTCAACCAATATTGTGTTCAAATACGTAAAGGTGAAAGCCAAATTGTCTGTGAATAAATTACAGCACGCCCAGCTAGCATGTGTCGAAAATCGATCTTTGTTATCTTAGTAAGTGCTCCGCGTTAAGGCTGACCCTGTTCAATGAAAACATTCTTACTAGGAGCAGATATTAGTTTGCAAATGACTCATATATAATTGCTATAAATAAAATTGGCAATGACTGAACGACAGAACAATGAAGTTTTTTTTTTCATTAAATTTACCCATAATGGGTGAATTTCATGAAAAAAAGGGAGTAGCTAATAAGAAATGGGCGGCAAACGCTCGCTACGGTCCCTACACACTTCTTTTGCCCCGTCTACTATCATTGACCTATTTATACATGTTTTCCGATATATACACATCATTTTTCTATGACCTTTTCCGGTACCATTGTTAGTGTTTTCGCAGAGGACAACTAAAATCTCCGTCTGTCTTTCCGATCGCAGTTTCAAGTTTAATTTATTTTTTCTACCTTTTTTAGGACGAGTCTTAATCGCTAAAGTAATCTTTCATTTATACCTATTTCCATTACTATTTAAGGTGGTAACTAATTATCATTATGCTAGAAATAGGACCTAAAAATGTCTACGAAGATCGGTCTTCGTGTTTACTTTGACCAGATCGACTACCTGCTAGAGAGCCCGTCCAATAGGCCTCCGAGTTGTCGCTGTCATTCGAAAACCTTTACGCCCATCACGTGTAACAAGTGCGGTGTTCCAAATACTTTAAGGAACATTGAATATTACACGTATAACATTATGTTCTGGTCTTACTATAAAGACGTGTTTATACTTTAACTTCTTAATATAATCATTTTTATAAAGTGGCATTTGTAACAAAACAAAGCCAATTTGCATCGGGCAAGGTTTTCTTTAAATTAAGAATAATATTTTTTACAAATATTTTGTAATCTAACTTTATAAAGAAAATTATAATTATAATTATAATTCTTATCGAAATTATATTATGAAAGTTTTAGTAAAAAAGTTATGGAGCAAATCTCAAAATAAATCTTTTATCAAGACAGGTATTAACTAAATTGAATACCAGCAACCAAATTTAACGATTAGTTTATAAACATTTAAACACGCAAGTGATGTGTTTGGTAAAAGCTAATGGTATATTATTGCATCAGCTAACTTTATGTTATTAATTAAACTGCTGGAAATTTTAGAATACCTTCATCCATTTAATATCATGCAACACATTATTCCCGTGGACAGCCATTAAAAAGTTTGTGGAATTAAAACAAGTAGGTCAAATATAAACGAAAATTAAATCGAAAAAGTTATAAGTAATTAGAACTTTTGAAAGGTTTTTTACAATAAACATATTATGAAGAAACTTTTGCTCTCTCAGAATTTTAATTTTATCCAATCATTCATAGTGTATGTCAACTGATTAATGATGGGTATCACGTTCTTAATTTAATTCAAAATTTAATGCAATGAACTTTGTGTCGTGAGCCCAGAGCGAGATAGAACTGGAGCCAAGCATGGCAACACCGAAGTTTATTTTCATTTTCTAACAACCAAACATAATATCAAAATAGCCGTGGAGCTACAATATGCTGCGATTATCATACGATATGTTTGAAAATATAGTAATAGAGTGTAAATATAATTATATTTAATTTAACAATTATTTTTCACATAAAATAAAAAGAAACTAAGTATATCTATTCGCAATTTTCAATATATGTTTCAATATCTACCTGCTCACTCACAGCTTTTATTAATATGTAAATTGTAATAGCGTAGTTTTTTACAAATGTACTGCAAATATCATTTTTTCACTCGCATTTTCCACTTCAATTCCATATACCTACAAATTATGTTTACTTCTTCGGATTCGATATAAATATTTGCTCTGCATTTGTACACTTCCATGTTTTTACTATAACATATATTGTGTATAGTAATCTTTTATATTTTATGTACTCTTTACAAGTTTTATAAAGTACTCTACAGTCAGACAACAGAATTTTAATATTAAAAGTTTTTCTATATTTTGCAGCACTATTTGAAATATACTGTATTAGAGTTAATCTTCATATATAGTACTACTAAATAATATTCTCACAAATTTATGTATGTGGTGCGTTTTAAACTAAATCGTACATAATTTCTGTAAACATTTAAATGTTTGTTAAACGTTTTTCAGGTTGTTATTTGTTGACCTATAATTATGAAATTTGCCTACGAGTGAGATTACTTATACAATTATAGAAATAGTTAAAGCTAACTCACTTGTAATTTGTTTAGAAAAAGAGTAAAGTTCTAGTAAATGATCTATAAATATTAAAACTAATCTACCATTACGAAATGAGTACAGAACTCTCGACTACTCGATCTTGAGAGATATTTTTTGATATAATCTAGATATAAATTATATAATTTACAAGAATACATCGTCAAATTTATAAAAAGGGAAACATATAAATTAATATATTATAAAACAATAAAGCTTGTGCAACCACAACAACACTTATAAGATATACATCTTACCATACTTATTTATAGCCAATAAAAAGTTGTGTTAGTTCTATGTTAACTTTCAGTACGTTTTCGTATATCTATAAAAGTTGACGGATGAGATAACTTCACTGTAACTAACAAAACTTTGTCAGCCTAATGCGACATATCATTACAATTTATTTTAACATTATAAATCAAACGTAGTAAACCATAATATGAAAATATTTTTTTGTATAAAAGTAACCTTAACCTTAATTTCTCAGGAGAAAATTCTTGCAAAACTATGAAATTATTCTTTAGTTAAATAGACGACTGTAAGTACTTACTCGTATCAATGGACAAGTGAACTATCTACCATCGATTTGGTGGTCCTGCAGAGAGAGAAGATCGAGATGCTATTAGATAGAGAAATACTACATTCATTTTGTACGTGGACAGAATTTACTTATAATACTTGTATAAGAATTGTTTGGTGTTGTGTATTGCTTAATATATAATTCAATATCAGTATTATTCAAGCCCTAATTATGAAAGTTACACTCCATTAAAATCCCACTTACAGGTAAGACTAAATAACTAAACTGTGACTAAATGACTAAATTGTTAGTACTTAATTACATGAAATATTATAAAGATTGCGTAAATACTTTATTATTTTACTTGTGAAAGTTGTTTACGCAAGTGAAGCTACATCAGCCTGCCTATTAATGGCAGCGTTTTACCTGAAATAAAACGCTTATTAATTTACTTACCTTATTCGAAGCTTTATTAAATGAGATAGGCACATTCGTTTCCCGCTTAGCTGTTTCCTTCTTAAGCCACGCCTTCTTTGTTACGTCACTTCCACTAGGCAGCACCGACGCTTTTGGTAGGGGGAGCAGGTATAATAGCGCAGGCGCAGGTGATAATACTCATTGCGTTTTACTAGTACACCAGGCAGCGGTAAACCGCAAGCTTCGAATAAGGTAAGTAAATTAATAAGCGTTTTATTTCAGGTAAAACGCTGCCATTAATTTGACTGTCCCTTATTCGAAGCTTTATTAAATGAGACGTGTCTGTTATCGCCTGGTGGAAGTGATCAACGCCAATGTGACAGTATGTACTGGTATACGGATTGTTTATAAAGATTAATACAAAATAGCAAAAGGACAACCAGTCGCTCGAATTTGATATTAATTATGGTCGAAAGTGTAATTAACGGTAACCGAATAGACATAACTTGGTAAATAAATAATAGAATTGATATTGCAAAGATACTGAAATCACAATAAAAGTGAAACGATCACGTAAACACTTCAAGTCAAATAATAGAAGTAAAAAATCAGGTCACTTACCGATTCATGACAAGATTTAATTCAATGCATATAATACTTTGCGAAAGTATCCTGGCCAGAACCTCGTCAAGGGCTTGATTACCAATTCTAGAGGCAACAGCAGATCGAACGCTGCCAAGAGTAGTTGATATACCAGTAACAATAAGTTTTGATTCAGCAACCGATCAAGGTACGATTTATATTTTCGATCGATTATTATTTTTAATATTCAATCCTCTAGCTATGCCTATTTAATGTGATCCAAAAATTCGTATTTAGTTTCACATTTTCTTCATTAATCGAACTTTCCATTCTTACTGTCTGTATGAAATAAAGCCAGTCTTTGAACCAAGCAGAGGCCAAAAAATAATACGGAATAGCCTTTAAAAACACAGCTGTCCATGTCCAGCGTCAGCAAAGTCAAAAGGTGAAATCTCCTTATTAAACAAGGTGACAGCAAGATAGCACAGTGTCGTTGCACTTGAAAATGATTACACGTGACAATATTATAACTATACATATAATATTGATACTTTTTCGCCAATATCCCAGATAGGATCTTTCGACGATTAATAAGTTCACGTAGTGCTACGTATACCACATATGTACACAAGGTGACAATCTGATTTATACAGCAATATGGAATTAATTATTATTAAATTACCATTTAAAAATTAAATGAAGATTTAATAAAATTCGACAATTTCACTGGCTTTTGGCTCAAGGTGATATATTTAGTAAGATCCATCTCAAACAATGCATGTTTTTCATGGAATGGCATACAATTTACGGGATGACGATCAGCAAGACTCCTGGAGGAGTCTTAATTGGACTCTTATAGACTATCCCCATATTTACAGACTTCCATTGTCAATTAAAATTTCATTGTCAAAAAGTGCTAGACTTTTGGAGGAGGTGATCCTGTTGTCATGTCTACGCCCACTTTGTTCAAGCCAAGATCGTAAATGATCATAAATTGGTCTGATAGCGCGCATTCGCTCATATCTGTACACCTAAACGCTTGTCTCTCCATAAGAGGGCGACAAGAAAATAAATTCTGTAAATATTATTGAGATAATGGTGAAAGAAAAACTGAAGCGAGAATGAAAGTCCAAGGCAAAAGCGTAAGTCACTACGCGAGGTCGACAAGATGCGAACAGGTCTATCACTGGAGCTCCCCATAAGAGAAACGCCGAGATTGTGCATGCGAGTCAGACGCAATTTGGGGCTCCCTTGCAGCATCAGTGTGACTATTGTTAATTCCATAGATATAGCCAGCTTTTATATGGATGTGGCATTGATCTAGAATTTGAAACGCCCAATATATATCAAGTCCATGAGAGATTCCGGTTTCGTCTTGCCCTCGTGGCCTACAGGCTCTACCATTGACCATTTGTAGGATCGAACAGTGCTGTGCTCCAACAACAGACATCTGTGTATACAACATCATGACATGACATCAGTGTGTGACCAGTATCTTGTGTATACCCAAGAACCGTCGAGTGGCATGTTTTTCAGTCAAGCTTGTCAAGCAACATCTAACGTTAGCGAGAAAATATCAGAGAGGTACGAAATAAATAAGTATCGACCACCTGCAATTTTGTAGCCACCACATAAATTTGTCTATTGCCAGTTGGAAAATAGCGTGGCTCATCTTGCTCGCTTGTTTATCTTTAATATTTTGTTAATTATTCCGTTAACCTTTGACTTAAGGCTGACACCAATGCTGGAATTTCGAACCCAGGCAGGCTTTTGCGGCTTGTCTAAGAAATCCAAAGAATTCCTAAGAAGACCAGGCTTTTTCTAACAGATTTGCACGATTTTCCGTGATTTATTTTCCATCCTGTTTGCTTCAGAAAATCTATGACTTTTCATTTCATTTCTTAGGATGGAACAGCTTTGGCTGGGTACCAGGAATTCATCCAAGAATATAAGAATTCTTGTTCTCTCTTAGAACCGGCGCTACGCAGTTTGATATTGCCACAAATGTTCATGGAGCCATACTCGGGCCAAATCCTAAACAGATAATTTATAGATATTCCTATTGATATGTAAAAGGTGCAGGGAACTCATAGCTTTGCAGATATGAGCCGTTTGTTTTTGAAACAAAACCGTTGATGAAGGAAAACTTGTGAGTGATCGCTACCTCCTGCAAAACTGTTCTTTCATCTCCTTCATATTTTGTCATATCGACTCATTCGGGCATCCCCACTTTTGAATTGACAGCACAGGCTGAAAGGTATGCGATACCCTGATATTTCTCCTAGGAAATATGGTGGAACCTCTATACATTCCCGTGAATGCACCAAGCAACCTGCTTAAACAGCCAACAGTCTGAATCAGAATCTTCGCTTTGAAGAGACTTGATAATGCTCATCTTCAACCAGTCATCCTCTGACTTTGACGTCACGTATTTTGCCAAAAACTTTGCACAACATTGCCTTGAAAATGACCAGCAGCCTGGCAGCCTAAATGCCACCCTGCGGAGATGGGGCAATATGACTGCAATGTAGACGTGTGTAACTGCGGTTACAACAAGCTGCAAACCCCTGGGAGGGCTTAAAATTTTGAATAGGGCCCTGAGAACGGCCTTGTTACTTACCTGAAGCTGCCTGCGTAGCAGCAACAGCTATTATTTTGAGCAGGCCAAAAGCGATCAATCAAACATTGCCTGCAAATTACCCGTTATTCGGTACTTCTAAAATGAATTAAGCCTTTTGGCTAAAAGTTCAAAGCACCACCACGCAGAGGTGGGACAACATGAGAGCAATGTGTAAGGATGTAACTGCGGTTACAGCAAGCAGAAAAGCCCTGCCAAGGCATAAAATTTTGAATCCCTGCGAAGGACTCTTAAAGCTGTCTGCGAGGCAGCAGTCACAGTAACTGCGTTTACAAAAGCTGAAAAACCCTGCGAGGGCTTAAAATTTCGAGTCCCTGCGAGGGACTCTTTTAAAGCTGTCTGCGAGGCAGTACTCACAGATAAGTGCGTTTACCAGAAGCTGAAAAGCCCTGCGAGGGCTTACAATTTAGGCTCCTGCGAGAGACCATGTAACTTTCTTGCCTGCGAGGCAGAAATGCTGCGAAGAACTCCTTTAAAGCTTGTTTGCGAGGCAGCAGTCCCATTTATTGTTTGGTTTTTGAGCAAGCCAAAAGTCACCCTGCATAGGTAGGACTGCACGGTGGTATAAACGTGACTGCGTTTACAAAAAGCTGAAAAGCCCTGCGAGGGCTTGCAATTTAGGCCCCTGCGAAAGACCATGCGTCTTTCTTGCCTGCGAGGCAGAAATCGCTTAACCTTAAGCCTTTAATTCCACTGGCACATTTTGAGATAACGTTTCAGTTCGCTGCTTAATTCATTGCAGAGCCATTGTATTAAAAAAAGTCGTAGTGTCACTGTAGAGTCATTTTATTATTGACATCTCATTTCTATTATTTCAGCACAGTGGCTACAATTATCTGTTGAGCTATTCTGATAGATACTAGATTAGCAAAAATCGTTTAATTTTTGATGCTTCATAACTCAAAAGGTCGTAATACTTCGCCGACAAGATCTCGTAAATTATTACGTAAACCTTCACTTTGATTAAAATCACACACATGAAGCAGCAAAAATTGTATCAGCATGTCAAGTGGTTTTATATGAACCTTTTTAAAAGCTAAGAAAAGCCTGGCGTAAAATTGTACAATTTAAACCTCTGAAAATCTACACTGAGCATTTGTAAAAAGGCAATCGAAGCCTTAGTAATTGAAGGCTTTTTTAAATTTTGTACTAGAAGGGAGAGTAAAGATTATTTTACACTGGGTAGGAACCCCCTCTTAATAGATTGCTCACATTTGACATGAACACCATTATATATAGTCGATCAGACGCATGAAACATCTTTTGCAAAATTTAGTAGGTACTTACATGACAGTGGTTCCCTCTCTGGCTTGCAACTTCCTCTTCAAGCCTTTTCGAAGACTTCTTCAAATATTAGATACGTCATATAGCTTTCTCCTCTTTATTTTTACGTTACTTATGCCATGAATTGCTTGTTAATGAGGAGTGTCTGGTAGTGACCAGAGCTGGAACTTAAACTTGTATTCGGTGACCTTCGTCGTTATTGACTTGACGTAGACGAAGGCCCTAGAACTTCAAATACATTATCCATACCAAATATAAAAACACAGGTCCTCGAAAGGAATAAAAAATACCAGGTATGTATAAATAACAAATCGCATCACCATTATAAGCGTGACAAATTTACAAAGTTAAACTTTAATAAAAATTTGAAGGTAGACTTGCAAATAATATCAGTCTGAAATTACTTATTTCATAGATTGAACAACAGTAATTTAAATTTATTTAAAGAAGGAAAATGTAAAAAACTTACAGGAAAAATCCTCAAGTCAGGTTGATATTTTAAGAAAAATAAATACCTTTAAAGAGTCGGATTTGCACGTCGTTATAGACGTCCGACTCGGCGGGAATGAGAAACGCCAATGAGTATTATCACCTGCGCCTGCGCTATTATACCTGCGCCCCCTACCAAAAGCGCCGGTGCTGCCTAGTAGAAGTGACGTAACAAAGAAGGCGTAACTTAAGAAGGAAACAGCTAAGCGGGAAACGGATGTGCCTATCTCATTTAATAAAGCTTCGAATAAGGGACAGTCAAATTAAAACAAAATTAAAAGACAGTAAACATCGTTGGACGTTTCGTAAATCTCATTACTTAGGAAACTCATGGAAGGTAAGTATAATAAAGAATGTTTCAAAGTAAAATTTTGCCTAAAAGATCAAAGAGTACCTTAATTTCGTTAACCAAAAATTATAATGTTATTATTATGCAAAATTATCTTCTTCTATATAAATAAAATTGAAATGACTGTTAGTGTTTTTAAACGTGTATTATTAGCCATAAAAAGACTAAAATAAAAAAGAAACATAAATGCGTTTGTTTGTCTTTTCCCTTGGACGATAGATTGGAGAAGATATTTTAGCAATACGATTAATCATAAGTTAATAAATACAATCACAAGTTAATTCTTAGTATATTTCTGCGTTTACCTGCAAACGCAACGGTTTTTGGGTTCGATTTCCACTCGAGGAGGACGGATAAGCTCCAACCATTTTCTTTGCCTTCTTAGTTAGTATTCGTAGACGAAGAAAATTAAGCCTTTGCTTAAGTGGCGCTGAGTTCCACCACACAACACGGAATGTTTTAACATTAGGTTTTCTTGTGGTTTTCGCTGCCTTTCCTGCTAAAAACGGAATAAAGTATAAAGCTAAAATATCTATTATAGTAAAGATTTTTAAATTTTTACCCTTAAAGAAATTTACTATTGTTAATTTAATTTTAATTAATAAGTACTTATATATTTTAAATTTCGATTCAGACATAATTTTATTTTATGTCTTTAGTATAAAAATTTTAACCTTTTAATAAAATAAGATATTAAATATTCCAAAATTTTAAAGTTTCATATGTTTTATTAATCTGAATAAAAATAAATTACAAACATTGCGAATTAAAAGCTAAATATTGAAACAAATCATTAACCAATTACAATAATTTTGTAATATTGAATAATGCAATTGTAATATTGTAACAAACCTCATACTCAGCCAAATGGAAGTATGACCAATCCCATTAAATAAATCGGGTCAAATCCAAGTAATAATATTTGTTTTTGAATTTTCTAAACAAAGATTTTAAACTGTTTCCCATAAATTTAATATAAATTATAAGAAGAAATAATGTAATAGCCTCCACTTTTGAAATTCAAAATATTTACACAAATTATCTATATATGTATGTATGTAGATAAACATTGACGTGCATAAGTCTATCTGTGATACCTATATGAATAAGTGATTTTTGATTTTGATTTGATTTTGTATAAATAAAACGAGGGTCTCCTCCTGTATATATCGAAGTCTGTTTATGGAGAATACGTGAGAAAATCTACTATTACAGGAATTAACAGGTTAAAAAAAGTCAATGTGATAGAAGTTAAAACACAGATTGTTTAAAAACAATGTGTGCCTGTGCGTTTTTATATGGCTATATCAAGGACCTTCAGAAGTTTGTATTATTTATGAGTTGTCGTTAAATGTTTATTTTTACCGCTTCGTAAATGAAATTAAAATATTGAACGCATACCATACGCGTATTATATTAAAGAACCCGCCGAAATTGCAAACAGCTAATTAATATCCAAAGTAAGCTAATTCAGAAGAGTACATCCAACTGAAGTGTTCGTTAGCATTAAAATTTTTCCAATTAAAATGAGATTTTTATATGAGCTTATGATAATAATTATTATCTAGTTGAAATATTGATACTCCTATTTATAGAGTTCAATAAACCAGTGACATATAGACGTAAATTTTCTACTTCGTAATTCTTCATCATAACGCAGTGGGACGGCCAGTAGATAGAAGACAGTACTTGATCGATAGTCATGTGTACAATTCTAAATAGAGGATATATATTATTATAATTTTCTTCAGCACTATTCCTACCATATACGGTTTCGAATTGGGGTGAAAATCGCTTAATTCTTAGCCGCATATAAGCATATAAGCGTACAGCCATTATAGTATTATCATTGTCATTTACCTCTGTTTGTCACTTATCATTGCTTGTCATTAGTAATGAAACAATCGTAGAATACTTTTCCGGAATATTTTGACTAAAAACATAATGAAAATACTTATTCACGAAAATAGTGCATAAATTGTTTACAAAATGGAAGAGACTAGAAAATTTCGTAAACAATTTATAAATTAAATCGCAAGCTTTCAATACAAGTCAATTATTAAGTATTCACAATGGGCTTAGAAATGCAAAAGAAAAATGGAAATGTTCCCCTTGATTTAAAGTATTCATTTTCATGTCTCTTGAAGCGCGAAATACAACTTATAGTATTCCTTAAAGTGGGAAGAATAGTGTGGTAGTTTAAGCAAACCATTAAAAAATTTAAACAGACTTAAGCTTATTTTTAAACAACACGATGAAACTGATACTGAGAATATAATGGGAAGATTATTTTTAAGTTAAATATTATTAAAAATCCATTTTTAGCTCTATAGTTCAAACAAAATGTAATAAAAATAAAAAACATGTGTATTTTAAGATACTAGTCTCAGGTACCAGTTGTTTAAAATAAAAGAAATATTTGGTGTTTAGGATACACTGTCCCAACTCTTAATAAATAGTCAATAGACGAGAGGACAACAATTCGAATATACAGAACTAAAGAAAGCTTTACAAGCACATGTACGTGTAAGGTTCAAAATCATAAATATTTCATAATGTGAAATATTGTAGACGCCATAGAATAGACATACATGAGTCCTAAGATTATATATAACTTGAATTTTTCATACTATACAAAACAGCAAAACCTCACGTATGATGAAATTTTATAAATGTACCCTTTAGTTGTTGCATTAGAAGTTCACTTTATTATTTGGAAGGGAAATATAACATTAAAGCTTCAAATATTCTAGAATCTTTATTCCTCAAAAAAATACAACTTATACAATTGTTTGTTTTCAATTCTGACATCGTCAGTATGTAGCATTATTAATTAAAACAACCTTTTAAGTTTTCAAATTAGTCAACTGACAACAAGTAGAATAGTATGCAGAGACAGCAATGTTTTACCGTAATTACCCTCTTTAAGCTCCAATAGCAGTTGAATCCGAGACTGGAATATTGTAAGGCACAGAGAACTAGATATTTGGGTCAATTAAGAGTGGACCTGTTAAATCATTTTCTCTGACGATAATTTATTGGTCAACGTTTATGTGGCACTTCATTTATCATTAAATATTTTGGATTTCTCACATTATATGAGCAGTTCTAGTTACTATGCGCGTTTCATTTGGCAGTTTATTTTGAATTAATAAAATGGTTCATTTTTTATTTTACAATTTGGTTATAATTGATCCGGCTTTTTGTTTTCAAAGTTTCCCCTAAGAAATCATACACAAAAACATTGAGAAATATACCAAAAGTTTTTATTTTGCATTACTTTTCCTTATCAGTTAGTTTTAAAATATAAAAAAACACGAGGCAAACCAATCACCTTGTCAAATTTTTCGTGGAACAAATTTTTGGCAACATTGCCAAAAATGTCCATTAGGTAACGCCTTTATCGAAGGAGGTACTGTAATATCCATATTTGCTACTATCACTTCCATTGTCACTCACGTCAATTTTTACCTTATTGTAATATAAATTGATATGTATTGATGGCGAGCCTACTATCCTAATAAACTACTGATTATGTCGAGTTGTGTCCACGTTATAATATAGATATAGAGACGACTTGGTTCCGTCGGAGTCGGAGCCGAACAGTCTTATATTTAAATAAATATTCTACAGTACATTATTGATTTACGAAATGTATTTTTAATGATTTTAAAATTTCTATATAGGCTAAGTTGAAATACTAAATATTCAAATAGTTTAGTAGGTTTACCAGTAAATTTACCAGTAAAGTTGAATAGCGCAATTTGACAGTCAGAGCCATCTATTGCAATTTCTGTGTAAACAAACCATGAAAGTTTAGAATACTAAACATTTTTATTTTTTTATTTTTTTATAGCTTCACGCTTTATCCCGCACATGGCAGGGTAGGCAGAGGGAACTGC
Organism: Dione vanillae; assembly: GCA_037178615.1. Taxonomy (NCBI): domain Eukaryota; kingdom Metazoa; phylum Arthropoda; class Insecta; order Lepidoptera; family Nymphalidae; genus Dione; species Dione vanillae. Next base: position 362,632 of record JAZFAU010000097.1, on the reverse strand, counting down.
AGGAACCATATGAACCTAGTGTTAAGACACTCCGTTGCTTAGTCCTTTCTTTCTCCATCCCCACTTTCCGCCTTTTTTCGAGGCATTGCGTGTTGAGTGGCGGAACTCAACGCCGCGCTTTGCCTAGTTGCCAGAGCGATGAAAATGGAAATAGAAAAATCCATCATCCCCGAGTGGGAATCGAACCCACAAACCGTCGCGTTTACAGGCAGACGCTTACGCCTCTGCGCCACGACGGTCCTCAACATTTATTTATATACATCATTTCAAAACTGTAACTCACGACCACGACTCACTGTGATAGACAGTTAAAATTATAACAAATGATTTCTTTTGCCACTATAACATTCAATACTCAAAATTTAAATAAAACAAATACTTATTATATTTAAGGGCGCTCCCGTAGAATAAACGTATATAGCTCATCAGTATAATCAGCTGTTTTTCCTTTATTCTAACTTTAAAAAATAAAATATAAAACAATAAACGAAAATTTGTCTATTTCCTCTACACGTTTCTTACTGTGGTTCAAGATTATAAATATTTTATTATTATTCAATTAAAATTTTTTGCTGTCAAGGTACTGTACTTTTTTAACTATCAATAAAATAAACATTGACTATATTTTCCGTGCATAATCTATGGCTTAAATTTAAATGTATGGTTTAAATTTAAATATATATATTTTTTTAAATATTCTGTTTCGTAATAATTTTCACGTAAATACTATTACACTATAGAAGACAAAAAATTTTACGATCAAACCTGCTTTACCTTCACAAATATAAGTCAAAGTTTGCCGCCCTTGAATGCACATACACACCTTACTTTATTTTATAGACCAACCCAACTAATATCCTTGGGAAGTACAAATAAACGAGGTATACGTACAAATTATTAAAAAAAATTGAAGACTGACGAAAACTTTTATTTTTAATACATTTTTAAATTGCGTTAATCTACGGTTAGGTTAATAAACTGGTTAAATTTGACAAATTACGCTCCATGCTCCATGTATCGAAGAAGGCTGCGTATATCCTTACTTTGAACGACGTTTTAACAGATGCGTCAAAATGTGTGTAAGTATCGGTCAAGTGCGAGTAATACTCGCGCACCAAGAGACTCATCTCATGATTACCTTACATCACTTATATTTCGCGGAAGAAAGTAATGCTTCTGAATTTTGCAACTTTAACGAAATTTGCAACCATATGCACTCATTTTGTATGAAATGAACTACAGTACTAAAATATATATATTTTTTATTTTTGGATTTTTCTGGGTCAATGGAAATTAATGTGTATATTTTGATAACGCGGTGACGCGGTTCCGCTACTTGTATTGTGTTTTAAAGTAGACTTTCACATGAAATTGATGATTTGTTGAACTAGTCACTTTAATCATAAATTTCTTATCTTTGTTTGGGAATTCTTTATATTTCGTTAGTCCTCATTCATTTGTTTTTTCTTCTGTTTTCGTCATTCAGCCTTCGAAATAAAAAACTTAAAAACATATGTGAACATACAAGTGAACGTGACTGTCACGTAAGACGTATGTGGAACTTACTAGGAAGTTGGCAACTTACTTATCATTGAGGGTTGACATTTTCCTAAGACTTGACATGACAGAAAACAGAAAATTGATCATTTCACGAACATTATTTTCAAAATAACCGAGACGAGGGAGAGGCGTAAATATTATACTAAAATATATAAACCCGTTATCTATCCGTATATAATATTTTTATGAATTCAATAAAGGTAGCGTTATAAAATGGTGCGAATACGCCAATGCTTTCAAGTTAATAAGACCGCCCCGCCGTAGCCGCATGTTGCTAAGCAGGTAATTGGTCCTAACGTAGCAGTTCCTTTTATTATACACTTTTATGAGGTGAGAATGTATAAATACCCTATCTTCACGTATACACGAAAATATTGTAATCATATTGATTCAAGGAGATAGATAAATTTTTAGGATAACGATTAATTAATATATGCAAATGTTTGTGTGCATAAAGCTAACCAGGTCTCTTTGTTATATTGTCTTTTGACATTTATAATCAAATAATTGCAATATCGCTAATTAGTAGAGCTTTTACTTAAAACTTTTGCTCTTGTTTAGATTAGTATTAAATAAAAGGTAGTAAAATCAAGAATTAAATAAGTAAGGCATATTTCTAAATAAATTATTAAATCTCATTAACATAAAATCTTGTATTAATTTGAAAAATTATTATACATTACTATGTAAATTAAACTGGCAAGTAAATATGGTTTCCAAGAATAATTTATTAACAGTTTTATAAATATGATTTAGCCAAAAAAGACTCCGCGAGTTAAAGCCATCGTTGCCAAGTTATGACACGTTTTGTGAATTTATAATGTAACTTAAATTGTTTATTTTTCTTTGAAAATATATTGTTAAGATTTGGATTATACTTTTTTAAATCTTTTAATTATTTCAGTTCACGATAAGAATACGAAATTCCAGGACCAAACTAAATGGAAATAACATGTTAGCAATTATTTTTTCACTGTACTTTGCTATATTTTTTATGCTCTAATGTCAACACAGATTTATTGTATATATTATAATTTATAGAATAGTGTAAATAATATTTAGTGTATATACCATAAAAATATCAAAATACTACTGACTATTTAAACCATGACTGTAATTAAATCCTTTTTTGAGGAAATAGATTATTTTAATTCTAATTTAAATGATTTTATTAAAAATAAGAATACAACATTTTTTGCACGTCAAAAACATTATGGACTCGTTACAATCCATTGAAACACATCCACATGAAAAAATTATGGAATCGTTACAATCCATTTATATGCGCTATAAACATACTCTTTGCCTAGTATAAAAATTATGAATCGTCCATTTTGGCAAAATCATTAATATTTTTCTTCTATACACCATATTTACAATTTTTTTGAGATGTCACTTTCGATGTCTTAAATTCTTTAAGTGCTTGTGTTAAGGAATCTTTAAGGGCCTCAAAAGCTTTAATAATTTCTAATGAGTGGAATGATTTAAATTTAAACATTACATTGCATTTCTGATGTAAGCCATTTTATTATAATAATCGAAAACCGGGAACTAAATATCTTGATAACTATGCTTTATTACTTTTTATATTCATACACACTGCTCGTAGAAGTAAGCAAAATTACCCATAACATGATACTGTTAATTCTATTTGAGGTGAAAGCAAATTTAACTTTTATAACACTATAAATGAAAGAAGGAACTCAGGTAGCATCTTTTAAATATCCAATTGCTTTATGATTAATTTATGTTGCCTTGTTTTAAGAACTTTATAAATTCAATTAAAATTTTTACTATATATATATACACACTTACTTCTCGCCCTTCCTTACGTAATAATAAATACTATAAAATGTATTTCTAACTTTAAATGTATTGCTTATGACGAATAATTACATTTTATTCCTATATTTTAAAGACAAAACCAACTCTATGTGATAGTGGCAAAGGCAATTGACATTATTTAAAAACGTAACAGCTTAGTAAAAAGTAATATCTACAACAAAATCACCAATAACTTTGAAATGAATAAAACGATAATGTAATTAGGCTACTAACTACCCATTTACAAATTTCTATCACTCTCATTTCACTAATGCGTGTAAATTTCTGTTATGAAGTTCATTTTACAATGTATATTTCATACATTTATATGTTTGAACATGGCTAATGTAGTTAAAATTAACAACACTACTACTTCTTTGTTGATCATATATTTCCTCTTAAATATTAAGTAAAAGAATGTCTTTTAAAATAGCCTTTTTTGTAAACTGTAGGTGTTTTTATTATAGCACTTTGGTTGTTACTTCAAGTGGGCACAAATTAAGTCCAATTTATTTATTTTATATTAAAATTATCATTTCTATTACTATTTATTTGTCGTAAAAGTACTAATAATAACTCTCTATAAAAACTCTTGATTTTGTATAATTACATCCTGTGCATGTGATCGAAAACAATGTAGCAACTAACTTATTCAATGTTCGAAATCTACATCATAAAGCAATTTACATGATTACAAATATGGTTTTACTTTCTAATTACAGTAATAATGATATTAACATAGTTTTACTATGTTAATTGTATTTAATTATATAATTAATATAGTTTTAATTGTTATTAATGAACAATAAAGTTGTTATGTATTAATATTTTAATATACTACTACATGAGTCGTGATCACATTAATGTTTTTTTTAAATATTTGTTACAAATTTAAAGTCCGAGGACCGAGGAGAGGACCGTCGTGGCACAGAGGCGCAACGTCTGCCTGTAATGCGGCTAACGCGACGGTTTCTGGGTTCGATCCCCAGTCGGGGAAGATGGATTTTTCTATTTCTATTTTCTTCGCTCTGGCAACTAAGGCAAAGCGCGGCGTTGAGTTCCGCCACTCAACACGCAATGCCTCGAAAACGGCGGAAAGTGGGGACGGAGTAAGCAGGGACTAAGTAACGGAGTGTCTTAACACTAGGTTCGTATGTTCCTGCAGTTCCCTCTGCCTACCCTGCCATGTGCGGGATAAAGCGTGAAGCTAAAAAAAAAAAAAAAAAATAAAAAATAAAAAAAAAATATATAATTATATGTAACAGCTGTATGAGTTAACTGTCAATATTTATGTTTAGACATACATTTATTTTTTGTTTGCATAAAACTACGGAGTGTCTTAACACTAGGTTCATATGGTTCCTGCAGTTCCCTCTGCCTACCCTGCCATGTGTGGGATAAAGCGTGAAGCTAAAAAAAAAAAAAAAAAAAAAAAATATTTTTAAATGAATCAACTTTTAACATTAATTTAGTTTTTAAGTGGGTTTGACTGTATACATAAAATATGAATTACGATAGAATTCTAGAATTTAATATGCTATAAATTATGAAATAAGTTAGAGCAACTTTAAACTTGCATATTAGATATGGTTTGAAATATTCATTGTTTAACAGAGTTTACTAACGTTGTGCACACGTATTATACTATGCTATATAGTTATATACTTGGTAAATATTCATATATCAGTGGAATATCCAAAAAAGGAACCAAAATTTAGACCCACAATCAAATATACGGTTTTGAAAGTATTACTGTATTGAACTGAAACATAGACTTTACACATGAATTCATTACTTAATGTGCAATATTATTATTAAAATATTTCTGAAAACGCTCACTTATTTCCTTTATTTAAGGACACAGAGAATACTTGATGTCGCTGAGCTTAGAATATCGTCGTATGGATTAACGGCACGCCTTTGATTTAATCCGTAGAGCCTTTGTGTGTTTATCCTGTACCTATTTGAACAACGTAGCTTTAGCCAATATGCGGTAATGGAAGTATTAAGTGATACAACAAAAATCGATCTACCAAGAATTGTCTATAAAAGATGCCTTTGTTATTTGTATATGCCTTTGTTATAGTTAACATTACGTAAGTTTTATAATTTTTGACGTGACAACGTCTTAAATTAGGTTGCGGCTCGGAGTCACATATGAAAAAGTGTAACGCCCGGTAACGTAACGATGTGTCAACTGTCACCGAACTATAATCGGTCCGCCGCGCGTATCACTTGACACATGTACAATGTTTTAGTAAACAAAATATATTTTCTATAGCTAAAATTTGTGCAATTTATATTATAATTATTAATCATATCAATAAATATTCTACCGAGAAAAAGACGTTGTCGCGTAAAATTTTCGCCCGTAAAACCCACTTTACAGGCAACCATTTTTTGTATGTATGTACTGAAGACTGTAGGTAATTATTATATAAGGAGAATTGTACTTATATCACTTTTTATTGTATTGAATACTGCCTAATTGTTTAAGTATTTTTATATATTACAAGTTTTATTTAAGATATATTTAGATATAAATTAATATTAATATAAAAAAAATAATTTGAAATTAAATACAAGTCTACGGCGTAGCTCGTAGCAGCTACGAGATTACTGACTATTTTGCCACAATCTGCAACTTTATTGCAAAATGAGATTTATTTTTCAATTTACGATTATAAAATATTAAAGCTAAGATGTTTTAAACACGATTCACAACTAAGAATCTTGTTGGCTGGTTGTAAATTGTAAGTTATTTTCGATTCTCGTTTTATCTTTCCGTGAGTAGTTGTTTATATAGTCCCCCGCTCCAGTAGGACAAACTTCGGTGTAGAGCTCCGCCACTAAATGTGAGTGCAAAGATTTTTACACTAATTACTCATTGTATTATGTGTACTACTATTTTTTATTAGAAAACATATCACAGTCATGTAGTCTATCCTAATATTATAAAGTGGTAGGAATTATGATTGTGTGTTTGTTTCTACTTAATGAATTCTAAAATGTTTGGATCAATTTTCAAGAAATACACAATGGAATGATTATTTATTTTTTAAAAGGAAGGTAGAAGACGCCGGGACGGTTTACTAGTGTTAATGTAATTTGACCAAAAAAGAATGTCAGAATTTTAGTTTATTTCGACATTAATTATTATAAAACTTATACCAACACAAACGGTGCTGAAATCGAAAAAATATTTTTCGTTAGATAGCTCATTCCTCGACGAAGGCCAGAACATATACTACATCACGTGAATCCTTTATATGTAACCTACTGTACCTGCGGGTGTTATTTCATGTTTCATATATAACTCCACTAACTTTTCATTTTGACACTCTAACAAAGCCCAGGTAAAACACAGTATAGGAATACATTCGCAAGACGTTGCCGAGTGTTATTATCCTATTAGATGAAATCCGTACATGTCCTTGGCGTTTGTATTGTATTAATATTACACTCATACATATGAGCAGAAATTAATGTTGCAGTCACTTTGTTCTACTCCTGTGTTCATTTTAGCGTCATTACCATACATTACATAAACTAACGTCAGGGAAATGGAAATCATTTTACGGTAGTATTTACGCTAGCTTTAAATTGTACTCGTTGCTACGCGCGTAACCTTATATGCTACACACGCTGAGTTTTATTCATGCTACCTTAAAATTTGCATAAAATTCTCATATAGTACACACAACTTTTAAAATTATGACATCTTAATTTACAAAATAATTACACATTTTGTTTATTTGCATGATTTATGAATAAAACATTGAATATTTTCTACTATCCTTATAACTCGTTACATCGAGAAGAAATATATGCCACAAAAAGAAATTTAAAGTAACATATAATTTGTTTTAGTCATTTTCATCTGTACTAATATATATCGATGCGATTGTGGTACATCTGACTGAGGATTTAGACTTAGGCAAAAATAAAAATTAATAACTACTTAAAATAAAAGTTAAATGAATTAAATACATAATTAAAATTTTGTATATAATACTTAATTATTATACGTGATCCTTGTAGTCGAAACGTAGGTCACGGTGCAAACAATTATGTGAACTTAAACATATTATATGTTTAGAAAACTTAAAAAAACTTAAATATATTTAGCCAACCGTTCAAGCTCTTCTCAGAAGCCGTTCTATAAAAATATTGTTTTTTAATATGGAATAACACTTTATTTATAAAATTGCCTGATAAATTTATTTTCACAATTTATTATAATCCAGATTATAATTTTAGCTTTAAGTATACAAAATAAGAATTTGTTTGAGTCTATTATAAATCATAATTTATACAAATTTTATTCATCCTTGTTTCCATATCCGAATAAAATAAATTACATCCAAGTAAATTTAGCAATTTGATGATTGGTTAAATAATTTAATTAAACTACTGCTCATACAATACTTAAATTCAACTTTTATTGAATTATGAAGCTTACGTTAACTGAGTACTGAAACCTGAAAGAGAGCATATAAAATTTTTGATTTCTAAGTTATGCGTTCCCACGAAGCAGTATCGATTTTTTTATTTTTAATTTATTGCACATACACAAAATAGATTAACAAAGAAATATAAAAATAAATGTTTTAATGCTTCAAGTAATCTCTAATAGACAAGCTTGAGCAAAATGTAAGAGTGGTTGTACAAAGGTACAAGACGAGGCGAATAAGGTATTTTTATATGCTTTTGACAACTTATTTTTGTTGTCGACATCTGCGTAGGAAGAGTTTATTGAACTGCATAGTTAAAGTACATTCATGACTTTCAATCATTCATGAATTTTATTCTAACTTAAACTTTTTACCTACCAATAATTAGCTAGACGAAATCTTTCCATAACAGAACAAATAAAAGGTGGCCTTTGCACGTAAAAATGTTCAATGTGTCGTAACAGCTAATGACTGTCGTAACAGGTTTACGATTTTAAGTAAAGAGAACCTAGTATCGTGACATTCAATTCTCAAAGCCCTTTGTATATAACTATTATGGCCCCAAATAGATTTTGAACCCAGAATTACTTGTTAGTATATACTTTTAAACAATTTCCAACAATGTCATATAAGGCTTCAAACATGTACATGGTACATAATAGATATGATTTACAACCCTTCATATGAATCAGATATATAATTTATAAGATCCTTAATGAATTTTGACCGAGAACTTGTTAAACTACTTGTATTGGTTTAATTGTCTAAGTTATTTCTTTAACTTGAATATTTGTGGTGAAACACAGAAAAACTATGTTATTTCGAACATTGCAGTCGAAAGTTCATGTAAACTTTGATTTGGTGCGTTTTATATTTTATTTTATATATATATATATATATATATATATATATATATATATATATATATATATATATATATATATATATATATATATATATATATATATATATATATATATATATATATATATATATATATATATATATATATATATATATATATATATATATATATATATATATATATATATATATATATATATATATATATATATATATATATATATATATATATATATATATATATAAAACATGGCCTCAAAGATCAATTTTCTCAAGAGTGAAAACTATTAAGTATTTGTTGCTTAATTTTAAAAAAGCCTATCGGTGGAAATATATTTTTTGTACTATGTTAAATTAACAATACTTAATATTTCATTTAATAGTAATTTTTGAAATTGTTTTTAAGTATTATTTATGTAATTAAATGTTTCTATAGAAATATATTAAATTATTTAACATTATGATGATATTATTATTCGTTACTCCAAAGTGCTAGGCTTACGATAGCAGGTATCGGTATTAATATTCTCCCTCAAGATCTGTACCTTAAAGGGTCTTAAATATATATTTATAAAAAAATTTAATATACGTACTATTTACGTAATATAAATCTATGTAAAGTATAATTATGTTTATAATATGATTTTTAGATAAAATTGGCATTTAACATATTCAAAGTCTTAAATGGGCTAAACGAAGTAACAGATGCTTGGTTCTGTTTATCAAATCTTCTTAATATCAGTTATCCACAAACCGGAATTGAACTCAGAAGCGTCGTATTTACAATCAGGACTTTTAAAACTAATATATCAAAAGCAAGTAATAATAACATGACAAATAAACATATTTTTATAAAAATAAATCATCATAATATATTGTTATTTTTTATCCATATTTCAAAATTAAAGCTGCAACCCGCAGTTAAGTCCCGTAGCTCGTAGCCGCTACGGAACAATGTTCTTATGAAATGGCTTTTTCAAAAGAATACAAGTTACGATTTTACAGAATGAAATACAAAACTTGGTTACAAACTTTTAATTTAAATGTTTGGAATTAATCGAATAATAAAAAATATAATTATATGTAACAGCTGTATGAGTTAACTGTCAATATTTATGTTTACACATACATTTATTTTTTGTTTGCATAAAACTACTATAAATTAATAGTGTGATAATAATAGATATTTAATATAATATAAAACAACATTACACATATTATGAAATAACCGTGTAATGTTACATACTCAACGTACATGTCTTCATTATAAACGGTACCGACGAAAATTGTGTTACGTGAAGCCTTGAACATCATTTTACTCAATATATAATTAATTATAATTAATTATTAAAACGCTTGATTATTGTTTCGAATTGTTGGTTAAAAAATATAAATCAAATTTCAGTCGGTTCTGGTTCCGCTTACCGTCTTTTTCGAGGCATTACGTGTTGAGTGGCACAACTACACTTTGCCTAGTTGTCAGGGCGAAGGAAATGGCAATATCCTATTTCTCCGAGTGGGAATCAAACCCACAAACCGTCGCGTTTACAGGCTCTAAGATTTTTTCTGTATGTTTACTGTAAGTTAACTCTAGATCTATGAAATTCAATTACAACAACAATGACTTAAAGTTACGTTCGTATGCAATTGTTTTCTATATAGGAAATAATATATATATATATATATATATATATATATATATATATATATATATATATATATATATATATATATATATATATATATATATATATATATATATATATATATATATATATATATATATATATATATATATATATATATATATATATATATATATATATATATATATATATATATATAATTCAACAGAAATTGTCTCTGCGTGCTTCGCATGGACTTAGTAATGGAGGATTAAGTAAATTCTATTCTACTATAGAATGGTAATGTCAACTGGATATCGATATGAAAATAATATTCGTATCGCAAAACACTTCTGAAATTATATTAATTTAATTTTAATGACTGTTTTAAATGATGTCTTTACAAATAGAATGAATACATCCATATATATTTTGCGGGCTTTAGCTTTTAATAGCGCTTTTAAATTTGAGCTTTAATTAAATCTGTATATAAATTATTAAAGTAAATCTCTTACTAAATAATACGAACGAAATAAATATTTATATGAAAATCGCCGCGTATTCAAAACCTACAGGGTACTACCCGTTTTATATATATATATATATATATATATATATATATATATATATATATATATATATATATATATATATATATATGTATATATATATATATATATATATATATATATATATATATATATATATATATAAAACGGGTAGTACCCTGTAGGTTTTGAATACGCGGCGATTTTCATATAAAAGAAAAACTAAGCATAAGCGCTCTTTTGATTGCGTTATTTCAAAAGTTTGTTTTTTCAGCGCTTCACAAGGTAATTGACCTGGATATTTGATATTAATTTCAGCTAAATTCTTCCATAATTTCGATAAAATGGTCTTAATAAACGGATTGACAGGCAACAGGCAGACAGGCAACAAAGTGATGCTGTATGTGTTCCTTTCTCTTTCTTTTTTTATGGGACCCTAAGACATGTGACTCGTAATTAATAAGTGTTATAAAGTAAAACGACGTTTAGTGTACAATTACTTACGATATTTCTAACAATCTTCTCATAACATATACATTAAGCTCTTGGATTTATTGCATTTCAGTACTTTGTGGAAAAGTATTTATTCAATAAAAATATTAATGATAAAAAAACCTTCCTATTTTTTAAATAAATTCTTTGACATTACACACAGTAAAATTACATCGAATACAGTTCGTCACTGACAAAGATAGTCATTGAAATTAATAAAATCAAATTCACAATATATTTTGACGTGACAACGTCTTAAATTAGGTTGTGCGGCTCGGAGTCAAATATGAAAATGGTAACGTAACGATGTGTCAACTGTCACCGAACTATGATCGGTCCGCCGCGCGTATCACTTGACACATGTACAATGTTTTAGTAAACAAAATATATTTTCTATAGTTAAAATTTGTGCAATTTATACTATAATTATTATTCATATCAATAAATATTCTACCGAGAAAAAGACGTTGTCACGTAAAATTTTCGCCCGTAAAACCCACTTTACAGGCAACCATTTTTTTTTTCTATAAATTATATATTTCATTTGAAAACAAAAATAATTATCGAACGGCGACATTTTAGAAATTACGGCCTTAATTTTGCTCGGCATCAACGTTATTATGCTTTGAGCGTCGTCGTGCAGCCACAGCGATAGACAGAATTGAAAGCTTACCGCTTTAACCATAATTGAGCTAAATTGGGTAATATTTATAAATTTATATTTTATTTGACTAAAACGAATGATGAAGTCTAAATAAAAATAAAGTATGAAATATATTAAAATGTTAAAGCATCAACGGTATCAAATCAAGAATATTTGGTATGAAGTGTATTTGTTAAAAAAATCATTCTTTGGTGAGCGTTGAGCGACTCGCTTCTTTTAAGGAAGGTTATTTAAATTATTTTCAGATTTTATTTTTATTAAGCATTAGGTAGTGGTGGTGGTAATTTGTTTGTCCTGCATAAAATATTTTGAATATAAAAGTTCTCTGAATGGAATTATTGTCAAATAATTTACAATTCTTTTACAAAATATTTATATTCTAAAATGTACTTAAATTTTTTATGATTTTTAAAGTGTTAATCCACACTGAGGATAGAAAAAATACTTAAAGAAAACATATAAAAATTTGAACACAGCGGGACTCGAACCCGCGCCCTCCTGCGAACCGTGCAGGCGTTCTCACCACTGAGCTCAGTGGTGAGAGCGCCTGCACGGTTCGCAGGAGGGCGCGGGTTCGAGTCACGCTGCGTTCACATTTTTATATGTTTTCTTTAAGTATGTACTTAAATTACAATACATGTAGTGTAAATAAGTAAATCAGACTGAAATTAGTTTGTAAATTTACGCTTATATTTACCATAGCCTTAGAAAACAATTTATTCGAGTATACAAATTACTTTTATTATCACAAAATCAGCACTTAATGAGAGATGTGACAACCACATTATAAAATAATGTATATAATCAATTTAATTTACTTTGTATGCATATGACTAACTTGTTAACATATTTCATTCGTATTATTTAATAAGAGATTTAGTTTAATAATTTATATATAGATTTAATTAAAGCTCAAATTTAAAAGCGCTATTAAAAGCTAAAGCCCGCAAAATATATATGGATGTATTCATTCTATTTGTAAAGACAATTTAAAACAGTCATTAAAATTAAATTAAAATAATTTCAGAAGTATTTTGCGATACGAATATTATTTTCATATCGAAATCCAGTTGACATTACCATTCTACAGTAGAATAGAATTTACTTAATCCTCCATTACTAAGTCCATGCGAAGCACGCGGAGACAATTTCTGTTCAATTGAAAGGTATTCCACCTGCCTGCATAGTTTATGTTTCTATAAGATACTCGTAGGTAGTTGCATAATAAACAATGTGCTTTGATTTAATGGAATTTATGTGATTGTGATATCACAAGAACTGTTGTTGATTTAAAAATAAACATAAAAATGTTACTGAAATATAAAGATTTCTTTTTGTATATTTGCCTTTTCTTCATCGTAGCTTATCTCCGTACCCATAGAATAACAAATTCTTTTGAAACTGTCACTGAAAAATACAATATACTTGTATTTACTTTTATAAAACCGATTTTATTAACTGCAAATTGTATTCCAGAAACTAATTGAGTGTTTAGACACTCTGTTTCCTATTTTCCACCATTAGAGACACTGCGTGTTGAAACTTTCCACCCGGATAAAAAATAATATATAATCGAATTGATCAGGCAAATGAATCGCTAGTTGTAAGTATTATATAAATTGAGGGCCGTCGTGGCGCAGAGGCGTAAGCGTCTGCCTGTAAATGCGACTGTTTGTGGGTTCGATTCCCCCTCGGGGAATATGGATTTTTCTATTTTCATTTTCTTCGCTCTGGAAATTAGGCAAAGCGCGGCGTTGAGTTCCACCACTCAACACGCAATGCCTCGAAAAAGGCGGAATGGGGACGGAGAAAGTAGTAACTAAGCAACGGTGTGTCTTAACATTAGGTTCATATAGTTCCTGCAGTTCCCTCTGCCTACCCTGCAATATGCGGGGTAAAGTGTGAAGCTAAAAAAAACATGCGTGCGTACAAAGTACACATGTCAGAAGTGAAACTTCTTTGGCGAACTAATTTATAAATCTTGTTTATATTTATACAAATCTAAAACTTTAAATTTCCAAGATTAAGAGGAAGGGAAAAAGGAAGATAGGTTAGGAATTTAATTGTCATTAAAATAATATAATTAAAGAGAATTATTAAAACAAATTTATTTTATATTGTTTGAAAAATAATATAGTCAAATCTCAGATGTTGAATATTAAATTAAAATTCCTTGTGATTTTTTGTAAATATTAAAAATACCTAATCCAATTTAAATATATACAAAATTTTTGTAAATTATTGATAACTCTAGAAATTCCAATTTTCAAATTAAAATTTCGTCAAAAGAATTTATGAAATATTGTTATTAGTATTTTATGCACAATGATTTATTGAAATCTCAAATGACGAATTGTAAATAAAAATGCCACGTGTTTTTTGTCAATATTAGAAATTATTACTTAAGTTTTGTTTTTGAATTCAAAATTTAAAAAAGCGAATTTATGAAATATTTTTATTTTATAGTAAATGATTTATTAAATTATCAAACGACGAGTGGCAAGTTGAAATACCACATGTTATTTGTAAATATTAAAACTAACCTAACCTTCAAACCAATTATCATAAAAAATTGTAAATAAACAAAAAGATAACAGATATATTACTTACTTCGAGTAATTGCTTGATACAGGACAACATACAAATTTATTCACAAAGTTTTTTCACAAAGTTTTTATTTATAAAATTCACTTATTGTTTATTCACTGTAGAAGTGCCTAATGATATTGTAAATATTACGACTATGCGACAGAAATGCCATCTAAAGTTCTAATAATTAACTATTAAACGAATACACAACCAATAGGGCGTGTATTCTTTCTCGATATCCCGTATTCTCTCTCTCTCTTGTTCAATCTTTCTCACTATAGCTCTCTCCCACCTCACACTCCATAGCACTATGCGTGATACGACGTTCGCTCTGTCTCACTTTTTCTCTCAATCTTTCTCACTCGCTTGCTCCCTACTCTCACTCCACGGCTAGTTGCTCATGCTACGTTCGCCCTGTCTTACTCTCTCTCAATCGGTCTCGATCACTCTCTCTCTCTTTTCCGACACTTCCGTTGCATACCGGCGTGACGTTTCATTTGTAAAAATTTTACCCTCATGCGCCTAAAGAAGCTTCACTTCAAAAAAACAAAAAAAAATGTGTTATTGAAATTTGTTTGACCATAACTGTGAATATAAGTTTTATTCGAAATGTTTTAGACTATTTCGTGCTTATGCCAAGGTAGACAGAAGGACGCTATTGTTAGACACAGCCTTTTACACCGTCCACCCAATTGAAATATGGGTGTTAACTTAACGCCGCGTTTTGTCTTGTTACTAGATTGTTGGAATGAAATAATTTATACTTAATAAATTATACTTCATATACTATATGTTTGCCTACAAAATAGAATTAAGTGCCAGGTAACACTTACGTTAGAAAAACATTTACTTTAGTTTAAATGCATTTCAGTCAGTTTGCAGTCACGTTTTGAATAAGGTCGAATATAAATTCGTCTTGTACGTCTAATTTGACAATATTTCGGTCTTTATATCGGTAATATCAATCTATTTTCTTCTACGTGACATGTGAGCCGATGATACTACTCTAGCCATATACAGTAACAGAAATAACCTTCGAACAAGGTCTTAAAATTCTATATATATCTCAACCTGTCGAGTTCAGGACATGCCGTAGCTTTCCTTGTCTTCCCTTGGTTTCCCGTGTTTTGATTTCTCTTGTCTTGTCTCTTTGGATCTCATCGTCGCATCTCCTCCCCTCCCCTGTTCCTCCTCGATATTATAAAATGAGTGATTTGAAAGTAAATTGCTTGTTGTACGCATACGATACAGCGCTCATCAGAATGCGAGCTGCCGACATTGGTCATCATGCTGAAAGATGGATGGGTGGAAATTGTTTAAGCCTGACTGCAAGTAAGAAAAAATCAGAACGTATTTTTTTTAAATTCATTAATTTAAGTGAATAAAGTAGTTTACTTGAAAAGTTTGTTAAGTAGATATAAAGTAGATGGAGTGGAAAGATGTGTTGCTGCTGGCAACAAAATTAACGGTGCCTTAGCTATATTATAGAGACGCACCGTTGGCCGTACACAATGTAGTTCTAGTTTTGACGCTGTTATAAGGCAGTAAAACGTGGGTGAAGAAGAATGAAAAAAGGTGAAAGTTGTGAAGATGCGATATTTACGAAGGGTATGCAGGGACAACTTAGTTGACCAAATTCGCAAAGGAACAATAGACAAAGTGGTAGGTACCAGCGAAGGTGATGCAGTAAGAATTATATAGATAAGATAGATAAAAGAATTATATAGATAAGATAGATAAGAGATTTAAGGGAAGACCTCTGTTGATTTTGATCATTGATGTTATGATCTGATATTAAATTTTGTTTATAAATATTTAAATCGCTATATAGTTAAATATATTTATTTCATTGACATTGTTATTATGTAAATATTTAAAGGAAAATGATTTTGTGTAGTGACAAAAATTTAATCAAAAAAGGTGATTTGATGATGTACAAAATCATCACTGAACTGACAGCTTGAAGATTGATTTACTACAGCAATCCAGCCAAACTATTCAATAAAAATAATGCCGCCTTAATAAAAAAACGTTGAGAGTGATAAGTATTTTCTGTTACCATTAAAAAATTTAGGTTTAGAATTTTAGATGGCCGATCTTAGTTAAGCTAAAATATAAGACAAGTTCTTTAGCGTGACAAGCATTTTCCATTGGCATATTAAAGATGGAAAATCTAACGAAGTATTGTAATAGCAGTATTGAATTAAAAAATGAAACCACTGAAAGTTAAGGTTATGGTTTTGGAGTAGAACACTGTTCCTATGATGTTTAAATTTTTTCCCCAACATCGGTAAGAGAACACTAAGGTGGCATTGTTCACCTACCAGAAATTCCTATTTTAACGTACGGCTTGTGAAAATATTATTTTATGAACAATAGATTTCGTACAAACGTAGTAATAACTTGTCAATAATATAATTACGAAAAGGACATTTTCTTTGAAGAGTTTTTAACCAATATTCATAAAATTTTATAAATTACTAAAACTTAGGTTATTATAATAACAATGTCAATGAAATAAATATATTTAACTATATAGCGATTTAAATATTTATAAACAAAATTTAATATCAGATCATAACATCTGTTCTCTCTATTAATACTAGGGAAATTGCTGGTAAAACTTATATACTATAAAGAATAAAACAGATTTGCTGAAGTTGTGGATGTTTAAATATAAGTGAACATATTACAGGCAACATATTTGTGTCCTATACACATTGTTATTAATTTTTTTTGAATCAAAACATCTTTAATTCATTAGTTATAAGATATAACTCGGCTCAAAAGAAGTCTTTTTTGGAAACTGAAACCTTTTAAATTAATTTACCTCAACTTCAACCTCAATTTACTTGTTACACTTTAATAAACGTAATAAATTATGAGCCTCTAAGGAAATTAAGTTCTACATTCCCTTTACAATCATCCTTTTTTATTATTTTTCCTAATAAGCTTTAGAGACAAAGGCTGATTAAATGTTCCAGAGCGTTCAGCGGCTTTAGATCTCTATTATGAGACACAAAGATTACAAATGATTAATTAGTACTTTTTTGTTAAGTTTACAATATGGACGTGATGGCAATAGTTATATGTTTTATAAAATACTTATACTAAAATATTATTTCGTATGTTTCAGTCAGAAAACAATTGTGATGACTTAAACCTACTAATTAATATATTAAAAATTTTATGTACAATAACGTTTTTCTACAAATATAATTAAAGTAAAAGCTAATTGTACTTCGCTGCTACTGTCGCAAATTAACGCATTTTCTAATGACAGTTTTGCCGCGGTTCACTACTAGTGTTAAAAAGTGGTATATGGTTCTCTATGAAATATCTAATATTATTGAAGTATAAAATATATAAATTGAGGTAAGAAGATATATTTTGTTGAGTTCACAAAACCACCATACTCTGGAAAAATACTTAAAGAAAACGCATCAAATTTTTTCACAGTTTGCCTCTTGCACTGTTGGCAAGAGGGCGCGGGTTCGAGTCCCGCTGCGTTAAAATTTTTATATGTTTTCTTTAAAAATCACAGAAACACCATAATCTGTTTAGCTTTTATAGTATAGATTAAATCACAGCGCAAGTTTTACCGCCTTAAAAATATGTCACCTTGCAAGTTCACGCTCACTCAGTCTGCAGGCTAATGTCACTATATTTAATATACTGCCATAATAATAAATACTGCCATAAATACTGCCATAATTGTAAGCTGTAATTGGCTTATTATAATAATGTATTACAAAATACTGTAAAGCTGTAACACGATGTTATTTATATAAAATCTAAAGTAGAGTTATGTAATAACAATATATACTGCTGTATACTTGGGGAGGCTGATGTGAAAATGAGATTATGAGCGTTTTCATTATAATGCTTATTCGGTAATATCTACAAGATACAACGGAAGCAATATTTTACAAACATAAACTCAAATTTCAGTTTTCAACAAACAAATTTTCGTAATATAAGTACTTGACGTAAGCGAATTTGCGGTATATATTTTCATTAATTATAAAATTATCACAATGACAGATACATACATACATAGAAGAGAGGAAGAAATAGGGAAGGGGAAACCAAAGAGGAGGAGAGTAGACGAGACGAGACATTACAAGGGACGGCTAGAGACGGCCTCTTCTGACTTCTGACACTCTGGCTTCCTCGGCAGGTTGAGGTTATACATATATTTGAAATCTGTTGTTTGATATTAGTATTTATGACTAGCGTAATGTCACCGGCTCACATGACCTATAAATATAAACCAAAATATTGTCAAAATACAAAGACATTCAAGACGAATTCATATTCTACCTTATTTAGAGCAAAAGCATGTCATTTCACGTGACTACAAGCTATCTAAAATACATTTAAGCTAAAGTAAACACTTCTTTAGCGTGTAACTTGACACACAAATTTTTCATTGTTGGTAAATGTACACTATATCAAGTATAATTTGTGTTTGAATCCTGTTATTTATAACACTGTATAATAATAACTATGTTATACCTGAAAAAAACTGGAAGATGCTAAATGGTATTATTGAACTAAATTAAAATAACTCTTAACCAACAACCTAGAGTACACGCTCAGTGTTTGGCTTTAGGTTCAATTGATTGATTTCAGTTCCTACTTAGAGAGAATTAATTATCTCAATCCGTCAATCTAAGTTAATCGTCAAATAGACAAAACTCGCGTTGAGTTAAGACGAAATGTTGGATGGATGGTGTGGCGCACAGTGTCTTAACACTAGGTTCCCTCTGTCTACCTTGTTATAAGGGAAATAGAGTAAAATATTTAAAATAAAATTTATATTCAAAATTGTAGTTACACTTATAATCTTTTTAGGGTTCCGTACAAAAAAAAAAAACGGAACCCTTATAGAATCACTCGTGTTCCTGTCTATCCGTCTGTTACAGCCAATTTCTCTGAATCTACTAGACCGAATCAGGTGAAATTTGGCAGGATGGTGTAATGCCCCGACCCGAACACAGATGTGTAACGTAAAAATTTTTTTTTTGAAATAAGGGTAATATTTTTTTTTAATTTTTAAAATAAATAGTTCCGATGATATTCATGAAAAAAGCCTAAGAAAACCTATAAGGATTTCATGAATGGAAAATATAATGGTAAATTCGATAAAAAATGTTTTTAGGGAAAAAACGTTTTCAAGGGAAATATTTCACTATATACTATAACAGAACGGAACCCTTTCAAAACAAAATAAATTGTGTCATGTGTAATGGATCCTGGATCCCTGGACTTCCTGGATCCCAATATAAAAAATATTTACAAATTGTACATTATATATTTATTTATAATCCTATGCGAAATATATCCTCACATGTCATGCAGGCTTTAAATGCTTTTAATAATGTTTTTCAACATTTAATTTATTTTAAGTCTGAAATATTTCTCTTCATAGTCTTTAAAATATCATACTAAATCAGTATCATGAAATTTGTTAACAAGTAGCCTACATAGTATGTAAATTAAATTGAATACAGACATAATTTTATAATGTGGTTTTCGCAACTCTCACCAACACTCATCAACACTCATCAAGTGCTCATGTTATTATAATAAAAAGTAATTTGTATACTCAAATGAATTGCTTTTTAAGGTTATGCCAACATTAGCGTTAATTTTACGAAGACGATGTTAGTCTACTTCTGAGTTTACTTAGTATACGTGAAACATGCATACACAATTTACATGAAAGTAATAACTGAATCACTCATTTGCACTACTTGTATTTTGATTTTAAGTAAATTTTAAACATATAAATATTTTGTTTATGAATAAAGTCATCATTCATTTGATTCAATCATTTATTTGATTTAAATGGGATTTGTTTCACAATATTTCCAGTCACATAACATTTATATTAAAAACACTTTATATTTAACAATTTCCGCCAAATAATGCAAATAGAATCAGAATAAAATCAGAATAATTATAGCGCTTAAATACCAATCCTTAAGCCAAGCGGGTTGAGTCGCTCAACGATGCCAATCCTTGTTATTGTCCAGGTCAGTCACCTTTTGAAGCACGGAAAAAAACAAACTGTTAAGACAACGCATTAAAAAGTGTTTATGCTATTTTTTTCCATTTTGTAAGGAAATTAATAGTAATCGTAAGGCGTAATCAAAACCGAGATTTATGAAATATGATAATATTTATGGTTGTATCAAACGAAAAAAAAAATTCGCAAGTAAAATTTTATACGCCTTTTTATATTCCAGAAACGAAGACTATTACAAAGTCATATAGTAGTTCACTCATATAAAATGAATGCAGTGCAAATTTGAGCTATTGTTATTATAATTGTAATTCATTCACCCAGATTTATGAAATTTGACTAAAAGTAACAACTTATAGTATATTTAGAGACTATCTAGATATTATATTATAGACTATTATATAATAATTAGAATCTTAAAATTGATAATTTATATATTTGACACAAAAAGTAATTTTTCGTAGGTATTCCTACATTCATGAAGTTGGTACGGAAAACGATTTATCTAAAAAAATGGAGTTGACAAATGATTGGAAAAATGAGTGCGGTGAAATTAGAACATTACGTTGCATTTTTCTTTCCTTCTCAATATGATTTCACGTGTAAATGATTTTTTGCCCAGGTCTCTGGTAAATCATCTTATGGTATTTCGATAGATATATCACAGATTGTTTTTGACAACTTCACTATGTATCAACAAATAGGAGATAAGAGTAAACCTCGTACAGACTGGTTTTCGATCATTTTTGGGACATTGCACTCTTGCTAATAATATAATATTTTATATTATTCAAACCACCCTGTGAAATAGAAAAGATAAAAGCATGCTGTGGAACATCACTAATTGGTGCAGAACAACCTTTGCTAGTTTTACTATTATAATATCAGGCGCCCAGATTATATAACACAATTAATAAGATTTTGAATATATATCAGAAGATACGATGGAAATGTAAAATAACTACAACTGATTGGCTCAAAACCCAAACTTACATTAAAATAGAAAAATTACTTTCTCTTACAACAGCAACGTATATATATATATATAGTTTAAGCTCATATATATAGTTTTAGCACACACACACGCTCACATACGCTCACATACACACACATACATACACATATCACCTTTTTATATGTATACTTAAACTTTTTATACGTATACATAACAAGTATTGCAGTGGAAATTCATCAATGGTGAGGCCCAGGAGACCTAAAACACAAAGAATCTTAGTTTAGGCTCCTATCTCTCATAATTACCACATTATTTATTTATTTTAGTGTATATAATTCACACAAGTAAGTGACCACAACTTTTGTAAGCATGTTAATTGTGAAAGAAAATAAAAACTTTTGTATTTTTTTGTATTGCATTTAATGTGGCAGAACTCAACGCCGCGCTTTGTCTTGTTAGCGAATATAAAGAAATTCACGAGTGAGAATCCATCCCATAAAACTTTACGCTTACAATCACACGCTATGCCGTTGGACAACGGAAATTTTGTGCACTAAAAATATTTTTTCAACCATCGAAACATTCACAAATAATCAGCCACTTTAATAATTATATAATTAATATCGAGTAAAATGATGTCAAAAGCCACACACGGCAAACCCTTCGTCGGTAACCGTCTATAATGAAGACATGCACGATGAGTATGTAAAATTATATGCTAATTTCATGTGCGTAATGTTATTATATTTTAAATATTAATTAATATATTTTTTATTAATATTATGAATTAAATTTAGCCCTTCGATACAAATTTTTGTGTTCCATACTGTAAAATTGTAAGGTCATGTATTCTTTTGAGAAAACTAATATCGGACGAGCATTATTTCGTAGCGGCTACGAGCTACGAGACTTAACTGCGAGTTGCAACTTTCATTTTGAAATATGGACAAAAATAAAAAACATATTTCTATGGTTCACTTTTATAAAAATATCTTTATCTTATTCAGTGGATCCCCGATAGTTCTGCAAAAATTTTGAAAGGCAGTGTGAAATTATCGAATCATAAAGTACTGCTTAAGACTCCTCTATTTACTTATATACACTTAGACCTTTCAAAATTGATAATGAGAGATTTTAATGTGATGTTCTCAAATAATAACAGCATTATCTTAGCGAGTAAGCCCCGAACGTAAGTCTAGTACATATAAATCTAAACTTGGTTTCGTGTATTTGTTACTATATATTATATATGTGTATTTTTTTTTCTACTAGAAATAGGATACATACATACAAACTATGTATATTTAAATAATTTATGAATATTTAAGACCCTTCAAGGCATAAACCTTGGGGGAGTAAATTAAATTACTAATAGATAACCGCCCGCTATCATAAGCCTATGATGGCATCGCGCGCCGCTAGCATTTTGGAGTAATGTATAGTAATATTATCATAATGTAATTTACACTGGTGTATTTCCATAGAAACATTTACTTACTTAACTTGTGCCTGATATTATTTAAATATCATATATTTCCATATACTTATAAACGATTTCAAATGTTGCTATAATTATAAATTTAAAATGATTAACATGAACTTGTCTTGTTATAATGGTTTTTTTTAAATAACGATGTAATCCATCGTGACACATGATCACAAAGAATGCTGATTAATCAATCTTAATTTAATAAAGATTTATATATTTATATATAAAACATACTTGTATCACATTGAAGTTTAACATAACATATATTATTTATTTTTAATGCCATGTCCAAAAAGTATATTTTTTCATTTGCCCTTAATATTAAAAATAATGAAATAACTTAAACAATTTAACAAACGTAAGCTGTATCGCAAGCTTTAGTTCAAAGTACACAAACGATCTCAAATATTATACATTTAATTCATATGAAAGGTTCTAATCATATATTGTTGGGAATTGTTTAAATGTATATACCAGCCAGTAAATCTGGGTTCCAAATCTATTTGGGACCATACTAGTTAATATACAAAGGGCTTTGAGATCTTAAACACAATGTCTTGATTCTGGTTGAAAGCAATAATCCAGTGTCGTGGTAGTAGGTTTTCGCTTTCTATTTAAAACCGTAAAACTGTTACGATATTTTTAGGTGCGATCTCTTCCTTTTTATAATGTGTTATGGAAAGGTACCGTGAAGCTATTTATTGTTAGGTAAAAAGTTTAATTTGGAATGATTAAAAATTACGAATAATAACTCTAACTATTCAGTTCAATTAAATATATCTGCAGCATCCCGCTGACTACATAAATAAGTTGTGAAAATACCCTATAAAAATACCTTACTCCTACATTTGCCAGAGCTTATTTATTGAATATTATGAAGCAATAAGGCCACCTTGGTATGTTTTTTATATTTCTTTGTTTATTTTTTTTCATTGTGTAATAAAGTATAAATAAATTGATAAATAATTCGACGCAGTTTGAGGCTTAATTCTTGATGGGAACGCATGACTAAGTAGTACCCTTGGATGATTTCCATGAAGAGCGAATTTAAATACCACTACGTTCTTATATGTTCTCTATAAGTATTTTTCTTTTTTTATGTGTTATACACATATTAGTATATGTTCAATAAAGACAAAAGCTAGTTTCTAATTTTTATGATGCGTTGAGTGGTCTCAGTACTCAGTTACCATAAGTGTTACGTTTGGATAAATGTTAAATTTAAATAAATTTCTAGCAGTGGTTTAATAAAATTGGTTTAGCACTCTGCTAAATTCATTTGGACACGATTTGTTTTATTCAGGTATCGAAACAAGGATGAATACAATTTGAATAAATTTTAATTTATAATATATAAAATTAAACTTATATCCAAAGTATAATAAATTGCGAAAAATAAATTTGTAATGAGATTTCATATATATATTTTTTATATTTTAGTTATTCCTTAAGAACGAAAAATATTTTAATAAAACGAGATTCCAAGAGGCGCTTGTCCAAATGGTATTTCTTATAATATATAAAAAAGAATGGTAAAAATGATATACGATGGAAAAGTGAGTGGTAAGAGAGGTAAGGGGAGACCTTGGTTGACTTTCGAAAACACAGTATCGAAGATACTGGAGGAAGGTCACGTAAAAAGCATGAAGACACCCCGGAGAGTATGCATGAAGAGGTTAATGACAGTGGACGAGGCGAAAGAGGTATGCAGGGACCGCAGCGTTTGGCGCTCCGTTCTCTATGACTACCCCGCTAGGGATAGAGCGTGAAGTTAAGTAAGTAAGTAAGTAAGTATAAAAAATACCATATTTGGGCAAGCGCCTCTTAACATATAATATGTTTAAATCCACATCAAAAAGATTATTGGAACGTTATTAGTATAGATTCCACCAAAAGGGTACGTATTTTAATTAAGTATTTCTATTTTAATTATCTATTTAATTCATTTTATGTTTGTTTAAGTAGTAAATGATATTTTTTTTTACTCTAATGTATTATAATAAATCATTAGTATGTTACAATTTTTGTGAATAAAATGTCATTTCAATAAAAAGTGTTTGTACCATGTAAGAATTTTATGCAAATTACTAGTTAGCTTGAATAAAACTGTTGTATGTAGCATATGATATTATGTACATAAAACGCGCGTTAAATTTAAAATCAGCATAAATACTACTGTTAATTGTATTTCCATTTCCCTGACGTTAGTTTATGTAATGACGCCTAAACAAACACAGGAGTAGAACAAAGTGACTGAAACAAAATTAGTTTCTGCCTATCAGCATATCTATGACTGTAATAATAATACATGACATTATATGTAATTCTACATTCAAGATGATACGAATGCTAACGGCATAAACGGATTTCATCTAACAGCTAGATAATAACTCTCGGAAACGTCTTACGAATTTATCCCTATTGTCTTTTATCTGTGCTCCGTCCGTGTGTTAAAATGGAAATAACTGAGTTATATACGAAGCTTATGACATGATGGCCGAAGTCACTGACGTAGCATATGTTATGCTCATGTCGCAAAACTAGCTACCTAACGTAATTTTTTTATTTCAACCAGAACTTTCTGAGATTAGCGCTTTCGTATACATTAAAGTTTCTCTTTTTTAGTATCTTATTCAAATAAATAAAAGCTCCGAACATTTGCTGTCTTCTTGCATAAAATTGACCGGTCAGCCGATTTACTTTACATTGCATATAAACGTGATTGAATTTCCTAGAAAACAATTTGGAACTGTGTTCACAACGTTACATTATTTTTAAATTATCTAGGTTTTACTAATATGTAATTTGTTTTTTATTACATTGTA
Organism: Dione vanillae; assembly: GCA_037178615.1. Taxonomy (NCBI): domain Eukaryota; kingdom Metazoa; phylum Arthropoda; class Insecta; order Lepidoptera; family Nymphalidae; genus Dione; species Dione vanillae. The sequence goes on along the minus strand of JAZFAU010000097.1, from coordinate 336,712 downwards.
TTGTTATATAACTTTTTATATTAATTCATTTAAATTGAGAAAAGAAAAAGAAACAATTTATTCTTCTCAAATATGAATTCCCACTCGGGGAAGATGAATTTTTCTATTTCCATTTTTTTCGCTCTGGAAACTAGGCAAAGCGCGGCGTTAATTCCGCCACTCAACAAGCAATGCCTCGAAAAAGGCAGAAAGCCGGGACGGAAAAATTAAGAACTAAGTAACGGAGTGTCTAACACTAGGTTCCTATGGTTCCTGCAGTTCCCTCTTCCTGCCCTGAAATGTGCGTGGAGACATAAAAAATAAGAATCAATTTCAGAAACTACTGCGTACTACGGATAGACGTTGTGCCTCTGCGCCTAAACAACAGTTTTATTCTAAAATAGACCCTCTTAGAACCAGACAGTGAGAACTAGTTAATATTAAAAAACTTCGCTCTCGCCTTATGTATTGAGTGGCGGAACTCTACAATGACCTTTGTCCTAATGGATCGACGGACTGTAAATCACATAAATTAAACGAAAATCTATTCAAATTTGAACCAGATTCTTAGTTGTGAACCTTGTATAAAACATGTTAGCTTTAAAGTTTTATAATCGTGGATGAAAAATAAAATTTATTTATTCTGTAATAAAATTGCAGATTGTAGCAAGAAGTCCAGTAATCTCGTAGCTGCCACGAGCTACGCCCGTAGATTTATACTTAATTTCAAACTTATATATATATATATATATATATATATATATATATATATATATATATATATATATATATATATATATATATATATATATATATATATATATATATATATATATATATATATATATATAAATTAAACCGATTCAGCAATTGTCAAAGCACTAAAATCTAATATAACTTCAATTCTCTTTACATAGTAATTACAATCTTCAGTACAAACACAAAAAACTACAAACAATATTAACTACAGTAAATACCTAAGCCATCTTTTATAGATACTTCTTGGTAGATCGGTTTTTATTGTATCACTTAATACTTCCATTACCGCGCATTGACTAGAGCTACGTTGTTCAAATAGATACAGGATAAACGCACAAAGGCTCTACGAATTAAATCAAAGGCGTGCCGTTAATCCATACGACGATATTATGAGCTTAGCGATATCAAGTATTCTCTGTGTCCTAAAACAAAGGAAATAATTGAAGACGAGCGTTTTCAGAAATATTTTAACAATAATATTGCTCATAAAGTGATAAATTCATTCTGTAAAGTCTATATTCAACTTCAATACAGTAATACGTTCAAAATCGTATATTTGATTGTGGGTCCAACTTTTTGTTCCTGTGATGTATAATATTTCACTTATGCATGACCATGAACAGTTGCCAAGTAGATAACTAAGTAGCATGGCATAATGTGTGCATAACATTTGTAAACTTTGTAAATAACAAATATTTCAAGCCATATCTAATATGCATGTTTAAAATTGTTTCAAGTTACTTTCTTCACAATATATAGCATATTAAAATAAAGAATTTCACCATTATTAAAAAATATACTTCGCGTAAAATTTGCTTCAAAACTAATTTGTTATTAAAATTTGATTAAATTTAAGGGTATTTTTTTAATTTATAACAAAAATGAATTAAGGTTTATTATTTTCACGAGTACGTGTATACATTAAACCTTTCATATGCTATAACCTCATTGTTCGTTTAATTATACAATTAACATAGTTTGAATAATTATTACTATAGTTGCAAAGTAAAACCTTGTTTTAATAATGTAAATTGCTTTACGATGTAATTTTCAAATATTTCAATATGTGAAATTTCATAAGATTACTTAGATATGTTGTTTTTGATAATATCATAAGGTATTTATAAAATCAAGAGTTGTTATTGAAAGTTCTATTTTAGAGTTCTATAAACATTATAACATTATCAGTAAGACTACTTTCATAATATGATATTTTAAAGGGGGAGTCCCTTATATACATATATTGTGCTATCTCTCATCCTTGTAAGTGTATATATATTTATAGTAATATAAAAGTTGAACAGCGTGTATAATACTTACATAGGCAAATTCGGTATGCTTTATTTCTTCTACACTCTTTCCAAAACACTTACCACACACTGTGTCAAAAAAAATCGGACATATTTCAGCGGCTTTTATAATATACTAGCGGACGCTCGCGTCTCCGCCCGCGTAGGTGTCGATTACCGCTTCAAAAAGCCTACGCAAGAAAAACACGATCAGCAAAATGATTCCTAGGTCAATTCAAAGACATCGACACACATCGACGGTAGTCATCATGCGCAGGCTGCACAGATTGTCTTTCTGTGGATTGGTGGTGGTTCAGTAATCGAAATCGTAACATTTTATTTTTACCATAACTTCAAAACAAAGTGTCCAATTTAAATCATTTAAATACCAAATATCATGTAAATAAACTATATTTAGTGATGAAATAATTTATTTTAGAAAAGATTAGATTATTAAAAGATAGCGTGTGTAAAATAAGCGCGTTTTAAAGAAGTTAAAAAAAATCAAGATATTTAAATAAAAAAATGGTTGTTGTGCCTCACTTGCCAAAGATAGGTATAGTGTGTCACGGACTTTTTTATAGACATTTATGGTTCTATCTTTTATAGTTTAGGCAGCGTACGCAAAATATGTAACTTTTCTTGTTGATTTTTACAGCTTCTTCCCGAAAAACCCAAATATGTTACGGAACCCTATTTTTCCATAATAAAATACAACCCATGTTATTCGCAGATAATGTAGCTTACAAATGGTGAAAAAAATTTTAAAATCGGTCCAGTAGTTTTTGTGCCTATTCATTACAATCAAACAAATTTTACCTCTTTATAATATTAGTATAGATATACATATATTTACTAAATAGTGTACAGTAATTTATGACCTAAATGTATCTTAGGTAGAGTGTAGTGAATCTAAAATTGTGAGGAAATGGAATTCCTCTCTTCTGTTTCTCTGCTCTGTTTTTCTTCCATAAATTTAATTTTAAGATCAAACAAAAACAAAGTTAACTATCACAAAGTCTATTGTATAGCAAGCTTTATCTTCGCTGGAATTTCTTATACTTATTTATTTAAAAAGTATAACAATAAATCTAAATCTTAACAATATATTTTCAAGAAAATTTAAGAACTTAAGCACAATTATAAATTCACAAAACGTTTCACAACTTAATAACAATAGCATTAACTCGGGGGGAGTTTTCTTTGGCTTCTCAGATATTTCTGCCAAAGTTTAATTATATTTATAGTGAAACTAATATGATAAAAGAAGAAATATATAATAAAAGACTCTTGGAAACCATGTTTACTTTACAGTCCAATTTACTTACTAGTCTACTTCACAAAGTAACGTGATTTTTTTGTAAATGACTTTAAATGAGTTTTTTAAATATTTCTTCCGTATTTATTTAATTCTTGATAATTATTATAATAACCTTTTATTTGATACTAATCTAAACAATGCCGACAGCTTTATATAAAAAAGTCTAATAATTAGCAATTTTGCAATTATTTGACAATTAACTTCAATGAAAAAAATAACAAAAAACGAATAGTACATATTAATTGTTTTACTTAACAGTTTATCTTTCTCCTTTAATCAATATGATTACAATATTTTCGTGTATACGTCAAGAAAGAGTATTTATACATTCTCACCTCATAAAATTGTATAATAAAATAAACTACGTTAGAGCCAATTTCCTGCTTAGCAACATGCGGCTACGGCGGGGCGGTCTTATTAACTTGAAAGCATTGGCGTATTCGCACCATTTTATAACGCCACCTTTATTGTATCTATAAAATTATTTTATATGGATAGATAACGGGTTTATATATTTTAATATAGCTTTTACGCTTCTGCTTCGTCGTGGTTATATTGAAAATAATGATCATGATATGATCAATTTTCTGTTTTCTATCATCTGAGTTGTACGTTGAGGGTTGCAACGATAAGTTGTCAAATCATCATAGTCCTGGTGAGTTCTACATGTCTTGCTGTGATAGATGAATTACGTTTGCTTGTGTTCATATATATATTGCAAAGACAATGTGCCAAAGTATTATAAATATATACAATTTTCTAATCAACGAGGTCAATGTTTTTATATCACAGCAACATTATTATTGTTATTTTATATCTTTGTTAACATGTTCTTTTGTTTGTCATTAAAGAAACGTGTTCTTTTATTTTTATATAGATTGTGGTCTGTTCATACGTAACTTTATAACATTACTTGTAGATTATGATTAAAGTTGCATCCTTAGTAGGAAAACCATAAACGACCGGTAGCTAATAACGACATCTGTATTCAAAGGAAAGGATAAGTAGCGAATTTCTTTAGACATAAATGTGCGTAATGAGTTTACATTATTGCTAGTATATTGTGTGGAATCCTAAAATTTAATTTTTATCTATACAACAATGATCATATTGTATTGCAAACCAAACTTCTTATTATTCGTAAGTGAAGTAGATGTTTGGTTAATTAGGTGAAATATTGGTAACGAAGTATGTTAACACTACGTTCCCTCTGTCTACTATCTTATGTGGGTTATAGCGTAAATGTAAAAAAATAAATGAAAATCATATTTCATATTGCTGGTAGAACACGACGATGTTATTATAAAATGCTAAGTATTGCAATAAATGTTATAAATTAGAGTTTTGTAGGTATTTATTTAACACAAATAAGCTTCGAGGCGGGGAGCTGGGGGCAGGATATATTTAGGTTCCTTGAGGCTGCGGTGCCTTCCTTTACTACGATGCGAGACGTACCGTAAAGCTTAAAAAGATATGATCAAGTAAAAATATTGAACATTATTAAATAATAATAATATAAAAATATATTGAAATCGATAAGAAGTTATCAGGTGGTATTAGTATGTATTATTTTGCTGGAAATATCCTGTATAATATGAAAATTAAATACAGTTTATTATTATTTCAAAATGTACTCTTATTAGTTAATATCTGTAGCTTTAAATTTTCCGAAATTCTTCTATATTTTTTCAGTTTTACACTGTACCTGCTGGAAAAGAAAATATTTTATTTACCTAAATGGGACTCACGACCATCAGCATTTATATCAACAGCCAGGCGCTGTCCCTCTGCGCCACGATATTAAATAGTAGTCTACATGAATTTCAAATTTTATTAAAAAATTCAAAGGGTCTTGTTTTATTCAGTATGTATAAGCTACAAAAAAGAAATGAAATAAAAATACTGACATTTTCTACAAAGGTAAGACCAGAATACGATACATTTTAATATTATCTCTTACTGTATGTAATGTTCGTACATTTCTTCTCTTTAAAAATTTTGCTTTTTCAAGCACTGATGATTCGTTCGGAATGTAGTTCTGTAAAGGAAAAGACCTTTATAGAAAAACACATTTCTCTTTCAATACATTAAAATAACTATTTTATCTACATACGTTTAATGGAAAAATAATTGTAATTGGGAATAAAACACAAACATATATATGTTTTTTTTATTTTTTTATTTACGTAATATTCAACTGTTGACAGATAACAAATGATCTTACAATATCCAATTTGTACATAATGACTTAAGAAAATATGGCAACACACATATTTTAACAATAAATACGTAAAGATATTCTGGTGTTACTTTAACGTTTAAAAAATTAAGACATGAAAAATTACTAGATTAGAATCTTTCTTGTCAAATTTAAATGACATATTTCTTTTAAAAAAGATTTCACATTCATATTAGAAACACTTAACAGTAAACGCGAGCTATCTGTGACGAACGAGATGTAATTCACATATAAGACGCAATACAACTACTATTATGCCACAATAATAATAAATTGTCTTTTTATTATTAATAAAATTGAGGTTTTACTCCTAAAAATACATTAAAACTTGTGAATAAGCGATTGTAAATCTTTAAAGAGAAACAATTATCGAAACTGTACAAACAGGCTACTTTCAAAGTTCAGTAACGACATAATAGTATTACGATTGCGATGTTTTTGGGAAGAGGCAATATTTCAACTTTAATTATAGACTGTAGAAGACTTTTTTTGTAACATTAGATATCTGCATCTTAACATTAACATAAAAATTAAGAAGCCAGACAATGTTTTAAGTCTAAATGATTGAAAATTCATTGATCATTCGATATGATTGAAAATACAGGTCAGCATTTACGGCATTCAATCGCAATCGTAATTTATAAAAAAACCAGAAAAAACGCGATTCGGTGCGATTAGGTCTTAAGCCAACGATATAAACACACATGTTTCTGTAACTTAGACTGCAACAACTTGTCTTTATTACTATACGATATTGAACTGTCGCACGTAAATTAATTCATAGTAACAGCTGATGGAAATACATTTTATTTGGATCCAATTATAAACAATGCAGTACTTATATAATAAACGATATTTTGACCTTATGCAGTCTTAAAGAGGCAGCACAACATCAATATAATAAACCTTTAAATACCATACAACAGGCCCCCAATAATTTATAAGAATTTAGAGACTAAACATTTCAAATGACTCATTATTTACGCTAAATTCAAAGACAATGATTTAATATGCTCCCAAAAATACAATCACCGTATATTGCCCCGATGTTAAAGATATATCGAAAATGTTATAGACACTCAAAGCTATCGACCAAAGAATAGTCTTAGGAGCTACATTTCTATAAAATTTTCGAATGGTTCTAATACATATTTTCTTATTGATTTTTACGTAAATTTTCTGCATTTTTTTAACATTTTATTATATTTATGTGGATAACTAATTACAATAACTACAAAAAATAACGGTAAATTCACGGTTGACCACAATGTCGACCCTCAATCGGAGCAATAACAGTCTCTACCAGAACGTACCAAATATATCACAAAAAACGTACAGAATAAAAATACATTGAACTGCATATTAAAGTCAACACGATGCTACTGAAGGTTCGTTAAAAAACTCGCTAAACACGCACAATTTCATAATGATATCGATATCAATATCGATTACAATTAAAACACCTGATATGAAGACTATTCTAGAGTAGTATTGTGCGTTAACACAAATAGAAGGAAGACAAGAATTATTAAAAGCAAAGTCAACGAGTTTATCAACAAACGCCACAGCAGACTCGGTAGCTATTTAAAAGGAATGAGAAAAAAGTGCTTAAGAATTCGTCGAGTGACATTTTCGAAATAGATTAAATCGAAATCGAAATGGAAATGTAAAATATATATATATTTACACTATTAACTGTCTCGATCTCAACAACGATCGCAAGTAACGATCCTAATCAAATTCGCTATTCCTAACATTTTTTTCAACAACATTATCGTTATACATTCGTTCCTTTTAGTCCGTCCGAAATATCGTTCTAACCAAAACCTAGCGTTCCTTGTAAGTAGCTAGTAACAGCAGAAGTAAGTATAGTAACAGCGTATTATTAACATCTCATATGTTCTCTCTCAAATAGTACACAAGTATCTATTATTAGTATACGAGGATTTTGAGTTTAAACTTGTTTTTTACTTTATTTATGATAATTAAAGATATAGATTGAAAAGCCAAGTAATGAAAAAATATATTTTAATATTAACACAGAAAGCGTTAACGAACCGTGACTTCACAAGCCATGAATGCCATGTTAAGTATATAGAAGTTGTTTTTTAAATTTAACAAAGTTTATATAATTTTCACAAGAGTTTACTATGTTATACATGTCTTACAGGAATTAGTTTTAAATGTATATAGTCAAAGCCATAAAACAATCGTAACGTCAACGTCCATTTTATCAAACACAATCGGGAATAAGTATATAAAATAAAGCAAAATATACTATAAAGCCTAATCCAGATAACCACTAAACTCTCACGAAATTGAGTATGTTTCATTCAGGAATAACGTTTTCCTTAAACCATTCTAAGCCAGTCGCCTCTAAGCCGTTTCGCTGTAATACTGTAGAATCACACAATTTCACACGCCGTTCCGAACCCGCACGACTAGGTGTAACGTTGATAAAATTGAGAAAACTCCTATCTATAATCATCTATTTATCTACTGTTTCAAAATCCTACATCCAGTCGAACGTTTACTATTTATAATAATAATTACGCCTAATTTAAGTTCTTAAATCAAATAAAAAAGTTACTTAGCCAAGAGAAAGAAGTGAACTAATATATAATCGTTGTAGAACATTAATCTTTGAAATGATATATAGCGAGCATGTTCAATAGTTAGGTTGGTGGTTGATTACATGCCGATAACTATAGAAATCTTAAAGTAAATATAATACGAAAATAGCGAATAAACGCATTAGAAAATACTCGAAGAATTAATAATACATGGTTTACCATCCGGTTAACCGCGACGTGGTGGGTGACTGAAAACTTGAAAACATAAAAAGCATGCAAACTCATTTTGTATCTAAACAACCGTTATATATTGGGCATGTCATTTAATTACTCGTAACCGAGCTGATAAGATAGATATGGCAATCGAAATACACTCACATAGGACTGCAACACTAATGTAACCTGTTAATAATATTAAAATTTATTGAAATTCTGAATTGAGCTTGCATGCATCCATCAGGTTGCTGACGTGAAATGTATGAACGTCTACGCGTTTTCGTTTAACTGCTTGAACAACAAGGTCTCTTCGAATATGAACTTCTTGAGGGTCTCCTTGGGCAAATTGTCTAATTCCATTGTGAATCGGAATGGTTCCTCGGCGACAGGCTGCAACGAAAAGATGTCATCACATTCATTTCTAAATAAATTTTAATATTTGGAGAAAATAAAGTATTAGGAGATCAAAGAAGAAAATAAAGAACAAAGAAAAAAATATCCATGATAATCTTGTTAATAAAATAAAATATAAGCTATAATATAAGCGCGGCGTTGAGTTCCGCCACTCAATACGCAATTCCTCGAAAAAGGCGGTAATCGGTGACGGAGAAAGCAGGGACCAAGTAACGGAGTGTCTTAACACTAGGTTTATATGCTTTCTGCAGTTCCTTATGTCTACCTTGCAATATACGGGACAAAGCGTGAAGCTAAAAAAAATAAAAGCTTTAACCAAGAGCTCTTTATAAATAACTTAATGCATGATATATATTCTCCTCTATGCCTCTAAATTAAACTGTGGTAGTTCTCACGCTAAGAAAAATATGTAAACTTATCCTGTAGCATAACAAGTTGTGAACAAAATACATATAAATAGTATATGTTTATTCTCCAATTAGGTGTGGAATAGTCTAATTATATAAATGAAAATAAATAAATCACATTAAATTCTTTTAATCTAATGTAAGTACAATAAATAATCATTAAAATAAACGAACAACTATCATTAAAAAGCTAATTGGTAACCCGAAGAGAACGGCCGATTTACAATAGCCACTAACTTTTACTTATATCTATCTATAACGTACAAACGAAACGAGTTTTTCCTTGTTCGCAAATAAATGGAGTTTGTTGATTGTTTCGTAATGGAGTACAATGAGTGCTTTATTGACACAGTACCTATATTTATTTGTTAAATTTACAAAGTAAATATTTTCCACCGCTCGAGCCCGGGGTCAGGTCTCAAGAGTGCTGATTGTTATTAAATTCAATTTCCCACGGGCAGATATCGTAATTTAAGGATTACCTCCAATTAATTTAAAATAAACACTGTCCTCTATTCTATTCTTTTAAAAATGAAACTTTTGTACCTAAATATTTGGTATTTGCTTAAAATATATACAAGTAAATTTATTTAATGTCAATATATACATAAGGCTCTGTTCACGTGTTATTATTTTACAGACAGTGATGTGTGGCTTCTATTACACCAGCGCACCGTATTGCGGCAACCAATTTATCAATACAGGCTATATGTATTTGTCGACATATTAGACATTGTTAACATATAACACTCATAAAAATGAATAATGGTTTTAATTTATTAAAACGAATGATACATTTTCACCATTTTAAAAAAGTAACGGAATTGACCACCTCGTTTTGTTTTTAATATAAAAAAAAGGAAATTATCATTTTTCCAAATGTGAGATATGGGAAAAGAAATTAGTATAAAATAATTATATATATTGTAATAATAATATAAGATATATTAATTGTTAACATGGGAAATATTTACAACCTTTTCACTCAGACACTTTCGTAGCACAGTAGCTGGGCAACTGGGCACCAGTTACACTACTGGGCTACGAAAGCACTTTATACTATTTAGCCAACATACTAACCTCGTCATTAGGGTCATAGTATTGTTCAAGATAGGGATGTGCCAGAGCTTCCTCAACCGTGATACGCTTGTGGGGGTTGAAAGTCAGCATGCGATGCAAGAGGTCCAGCGCCCGGGTGTCTGCCCCGGGGAAAAGTTCCGTCCAAGGCACGCGTGGCTTGTACGGCAACGACTCTAGGTAACTGCGTGCCTGTGTCAAAGGATATATCTATGAATATTTTTCTTACAGGATATACAGGTTATAAGTATATTTAATTCAGTTACAAAATGTTATCAAATTTATATGTAACTATATTTTCATATAGAACTACTGTACCAACTGTTGTATTTACGATATCAATTGAACAAATTAAATAAAAAATATAGTTCAAGTGCGAGGTCGTTTTTGTTCGAAGTTATAAAAATATACACATTTAAATGTGCGAGGGGTATGCATACTATGTGAGTATTTTGTAGTTCATAACATACATATGAAACACATATTTATATTTATACATAATTATATATAGTACTTGCAATGGGTTTTTTGTGTGACATATATATGCAATAAATTCTCACCACATGACAAATTTTATAATTTTATGACAACGGAAAATAATAATTATTATTACAATATTAGAATACTTTCATCCAATATTAGGCAACATTGAAGCATTTATAGTTTAATATTTTGTTGATATCATCTTGTTATCTCCACAAATTTTGACCAAAAAGACCTGACACACAACGACAGACAGACGAACAGATGGATTATAAACTGGTTTTTTAAATAAATTCCAACATTTCTTTATATAAAGTTAACAATGTAAAAGGAAAAAATACTGAAATTTACAAAAGCGAATACTTTTTATGGTAACCAGCGACCTATAAATTAAAAGAAACAGCAAAATAAATAACCTAACAAGCAGAAATGTATGGTGAGGAAAATCTTTACCAAAAAATTCTGCCGGATAAGTTTATAATAAAATTCAATTGACTATATACAAATTCTCTTTTTATTTCCGCCTGAATAAGTATATTTCCGCCTGAATAAGTATTTTTATTCCCCAGAGCTGGGTACTGCAGATGCTGTGCCACTGCGCCACGTCACGATGACCCCATATATTTATATATTTTACTATAAAACATATATATTATATATAGTTGAATATTTAATTATATTTAGTTTTAATTTTTTTTTATTCTCTAACTTGAATATGAAATGCAAATATATGACAGATGTGTTGAACACAAAGCAAACTAAAGCTACAAAACCGTAGATGCCGTAGCTACAATAAAAATAGCTACAATAAAAGTCGTAGCTGCAATAATTTACAAAGATTATACATAAAGCATTCTATTTCATAGGAAAGACGTGTTAAATAAAGTTAAGCATACTTTATCCCTAGCGACGTAGCCAGAGAGAAAAGAGCTGTAAACGCTGCAATAAAAATATAAAGAAATATATGTTGTAAACTAGAAATTTTACAGCTACCTACCACAAGATCCTATGTGTAAGGTATAATATATTGATTACTAATATAATTGTTCTTTAGTACCTGTACAAATTACAATGTAGTTAATCAATGAATGAGCAACATTTATTATTAAGGTTAAACAAAGCTTTAATTGCCTGCCTTTAATAATGTATCCTCTCAGAATATATCGGTCTTAAATATTTTACAAATGGCTCAATGACAAAAAATACAAGTCTTATCCAAACCCACATTATTCGTTATTTCAAACATCTCTCCAGAAACTCTTGACATGAATCATAATTTATAACCCTTTAGGAGAAACACTTAAAATTCTAAGAAGAAGTCAAGTACTACATAAATATAACTGCCTAATGTGCAATTATAGTATTACATGACTTATTTACGACTACAAGCCATAAATATTAATATTATTAATATAATGCCTTAAAAGGTAGACAAACTTTTATTTCGTTCTCAATTTTTCTCTCATTACACTTACACATATGTCTGGAAAAATAACGATTTAGTAAGTAATTTCCACTTAATAGTAGTAAGTTTAATCATCGGAATTAAATGCCAGTAGATCTTTAATAACAAAAATGTAACAACAGCAATCAAGTCCCTTGTATATTCTGTACGCTAGTTAAACCATATTGAAACAAGGCCTTTGTTGTTCACAAATTTATCCGAACTTAAAACAACTTGGTAAAATAAACAATGTAGGCTTATCAAAGAGTTTCAGCGATACCGTTAGTTAATTTATTTCTAAAATATTACAAGTTTGGTTTTTGCTTTGAATTGTTTTTACAATTTTTGTTATAAGGGTATGAATATTTTTTATTTTTTTTTTTTAGCTTTACGCTGTATCCCGCACATGGGCAGGGTAGGCAGAGGGAACTGCAAGAACCATACGAACCTAGTGTTAAAACACTCCGTTGCTTAGTCCCTGCTTTTATCCGTCCCCGCTTTCCGCCATTTTCGAGGCATTGCGTGTTGAGAGGCGGAACTCAACGCCGCGCTTTGCCTAGTTTGCCAGAGCGAAGAAAATGGGAATAGAAAAATCCATCTTCTCCGACTGGGGATCGAACCCTGGTATGAATATAATGTACGAAACATATTTCATTTTAATACAATACATGTATATAATAACTGTTTTAACTTCTACTTTACTGTTTTTGCTTATTATTGATATTTTTATATTTTTATGTATATATAATTTTAAAAACAGCATATAATATGTGCGTCATGGCGCAGAGGACCGTCGTGGCGCAGAGACGCAACGTCTGCCTGTAACGCTACGATTTCTGCGTTCTATTCCCAGTCTGGGAAGATAGATTTTTCTATTTCCATTTTCTTCGCTCTGGCAACTAGGCAAAGCGCGGCGTGGAGTTTTGCCACTCAACACGCAATGCCTTGAAAAAAGGCGGAAAGCGGGGACGGAGAAAGCACGGACTACGCAACGGAGTGTCTTAACACTTGGTTACTATGGTTTTTTAATTTTAATTATTTTAAATTTTAATTATTTTATATACTACAGAGGACCGTCGTGGCGCAGAGACGCAACGTCTGCCTGTAACGCTACGATTTCTGCGTTCTATTCCCAGTCTGGGAAGATAGATTTTTCTATTTCCATTTTCTTCGCTCTGACAACTAGGCAAAGCGCGGCGTGGAGTTTTGCCACTCAACACGCAATGCCTTGAAAAAAGGCGGAAAGCGGGGACGGAGAAAGCACGGACTACGCAACGGAGTGTCTTAACACTTGGTTACTATGGTTCCTGCAGTTCCTTCTGCCTACCCTACTATGTGCGGGACAAAAGCGTGAAGCTAAAAAATATATAATATGTACATATATATACTGTTTTTTTTTTTTTTTTTTTTTTGTAGCTTCACGCTTTATCCCGCACATGGCAGGGTAGGCAGAGGGAACTGCAGGAACTATTAGAACCTAGTGTTAAGACACTCCGTTACTTAGTCCCTGCTTACTCCGTCCCCACTTTCCGCCGTTTTCGAGGCATTGCGTGTTGAGTGGCGGAACTCAACGCCGCGCTTTGCCTTAGTTGCCAGAGCGAAGAAAATGGAAATAGAAAAATCCATCTTCCCCGACTGGGGATCGAACCCAGAAACCGTCGCGTTACAGGCAGACGTTGCGCCTCTGCGCCACGACGGTCAAAGTGTAGTATACTGTTTCTAAAAGTATAATTTTAGTTACCGCCTTATAAATAAATAAATCATTTCGCAATATACAACAACTTCGATTCGCTGCCGATAAAATTAACACGGGAGTCTAAAGTTCGATAAGAAATTTAAAGTTTTAATTAAAAAAGACATGCTACAGTTGTACTTTTTGATTACTTGTACAGAAAATATAATCATGTTTTCCATTAAAATAATATGTTTGACGTATAAATAAATGTATTTATTGTACACATTATGTGTAAAGTGTCTATGAGTATAATAAAAATATAAAAAATATATAGAA